>JABWPP010000050.1:35482165-36084665 GCA_016920855.1 Puya raimondii
TACATATATATATATATATACCCATACATATATATATACGTATACAGGTCAAATACACAGTAATAGGGGAGAGGAACACCGAATTCAAATTTCCAAAATCCGAATTCTCACATATATTATGAGTAATATGTAAGCTAAAGTGCATTTAGTTACATGCTAGGAGATCAAGTAGGTCAAGATGGCTTGTGAGAATTTGACCTAGGAGAAAATTAGGGTTTTAACCCTTGTATGTTAAAAGTAAAACACATGGCATGCATGTATGGGTATTCATGTAAACCTTGTTGTATAGATGAAACATGTGGCATTTAATCTAGGTTGGAAACTAAGGTGTGAAACATAGTGACATGTAAACACTGGGTGAAACTTGAGCTAGAGAACAAGTGTATGACTATTGGACATTGCGGATAACCCTGGAAGTCATATGGCGTAATAAAACGCTCAAACGGGGTTTCAATCCTCGTTCGTTCGAATCTGAGCATGTACTCGTGGCAAGCTCGCACTCTTTGGGCGTAATAGAACGCTCTCATGGGGCTTTAATCGTCCATCGTTCGAATATGAGCATGTACTCGTGGCAAGCTCACACTCTTTGGGCGTAATAGAACGCTCTCATGGGGTTTGAATCCTCGTTCTTTCGAATCTGAGCATGTACTCGTGGCAAGCTAGCACTCTATGGGCCTAATAGAATGCTCTCATGGGGTTTCAATCCTCGTTCGTTCGAATCTGAGCATGTACTCGTGGCAAGCTCGTGGCAAGCTCGCACTCTTTGGGCGTAATAGAACGCTCTCATGGGGCTTTAATCCTCCATCGTTCGAATATGAGCATGTACTCGTGGCAAGCTCGCACTCTTAGGGCATAATAGAACGCTCTCATGGGGTTTCAATCCTCGTTCGTTCGAATCTGAGCATGTACTCGTGGCAAGCTCGCACTCTTTGGGCGTAATAGAACGCACTCATGAGGCTTTAATCCTCCATCGTTCGAATATGAGCATATACTCGTGGCAAGCTCGCACTCATAGGCGTAATAGAACGCACTCATGGGGTTTCAATCCTCGTTCGTTCGAATCTGAGCATGTACTCGTGGCAAGCTCGCACTCTTTGGGCGTAATAGAACGCTCTCATGGGGTTTCAATCCTCGTTCGTTCGAATCTGAGCATGTACTCGTGGCAAGCTCGCACTCTTTGGGCGTAATAGAACGCTCTCATGGGGTTTCAATCCTCGTTCGTTCGAATCTGAGCATGTACTCGTTGCAAGTCGCAATCGGCAAGCTCGCAGCTCTCTTTGGGCGTAATAGAACGCTCTCATGGAGTTTCAATCCTCGTTCGTTCGAATCTGAGCATGTACTCGTGGCAAGCTCGCACTCTATGGGCGTAATAGAACGCTCTCATGGGGTTTCAATCCTCGTTCGTTCGAATCTGAGCATGTACTCGTGGCAAGCTCGCACTCTTTGGGCGTAATAGAACGCTCTCATGTGGCTTCAATCCTCATTCGTTCGAATCTGAGCATGTACTCGTGGCAAGCTCGCACCCTTTGGGCGTAATAGAACGCTCTCACGGGTTCAATCCTCGTTCGTTCGAATCTGAGCATGTACTCGTGGCAAGCTCGCACTCTTTGGGCGTAATAGAACGCTATCATGGGGTTTCAATCCTCGTTCGTTCGAATCTGAGCATGTACTCGTGGCAACCTCGTGGCAAGCTCGCACTCTTTGGGCGTAATAGAACGCTCTCATGGGGTTTCAATCCTCGTTCGTTCGAATCTGAGCATGTACTCGTGGCAAGCTCGCACTCTTTGGGCGTAATAGAACGCTCTCATGGGGTTACAATCCTCTCGTTCGAATCTGAGCATGTACTCGTGGCAAGCTCGCACACTTTGGGCGTAATAGAACGCTATCATGGGGGTTTCAATCCTCGTTCGTTCGAATCTGAGCATGTACTCGTGGCAAGCTCGCACTCTTTGGGCGTAATAGAACGCTCTCATGGGGTTTCAATCCTCGTTCGTTCGAATCTGAGCATGTACTCGTGGCAAGCTAGCACTCTTTGGGCGTAATAGAACGCTCTCATGGGGTTTCAATCCTCGTTCGTTCGAATCTGAGCATGTACTCGTGGCAATCACGCACTCTTAGGGCGTAATAGAACGCTCTCATGGGGTTTCAATCCTCGTTCGTTCGAATCTGAGCATGTACTCGTGGCAAGCTCGCACTCTTTCGGCGTAATAGAACAAGCTCGCACTCTTTGGGCGTAATAGAACACTCTCATGGAGTTTCAATCCTCGTTCGTTCGAATATGAGCATGTACTCGTGGCAAGCTAGCACTCTTTGGGCCTAATAGAATGCTCTCATGGGGTTTCAATCCTCGTTCGTTCGAATCTGAGCATGTACTCATGGCAATCTCGCACTCTTTGGGCGTAATAGAACGCTCTCATGGGGTTTTCAATCTCTCGTTCGTTCGAATCTGAGCATGTACTCGTGGCAAGCTCGCACTCTTTGGGCGTAATAGAACGCTCTCATGGGGTTTCAATCCTCGTTCGTTCGTTCGAATCTGAGCATGTACTCGTGGCAAGCTCGTGGCAAGCTCGCACTCTTTGGGCGTAATAGAACGCTCTCATGGGGCTTTAATCCTCCATCGTTCGAATATGAGCATGTACTCGTGGCAAGCTCGCACTCTTAGGGCGTAATAGAACGCTCTCATGGGGTTTCAATCCTCGTTCGTTCGAATCTGAGCATGTACTCGTGGCAAGCTCGCACTCTTTGGGCGTAATAGAACGCTCTCATGGGGTTTCAATCCTCGTTCGTTCGAATCTGAGCATGTACTCGTGGCAAGCTCCCACTCTTAGGGCGTAATAGAACGCTCTCATGGGATTTCAATCCTCGTTCGTTCGAATCTGAGCATGTACTCGTGGCAAGCTCACACTCTTAGGGCGTAATAGAACGCTCTCATGGGGTTTCAATCCTCGTTCGTTCGAATCTGAGCATGTACTCGTTGCAAGCTCGCACTCTTTCGGCGTAATAGAACAAGCTCGCACTCTTTGGGCGTAATAGAACACTCTCATGGAGTTTCAATCCTCGTTCGTTCGAATATGAGCATGTACTCGTGGCAAGCTCGCACTCTTTGGGCGTAATAGAACGCTCTAACGGGGTTTCAATCCTCGTTCGTTCGAATCTGAGCATGTACTCGTGGCAAGCTCGCACTCTTTGGGCGTAATAGAACGCTCTCATGGGGCTTTAATCCTCCATCGTTCGAATATGAGCATGTACTCGTGGCAAGCTCGCACTCTTTGGGCGTAATAGAACGCTCTCATGGGGTTTCAATCCTCGTTCGTTCGAATCTGAGCATGTACTCGTGGCAAGCTAGCACTCTTTGGGCCTAATAGAATGCTCTCATGGGGTTTCAATCCTCGTTCGTTCGAATCTGAGCATGTACTCGTGGCAAGCTAGCACTCTTTGGGCCTAATAGAATGCTCTCATGGGGTTTCAATCCTCGTTCGTTCGAATCTGAGCATGTACTCGTGGCAAGCTCGTGGCAAGCTCGCACTCTTTGGGCGTAATAGAACGCTCTCATGGGGTTTGAATCCTCGTTCGTTCGAATCTGAGCATGTACTCGTGGCAAGCTAGCACTCTTTGGGCCTAATAGAACGCTCTCATGGGGTTTCAATCCTCGTTCGTTCGTTCGAATCTGAGCATGTACTCGTGGCAAGCTCGCACTCTTTGGGCGTAATAGAACGCTCTCATGGGGTTTTAAACCTCGTTCGTTCGAATATGAGCATGTACTCGTGGCAAGCTCGCACTCTTTGGGCGTAATAGAACGCTCTCATGGGGTTTCAATCCTCGTTTGTTCGTTCGAATCTGAGCATGTACTCGTGGCAAGCTAGCGCACTCTTTGGGCGTAATAGAACGCTCTCATGGGGTTTCAATCCTCGTTCGTTCGTTCGAATCTGAGCATGTACTCGTGGCAAGCTCGCACTCTTTGGGCGTAATAGAACGCTCTCATGGGTTTTCAATCCTCCTCGTTCGTTCGAATATGAGCATGTACTCGTGGCAAGCTCGCACTCTTTGGGCGTAATAGAACGCTCTCATGGGGTTTCAATCCTCCGTTCGTTCGAATATGAGCATGTACTCGTGGCAAGCTAGCACTCTTTGGGCGTAATAGAACGCTCTCATGGGGTTTTTCAATCCTCGTTCGTTCGAATCTGAGCATGTACTCGTGGCAAGCTAGCACTCTTTGGGCGTAATAATAGAACGCTCTCATGGGGTTTTTCAATCCTCGTTCGTTCGAATCTGAGCATGTGTACTCGTGGCAAGCTCACACACTTAGGGCGTAATAGAACGCTCTATGGGGTTTTCATCCTCCTCGTTCGTTCGAATCTGAGCATGTACTCGTTGCAAGCTCGCACTCTTTCGGCGTAATAGAACAAGCTCGCACTCTTTGGGCGTAATAGAACACTCTCATGGAGTTTCAATCCTCGTTCGTTCGAATATGAGCATGTACTCGTGGCAAGCTCGCACTCTATGGCGTAATAAAACGCTCAAACGGGGTTTCAATCCTCGTTCGTTCGAATCTGAGCATGTACTCGTGGCAAGCTCGCACTCTTTGGGCGTAATAGAACGCTCTCATGGGGCTTTAATCGTCCATCGTTCGAATATGAGCATGTACTCGTGGCAAGCTCGCACTCTTTGGGCGTAATAGAACGCTCTCATGGGGTTTCAATCCTCGTTCGTTCGAATCTGAGCATGTACTCGTGGCAAGCTAGCACTCTTTGGGCCTAATAGAATGCTCTCATGGGGTTTCAATCCTCGTTCGTTCGAATCTGAGCATGTACTCGTGGCAAGCTCGTGGCAAGCTCGCACTCTTTGGGCGTAATAGAACGCTCTCATGGGGCTTTAATCCTCCATCGTTCGAATATGAGCATGTACTCTGAGCATGTCGTGGCAAGCTCGCACTCTTTGGGCGTAATAGAACGCTCTCATGGGGCTTCAATCCTCGTTCGTTCGAATCTGAGCATGTACTCGTGGCAAGCTCGCACTCTTTGGGCGTAATAGAACGCTCTCATGGGGCTTCAATCCTTGTTCGTACGAATATGAGCATGTACTCGTGGCAAGCTCGCACTCTTTGGGCGTAATAGAACGCTCTCATGGGGTTTCAATCCTCGTTCGTTCGAATCTGAGCATGTACTCGTGCCAAGCTAGCACTCTTTGGGCGTAATAGAACGCTCTCATGGGGTTTCAATCCTCGTTCGTTCGAATCTGAGCATGTACTCGTGGCAAGCTAGCACTCTTTGGGCGTAATAGAACGCTCTCATGGGGTTTCAATCCTCGTTCGTTCGAATTAAGCATGTACTCGTGGCAAGCTCGCACACATAGGGCGTAATAGAACGCTCTCATGGGGGTTTTTCAATCCTCGTTCGTTCGAATCTGAGCATGTACTCGTGGCAAGCTCGCACTCTTTCGGCGTAATAGAACAAGCTCGCACTCTTTGGGCGTAATAGAAACGCTCTCATGGAGTTTCAATCCTCGTTCGTTCGAATATGAGCATGTACTCGTGGCAAGCTCGCACTCTTTGGGCGAATAGAACGCTCTCATGGGGCTTCAATCCTCGTTCGTTCGAATCTGAGCATGTACTCGTGGCAAGCTCGCACTCTTTGGGCGTAATAGAACGCTCTCATGGGGCTTCAATCCTTGTTCGTACGAATATGAGCATGTACTCGTGGCAAGCTCGCACTCTTTGGGCGTAATAGAACGCTCTCATGGGGTTTCAATCCTCGTTCGTTCGAATCTGAGCATGTACTCGTGCCAAGCTAGCACTCTTTGGGCGTAATAGAACGCTCTCATGGGTTTCAATCCTCGTTCGTTCGTTCGAATCTGAGCATGTACTCGTGGCAAGCTCAGACTCTTTGGGCGTAATAGAACGCTCTCATGGGGTTTCAATCCTCGTTCGTTCGAATCTGAGCATGTACTCGTGGCAAGCTGCACTCGTGGCGGCGTAATGGAACAAGCTCGCACTCTTTGGGCGTAATAGAACGCTCTCATGGGGTTTCAATCCTCGTTCGTTCGAATATGAGCATGTACTCGTGGCAAGCTCGCACTCTCTTGGGCGTAATAGAACGCTCTCAAACATGGGGTTTCAATCCTCGTTCGTTCGAATCTGAGCATGTACTCGTGGCAAGCTCGCACTCTTTGGGCGTAATAGAACGCTCTCATGGGGTTTCAATCCTCGTTCGTTCGAATCTGAGCATGTACTCGTGGCAAGCTCGCACTCTTTGGGCGTAATAGAACGCTCTCATGGGGTTTGAATCCTCGTTCGTTCGAATCTGAGCAATTACTCATGGCAAGCTCGCACTCTTTGGGCGTAATAGAACGCTCTCATGGGGTTTCAATCCTCGTTCGTTCGAATCTGAGCATGTACTCGTGGCAAGCTCGCACTCTTTGGGCGTAATAGAACGCTCTCATGGGGTTTCAATCCTCGTTCGTTCGAATCTGAGCATGTACTCGTTGCAAGCTGCACTCTTTCGTGGCGTAATAGAACAAGCTCGCACTCTTTGGGCGTAATAGAACGCTCTCATGGGGTTTCAATCCTCGTTCGTTCGAATATGAGCATGTACTCGTGTACTCGTGGCAAGCTCGCACTCTTTGGGCGTAATAGAACGCTCTCATGGGGTTTCAATCCTCGTTCGTTCGAATCTGAGCATGTACTCGTGGCAAGCTCGCACTCTTTGGGCGTAATAGAACGCTCTCATGGGGTTTCAATCCTCGTTCGTTCGTTCGAATCTGAGCATGTACTCGTGGCAAGCTCGCACTCTTTGGGCGTAATAGAACGCTCTCTCATGGGTTTCCAATCCTCGTTCGTTCGAATCTGAGCATGTACTCGTGGCAAGCTCGCACTCTTTGGGCGTAATAGAACGCTCTCATGGGGTTTCAATCCTCGTTCGTTCGAATCTGAGCATGTACTCGTTGGCAAGCTCGTGGCAAGCTAGCACTCGCACTCTTTGGGCGTAATAGAACGCTCTCATGGGGTTTTCAATCCTCGTTCGTTCGAATCTGAGCATGTACTCGTGGCAAGCTCGCACTCTTTGGGCGTAATAGAACGCTCTCATGGGGTTTCAATCCTCGTTCGTTCGAATCTGAGCATGTGTACTCGTGGCAAGCTCGCACTCTTTGGGCGTAATAGAACGCTCTCATGGGGTTTCAATCTCGTTCGTTCGTTCGAATCTGAGCATGTACTCGTGGCAAGCTCGCACTCTTTCGGCGTAATAGAGCAAGCTCGCACTCTTTGGGCCAAATAGAAAGCTCTCATGGGTTTCAATCCTCGTTCGTTCGAATATGAGCATGTACTCGTGGCAAGCTCGCACTCTTTGGGCGTAATAGAACGCTCTCATGGGGTTTCAATCCTCGTTCGTTCGAATCTGAGCATGTACTCGTGGCAAGCTCGCACTCTTTGGGCGTAATAGAACGCTCTCATGGGGTTTCAATCCTCGTTCGTTCGAACCTGAGCATGTACTCGTGGCAAGCCAGCACTCTTTGGGCGTAATAGAACGTTCTCATGGGGCTTCAATCCTCGTTCGTTCGAATCTGAGCATGTACTGGTGGCAAGCTCGCACTCTTTGGGCGTAATAGAACGCTCTCATGGGGTTTCAATCCTCGTTCGTTCGAATCTGAGCATGTACTCGTGGCAAGCTCGTGGCAAGCTCGCACTCTTTGGGCGTAATAGAACGCTCTCATGGGGCTTCAATCCTCCTTCGTTCGAATCTGAGCATGTACTCGTGGCAAGCTCGCACTCTTTGGGCGTAATAGAACGCTCTCATGGGTTTTTCAATCCTCGTTCGTTCGAATCTGAGCATGCGTACTCGTGGCAAGCTCGCACTCTTTGGGCGTAATAGAACGCTCTCATGGGGGGTTTCAATCCTCGTTCGTTCGAATCTGAGCATGTACTCGTGGCAAGCTCGCACTCTTTGGGCGTAATAGAACGCTCTCATGGGTTTTCAATCCTCGTTCGTTCGAATCTGAGCAATTCCTCGTGGCAAGCTCGCACTCTTTGGGCGTAATAGAACGCTCTCATGGGGTTTCAATCCTCGTTCGTTCGAATCTGAGCATGTACTCGTGGCAAGCTCGCACTCTTTGGGCGTAATAGAACGCTCTCATCGGGTTTCAATCCTCGTTCGTTCGAATCTGAGCATGTACTCGTGGCAAGCTCGCACTCTTTGGGCGTAATAGAACGCTCTCATGGGGTTTCAATCCTCGTTCGTTCGAATCTGAGCATGTACTCGTGCAAGCATGCTCGCACTCTTTCGGCGTAGCAAGCTCGCACTCTTTGGGCGTAATAGAACGCTCTAATAGAACGCTCATGGTTTCAATCCTCGTTCGTTCGAATATGAGCATGTACTCGTGGCAAGCTCGCACTCTTTGGGCGTAATAGAACGCTCTCATGGGGCTTCAATCCTCGTTCGTTCGAATATGAGCATGTACTCGTGGCAAGCGCGCACTCTTTGGGCGTAATAGAACGCTCTCATGGGGCTTAAATCCTCGTTCGTTCGAATATGAGCATGTACTCGTGGCAAGCGCACACTCTTTGGGCGTAATAGAACGCTCTCATGGGGCTTCAATCCTCGTTCGTTCGAATCTGAACAAGTACTCGTGGCAAGCTAGCACTCTTTGGGCGTAATAGAACGCTCTCAAGGGGTTTCAATCCTCGTTCGTTCGAATCTGAGCATGTACTCGTGGCAAGCTCGCACTCTTTGTGCGTAATAGAACGCTCTCATGGGGTTTCAATCCTCGTTCGTTCCAATCTGAGCATGTACTCGTGGCAAGCTGGCACTCTTTGGGCGTAATAGAACAAGCTCGCACTCTTTGGGCGTAATAGAACACTCTCATGGAGTTTCAATCCTCGTTCGTTCGAATATGAGCATGTACTCGTGGCAAGCTCGCACTCTTTGGACGTAATAGAACGCTCTCATGGGGTTTCAATCCTCGTTCGTTCGAATATGAGCATGTACTCGTGGCAAGCTCGCACTCTTTGGGCGTAATAGAACGCTCTCATGGGGTTTCAATCCTCGTTCGTTCGAATATGAGCATGTACTCGTGGCAAGCTCGCACTCTTAGGCGTAATAGAACGCTCTCATGGGGTTTCAATCCTCGTTCGTTCGAATCTGAGCATGTACTCGTGGCAAGCTCGCACTCTTTTGGGCGGAATAGAACGCTCTCATGGGGTTTCAATCCTCGTTCGTTCGAATCTGAGCATGTAGTCGTGGCAAGCTCGCACTCTTTGGGCGTAATAGAACGCTCTCATGGGGTTTCAATCCTCGTTCGTTCGAATCTGAGCATGTACTCGTGGCAAGCTGGCACTCTTTCGGCGTAATAGAACAAGCTCGCACTCTTTGGGCGTAATAGAACGCTCTCATGGGTTTCAATCCTCGTTCGTTCGAATTTGAGCATGTACTCGTGGCAAGCTCGCACTCTATGGGCGTAATAGAACGCACTCATGGGGTTTTTCAATCCTCGTTCGTTCGAATCTGAGCATGTACTCGTGGCAAGCTCGCACTCTTTGGGCGTAATAGAACGCTCTCATGGGGCTTTCAATCCTCCTCGTTCGTTCGAATATGAGCATGTACTCGTGGCAAGCTCGCACTCTTTGGGCGTTATAGAACGCTCTCATGGGGTTTCAATCCTCGTTCGTTCGAATCTCGTGGCAAGCTCGCACTCTTTGGGCGTAATAAAACGCTCTCATGGGGTTTCAATCCTCGTTCGTTCGTTCGAATCTGAGCATGTACTCGTGGCAAGCTCGTGGCAAGCTCGCACTCTTTGGGCGTAATAGAACGCTCTCATGGGGGTTTCAATCCTCGTTCGTTCGAATCTGAGCATGTACTCGTGGCAAGCTCGCACTCTTTGGGCGTAATAGAACGCTCTCATGGGGTTTCAATCCTCGTTCGTTCGTTCGAATCTGAGCATGTACTCGTGGCAAGCTCGCACTCTTTGGGCGTAATAATAGAACGCTCTCATGGGGGTTTCAATCAATCCTCGTTCGTTCGAATCTGAGCATGTACTCGTGGCAAGCTCGCACTCTTTGGGCGTAATAGAACGCTCTCATGGGGTTTCAATCCTCGTTCGTTCGAATCTGAGCATGTACTCGTGGCAAGCTCGCACTCTTTGGGCGTAATAGAACGCTCTCATGGGGTTTCAATCCTCGTTCGTTCGAATCTGAGCATGTACTCGTGGCAAGCTCGCACTCTTTGGGCGTAATAGAACGCTCTCATGGGGTTTCAATCCTCGTTCGTTCGAATCTGAGCATGTACTCGTGGCAAGCTCGCACTCTTTGGGCGTAATAGAACGCTCTATGGGGTTTCAAATCCTCGTTCGTTCGAATCTGAGCATGTACTCGTGGCAAGGTAGCACTCTTTGGGCGTAATAGAACAAGCTCGCACTCTTTGGGCGTAATAGAACACTCTCATGGAGTTTTCAATCCTCGTTCGTTCGAATCTGAGCATGTACTCGTGGCAAGCTCGCACTCTTAGGCGTAATAGAACGCTCTCACGGGGTTTCAATCCTCGTTCGTTCGAATCTGAGCATGTACTCGTGGCAAGCTCGCACTCTTTGGGCGTAATAGAACGCTCTCATGGGGTTTTAATCCTCCGTATCGTTCGTACGAATATGAGCATGTACTCGTGGCAAGCTCGCACTCTTTGGGCGTAATAGAACGCTCTCATGGGGTTTCAATCCTCGTTCGTTCGAATCTGAGCATGTACTCGTGGCAAGCTAGCACTCTTTGGGCGTAATAGAACGCTCTCATGGGGTTTCAATCCTCGTTCGTTCGAATCTGAGCATGTACTCGTGGCAAGCTCGCACTCTTTGGGCGTAATAGAACGCTCTCATGGGGTTTCAATCCTCGTTCGTTCGAATCTGAGCATGTACTCGTTGCAAGCTCGCACTCTTTCGGCGTAATAGAACAAGCTCGCACTCTTTGGGCGTAATAGAACACTCTCATGGGGTTTCAATCCTCGTTCGTTCGAATATGAGCATGTACTCGTGGCAAGCTCGCACTCTTTGGGCGTAATAGAACGCTCTCATGGGGTTTGAATCCTCGTTCGTTCGAATCTGAGCATGTACTCGTGGCAAGCTCGCACTCTTTGGGCGTAATAGAACGCTCTCATGGGGTTTCAATCCTCGTCCATCGTTCGAATATCTGAGCATGTACTCGTGGCAAGCTCGCACTCTTTGGGCGTAATAGAACGCTCTCATGGGGTTTCAATCCTCGTTCGTTCGAATCTGAGCATGTACTCGTGGCAAGCTCGCACTCTTTGGGCGTAATAGAACGCTCTCATGGGGTTTCAATCCTCGTTCGTTCGAATCTGAGCATGTACTCGTGGCAAGCTCGCACTCTTTGGGCGTAATAGAACGCTCTCATGGGGTTTCAATCCTCGTTCGTTCGAATCTGAGCATGTATGCAAGCATGTACTCGTGGCAAGCTCGCACTCTTTGGGCGTAATAGAACTCTCTCATGGGGTTTCAATCCTCGTTCGTTCGAATCTGAGCATGTACTCGTGGCAAGCTCGCACTCTTGGGCGTAATCGAACGCTCTCATGGGATTCCAATCCTCGTTCGTTCGAATCTGAGCATGTACTCGTGGCAAGCTCGCACTCTTTGGGCGTAATGGAACGCTCTCATGGGGTTTCACTCCTCGTTCGTTCGAATCTGAGCATGTACTCGTGGCAAGCCCACACTCTTTGGGCGTCATAGAACGCTCTCATGGGGTTTCAATCCTCGTTCGTTCGAAATCTGAGCATGTACTCGTGGCAAGCTCGCACTCTTTGGGCGTAATAGAACGCTCTCTCATGGGGTTTCAATCTCTCGTTCGTTCGAATATGAGCATGTACTCGTGGCAAGCTCATGCGCAAGCTCGCTCTTTGGGCGTAATAGAACGCTCTCATGGGGTTTCAATCCTCGTTCGTTCGAATCTGAGCATGTACTCGTGGCAAGCTCGCACTCTTTGGGCGTAATAGAACGCTCTCATGGGGTTTCAATCCTCGTTCGTTCGAATCTGAGCATGTACTACTCGTGGCAAGCTCGCACTCTTTGGGCGTAATAGAACGCTCTCTCTCATGGGGTTTCAATCCTCATTCGTTCGAATCTGAGCATGTACTCGTGGCAAGCTCGCACTCTTTGGGCGTAATAGAACGCTCTCATGGGGTTTCAATCCTCGTTCGTTCGAATCTGAGCATGTACTCGTGGCAAGCTAGCACTCTTTGGGCGTAATAGAACGCTCTCATGGGGTTTCAATCCTCGTTCGTTTCAAACTGAGCATGTACTCGTGGCAAGCTCGCACTCTTTGGGCGTAATAGAACGCTCTCATGGGGTTTTCAATCCTCGTTCGTTCGAATCTGAGCATGTACTCGTGGCAAGCTCGCACTCTTTGGGCGTAATAGAACGCTCTCATGGGGCTTCAATCCTCCTTCGTACGAATCTGAGCATGTACTCGTGGCAAGCTCGCAGCTCGCACACTCTTTGGGCGTAATAGAACGCTCTCATGGGGTTTCAATCCTCTCGTTCGTTCGAATATGAGCATGTACTCGTGGCAAGCTCGCACTCTTTGGGCGTAATAGAACGCTCTCATGGGGTTTCAATCCTCGTTCGTTCGAATGAGCATGAGCTCGTGTACTCGCACTCTCGTGGCAAGCTCGCACTCTTTGGGCGTAATAGAACGCTCTCATGGGGTTTCAATTTCAACTCGTTCTCGCACTCTTTGCGGCGATAGAAGCTCTCATGGAGCAATCCTCGTTCGTTCGAATCTGAGCATGTACTCGTGGCAAGCTCGCACTCTTTGGGCGTAATAGAACGCTCTCATGGGGTTTCAATCCTCGTTCGTTCGAATATGAGCATGTACTCGTGGCAAAGCTCGCACTCTTTGGGCGTAATAGAACGCTCTCATGGGGTTTCAATCCTCGTACGTTCGAATATGAGCATGTACTCGTGGCAAGCAAGCAAGCTCGCACTCTTTGGGCGTAATAGAACGCTCTCATGGGGTTTCAATCCTCGTTCGTTCGAATCTGAGCATGTACTCGTGGCAAGCTCGCACTCTTTGGGCGTAATAGAACGCTCTCATGGGGTTTCAATCCTCGTTCGTTCGAATCTGAGCATGTACTCGTGGCAAGCTCGCACTCTTTGGGCGTAATAGAACGCTCTCATGGGGTTTCAATCCTCGTTCGTTCGAATATGAGCATGTACTCGTGGCAAGCTCGCACTCTTTGGGCGTAATAGAACGCTCTCATGGGGTTTCAATCCTCGTTCGTTCGAATCTGAGCATGTACTCGTGGCAAGCTCGCACTCTTTGGGCGTAATAGAACGCTCTCATGGGGTTTCAATCCTCGTTCGTTCGAATCTGAGCATGTACTCGTGGCAAGCTCGCACTCTTTGGGCGTAATAGAACGCTCTCATGGGGTTTCAATCCTCGTTCGTTCGAATCTGAGCATGTACTCGTTGCAAGCTCGCACTCTTTGGCGTAAAGCAAGCTCGCACTCTTTGGGCGTAATAGAACGCTCTCATGGGGTTTCAATCCTCGTTCGTTCGAATATGAGCATGTACTCGTGGCAAGCTCGCACTCTTTGGGCGTAATAGAACGCTCTCATGGGGTTTCAATCCTCGTTCGTTCGAATCTGAGCATGTACTCGTGGCAAGCTCGCACTCTTTGGGCGTAATAGAACGCTCTCATGGGGTTTCAATCCTCGTTCGTTCGAATCTGAGCATGTACTCGTGGCAAGCTCGCACTCTTTGGGCGTAATAGAACGCTCTCATGGGGTTTCAATCCTCGTTCGTTCGAATCTGAGCATGTACTCGTGGCAAGCTCGCACTCTCTTTGGGCGTAATAGAACGCTCTCATGGGGTTTCAATCCTCGTTCGTTCGAATCTGAGCATGTACTCGTGGCAAGCTGGCAAGCTCGCACTCTTTGGGCGTAATAGAACGCTCTCATGGGGTTTTCAATCCTCGTTCGTTCGAATTCGAATCTGAGCATGTACTCGTGGCAAGCTCGCACGCTTTGGGCGTAATAGAACGCTCTCATGGGGTTTCAATCCTCGTTCGTTCGAATCTGAGCATGTACTCGTGGCAAGCTCGCACTCTTTGGGCGTAAATAGAACGCTCTCATGGGGTTTCAATCCTCGTTCGTTCGAATCTGAGCATGTACTCGTGGCAAGCTCGCACTCTTTGGGCGTAATAGAACGCTCTCAGGGGGTTTCAATCCTCGTTCGTTCGAATCTGAGCATGTACTCGTGGCAAGCTCGCACTCTTTGGGCGTAATAGAACGCTCTCATGGGGTTTCAATCCTCGTTCGTTCGAATCTGAGCATGTACTCTCGTGCAAGCTCGCACTCTTTGGGCGTAATAGAACGCTCTCATGGGGTTTCAATCCTCGTTCGTTCGAATCTGAGCATGTACTCGTGGCAAGCTGGCAAGCTCGCACTCTTTGGGCGTAATAGAACGCTCTCATGGGGTTTCAATCCTCGTTCGTTCGAATCTGAGCATGTACTCGTGGCAAGCTCGCACTCTTTGGGCGTAATAGAACGCTCTCATGGGGTTTCAATCCTCGTTCGTTCGAATCTGAGCATGTACATGACGTGGCAAGCTCGCACTCTTTGGGCGTAATAGAACGATCTCATGGGGTTTCAATCCTCGTTCGTTCGAATCTGAGCATGTACTCGTGGCAAGCTCGCACTCTTTGGGCGTAATAGAACGCTCTCATGGGGTTTCAATCCTCGTTCGTTCGAATCTGAGCATGTACTCGTGGCAAGCTCGCACTCTTTGGGCGTAATAGAACGCTCTCATGGGGTTTCAATCCTCGTTCGTTCGAATCTGAGCATGTACTCGTGGCAAGCTCGCACTCTTTGGGCGTAATAGAACGCTCTCATGGGGTTTCAATCCTCGTTCGTTCGAATCTGAGCATGTACTCGTGGCAAGCTAGCACTCTTTGGGCGTAATAGAACGCTCTCATGGGGTTTCAATCCTCGTTCGTTCGAATCTGAGCATGTACTCGTGGCAAGCTCGTGGCAAGCTCGCACTCTTTGGGCGTAATAGAACGCTCTCATGGGGCTTCAATCCTTGTTCGTACGAATATGAGCATGTACTCGTGGCAAGCTCGCACTCTTTGGGCGTAATAGAACGCTCTCATGGGGTTTCAATCCTCGTTCGTTCGAATCTGAGCATGTACTCGTGCCAAGCTAGCACTCTTTGGGCGTAATAGAACGCTCTCATGGGGCTTCAATCCTCGTTCGTTCGAATATGAGCATGTACTCGTGGCAAGCTCGCACTCTTTGGGCGTAATAGAACGCTCTCATGGGGTTTCAATCCTCGTTCGTTCGAATCTGAGCATGTACTCGTGGCAAGCTCGCACTCTTTGGGCGTAATGGAACGCTCTCATGGGGCTTCAATCCTCGTTTGTTCGAATCTGAGCATGTACTCGTGGCAAGCTCGCACTCTTTGGGCGTAATAGAACGCTCTCATGGGGTTTCAATCCTCGTTCGTTCGAATCTGAGCATGTACTCGTTGCAAGCTCGCACTCTTTCGGCGTGGCAAGCTCTCGCACTCTTTGGGCGTAATAGAACACTCTCATGGAGTTCAATCCTCGTTCGTTCGAATATGAGCATGTACTCGTGGCAAGCTCGCACTCTATGGGCGTAATAGAACGCTCTAACGGGGTTTCAATCCTCGTTCGTTCGAATCTGAGCATGTACTCGTGGCAAGCTCGCACTCTTTGGGCGTAATAGAACGCTCTCATGGGGTTTCAATCCTCGTTCGTTCGAATCTGAGCATGTACTCGTGGCAAGCTCGCACTCTTTGGGCGTAATAGAACGCTCTCATGGGGTTTGAATCCTCGTTCGTTCGAATCTGAGCATGTACTCGTGGCAAGCTAGCACTCTTTGGGCCTAATAGAATGCTCTCATGGGGTTTCAATCCTCGTTCGTTCGAATCTGAGCATGTACTCGTGGCAAGCTCGCACTCTTTGGGCGTAATAGAACGCTCTCATGGGGTTTCAATCCTCGTTCGTTCGAATCTGAGCATGTACTCGTGGCAAGCTCGCACTCTTTGGGCGTAATAGAACGCTCTCATGGGGTTTCAATCCTCGTTCGTTCGAATCTGAGCATGTAGCATGTACTCGTGGCAAGCTCGCACTCTTTGGGCGTAATAGAACGCTCTCATGGGGTTTCAATCCTCGTTCGTTCGAATCTGAGCATGTACTCGTGGCAAGCTCGCACTCTTTGGGCGTAATAGAACGCTCTCATGGGGTTTCAATCCTCGTTCGTTCGAATCTGAGCATGTACTCGTGGCAAGCTCGCACTCTTTGGGCGTAATAGAACGCTCTCATGGGGTTTCAATCCTCGTTCGTTCGAATCTGAGCATGTACTCGTGGCAAGCTCGCACTCTTTGGGCGTAATAGAACGCTCTCATGGGGTTTCAAATCCTCGTTCGTTCGAATCTGAGCATGTACTCGTGGCAAGCTCGCAAGCTCGCACTCTTTGGGCGTAATAGAAACGCTCTCATGGGGTTTCAATCCTCGTTCGTTCGAATCTGAGCATGTACTCGTGGCAAGCTCGCACTCTTTGGGCGTAATAGAACGCTCTCATGGGGTTTTCAATCCTCGTTCGTTCGAATCTGAGCATGTACTCGTGGCAAGCTAGCACTCTTTGGGCGTAATAGAACGCTCTCATGGGGTTTCAATCTCGTTCGTTCGTTCGAGAATCTGAGCATGTACTCGTGGCAAGCTCGCACTCTTTGGGCGTAATAGAACGCTCTCATGGGGTTTCAATCCTCGTTCGTTCGAATCTGAGCATGTACTCGTGGCAAGCTCGCACTCTTTGGGCGTAATAGAACGCTCTCATGGGGTTTCAATCCTCGTTCGTTCGAATCTGAGCATGTACTCGTGCCAAGCTCGCACTCTTTGGGCGTAATAGAACGCTCTCATGGGGTTTCAATCCTCGTTCGTTCGAATCTGAGCATGTACTCGTGGCAAGCTCGCACTCTTTGGGCGTAATAGAACGCTCTCATGGGGTTTCAATCCTCGTTCGTTCGAATCTGAGCATGTACTCGTGGCAACCTCGTGGCAAGCTCGCACTCTTTGGGCGTAATAGAACGCTCTCATGGGGTTTCAATCCTCGTTCGTTCGAATCTGAGCATGTACTCGTGGCAAGCTCGCACTCTTTGGGCCTAATAGAACGCTCTCATGGGGGTTTCAATCCTCCGTTCGTTCGAATCTGAGCATGTACTCGTGGCAAGCTCGCACTCTTTGGGCGTAATAGAACGCTCTCATGGGGTTTCAATCCTCGTTCGTTCGAATCTGAGCATGTACTCGTGGCAAGCTCGCACTCTTTGGGCGTAATAGAACGCTCTCATGGGGTTTCAATCCTCGTTCGTTCGAATCTGAGCATGTACTCGTGGCAAGCTCGCACTCTTTGGGCGTAATAGAACGCTCTCATGGATGGGGCTTCAATCCTCGTTCGTTCGAATCTGAGCATGTACTCGTGGCAAGCTCGCACTCTTTGGGCGTAATAGAACGCTCTCATGGGGTTTCAATCCTCGTTCGTTCGAATGTGAGCATGTACTCGTTGCAAGCTACTCGTGGCAAGCTCGCACTCTTTGGGCGTAATAGAACGCTCTCATGGGGTTTCAATCCTCGTTCGTTCGAATCTGAGCATGTACTCGTGGCAAGCTCGCACTCTTTGGGCGTAATCGAACGCTCTCATAGGGTTTCAATCCTCGTTCGTTCGAATCTGAGCATGTACTCGTGGCAAGCTCGCACTCTTTGGGCGTAATAGAACGCTCTCATGGGGTTTTCAATGCTCGTTCGTTCGAATCTGAGCATGTACTCGTGGCAAGCTCGCACTCTTTGGGCGTAATAGAACGCTCTCATGGGGTTTCAATCCCCGTTCGTTCGAATCTGAGCATGTACTCGTGGCAAGCTAGCACTCTTTGGGCCTAATAGAATGCTCTCATGGGGTTTCAATCCTCGTTCGTTCGAATCTGAGCATGTACTCGTGGCAAGCTGGCAAGCTCGCACTCTTTGGGCGTAATAGAACGCTCTCATGGGGTTTCAATCCTCGTTCGTTCGAATCTGAGCATGTACTCGTGGCAAGCCCGCACTCTTTAGGCGTAATAGAACGCTCTCATGGGGTTTCAATCCTCGTTCGTTCGAATCTGAGCATGTACTCGTGGCAAGCCCGCACTCTTTGGGCGTAATAGAACGCTCTCATGGGGTTTCAATCCTCGTTCGTTCGAATCTGAGCATGTACTCGTGGCAAGCCCGCACTCTTTGGGCGTAATAGAACGCTCTCATGGGGTTTCAATCCTCGTTCGTTCGAATATGAGCATGTACTCGTGGCAAGCCCGCACTCTTTGGGCGTAATAGAACGCTCTCATGGGGTTTCAATCCTCGTTCGTTCGAATCTGAGCATGTACTCGTGGCAAGCTCGCACTCTCTTTGGGCGTAATAGAACGCTCTCAATGGGGTTTCAATCCTCGTTCGTTCGAATCTGAGCATGTACTCGTGGCAAGCTCGTGGCAAGCTCGCACTCTTTGGGCGTAATAGAACGCTCTCATGGGGCTTTCAAAAATCCTCGTTCGTTCGAATCTGAGCATGTACTCGTGGCAAGCTAGCACTCTTTGGGCCTAATAGAATGCTCTCATGGGGTTTCAATCCTCGTTCGTTCGAATCTGAGCATGTACACGCAAGCTAGCACTCTTTGGGCGTAATAGAACGCTCTCATGGGGTTTCAATCCTCGTTCGTTCGAATCTCAGCATGTACTCGTGGCAAGCTCGCACTCTTTGGGCGTAATAGAACGCTCTCATGGGGTTTCAAATCCTCGTTCGTTCGAATCTGAGCATGTACTCGTGGCAAGCTCGCACTTTGGGCGTAATAGAACGCTCTCATGGGGTTTCAATCCTCGTTCGTTCGAATCTGAGCATGTACTCGTGGCAAGCTCGCACTCTTTGGGCGTAATAGAACGCTCTCATGGGGTTTCAATCCTCGTTCGTTCGAATCTGAACATGTACTCGTGGCAAGCTCGCACTCTTTGGGCGTAATAGAACGCTCTCATGGGGTTTCAATCCTCGTTCGTTCGAATCTGAGCATGTACTCGTGGCAAGCTCGCACTCTTTGGGCGTAATAGAACGCTCTCATCGGGGGGTTTCAATCCTCGTTCGTTCGAATCTGAGCATGTACTCGTGGCAAGCTCGCACTCTTTGGGCGTAATAGAACGCTCTCATGGGGTTTCAATCCTCGTTCGTTCGTTCGAATCTGAGCATGTACTCGTGGCAAGCTCGCACTCTTTGGGCGTAATAGAACGCTCTCATGGGGTTTTCAATCCTCGTTCGTTCGAATCTGAGCATGTACTCATGCTACTCGTGGCGTAAAGCAAGCTCGCACTCTTTGGGCGTAATAGAACGCTCTCATGGGGTTTCAATCCTCGTTCGTTCGAATATGAGCATGTACTCGTGGCAAGCTCGCACTCTTTGGGCGTAATAGAACGCTCTCATGGGGGTTTCAATCCCCGTTCGTTCGAATCTGAGCATGTACTCGTGGCAAGCTCGCGCTCTTTGGGCGTAATAGAACGCTCTCATGGGGTTTTAATCCTCCATCGTTCGAATCTGAGCATGTACTCGTGGCAAGCTCGCACTCTTTGGGCGTAATAGAACGCTCTCATGGGGTTTCAATCCTCGTTCGTTCGAATCTGAGCATGTACTCGTGGCAAGCTAGCACTCTTTGGGCGTAATAGAACGCTCTCATGGGGTTTCAATCCTCGTTCGTTCGAATCTGAGCATGTACTCGTGCCAAGCTAGCACTCTCGTGGCAAGCTCGCACTCTTTGGGCGTAATAGAACGCTCTCATGGGGTTTCAATCCTCGTTCGTTCGAATCTGAGCATGTACTCGTGGCAAGCTCGCACTCTTTGGGCGTAATAGAACGCTCTCATGGGGTTTCAATCCTCGTTCGTTCGAATCTGAGCATGTACTCGTGGCAAGCTCGCACTCTTTGGGCGTAATAGAACGCTCTCATGGGGTTTCAATCCTCCATCGTTCGAATCTGAGCATGTACTCGTGGCAAGCTAGCACTCTTTGGGAGTAATAGAACGCTCTCATGGGGTTTCAATCCTCGTTCGTTCGAATCTGAGCATGTACTCGTGCCAAGCTAGCACTCTTTGGGCGTAATAGAAACGCTCTCATGGGGTTTCAATCCCTCGTTCGTTCGAATCTGAGCATGTACTCGTGGCAAGCTCGCACTCTTTGGGCGTAATAGAACGCTCTCATGGGGGTTTCAATCCTCGTTCGTTCGAATCTGAGCATGTACTCGTGGCAAGCTCGCACTCTTTGGGCGTAATAGAACGCTCTCATGGGGTTTCAATCCTCGTTCGTTCGAATCTGAGCATGAACTCGTGGCAAGCTCGCACTCTTTGGGCGTAATAGAACGCTCTCATGGGGTTTCAATCCCTCGTTCGTTCGAATCTGAGCATGTACTCGTGGCAAGCTCGCACTCACTTTGGGCGTAATAGAACGCTCTCATGGGGTTTCAATCCTCGTTCGTTCGAATCTGAGCATGCACTCGTGGCAAGCTTGCACTCGTGGCAAGCTCGCACTCTTTGGGCGTAATAGAACGCTCTCACAGGGTTTCAATCCTCGTTCGTTCGAATATGAGAGCTCGCACTCTTTGGGCGTAATAGAACGCTCTCATGGGTTTTCAATCCTCGTTCGTTCGAATCTGAGCATGTACTCGTGGCAAGCTCGCACTCTTTGGGCGTAATAGAACGCTCTCATGGGGTTTCAATCCTCGTTCGTTCGAATCTGAGCATGTACTCGTGGCAAGCTCGTGGCAAGCTCGCACTCTTTGGGCGTAATAGAACGCTCTCATGGGGGTTTCAATCCTCGTTCGTTCGAATCTGAGCATGTACTCGTGGCAAGCTCGCACTCTTTGGGCGTAATAGAACGCTCTCATGGGGTTTCAATCCTCGTTCGTTCGAATCTGAGCATGTACTCGTGGCAAGCTCGCACTCTTTGGGCGTAATAGAACGCTCTCATGGGGTTTCAATCCTCGTTCGTTCGAATCTGAGCATGTACTCGTGGCAAGCTCAGCACTCTTTGGGCGTAATAGAACGCTCTCATGGGGTTTCAATCCTCCTCGTTCGTTCGAATCTGAGCATGTACTCGTGGCAAGCTCGCACTCTTTGGGCGTAATAGAACGCTCTCATGGGGTTTCAAATCCTCGTTCGTTCGAATCTGAGCATGTACTCGTGGCAAGCTCGCACTCTTTGGGCGTAATAGAACGCTCTCATGGGGTTTCAATCCTCGTTCGTTCGAATCTGAGCATGTACTCGTGGCAAAGCTCGCACTCTTTAGGCGTAATAGAACGCTCTCATGGGGTTTCAATCCTCGTTCGTTCGAATCTGAGCATGTACTCGTGGCAAGCTCGCACTCTTTGGGCGTAATAGAACGCTCTCATGGGGTTTCAATCCTCGTTCGTTCGAATCATGGGGTTTCAATCCTCGTTCGTTCGAATCTGAGCATGTACTCGTGGCAAGCTCGCACTCTTTGGGCGTAATAGAACGCTCTCATGGGGTTTCAATCCTCGTTCGTTCGAATCTGAGCATGTACTCGTGGCAAGCTCGCACTCTTTGGGCGTAATAGAACGCTCTCATGGGGTTTCAATCCTCGTTCGTTCGAATATGAGCATGTACTCGTGGCAAGCTCGCACTCTTTGGGCGTAATAGAACGCTCTCATGGGGTTTCAATCCTCGTTCGTTCGAATCTGAGCATGTACTCGTGGCAAGCTCGCACTCTTTGGGCGTAATAGAACGCTCTCATGGGGTTTCAATCCTCGTTCGTTCGAATCTGAGCATGTACTCGTGCCAAGCTCGCACTCCTTGGGCGTAATAGAAAGCTCGCACTCTTTGGGCGTAATAGAACGCTCTCATGGGTTTCAATCCTCGTTCGTTCGAATATGAGCATGTACTCGTGGCAAGCTCGCACTCTTTGGCGTAATAGAACGCTCTAATGGGGTTTCAATCCTCGTTCGTTCGAATCTGAGCATGTACTCGTGGCAAGCTCGCACTCTTTGGGCGTAATAGAACGCTCTCATGGGGCTTTAATCCTCCATCGTTCGAATATGAGCATGTACTCGTGGCAAGCTCGCACTCTTTGGGCGTAATAGAACGCTCTCATGGGGTTTGAATCCTCGTTCGTTCGAATCTGAGCATGTACTCGTGGCAAGCTCGCACTCTTTGGGCGTAATAGAACGCTCTCTTGGGGTTTCAATCCTCGTTCGTTCGAATCTGAATCTGAGCATGTACTCGTGGCAAGCTCGCACTCTTTGGGCGTAATAGAACGCTCTCATGGGGTTTCAATCCTCGTTCGTTCGAATCTGAGCATGTACTCGTGGCAAGCTCGCACTCTTTGGGCGTAATAGAACGCTCTCATGGGGTTTCAATCCTCGTTCGTTCGAATCTGAGCATGTACTCGTGGCAAGCTCGCACTCTTTGGGTGTAATAGAACGCTCTCATGGGGTTTCAATCAATCCTCGTTCGTTCGAATCTGAGCATGTACTCGTGGCAAGCTCGCACTCTTTGGGCGTAATAGAACGCTCTCATGGGGTTTCAATCCTCGTTCGTTCGAATCTGAGCATGTACTCGTGGCAAGCTCGCACTCTTTGGGCGTAATAGAACGCTCTCATGGGGTTTCAATCCTCGTTCGTTCGAATCTGAGCATGTACTCGTGGCAAGCTAGCACTCTTTGGGCGTAATAGAACGCTCTCATGGGGTTTCAATCCTCGTTCGTTCGAATCTGAGCATGTACTCGTGGCAAGCTCGCACTCTTTGGGCGTAATAGAACGCTCTCATGGGGGTTTCAATCCTCGTTCGTTCGAATCTGAGCATGTACTCGTTGCAAGCTCGCACTCTTTCGGCGTAATAGAACAAGCTCGCACTCTTTGGGCGTAATAGAACGCTCTCATGGGGTTTCAATCCTCGTTCGTTCGAATATGAGCATGTACTCGTGGCAAGCTCGCACTCTATGGCGTAATAGAACGCTCTCACGGGGTTTCAATCCTCGTTCGTTCGAATCTGAGCATGTACTCGTGGCAAGCTCGCACTCTTTGGGCGTAATAGAACGCTCTCATGGGGCTTTAATCCTCCATCGTTCGAATATGAGCATGTACTCGTGGCAAGCTCGCACTCTTTGGGCGTAATAGAACGCTCTCATGGGGTTTCAATCCTCGTTCGTTCGAATCTGAGCATGTACTCGTGGCAAGCTAGCACTCTTTGGGCGTAATAGAATGCTCTCATGGGGTTTCAATCCTCGTTCGTTCGAATCTGAGCATGTACTCGTGGCAAGCTCGTGGCAAGCTCGCACTCTTTGGGCGTAATAGAACGCTCTCATGGGGTTTCAATCCTCGTTCGTTCGAATCTGAGCATGTACTCGTGGCAAGCTCGCACTCTTTGGGCGTAATAGAACGCTCTCATGGGGTTTCAATCCTCGTTCGTTCGAATCTGAGCATGTACTCGTGGCAAGCTCGCACTCTTTGGGCGTAATAGAACGCTCTCATGGGGTTTCAATCCTCGTTCGTTCGAATCTGAGCATGTACTCGTGGCAAGCTCGCACTCTTTGGGCGTAATAGAACGCTCTCATGGGGTTTCAATCCTCGTTCGTTCGAATCTGAGCATGTACTCGTGGCAAGCTCGCACTCTTTGGGCGTAATAGAACGCTCTCATGGGGTTTCAATCCTCGTTCGTTCGAATCTGAGCATGTACTCGTGGCAAGCTCGCACTCTTTGGGCGTAATATAACGCTCTCATGGGGTTTCAATGCTCGTTCGTTCGAATCTGAGCATGTACTCGTGGCAAGCTCGCACTCTTTGGGCGTAATAGAACGCTCTCATGGGGTTTCAATGCTCGTTCGTTCGAATCTGAGCATGTACTCGTGGCAAGCACGCACTCTTTGGGCGTAATAGAACGCTCTCATGGGGTTTAATTGCTCGTTCGTTCGGATCTGAGCAAGTACTCGCGGCAAGCTCTAACTCTTTGGGCGTAATAGAACGCTCCCATTGGGTTTCAATCCTCATTCGTTCTAATCTGAGCATGTACTCGTGGCAATCTCGTACTCTTAGTGGCGTAATAGAACGCTCTCATGGGGTTTCAATGCTCGTTCGTTCGAATCTGAGCATGTACTCGTGGCAAGCTCGCACTCTTTGGGCGTAATAGAACGCTCTCATGGGGTTTCAATCCTCGTTCGTTCGAATCTGAGCATGTACTCGTGGCAAGCTCGCACTCTTTGGGCGTAATAGAACGCTCTCATGGGGTTTCAATCCTCGTTCGTTCGAATCTGAGCATGTACTCGTGGCAAGCTCGCACTCTTTGGGCGTAATAGAACGCTCTCATGGGGTTTCAATCCTCGTTCGTTCGAATCTGAGCATGTACTCGTGGCAAGCTAGCACTCTTTGGGCGTAATAGAACGCTCTCATGGGGTTTCAATCCTCGTTCGTTCGAATCTGAGCATGTACTCGTGGCAAGCTCGCACTCTTTGGGCGTAATAGAACGCTCTCATGGGGCTTCAATCCTCGTTCGTTCGAATCTGAGCATGTACTCGTGGCAAGCTCGCACTCTTTGGGCGTAATAGAACGCTCGCACTCTTTGGGCGTAATAGAAACATGGGGTTTCAATCCTCCTCGTTCGTTTGAATCTGAGCATGTACTCGTGGCAAGCTCGCACTCTTTGGGCGTAATAGAACGCTCTCATGGGGTTTCAATCCTCGTTCGTTCGAATCTGAGCATGTACTCGTGGCAAGCTCGCACTCTTTGGGCGTAATAGAACGCTCTCATGGGGTTTCAATCCTCGTTCGTTCGAATCTGAGCATGTACTCGTGGCAAGCTAGCGCACTCTTTGGGCGTAATAGAACGCTCTCATGGGGTTTGAATCCTCGTTCGTTCGAATCTGAGCATGTACTCGTGGCAAGCTAGCACTCTTTGGGCGTAATAGAACGCTCTCATGGGGTTTCAATCCTCGTTCGTTCGAATCTGAGCATGTACTCGTTGCAAGCTCGCACTCTTTCGGCGTAATAGAACAAGCTCGCACTCTTTGGGCGTAATAGAACACTCTCATGGAGTTTCAATCCTCGTTCGTTCGAATATGAGCATGTATTCGTGGCACTCGCACTCTATGGCGTAATAAAACGCTCAAACGGGGTTTCAATCCTCGTTCGTTCGAATCTGAGCATGTACTCGTGGCAAGCTCGCACTCTTTGGGCGTAATAGAACGCTCTCATGGGGCTTTAATCCTCCATCGTTCGAATATGAGCATGTACTCGTGGCAAGCTCGCACTCTTTGGGCGTAATAGAACGCTCTCATGGGGTTTGAATCCTCGTTCGTTCGAATCTGAGCATGTACTCGTGGCAAGCTAGCACTCTTTGGGCCTAATAGAATGCTCTCATGGGGTTTTAATCCTCGTTCGTTCGAATCTGAGCATGTACTCGTGGCAAGCTCGTGGCAAGCTCGCACTCTTTGGGCGTAATAGAACGCTCTCATGGGGTTTTAATCCTCCATCGTTCGAATATGAGCATGTACTCGTGGCAAGCTCGCACTCTTAGGGCGTAATAGAACGCTCTCATGGGGTTTCAATCCTCGTTCGTTCGAATCTGAGCATGTACTCGTGGCAAGCTCGCACTCTTTGGGCGTAATAGAACGCTCTCATGGGGTTTCAATCCTCGTTCGTTCGAATCTGAGCATGTACTCGTGGCAAGCTCGCACTCTTTGGGCGTAATAGAACGCTCTCATGGGGTTTCAATCCTCGTTCGTTCGAATCTGAGCATGTACTCGTGGCAAGCTCTAGCACTCTTTGGGCGTAATAGAACGCTCTCATGGGGTTTCAATCCTCGTTCGTTCGAATCTGAGCATGTACTCGTGGCAAGCTAGCACTCTTTGGGCGTAATAGAACGCTCTCATGGGGTTTCAATCCTCGTTCGTTCGAATCTGAGCATGTACTCGTGGCAAGCTAGCACTCTTTGGGCGTAATAGAACGCTCTCATGGGGTTTCAATCCTCGTTCGTTCGAATCTGAGCATGTACTCGTGGCAAGCTCGCACTCTTTCGGCGTAATAGAACAAGCTCGCACTCTTTGGGCGTAATAGAACGCTCTCATGGGGTTTCAATCCTCGTTCGTTCGAATATGAGCATGTACTCGTGGCAAGCTCGCACTCTATGGCGTAATAGAACGCTCTAACGGGGTTTCAATCCTCGTTCGTTCGAATCTGAGCATGTACTCGTGGCAAGCTCGCACTCTTTGGGCGTAATAGAACGCTCTCATGGGGCTTTAATCCTCCATCGTTCGAATATGAGCATGTACTCGTGGCAAGCTCGCACTCTTTGGGCGTAATAGAACGCTCTCATGGGGTTTGAATCCTCGTTCGTTCGAATCTGAGCATGTACTCGTGGCAAGCTAGCACTCTTTGGGCCTAATAGAATGCTCTCATGGGGTTTCAATCCTCGTTCGTTCGAATCTGAGCATGTACTCGTGGCAAGCTAGCACTCTTTGGGCGTAATAGAACGCTCTCATGGGGTTTCAATCCTCGTTCGTTCGAATCTGAGCATGTACTCGTGGCAAGCTAGCACTCTTTGGGCGTAATAGAACGCTCTCATGGGGTTTCAATCCTCGTTCGTTCGAATCTGAGCATGTACTCGTGGCAAGCTCGCACTCTTTGGGCGTAATAGAACGCTCTCATGGGGTTTCAATCCTCGTTCGTTCGAATCTGAGCATGTACTCGTGGCAAGCTCGCACTCTTTGGGCGTAATAGAACGCTCTCTCATGGGGTTTCAATCCTCGTTCGTTCGAATCGAATATGAGCATGTACTCGTGGCAAGCTCGCACTCTTTGGGCGTAATAGAACGCTCTCATGGGGTTTCAATCCTCGTTCGTTCGAATCTGAGCATGTACTCGTGGCAAGCTCGCACTCTTTGGGCGTAATAGAACGCTCTCATGGGGTTTCAATCCTCGTTCGTTCGAATCTGAGCATGTACTCGTGGCAAGCTCGCACTCTTTGGGCGTAATAGAACGCTCTCATGGGGTTTCAATCCTCGTTCGTTCGAATCTGAGCATGTACTCGTGGCAAGCTAGCACTCTTTTTGGGCCTAATAGAATAGAACGCTCTCATGGGGTTTCAATCCTCGTTCGTTCGAATCTGAGCATGTACTCGTGGCGTGGCAAGCTTGCACTCTTTGGGCGTAATAGAACGCTGTCATGGGGTTTCAATCCTCGCTCGTTCGAATCTGAGCATGTACTCGTGGCAAGCTCGCACTCTTTGGGCGTAATAGAACGCTCTCATGGGGTTTCAATCCTCGTTCGTTCGAATCTGAGCATGTACTCGTGGCAGCTCGTGGCTCGCACTCTTTGGGCGTAATAGAACGCTCTCATGGGGTTTCAATCCTCCTCGTTCGTTCGAATCTGAGCATGTACTCGTGGCAAGCTCGCACTCTTTGGGCGTAATAGAACGCTCTCATGGGGTTTCAATCCTCGTTCGTTCGAATCTGAGCATGTACTGCAAGCTCGCACTCTCGCGCAAGCTCGCACTCTTTGGGCGTAATAGAACGCTCTCATGGGGTTTCAATCCTCGTTCGTTCGAATCTGAGCATGTACTCGTGGCAAGCTCGCACTCTTTGGGCGTAATAGAACGCTCTCATGGGGCTTCAATCCTCGTTCGTTCGAATCTGAGCATGTACTCGTGGCAAGCTCGCACTCTTTGGGCGTAATAGAACGCTCTCATGGGGCTTCAATCCCTGTTCGTACGAATATGAGCATGTACTCGTGGCAAGCTCGCACTCTTTGGGCGTAATAGAACGCTCTCATGGGGTTTCAATCCTCGTTCGTTCGAATCTGAGCATGTACTCGTGCCAAGCTAGCACTCTTTGGGCGTAATAGAACGCTCTCATGGGGTTTCAATCCTCGTTCGTTCGAATCTGAGCATGTACTCGTGGCAAGCTCGCAGCTCGTGGCAAGCTCTCTTTGGGCGTAATAGAACGCTCTCATGGGGTTTCAATCCTCGTTCGTTCGAATATGAGCATGTACTCGTGGCAAGCTCGCACTCTTAGGCGTAATAGAATGCTCTCATGGGGTTTCAATCCTCGTTCGTTCGAATCTGAGCATGTACTCGTGGCAAGCTCGCACTCTTTGGGCGTAATAGAACGCTCTCATGGGGTTTCAATCCTCGTTCGTTCGAATCTGAGCATGTACTCGTGGCAAGCTCGCACTCTTTGGGCGTAATAGAACGCTCTCATGGGGTTTCAATCCTCGTTCGTTCGAATCTGAGCATGTACTCGTGGCAAGCAAGCACTCTTTGGGCGTAATAGAACGCTCTCATGGGGTTTCAATCCTCGTTCGTTCGAATCTGAGCATGTACTCGTGGCAAGCTAGCACTCTTTGGGCGTAATAGAACGCTCTCATGGGGTTTCAATCCTCGTTCGTTCGAATCTGAGCATGTACTCGTGGCAAGCTCGCACTCTTTGGGCGTAATAGAACGCTCTCATGGGGCTTCAATCCTCGTTCGTTCGAATCTGAGCATGTACTCGTGGCAAGCTCGCACTCTTTGGGCGTAATAGAACGCTCTCATGGGGCTTCAATCCTCGTTCGTTCGAATCTGAACAAGTACTCGTGGCAAGCTAGCACTCTTTGGGCGTAATAGAACGCTCTCATGGGGTTTCAATCCTCTTTAGTTCGAATCTGAGCATGTACTCGTGGCAAGCTCGCACTCTTTGGGCGTAATAGAACGCTCTCATAGGGCTTCAATCCTCTTTAGTTCGAATCTGAGCATGTACTCGTGGCACTCGTGGCAAGCTCGCACTCTTTGGGCGTAATAGAACGCTCTCATGGGGTTTCAATCCTCGTTCGTTCGAATCTGAGAGCATGTACTCGTGGCAAGCTCGCACTCTTTGGGCGTAATAGAACGCTCTCATGGGGTTTCAATCCTCGTTCGTTCGAATATCGTGAGCATGTACTCGTGGCAAGCTCGCACACTCTTTGGGCGTAATAGAACGCTCTCATGGGGTTTCAATCCTCGTTCGTTCGAATCTGAGCATGTACTCGTGGCAAGCAGCACTCTTTGGGCGTAATAGAACGCTCTCATGGGGTTTCAATCCTCGTTCGTTCGAATCTGAGCATGTACTCGTGGCAAGCTCGCACTCTTTGGGCGTAATAGAACGCTCTCATGGGGTTTCAATCCTCGTTCGTTCGAATCTGAGCTGAGCATGTACTCGTGGCAAGCTCGCACTCTTTGGGCGTAATAGAACGCTCTCATGGGGTTTCAATCCTCGTTCGTTCGAATCTGAGCATGTACTCGTGGCAAGCTCGCACTCTTTGGGCGTAATAGAACGCTCTCATGGGGTTTTCAATGCTCGTTCGTTCGAATCTGAGCATGTACTCGTGGCAAGCTCGCACTCTTTGGGCGTAATAGAACGCTCTCATGGGGTTTCAATCCTCGTTCGTTCGAATCTGAGCATGTACTCGTGGCAAGCTCGCACTCTTTGGGCGTAATAGAACGCTCTCATGGGGTTTTCAATCCTCGTTCGTTCGAATCTGAGCATGTACTCGTTGCATCGCACTCGTGGCAAGCTCGCACTCTTTGGGCGTAATAGAACGCTCTCATGGGGTTTCAATCCTCTTTCGTTCGAATATGAGCATGTACTCGTGGCAAGCTCGCACTCTTTGGGCGTAATAGAACGCTCTCATGGGGTTTCAATCCTCTCGTTCGTTCGAATCTGAGCATGTACTCGTGGCAAGCTCGCACTCTTTGGGCGTAATAGAACGCTCTCATGGGGCTTCAATCCCTGTTCGTACGAATATGAGCATGTACTCGTGGCAAGCTCGCACTCTTTGGGCGTAATAGAACGCTCTCATGGGGTTTCAATCCTCGTTCGTTCGAATCTGAGCATGTACTCGTGGCAAGCTAGCACTCTTTGGGCGTAATAGAACGCTCTCATGGGGTTTCAATCCTCGTTCGTTCGAATCTGAGCATGTACTCGTGGCAAGCTCGCACTCTTTCGGCGTAATAGAACAAGCTCGCACTCTTTGGGCGTAATAGAACACTCTCATGGAGTTTCAATCCTCGTTCGTTCGAATATGAGCATGTACTCGTGGCAAGCTCGCACTCTATGGCGTAATAGAACGCTCTAACGGGGTTTCAATCCTCGTTCGTTCGAATCTGAGCATGTACTCGTGGCAAGCTCGCACTCTTTGGGCGTAATAGAACGCTCTCATGGGGCTTTAATCCTCCATCGTTCGAATATGAGCATGTACTCGTGGCAAGCTCGCACTCTTTGGGCGTAATAGAACGCTCTCATGGGGTTTGAATCCTCGTTCGTTCGAATCTGAGCATGTATTCGTGGCAAGCTCGTGGCAAGCTAGCACTTTGGGCCTAATAGAAATGCTCTCATGGGGTTTCAATCCTCGTTCGTTCGAATCTGAGCATGTACTCGTGGCAAGCTCGTGGCAAGCTCGCACTCTTTGGGCGTAATAGAACGCTCTCATGGGGCTTTAATCCTCCATCGTTCGAATATGAGCATGTACTCGTGGCAAGCTCGCACTCTTAGGGCATAATAATAGAACGCTCTCATGGGGTTTCAATCCTCGTTCGTTCGAATCTGAGCATGTACTCGTGGCAAGCTCGCACTCTTTGGGCGTAATAGAACGCTCTCATGGGGTTTTTCAATCCTCGTTCGTTCGAATCTGAGCATGTACTCGTGGCAAGCTCGCACTCTTTGGGCGTAATAGAACGCTCTCATGGGGTCAAAATCCTCGTTCGTTCGAATCTGAGCATGTACTCGTGCCAAGCTTGCACTCTTTGGGCGTAATAGAACGCTCTCATGGGGTTTCAATCCTCGTTCGTTCGAATCTGAGCATGTACTCTCGTGGCAAGCTAGCACTCTTTGGGCGTAATAGAACGCTCTCATGGGGTTTCAATCCTCGTTCGTTCGAATCTGAGCATGTACTCGTGGCAAGCTCGCACTCTTTGGGCGTAATAGAACGCTCTCATGGGGTTTCAATCCTCGTTCGTTCGAATCTGAGCATGTACTCGTGGCAAGCTCGCACTCTTTTCGGGTAATAGAAGAACAAGCTCGCACTCTTTGGGCGTAATAGAACACTCTCATGGGGTTTCAATCCTCGTTCGTTCGAATATGAGCATGTACTCGTGGCAAGCTCGCACTCTTTGGGCGTAATAGAACGCTCTCATGGGGTTTCAATCCTCGTTCGTTCGAATCTGAGCATGTACTCGTGGCAAGCTCGCACTCTTTGGGCGTAATAGAACGCTCTCATGGGGTTTCAATCCTCCATCGTTCGAATATAAGCATGTACTCGTGGCAAGCTCGCACTCTTAGGGCGTAATAGAAAGCTCTCATGTGGTTTGAATCCTCGTTCGTTCGAATCTGAGCATGTACTCGTGGCAAGCTAGCACTCTTTGGGCCTAATAGAACGCTCTCATGGGGTTTCAATCCTCGTTCGTTCGAATCGGAGCATGTATCGTTCGTACTCGTGGCAAGCTCGCACTCTTTGGGCGTAATAGAACGCTCTCATGGGGTTTCAATCCTCGTTCGTTCGAAATCTGAGCATGTACTCGTGGCAAGCTCGCACTCTTTGGGAGTAATAGAACGCTCTCATGGGGTTTCAATCCTCGTTCGTTCGAATCTGAGCATGTACTCGTGGCAAGCTCGCACTCTTTGGGCGTAATAGAACGCTCTCATCATGGGTTTTTCAATCTCTCGTTCGTTCGAATCTGAGCATGTACTCGTGGCAAGCTCGCACTCTTTGGGCGTAATAGAACGCTCTCAAGCTCGCAGTAATTGAACACTCTCATGGGGTTTCAATCCTCGTTCGTTCGAATCTGAGCATGTACTCGTGGCAAGCTCGCACTCTTTGGGCGTAATAGAACGCTCTCATGGGGTTTCAATCCTCGTTCGTTCGAATCTGAGCATGTACTCGTGGCAAGCTCGCACTCTTTGGGCGTAATAGAATGCTCTCATGGGGTTTCAATCCTCGTTCGTTCGAAATCTGAGCATGTACTCGTGGCAAGCTCGCACTCTTTGGGCGTAATAGAACGCTCTCATGGGGGTTTTCAATCCTCGTTCGTTCGAATCTGAGCATGTACTCGTGGCAAGCTCGCACTCTTTGGGCGTAATAGAACGCTCTCATGGGGTTTCAATCCTCGTTCGTTCGAATCTGAGCATGTACTCGTGGCAACCTCGTGGCAACCTCGCACTCTTTGGGCGTAATAGAACGCTCTCATGGGGTTTCAATCCTCGTTCGTACGAATATGAGCATGTACTCGTGGCAAGCTCGCACTCTTTGGGCGTAATAGAACGCTCTCATGGGGTTTCAATCCTCGTTCGTTCGAATCTGAGCATGTACTCGTGGCAGGCTCGTGGCAAGCTCGCACTCTTTGGGCGTAATAGAACGCTCTCATGGGGTTTCAATCCTCGTTCGTTCGAATCTGAGCATGTACTCGTGGCAAGCTCGCACTCTTTGGGCGTAATAGAACGCTCTCATGGGGTTTCAATCCTCGTTCGTTCGAATCTGAGCATGTACTCGTGGCAAGCTCGCACTCTTTGGCATAATAGAACAAGCTCGCACTCTTTGGGCGTAATAGAACTCTCTCATGGAGTTTCAATCCTCGTTCGTTCGAATATGAGCATGTACTCGTGGCAAGCTCGCACTCTTTGGGCGTAATAGAACGCTCTCATGGGGTTTCAATCCTCGTTCGTTCGAATCTGAGCATGTACTCGTGGCAAGCTCGCACTCTTTGGGCGTAATAGAACGCTCTCATGGGGTTTCAATCCTCGTTCGTTCGAATATGAGCATGTACTCGTGGCAAGCTAGCACTCTTTGGGCGTAATAGAACGCTCTCATGGGGTTTCAATCCTCGTTCGTTCGAATCTGAGCATGTACTCGTGGCAAGCTAGCACTCTTTGGGCCTAATAGAATGCTCTCATGGGGTTTCAATCCTCGTTCGTTCGAATCTGAGCATGTACTCGTTGCAAGCTCGCACTCTTTCGGCGTAATAGAACAAGCTCGCACTCTTTGGGCGTAATAGAACACTCTCATGGAGTTTCAATCCTCGTTCGTTCGAATATGAGCATGTACTCGTGGCAAGCTCGCACTCTATGGCGTAATAGAACGCTCTAACGGGGTTTCAATCCTCGTTCGTTCGAATCTGAGCATGTACTCGTGGCAAGCTCGCACTCTTTGGGCGTAATAGAACGCTCTCATGGGGTTTGAATCCTCGTTCGTTCGAATATGAGCATGTACTCGTGGCAAGCTCGCACTCTTTGGGCGTAATAGAACGCTCTCATGGGGTTTGAATCCTCGTTCGTTCGAATCTGAGCATGTACTCGTGGCAAGCTAGCACTCTTTGGGCCTAATAGAATGCTCTCATGGGGTTTCAATCCTCGTTCGTTCGAATCTGAGCATGTACTCGTGGCAAGCTCGTGGCAAGCTCGCACTCTTTGGGCGTAATAGAACGCTCTCATGGGGCTTTAATCCTCCATCGTTCGAATATGAGCATGTACTCGTGGCAAGCTCGCACTCTTAGGGCGTAATAGAACGCTCTCATGGGGTTTCAATCCTCGTTCGTTCGAATCTGAGCATGTACTCGTGGCAAGCTCGCACTCTTTGGGCGTAATAGAACGCTCTCATGGGGCTTTAAATCCTCCGTTCGTTCGAATATGAGCATATGTACTCGTGGCAAGCTCGCACTCTTTGGGCGTAATAGAACGCTCTCATGGGGTTTCAATCCTCGTTCGTTCGAATCTGAGCATGTACTCGTGGCAAGCTAGCACTCTTTGGGCGTAATAGAACGCTCTCATGGGTTTTCAATCCTCGTTCGTTCGAATCTGAGCATGTACTCGTGGCAAGCTAGCACTCTTTGGGCGTAATAGAACGCTCTCATGGGGTTTCAATCCTCGTTCGTTCGAATCTGAGCATGTACTCGTGGCAAGCTCGCACTCTTTGGGCGTAATAGAACGCTCTCATGGGGTTTCAATCCTCGTTCGTTCGAATCTGAGCATGTACTCGTTGCAAGCTCGCACTCTTAGGCGCAATAGAACAAGCTCGCACTCTTTGGGCTTAATAGAAAGCTCTCTTGGGGTTCAAATCCTCGTTCGTTCGAATATGAGCAAGTACTCGTGGCAAGCTCGCACTCGTTGGGCGTAATAGAACGCTCTCATGCGGTTTCAATCCTCGTTCGTTCGAATCTGAGCATGTACTCGTGGCAAGCTCGCATTCTTTGGGCGTAATAGAACGCTCTCATGGGGTTTAATCCTTGTTCGTACGAATATGAGCATGTACTCGTGGCAAGCTCGCACTCTTTGGGCGTAATAGAACGCTCTCATGGGGTTTCAATCCTCGTTCGTTCGAATCTGAGCATGTACTCGTGGCAAGCTAGCACTCTTTGGGCGTAATAGAACGCTCTCATGGGGTTTCAATCCTCGTTCGTTCGAATCTGAGCATGTACTCGTGGCAAGCTCGTGGCAAGCTCGCACTCTTTGGGCGTAATAGAACGCTCTCATGGGGTTTCAATCCTCGTTCGTTCGAATCTGAGCATGTACTCGTGGCAAGCTCGCACTCTTTGGGCGTAATAGAACGCTCTCATGGGGCTTCAATCCTCGTTCGTTCGAATCTGAGCATGTACTCGTGGCAAGCTCGCACTCTTTGGGCGTAATAGAACGCTCTCATGGGGGTTTCAATCCTCGTTCGTTTCGAATATGAGCATGTACTCGTGGCAAGCTCGCACTCTTTGGGCGTAATAGAACGCTCTCATGGGGTTTCAATCCTCGTTCGTTCGAATCTGAGCATGTACTCTTGGCAAGCTCGCACTCTTTGGGCGTAATAGAACGCTCTCATGGGGTTTCAATCCTCGTTCGTTCGAATCTGAGCATGTACTCGTGGCAAGTACTCGTGGCAAGCTCGCACTCTTTGGGCGTAATAGAACGCTCTCATGGGGTTTTCAATCCTCGTTCGTTCGAATATGAGCATGTACTCGTGGCAAGCTCGCACTCTTTGGGCGTAATAGAACGCTCTCATGGGGTTTCAATCCTCGTTCGTCGAATCGAATCTGAGCATGTACTCGTGGCAAGCTCGCACTCTTTGGGCGTAATAGAACGCTCTCATGGGGTTTCAATCCTCGTTCGTTCGAATCTGAGCATGTACTCGTGGCAAGCTCGCACTCTTTGGGCGTAATAGAACGCTCTCATGGGGTTTCAATCCTCGTTCGTTCGAATTTGAGCATGTACTCGTGCAAGCTCGCACTCTTTCGGCGTAATAGCAAGCTCGCACTCTTTGGGCGTAATAGAACGCTCTCATGTGGTTTCAATCCTCGTTCGTTCGAATATGAGCATGTACTCGTGGCAAGCTCGCACTCTTTGGGCGTAATAGAACGCTCTCATGGGGTTTCAATCCTCGTTCGTTCGAATCTGAGCATGTACTCGTGGCAAGCTGGCACTCTTTGGGCGTAATAGAACGCTCTCATGGGGTTTTTCAATCCTCGTTCGTTCGAATATGAGCATGTACTCGTGGCAAGCTCCCACTCTTTGGGGCTAATAGAACGCTCTCATGGGGTTTCAATCCTCGTTCGTTCGAATCTGAGCATGTACTCGTGGCAAGCTAGCACTCTTTGGGCGTAATAGAACGCTCTCATGGGGTTTCAATCCGTTCGTTCGTTCGAATCTGAGCATGTACTCGTTGGCAAGCTCGCACTCTTTGGGCGTAATAGAACAAGCTCGCACTCTTTGGGCGTAATAGAATCTCTCATGGAGTTTCAATCCTCGTTCGTTCGTATATGAGCATGTACTCGTGGCAAGCTCGCACTCTATGGGGCGTAATAGAACGCTCTCATGGGGTTTCAATCCTCGTTCGTTCGAATCTGAGCATGTACTCGTGGCAAGCTCGCACTCTTTGGGCGTAATAGAACGCTCTCATGGGGCTATAATCCTCCATCGTTCGAATATGAGCATGTACTCGTGGCAAGCTCGCACTCTTTGGGCGTAATAGAACGCTCTCATGGGGTTTGAATCCTCGTTCGTTCGAATCTGAGCATGTACTCGTGGCAAGCTAGCACTCTTTGGGCCTAATAGAATGCTCTCATGGGGTTTCAATCCTCGTTCGTTCGAATCTGAGCATGTACTCGTGGCAAGCTCGTGGCAAGCTCGCACTCTTTGGGCGTAATAGAACGCTCTCATGGGATTTCAATCCTCGTTCGTTCGAATCTGAGCATGTACTCGTGGCAAGCTAGCACTCTTTGGGCGTAATAGAACGCTCTCATGGGGTTTCAATTCTCGTTCGTTCGTTCGAATCTGAGCATGTACTCGTGGCAAGCTCGCACTCTTTGGGCGTAATAGAACGCTCTCATGGGGCTTCAATCCTTGTTCGTACGAATATGAGCATGTACTCGTGGCAAGCTCGCACTCTTTGGGCGTAATAGAACGCTCTCATGGGGTTTCAATCCTCGTTCGTTCGAATCTGAGCATGTACTCGTGGCAAGCTCGCACTCTTTGGGCGTAATAGAACGCTCTCATGGGGTTTCAATCCTCGTTCGTTCGAATCTGAGCATGTACTCGTGCCAAGCTAGCACTCTTTGGGCGTAATAGAACGCTCTCATGGGGTTTCAATCCTCGTTCGTTCGAATCTGAGCATGTACTCGTGGCAAGCTCACACTCTTTGGGCGTAATGGAACGCTCTCTTGGGGTTTCAATCCTCGTTCGTTCGAATCTGAGCATGTACTCGTTGCAAGCTCGCACTCTTTCGGCGTAATAGAACAAGCTCGCACTCTTTGGGCGTAATAGAACGCTCTCATGGGGTTTCAATCCTCGTTCGTTCGAATATGAGCATGTACTCGTGGCAAGCTCGCACTCTTTGGCGTAATAGAACGCTCTCATGGGGCTTCAATCCTCGTTCGTTCGAATATGAGCATGTACTCGTGGCAAGCGCGCACTCTTTGGGCGTAATAGAACGCTCTCATGGGGCTTAAATCCTCGTTCGTTCGAATATGAGCATGTACTCGTGGCAAGCGCACACTCTTTGGGCGTAATAGAACGCTCTCATGGTTTGAATCCTCGTTCGTTCGAATCTGAGCATGTACTCGTGGCAAGCTAGCACTCTTTGGGCGTAATAGAACGCTCTCATGGGGTTTCAATCCTCGTTCGTTCGAATCTGAGCATGTACTCGTGGCAAGCTCGTGGCAAGCTCGCACTCTTTGGGCGTAATAGAACGCTCTCATGGGGCTTCAATCCTTGTTCGTACGAATATGAGCATGTACTCGTGGCAAGCTCGCACTCTTTGGGCGTAATAGAACGCTCTCATGGGCTTCAATCCTCGTTCGTTCGAATCTGAGCATGTACTCGTGGCAAGCTCGCACTCTTTGGGCGTAATAGAACGCTCTCATGGGGTTTCAATCCTCGTTCGTTCGAATCTGAGCATGTACTCGTGGCAAGCTCGCACTCTTTGGGCGTAATAGAACGCTCTCATGGGGTTTCAATCCTCGTTCGTTCGAATCTGAGCATGTACTCGTGGCAAGCTCGCACTCTTTGGGCGTAATAGAACACTCTCATGGGGTTTCAATCCTCGTTCGTTCGAATCTGAGCATGTACTCGTGGCAAGCTCGTGGCAAGCTCGCACTCTTTGGGCGTAATAGAACGCTCTCATGGGGTTTAAATCCTCGTTCGTTCGAATCTGAGCATGTACTCGTGGCAAGCTCGCACTCTTTGGGCGTAATAGAACGCTCTCATGGGGTTTCAATCCTCGTTCGTTCGAATCTGAGCATGTACTCGTGGCAAGCTAGCACTCTTTGGGCGTAATAGAACGCTCTCATGGGGTTTCAATCCTCGTTCGTTCGAATCTGAGCATGTACTCGTGGCAAGCTCGCACTCTTTGGGCGTAATAGAACGCTCTCATGGGGTTTTTATCCTCGTTCGTTCGAATCTGAGCATGTACTCGTTGCAAGCTCGCACTCTTTGGGCGCAATAGAATCGTAGCAAGCTCGCACTCTTTGGGAATAATAGAACGCTCTCACGGGGTTTCAATCCTCGTTCGTTCGAATCTGAGCATGTACTCGTGGCAAGCTCGCACTCTTTGGGCGTAATAGAACGCTCTCATGGGGTTTCAATCCTCGTTCGTTCGAATCTGAGCATGTACTCGTGGCACTCGTGGCAAGCTCGCACTCTTTGGGCGTAATAGAACGCTCTCATGGGGTTTTAATCCTCGTTCGTACGAATATGAGCATGTACTCGTGGCAAGCTCGCACTCTTTGGGCGTAATAGAACGCTCTCATGGGGTTTCAATCCTCGTTCGTTCGAATCTGAGCATGTACTCGTGCCAAGCTAGCACTCTTTGGGCGTAATAGAACGCTCTCATGGGGTTTCAATCCTCGTTCGTTCGAATCTGAGCATGTACTCGTGGCAAGCTCGCACTCTTTCGGCGTAATAGAACAAGCTCGCACTCTTTGGGCGTAATAGAACACTCTCATGGGTTTCAATCCTCGTTCGTTCGAATATGAGCATGTACTCGTGGCAAGCTCGCACTCTTAGGGCGTAATAGAACGCTCTCATGGGGGTTTCAATCCTCGTTCGTTCGAATCTGAGCATGTACTCGTGGCAAGCTCGCACTCTTTGGGCGTAATAGAACGCTCTCATGGGGCTTTAATCCTCCGTTCGTTCGAATATGAGCATGTACTCGTGGCAAGCTCGCACTCTTTGGGCGTAATAGAACGCTCTCATGGGGTTTCAATCCTCGTTCGTTCGAATCTGAGCATGTACTCGTGGCAAGCTAGCACTCTTTGGGCCTAATAGAATGCTCTCATGGGGTTTCAATCCTCGTTCGTTCGAATCTGAGCATGTACTCGTGGCAAGCTCGTGGCAAGCTCGCACTCTTTGGGCGTAATAGAACGCTCTCATGGGATTTCAATCCTCGTTCGTTCGAATATGAGCATGTACTCGTGGCAAGCTCGCACTCTTTGGGCGTAATAGAACGCTCTCATGGGGTTTCAATCAATCCTCTCGTTCGTTCGAATCTGAGCATGTACTCGTGGCAAGCTCGCAACTCTTTGGGCGTAATAGAACGCTCTCATGGGGTTTCAATCCTCCGTTCGTTCGAATATGAGCATGTATGTACTCGTGGCAAGCTCGCACTCTTTGGGCGTAATAGAACGCTCTCATGGGGTTTCAATCCTCGTTCGTTCGAATCTGAGCATGTACTCGTGGCAAGCTAGCACTCTTTGGGCGTAATAGAACGCTCTCATGGGGTTTCAATCCTCGTTCGTTCGAATCTGAGCATGTACTCGTGGCAAGCTAGCACTCTTTGGGCGTAATAGAACGCTCTCATGGGGTTTCAATCCTCGTTCGTTCGAATCTGAGCATGTACTCTCGGCAAGCTCGCACTCTTTGGGCGTAATAGAACGCTCTCATAGGGTTTCAATCCTTGTTCGTTCGAATCTGAGCATGTACTCGTTGCAAGCTCGCACTCTTTCGGCGTAATAGAACAAGCTCACACTCTTTGGGCGTAATAGAACACTCTCATGGGGCTTTAATCCTCCATCGTTCGAATATGAGCATGTACTCGTGGCAAGCTCGCACTCTTTGGGCGTAATAGAACGCTCTCATGGGGTTTCAATCCTCGTTCGTTCGAATCTGAGCATGTACTCGTGGCAAGCTCGCACTCTTTGGGCGTAATAGAACGCTCTCTTGGGGTTTTCAATCATCCATCGTTCGAATATGAGCATGTACTCGTGGCAAGCTCGCACTCTTTGGGCGTAATAGAACGCTCTCATGGGGTTTCAATCCTCGTTCGTTCGAATCTGAGCATGTACTCGTGGCAAGCTAGCACTCTTTGGGCCTAATAGAATGCTCTCATGGGGTTTCAATCCTCGTTCGTTCGAATCTGAGCATGTACTCGTGGCAAGCTCGTGGCAAGCTCGCACTCTTTGGGCGGAATAGAACGCTCTCATGGGGTTTCAATTCTCGTTCGTTCGAATCTGAGCATGTACTCGTGGCAAGCTCGCACTCTTTGGGCGTAATAGAACGCACTCATGGGGTTTCAATTCTCGTTCGTTCGAATCTGAGCATGCACTCGTGGCAAGCTCGCACTCTTTGGGCGTAATAGAACGCTCTCATGGGGTTTCAATCCTCGTTCGTTCGAATGTGAGCATGTACTCGTGGCAAGCTCGCACTCTTTGGGCGTAATAGAACGCTCTCATGGGGTTTCAATCCTCGTTCGTTCGAATCTGAGCATGTACTCGTGGCAAGCTCGCACTCTTTGGGCGTAATAGAACGCTCTCATGGGGTTTCAATCCTCGTTCGTTCGAATCTGAGCATATACTCGTGGCAAGCTCGTGGCAAGCTCGCACTCTTTGGGCGTAATAGAACGCTCTCATGGGGTTTCAATCCTCGTTCGTTCGAATCTGAGCATGTACTCGTGGCAAGCTCGCTCTCTTTGGGCGTAATAGAACGCTCTCATGGGGTTTCAAATCCTCGTTCGTTCGAATCTGAGCATGTACTCGTGGCAAGCTCGCACTCTTTGGGCGTAATAGAACGCTCTCATGGGGTTTCAATCCTCGTGGTTTCAATCCTCGTTCGTTCGAATATGAGCATGTACTCGTGGCATGCTCGCACTCTTTGGGCGTAATAGAACACTCTCATGGGTTTTTCAATCCTCGTTCGTCGAATCGTTCGAATCTGAGCATGTACTCGTGGCAAGCTCGCACTCTTTGGGCGTAATAGAACGCTCTCATGGGGTTTCAATCCTCGTTCGTTCGAATCTGAGCATGTACTCGTGGCAAGCTCGCACTCTTTGGGCGTAATAGAACGCTCTCATGGATGGGGCTTCAATCCTCGTTCGTTCGAATCTGAGCATGTACTCGTGGCAAGCTCGCACTCTTTGGGCGTAATAGAACGCTCTCATGGGGGTTTCAATCCTCGTTCGTTCGAATCTGAGCATGTACTCGTGGCTCGTGGCAAGCTCGCACTCTTTGGGCGTAATAGAACGCTCTCATGGGGCTTTAATCCTCGATCGTTCGAATATGAGCATGTACTCGTGGCAAGCTCGCACTCTTAGAGCGTAATAGAACGCTCTCATGGGTTTTCAATCCTCGTTCGTTCGAATCTGAGCATGTACTCGTGGCAAGCTCGCACTCTTTGGGCCTAATAGAACGCTCTCATGGGGTTTCAATCCTCGTTCGTTCGAATCTGAGCATGTACTCGTGGCAAGCTCGTGGCAAGCTCGCACTCTTTGGGCGTAATAGAACGCTCTCATGGGGCTTTCAAATCCTCGTTCGTTCGAATATGAGCATGTACTCGTGGCAAGCTCGCACTCTTTGGGCGTAATAGAACGCTCTCATGGGGTTTCAAATCCTCGTTCGTTCGAATCTGAGCATGTACTCGTGGCAAGCTCGCACTTTGGGCGTAATAGAACGCTCTCATGGGGTTTCAATCCTCGTTCGTTCGAATATGAGCATGTACTCGTGGCAAGCTCGCACTCTTTGGGCGTAATAGAACGCTCTCATGGGGTTTCAATCCTCGTTCGTTCGAATCTGAGCATGTACTCGTGGCAAGCTCGCACTCTTTGGGCGTAATAGAACGCTCTCATGGGGTTTCAATCCTCGTTCGTTCGAATCTGAGCATGTACTGTACTCGTGGCAAGCTCGCACTCTTTGGGCGTAATAGAACGCTCTCATGGGGTTTCAATCCTCGTTCGTTCGAATCTGAGCATGTACTCGTGCCAAGCTCGCACTCTTTCGGCGTAATAGCAAGCTCGCACTCTTTGGGCGTAATAGAACACTCTCATGGGGTTTCAATCTTCGTTCGTTCGAATCTGAGCATGTACTCGTGGCAAGCTCGCACTCTTTGGGCGTAATAGAACGCTCTCATGGGGTTTCAATCCTCGTTCGTTCGAATCTGAGCATGTACTCGTGGCAAGCTCGCACTCTTTGGGCGTAATAGAACGCTCTCATGGGGTTTTAATCCTCCATCGTTCGAATATGAGCATGTACTCGTGGCAAGCTCGCACTCTTAGGGCGTAATAGAACGCTCTCATGGGGTTTGAATCCTCGTTCGTTCGAATCTGAGCATGTACTCGTGGCAAGCTCGCACTCTTTGGGCGTAATAGAACGCTCTCATGGGGTTTCAATCCTCGTTCGTTCGAATCTGAGCATGTACTCGTGGCAAGCTCGCACTCTTTGGGCGTAATAGAACGCTCTCATGGGGTTTTCAATGCTCGTTCGTTCGAATCTGAGAATGTACTCGTGGCAAGCTCGCACTCTTTGGGCGTAATAGAACGCTCTCATGGGGTTTCAATCCTCGTTCGTTCGAATCTGAGCATGTACTCGTGGCAAGCTCGCACTCTTTGGGCGTAATAGAACGCTCTCATGGGGTTTCAATCCTCGTTCGTTCGAATCTGAGCATACTGAGCATGTACTCTCGTGGCAAGCTCGCACTCTTTGGGCGTAATAGAACGCTCTCATGGGGTTTCAATCCTCGTTCGTTCGAATCTGAGCATGTACTCGTGGCAAGCTCGCACTCTTTGGGCGTAAATAGAACGCTCTCATGGGGTTTCAATCCTCGTTCGTTCGAATCTCTGAGCATGTACTCGTGGCAAGCTCGCACTCTTTGGGCGTAATAGAACGCTCTCATGGGGGTTTTCAATCCTCGTTCGTTCGAATCTGAGCATGTACTCGTGGCAAGCTCGCACTCTTTGGGCGTAATAGAACGCTCTCATGGGGTTTCAATCCTCGTTCGTTCGAATCTGAGCATGTACTCGTGGCAAGCTAGCACTCTTTGGGCGTAATAGAACGCTCTCATGGGGTTTCAATCCTCGTTCGTTCGAATCTGAGCATGTACTCGTGTACTCGTGGCAAGCTCGCACTCTTTGGGCGTAATAGAACGCTCTCATGGGGGTTTCAATCCTCGTTCGTTCTAATATGAGCATGTACTCGTGGCAAGCTCGCACTCTTAGGCGTAATAGAACGCTCTCATGGGGTTTCAATCCTCGTTCGTTCGAATCTGAGCATGTACTCGTGGCAAGCTCGCACTCTTTGGGCGTAATAGAACGCTCTCATGGGGTTTCAATCTCCTCGTTCGTTCGTTCTGAGCATGTACTCGTGGCAAGCTCGCACTCTTTGGGCGTAATAATAGAACGCTCTCATGGGGTTTCAATCCTCGTTCGTTCGAATCTGAGCATGTACTCGTGGCAAGCTCGCACTCTTTGGGCGTAATAGAACGCTCTCATGGGGTTCAAATCCTCGTTTGTTCGAATCTGAGCATGTACTCGCAAGCTCGTGGGAAGCTCGCACTCTTTGGGCATAATAGAACGCTCTCATGGGGCTTCAAACCTCGTTCGTTCGAATATGAGCATGTACTCGTGGCAAGCTCGCACTCTTTGGGCGTAATAGAACGCTCTCATGGGGCTTCAATCCTCGTTCGTTCGAATCTGAGCATGTACTCGTGGCAAGCTCGTGACAAGCTCGCACTCTTTGGGCGTAATAGAACGCTCTCATGGGGTTTTAATCCTCATTCGTTCGAATCTGAGCATGTACTTGTGGCAAGCTCGCACTCTTTGGGCGTAATAGAACGCTCTCATGGGGTTTTAATCCTCGTTCGTTCGAATCTGAGCATGTACTCGTGGCAAGCTGGCAAGCACTCTTTGGGCGTAATAGAACGCTCTCATGGGGTTTCAATCCTCTTTCGTTCGAATCTGAGCATGTACTCGTGGCAAGCTCGCACTCTTTGGGCGTAATAGAACGCTCTCATGGGGTTTTCAATCCTCGTTCGTTTCGTTCGAATCTGAGCATGTAGCTCGTACTCGCACTCTTTCGGCAAGCTCGCAGCTCGCACACTTTGGGCGTAATAGAACGCTCTCATGGGTTTCAATCCTCGTTCGTTCGAATCTGAGCATGTACTCGTGGCAAGCTCGCACTCTTTGGGCGTAATAGAACGCTCTCATGGGGTTTCAATCCTCGTTCGTTCGAATCTGAGCATGTACTCGTGGCAAGCTCGCACTCTTTGGGCGTAATAGAACGCTCTCATGGGGTTTCAATCCTCGTTCGTTCGAATCTGAGCATGTACTCGTGGCAAGCTCGCACTCTTTGGGCGTAATAGAATGCTATCATGGGGTTTCAATCCTCGTTTCGAATCTGAGCGTGTACTCGTGGCAAGCTCGCACTCTTTGGGCGTAATAGAAAGCTCTCATGGGGTTTCAATCCTCGTTCGTTCGAATCTGAGCATGTACTCGTGGCGAGCTCGTGTACTCGTGGCAAGCTCGCACTCTTTGGGCGTAATAGAACGCTCTCATGGGGTTTCAATCCTCGTTCGTTCGAATCTGAGCATGTACTCGTGGCAAGCTAGCACTCTTTGGGCGTAATAGAACGCTCTCATGGGGTTTCAATCCTCGTTCGTTCGAATCTGAGCATGTACTCGTGGCAAGCTCGCACTCTTTGGGCGTAATAGAACGCTCTCATGGGGCTTCAATCCTCGTTCGTTCGAATCTGAGCATGTACTCGTGGCAAGCTCGCACTCTTTGGGCGTAATAGAACAACGCTCTTTGGGGTAATAGAACGCTCTCATGGGGTTTCAATCCTCGTTCGTCGCGAATATGAGCATGTACTCGTGGCAAGCTCGCACTCTTTGGGCGTAATAGAACGCTCTCATGGGGTTTCAATCTCGTTCGTTCGTTCGAATCTGAGCATGTACTCGTGGAAAGCTCGCACTCTTTGGGCGTAATAGAACGCTCTCATGGGGTTTCAATCCTCCATAGTTCGAATATGAGCATGTACTCGTGGCAAGCTCGCACTCTTTGGGCGTAATAGAACGCTCTCATGGGGTTTCAATCCTCGTTCGTTCGAATCTGAGCATGTACTCGTGGCAAGCTAGCACTCTTTGGGCGTAATAGACGCTCTGCTCTCATGGGGTTTCAATCCTCGTTCGTTCGAATCTGAGCATGTACTCGTGGCAAACTCGTGGCAAGCTCGCACTCTTTGGGCGTAATAGAACGCTCTCATGGGGTTTCAATCCTCGTTCGTTCGAATCTGAGCATGTACTCGTGGCAAGCTCGCACTCTTTGGGCGTAATAGAACGCTCTCATCATGGGGTTCAATCCTCGTTCGTTCGAATCTGAGCATCTACTCGTGGCAAGCTAGCACTCTTTGGGCGTAATAGAACGCTCTCATGGGTTTTCAAACCTAGTTCGTTCGAATCTGAGCATGTACTCGAGGCAAGCTCGCACTCTTTGGGCGTAATAGAACGCTCTCATGGGGCTTCAATCCTCGTTCGTTCGAATCTGAGCATGTACTCGTGGCAAGCTCGCACTCTTTGGGCGTAATAGAACGCTCTCATGGGGTTTCAATCCTCGTTCGTTCGAATCTGAGCATGTACTCGTGGCAAGCTCGCACTCTTTGGGCGTAATAGAACGCTCTCATGGGGTTTTTCAATCGTTCGTTCGTTCGAATCTGAGCATGTACTCGTTGCAAGCTCGCACTCTTTCGGCGTAAAGAACAAGCTCGCACTCTTTGGGCGTAATAGAACGCTCTCATGGGGTTTGAATCCTCGTTCGTTCGAATATGAGCATGTACTCGTGGCAAGCTCGCACTCTTTGGGCGTAATAGAACGCTCTCATGGGGTTTCAATCCTCGTTCGTTCGAATCTGAGCATGTACTCGTGGCAAGCTCGCACTCTTTGGGCGTAATAGAACGCTCTCATGGGGCTTTAATCCTCGTTCGTTCGAATATGAGCATGTACTCGTGGCAAGCTCGCACTCTTTGGGCGTAATAGAACGCTCTCATGGGGCTTCAATCCTCGTTCGTTCGAATCTGAGCATGTACTCGTGGCAAGCTCGCACTCTTTGGGCGTAATAGAACGCTCTCATGGGGTTTCAATCCTCGTTCGTTCGAATCTGAGCATGTACTCGTGGCAAGCTCTGGCAAGCACTCTTTGGGCGTAATAGAACGCTCTCATGGGGTTTCAATCCTCGTTCGTTCGAATCTGAGCATGTACTCGTGGCAAGCTCGCACTCTTGGGGCGTAATAGAACGCTCTCATGGGGTTTTCAATCCTCGTTCGTTCGAATCTGAGCATGTACTCGTGGCAAGCTCGCACTCTTTAGGGCGTAATAGAACGCTCTCATGGGGTTTCAATCCTCGTTCGTTCGAATCTGAGCATGTACTCGTGCAAGCAAGCAAGCACTCTTTGGGCGTAATAGAACAAGCTCGCAACTCTTTGGGCGTAATAGAACGCTCTCATGGGGTTTCAATCCTCGTTCGTTCGAATCATGAGCATGTACTCGTGGCAAGCTCGCACTCTTGGGCGTAATAGAACGCTCTCATGGGGTTTCAATCCTCGTTTCGTTCGAATCTGAGCTGATGTACTCGTGGCAAGCTCGCACTCTTTGGGCGTAATAGAACGCTCTAACGGGGTTTCAATCCTCGTTCGTTCGAATCTGAGCATGTACTCGTGGCAAGCTCGCACTCTTTGGGCGTAATAGAATGCTCTCATGGGGTTTCAATCCTCGTTCGTTCATTTGAATCTGAGCATGTACTCGTGGCAAGCTCGCACTCTTTGGGCGTAATAGAATGCTCTCATGGGGTTTCAATCCTCGTTCGTTCGAATCTGAGCATGTACTCGTGGCAAGCTCGTGGCAAGCTCGCACTCTTTGGGCGTAATAGAACGCTCTCATGGGGCTTCGATCCTCGTTCGTTCGAATCTGAGCATGTACTCGTGGCAAGCTCGCACTCTTTGGGCGTAATAGAACGCTCTCATGGGGTTTCAATCCTCGTTCGTTCGAATCTGAGCATGTACTCGTGGCAAGCTCGCACTCTTTGGGCGTAATAGAACGCTCTCATGGGGTTTCAATCCTCGTTCGTTCGAATCTGATCTGAGCATGTACTCGTGGCAAGCTCGCACTCTTTGGGCGTAATAGAACGCTCTCATGGGGTTTCAATCCTCGTTCGTTCGAATCTGAGCATGTACTCGTGGCAAGCTCGCACTCTTTGGGCGTAATAGAACGCTCTCATGGGGTTTCAATCCTCGTTCGTTCGAATCTGAGCATGTACTCGTGGCAAGCTCGTGGCGTAAGCTCGCACTCTTTGGGCGTAATAGAACGCTCTCATGGGGTTTCAAAATCCTCGTTCGTTCGAATCTGAGCATGTACTCGTGGCAAGCTCGCACTCTTTGGGCGTAATAGAACGCTCTCATGGGTTTTTCAATCCTCGTTCGTTCGAATCTGAGCATGTACTCGTGGCAAGCTCGCACTCTTTGGGCGTAATAGAACGCTCTCATGGGGTTTTTCAATCCTCGTTCGTTCGAATCTGAGCATGTACTCGTGGCAAGCTCGCACTCTTTGGGCGTAATAGAACGCTCTCATGGGGTTTCAATCCTCGTTCGTTCGAATCTGAGAGCATGTACTCGTGGCAAGCTCGCACTCTTTGGGCGTAATAGAACGCTCTCATGGGGTTTCAATCCTCGTTCGTTCGAATCTGAGCATGTACTCGTGGGAAGCTCGCACTCTTTGGGCGTAATAGAACGCTCTCATGGGGTTTCAATCCTCGTTCGTTCGAATCTGATCATGTACTCGTGGCAAGCTCGCACTCTTTGGGGGCGTAATAAGCTCTCACTCATGGGTAATAGAACACTCTCATGGGGTTTCAATCCTCGTTCGTTCGAATCTGAGCATGAACTCGTGGCAAGCTCGCACTCTCTTTGGGCGTAATAGAACGCTCTAATGGGGGTTTCAATCCTCGTTCGTTCGAATCTGAGCATGTACTCGTGGCAAGCTCGCACTCTTTGGGCGTAATAGAACGCTCTCATGGGGTTTCAATCCTCGTTCGTTCGAATCTGAGCATGTACTCGTGGCAAGCTCGCACTCGCACTCTTGGGGCGTAATAGAACGCTCTCATGGGGTTTCAATCCTCGTTCGTTCGAATCTGAGCATGTACTCGTGGCAAGCTCGCACTCTTTGGGCGTAATAGAACGCTCTCATGGGGTTTCAATCCTCGTTCGTTCGAATCTGAGCATGTACTCGTGGCAAGCTCGCACTCTTTGGGCGTAATAGAACGCTCTCATGGGGTTTCAATCCTCGTTCGTTCGAATCTGAGCATGTAGTCGTGGCAAGCTCGCACTCTTTGGGCGTAATAGAACGCTCTCATGGGGTTTCAATCCTCGTTCGTTCGAATCTGAGCATGTACTCGTGGCAAGCTCGCACTCTTTGGGCGTAATAGAACGCTCTCATGGGGTTTCAATCCTCGTTCGTTCGAATCTGAGCATGTACTCGTGGCAAGCTCGCACTCTTTGGGCGTAATAGAACGCTCTCATGGGGGTTTCAATCCTCGTTCGTTCGAATCTGAGCATGTACTCGTGGCAAGCTCGCACTCTTTGGGCGTAATAGAACGCTCTCATGGGGTTTCAATCCTCGTTCGTTCGAATCTCGAATGTCTGAGCAGCTGTGTACTCGTGGCAAAGCTCGCACTCTTTGGGCGTAATAGAACGCTCTCATGGGGTTTTCAATCCTCGTTCGTTCGAATCTGAGCATGTACTCGTGGCAAGCTCGCACTCTTTGGCGTAATAGAACGCTCTCATGGGGTTTGAATCCTCGTTCGTTCGAATCTGAACATGTACTCGTGGCAAGCTCGCACTCTTTGGGCGTAAAAGAACGCTCTCTCTCATGGGGGGTTTCAATCCTCGTTCGTTCGAATCTGAGCATGTACTCGAGGCAAGCTCGCACTCTTTGGGCGTAATAGAACGCTCTCATGGGGTTTCAATGCTCGTTCGTTCGAATCTGAGCATGTACTCGTGGCAAGCTCGCTCGCACTCTTTGGGCGTAATAGAATGCTCTCATGGGGTTTCAATCCTCGTTCATTCGAATCTGAGCATGTACTCGTGGCAAGCTCGCACTCTTTGGGCGTAAAGAAGAACGCTCTCTCATGGGGTTTTTCAATCCTCGTTCGTTCGAATCTGAGCATGTACTCGTGGCAAGCTCGCACTCTTTGGGCGTAATAGAACGCTCTCATGGGGTTTCAATCCTCGTTTCGTTCGAATCTGAGCATGTACTCGTGGCAAGCAAGCTCGCACTCTTGGGCGTAAATAACGCTCTCATGGGTTTCAATCCTCGTTTTCAATCCTCGTTCGTTCGAATCTGAGCATGTACTCGTGGCAAGCTCGCACTCTTTGGGCGTAATAGAACGCTCTCATGGGGTTTCAATCTCGTTCGTTCGTTCGTTCGAATCTGAGCATGTACTCGTGGCAAGCTCGCACTCTTTGGGCGTAATAGAACGCTCTCATGGGGTTTTCAATCCTCGTTCGTTCGAATCTGAGCATGTACTCGTGGCAAGCTCGCGCTCTCTTTGGGCGTAATAATAGAACGCTCTCATGGGGTTTTTCAATCTCTCGTTCGTTCGAATCTGAGCATGTACTCGTGGCAAGCTCGCACTCTTTGGGCGTAATAGAACGCTCTCATGGGGTTTCAATCCTCGTTCGTTCGAATCTGAGCATGTACTCGTGGCAAGCTCGCACTCTTTGGGCGCAATAATAGAACGCTCTCATGGGGTTTTCAATCCTCGTTCGTTCGAATCTGAGCATGTACTCGTGGCAAGCTCGCACTCTTTGGGCGTAATAGAACGCTCTCATGGGGTTTCAATCTCTCGTTCGTTCGAATCTGAGCATGTACTCGTGGCAAGCTCGCACTCTTTGGGCGTAATAGAACGCTCTCATGGGGTTTCAATCCTCGTTCGTTCGAATCTGAGCATGTACTCGTGGCAAGCTCGCACTCTTTGGGCGTAATAGAACGCTCTCATGGGGTTTCAATCCTCGTTCGTTTCGAATCGAATCTGAGCATGTACTCGTGGCAAGCTCGCACTCTTTGGGCGTAATAGAACGCTCTCTCATGGGGTTTTCAATCCTCGTTCGTTCGAATCTGAGCATGTACTCGTGGCAAGCTCGCACTCTTTGGGCGTAATAGAACGCTCTCATGGGGTTTCAATCTCGTTCGTTCGTTCGAATCTGAGCATGTACTCGTGGCAAGCTCGCACTCTTTGGGCGTAATAGAACGCTCTCATGGGGTTTCAATCCTCGTTCGTTCGAATCTGAGCATGTACTCGTGGCAAGCTCGCACTCTTTGGGCGTAATAGAACGCTCTCATGGGGTTTTTCAATCCTCGTTCGTTCGAATCTGAGCATGTGTACTCGTGGCAAGCTCGCACTCTTTGGGGCGTAATATAGAACGCTCTCATGGGGTTTCAATCCTCGTTCGTTCGTTCGAATCTGAGCATGTACTCGTGGCAAGCTCGCACTTTGGGCGCGTAATAACGAACGCTCTCATGGGGTTTCAATCTCTCGTTCGTTCGTTCGAATCTGAGCATGTACTCGTGGCAAGCTCGCACTCTCTTGGGCGTAAATAGAACGCTCTCATGGGGTTTTTCAATCCTCGTTCGTTCGAATCTGAGCATGTACTCGTGGCAAGCTCGCACTCTTTGGGCGTAATAGAACGCTCTCATGGGGGGGTTCAATCTCAATCCTCGTTCGTTCGAATCTGAGCATGTACTCGTGGCAAGCTCGCACTCTTTTGGGGCGTAATAGAAACGCTCTCATGGGGTTTCAATCCTCGTTCGTTCGTTCGAATCTGAGCACTCGTGGCAACTCGTGGCAAGCTCGCACTCTTTGGGCGTAATAGAACGCTCTCATGGGGTTTCAATCCTCGTTCGTTCGAATCTGAGCATGTACTCGTGGCAAGCTCGCACTCTTTGGGCGTAATAGAACGCTCTCATGGGGTTTTCAATCCTCGTTCGTTTCGAATCTGAGCATGTACTCGTGGCAAGCTCGCACTCTTGGGGCGTAATAGAACGCTCTCATGGGGTTTTCAATCCTCGTTCGTTCGAATCTGAGCATGTACTCGTGGCAAGCTCGCACTCTTTGGGCGTAATAGAACGCTCTCATGGGGTTTCAATCCTCGTTCGTTCGAATCTGAGCATGTACTCGTGGCAAGCTCGCAGCCTTTATGGGCGTAATAGAACGCTAGAACGCTCTCATGGGGTTTCAAATCCTCGTTCGTTCGAATCTGAGCATGTACTCGTGGCAAAGCTCGCACTCTTTTTGGGCGTAATAGAACGCTCTCATGGGGTTTCAATCCTCGTTTCGTTCGAATCTGAGCATGTACTCGTGGCAAGCTCGCACTCTTGGGCGTAATAGAACGCTCTCATGGGGTTTCAATCCTCGTTCGTTCGAATCTGAAGAGAGCATGTACTCGTGGCAAGCTCGCACTCTTTGGGCGTAATAGAACGCTCTCATGGGGTTTCAATCCTCGTTCGTTCGAATCTGAGCATGTACTCGTGGCAAGCTCGCACTCTTTGGGCGTAATAGAACGCTCTCTCATGGGTTTCAATCAATCCTCGTTCGTTCGAATCTGAGCATCTACTGGTGGCAAGCTCGCACTCTTTGGGCGTAATAGAACGCTCTCATGGGGTTTCAATCCTCGTTCGTTCGAATCTGAGCATGTGTACTCGTGGCAAGCTCGCACTCTTTGGGGCGTAATAGAACGCTCTCATTGGGGCTTCAATCCTCGTTCGTTCGAATCTGAGCATCAACTCGTGGCAAGCTAGCACTCTTTGGGCGTAATAGAACGCTCTCATGGGGTTTCAATCCTCGTTCGTTCGAATCTGAGCATGTACTCGTGGCAAGCTCGCACTCTTTGGGCGTAATAGAACGCCCTCATGGGGCTTCAATCCTCGTTCGTTCGAATCTGAGCATGTACTCGTGGCAAGCTCGCACTCTTTGGGCGAATAGAACGCTCTCATGGGGGGTTTCAATCCTCGTTCGTTCGAATCTGAGCATGTACTCGTGGCAAGCTCGCACTCTTTGGGGCGTAATAATAGAACGCTCTCATGGGGTTTCAATCCTCGTTCGTTCGAATCTGAGCATGTACTCGTGGCAAGCTCGCACTCTTTGGGCGTAATAGAACGCGCTCTCATGGGGTTTCAATCCTCGTTTCGTTCGAATCTGAGCATTTACTCGTGGCAAGCTCGCACTCATAGGCGTAATAGAACGCGCTCATGGGGTTTCAATCCTCGTTCGTTCGAATATGAGCATGTACTCGTGGCAAAGCTCGCACTCACTCTTAGGCATAATAGAACGTTCTCATGCGGTTTCAATCCTCGTTCATTCGAATCTAAGCATTTACTCGTGGCAAGCTCGCACTCTTTGGGCGTAATAGAACGCTCTCATGGGGTTTCAATCCTCGGTCGTTCGAATCTGAGCATGTACTCGTGGCAAGCTCGCACTCTTAAGCGTAATGGAACGCTCTCATGGGGTTTCAATCCTCGTTCGTTTCGAATCGAATCTGAGTATGTACTCGTGGCAAGCTCGCACTCTTTGGGCGGCGTAATAGAAACGCTCTCATGGGGTTTCAATCCTCGTTCGTTCGAATCTGACATGTACTCGTGGCAAGCTCGCACTCTTTGGGCGTAATAGAACGCTCTCATGGGGTTTTTCAATCTCGTTCGTTCGAATCTGAGCATGTACTCGTGGCAAGCTCGCACTCTTTGGGCGTAATAGAACGCTCTCATGGGGTTTCAATCCTCGTTCGTTCGAATCTGAGCATGTACTCGTGGCAAGCTCGCACTCTTTGGGCGTAATAGAACGCTCTCATGGGGTTTTCAATCCTCTCGTTCGTTCGAATCTGAGCATGTACTCGTGGCAAGCTCGCACTCTTTAGGCGTAATAGAACGCTCTCATGGGGTTTTTCAATCCTCGTTCGTTCGAATCTGAGCATGTACTCGTGGCAAGCTCGCACTCTTTGGGCGTAATAGAACGCTCTCATGGGGTTTCAATCCTCGTTCGTTCGAATCTGAGCATGTGTACTCGTGGCAAGCTCGCACTCTTTTTGGGCGTAATAGAACGCTCTCATGGGGTTTCAATCCTCGTTCGTTCGAATCTGAGCATGTACTCGTGGCAAGCTCGCACTCTCTTGGGCGCGTAATAGAACGCTCTCATGGGGTTTCAATCCTCGTTCGTTCGAATCTGAGCATGTACTCGTGGCAAGCTCGCACTCTTTGGGCGTAATAGAACGCTCTCTGGGGTTTCAATCAATCCGTTCGTTCGTTCGAATCTGAGCATGTACTCGTGGCAAGCTCGCACTCTTTGGGCGTAATAGAACGCTCTCATGGGGGTTTCAATCCTCGTTCGTTCGAATCTGAGCATGTACTCGTGGCAAGCTCGCACTCTTTTGGGCGTAATAGAACGCTCTCATGGGGTTTCAATCCTCGTTCGTTCGTTCGAATCTGAGCATGTACTCGTGGCAAGCTCGCACTCTTTGGCGTAAATAGAAGCTCTCATGGGGGTTTCAATCCTCGTTCGTTCGGCTGAGCAACTCGTGGCTCGCGCTCTTTGGGCGTAATAGAAACGCTCTCATGGGGTTTTCAATCCTCGTTCGTTCGAATCTGAGCATGTACTCGTGGCAAGCTCGCACTCTTTGGGCGTAATAGAACGCTCTCATGGGGTTTCAATCCTCGTTCGTTCGAAATCTGAGCATGTACTCGTGGCAAGCTCGCACTCTCTTGGGCGTAATAGAACGCTCTCATGGGGTTTCAATCCTCGTTCGTTCGAATCTGAGCATGTACTCGTGGCAAGCTCGCAAGCTCGCACTCTTTGGGCGTAATAGAAGAACGCTCTCATGGGGTTTCAATCCTCGTTCGTTCGTTCTGAGTTCGAATCTGAGCATGTACTCGTGGCGGCAAGCTCGCACTCTTTGGGCGTAATATAGAACGCTCTCTCATGGGGGTTTCAATCCTCGTTCGTTCGTTCGAATCTGAGCATGTACTCGTGGCAAAGCTCGCACTCTTTGGGCGTAATAGAACGCTCTCATGGGGTTTCAATCTCTCGTTCGTTCGAATCTGAGCATGTACTCGTGGCAAGCAAGCTCGCACTCTTTGGGCGTAATAGAACGCTCTCATGGGGTTTCAATCCTCGTTCGTTCGAATCTGAGCATGTACTCGTGGCAAGCTCGCACTCTTTGGGCGTAATAGAACGCTCTCATGGGGTTTTTCAATCCTCGTTCGTTCGAATCTGAGCATGTACTCGTGGCAAGCTCGCACTCTTTCGGGGCAAATAGAACGCTCTCATGGGGTTTCAATCCTCGTTCGTTCGAATCGAATCTGAGCATGTACTCGTGGCAAGCTCGCACTCTTAGGCGTAATAGAACGCTCTCATGGGGTTTCAATCCTCGTTCGTTCGAATCTGAGCATGTACTCGTGGCAAGCTCGCACTCTTTGGGCGTAATAGAACGCTCTCATGGGGTTTCAATCCTCGTTCGTTCGTTCGAATCTGAGCATGTACTCGTGGCAAGCTCGCACTCTTTCGTAATAAGAGAACGCTCTCATGGGTTTTCAATCCTCGTTCGTTCGTTCGAATCTGAGCATGTACTCGTGGCAAGCTCACTCTTGGGCGTAATAGAACGCTCTCATGGGGTTTCAATCCTCGTTCGTTCGAATCTGAGCATGTACTCGTGGCAAGCTCGCACTCTCTTGGGCGTAATAGAACGCTCTCATGGGGTTTCAATCTCGTTCGTTCGTTCGAATCTGAGCATGGCAAGTACTCGGCAAGCTCGCACTCTTTGGGCGTAATAGAACGCTCTCATGGGGTTTCAATCCTCGTTCGTCGTTCGAATCTGAGAATCATGTACTCGTGGCAAGCTCGCACTCTTTGGGCGTAATAGAACGCTCTCATGGGGGTTTCAATCCTCGTTCGTTCGAATCTGAGCATGTACTCGTGGAAAGCTCGCACTATTTGGGCGTAATAGAACGCTCTCATGGGGTTTCATTCCTCGTTCGTTCGAATCTGAGAGCATGTGTACTCGTGGCAAGCTCGCACTCTTAGGGCGTAATAGAAACGCTCTCATGGGGTTTTCAATCCTCGTTCGTTCGTTCGAATCTGAGCTTGTACTCGTGGCAAGCTCGCACTCTTTGGGCGTAATAGAACGCTCTCATGGGGTTTCAATCCTCGTTCGTTCGAATCTGAGCATGTACTCGTGGCAAGCTCGCACTCTTTGGGCGTAATAGAACGCTCTCATGGGGTTTCAATCCTCGTTCGTTCGAATCTGAGCATGTACTCGTGGCAAGCTCGCACCCTTTGGCGTAATAGAACGCTCTCATGGGGGTTTCAATCCTCGTTCTTTCGAATCTGAGCATGTACTCGTGGCAAGCTAGCACTCTTTGGGCGTAATAGAACGCTCTCATGGGGTTTCAATCTCGTTCGTTCGAATCTGAGCATGTACTCGTGGCAAGCTCGCACTCTTTGGGTAATAATAGAACGCTCTCATGGGGTTTTCAATCCTCGTTCGTTCGAATCTGAGCATGTACTCGTGGCAAGCTCGCACTCTTTGGGCGTAATAGAACGCTCTCATGGGGTTTTTCAATCGTTCGTTCGTTCGAATCTGAGCATGTGTACTCGTGGCAAGCTCGCACTCTTTGGGCGTAATAGAACGCTCTCATGGGGTTTCAATCCTCGTTCGTTCGAATCTGAGCATGTACTCGTGGCAAGCTCGCACTCTTTGGGCGTAAAATAGAACGCTCTCATGGGGTTTCAATCCTCGTTCGTTCGAATCTGAGCATGTACTCGTGGCAAGCTCGCACTCTTTGGGCGTAATAGAACGCTCTCATGGGGTTTCAATCCTCGTTCGTTCGAATCTGAGCATGTACTCGTGGCAAGCTCGCACTCTTTGGGCGTAATAGAACGCTCTCATGGGGGGTTTCAATCCTCGTTCGTTCGAATCTGAGCATGTACTCGTGGCAAGCTCGCACTCTTTGGCGTAATAATAGAACGCTCTCATGGGGGTTTCAATCCTCGTTCGTTCGTTCGAATCTGAATCTGAGCATGTACTCGTGGCAAGCTCGCACTCTTTGGCGTAATAGAACGCTCTCATGGGGTTTTTCAATCCTCGTTCGTTCGAATCTGAGCATGTACTCGTGGCAAGCTCGCACTCTTTGGGCGTAATAGAACGCTCTCATGGGGTTTCAATCCTCGTTCGTTCGTTCGAATCTGAGCATGTACTCGTGGCAAGCTCGCACTCTTTGGGCGTAATAGAACGCTCTCATGGGGTTTCAATCCTCGTTTCGTTCGAATCTGAGCATGAGCATGTACTCTCGTGGCAAGCTCGCACTCTTTGGGCGTAATAGAACGCTCTCATGGGGTTTCAATCCTCTCGTTCGTTCGAATCTGAGCATGTACTCGTGGCAAGCTCGCACTCTTTGGGCGTAATAGAACGCTCTTCATGGGGTTTCAATCCTCGTTCGTTCGAATCTGAGCATGTACTCGTGGCAAGCTCGCACTCTTTGGGCGTAATAGAACGCTCTCATGGGGTTTCAATCCTCGTTCGTTTCGAATCTGAGCATGTACTCGTGGCAAGCTCGCACTCTTTGGGCGTAATAGAACGCTCTCATGGGGTTTTCAATCCTCGTTCGTTCGAATCTGAGCATGTACTCGTGGCAAGCTCGCACTCTTTGGGGCGTAATAGAACGCTCTCATGGGGTTTCAATCCTCGTTCGTTCGAATCTGAGCATGTACTCGTGGCAAGCTCGCACTCTTTTGGGCGTAATAGAACGCTCTCATGGGGTTTCAATCCTCGTTCGTTCGAATCTGAGCATGTACTCGTGGCAAGCTCGCTCTTTGGGCGTAATAGAACGCTCTCATGGGGTTTCAATCCTCTCGTCGTTCGTTCGAATCTGAGCATGTACTCGTGGCAAGCTCGCACTCTTTGGGCGTAATAGAACGCTCTCATGGGGTTTCAATCCTCGTTCGTTCGAATCTGAGCATGTACTCGTGGCAAGCTCGCACTCTTTGGGCGTAATAGAACGCTCTCATGGGGGTTCAATCAATCCTCGTTCGTTCGAATCTGAGCATGTACTCGTGGCAAGCTCGCACTCTTTGCGCAATAATAGAACGCTCTCATGGGGTTTCAATCCTCGTTCGTTCGAATCTGAGCATGTACTCGTGGCAAGCTCGCACTCTTTGGGCGTAATATAGAACGCTCTCATGGGGTTTCAATCCTCGTTGGTTCGAATCTGAGCATGTACTCGTGGCAAGCTCGCACTCTTTGGCGTAATAGAACGCTCTCATGGGGTTTCAATCCTCGTTCGTTCGAATCTGAGCATGTACTCGTGGCAAGCTCGCACTCTTTGGGCGTAATAGAACGCTCTCATGGGGTTTCAATCCTCCTCGTTCGTTCGAATCTGAGCATGTACTCGTGGCAAGCAAGCACTCTCTTGGGGCGTAATAGAACGCTCTCATGGGGTTTCAATCCGTTCGTTCGTTCGAATCTAAGCATGTACTCGTGGCAAGCTCGCACTCTTTAGGCGTAATAGAACGCTCTCATGGGGTTTCAATCCTCGTTCGTTCGAATCTGAGCATGTACTCGTGGCAAGCTCGCACTCTTTGGGCGTAATAGAACGAACGCTCTCATGAAGTTTCAATGCTCGTTAGTTCGAATCTGAGCATGTACTCGTGGCAAGCTCGCACTCATTGGCGTAATAGAACGCTCTCATGGGGTTTCAATCCTCGTTCGTTCGAATCTGAGCATGTACTCGTGGCAAGCTCGCACTCTTTGGGCGTAATAGAACGCTCTCATGGGGTTTCAATCCTCGTTCGTTCGAATCTGAGCATGTACACGTGGCAAGCTCGCACTCTTTGGGCGTAATAGAACGCTATCATGGGGTTTCAATCCTCGTTCGTTCGAATCTGAGCATGTACTCGTGGCAAGCTCGCACTCTTTGGGCGTAATAGAACGCTCTCATGGGGTTTCAATCCTCGTTCGTTCGAATCTGAGCATGTACTCGTGGCAAGCTCGCACTCTTTGGGCGTAATAGAACGCTCTCATGGGGTTTCTAGCGTCGTTCGTTCGAATCTGAGCATGTACTCGTGGCAAGCTCGCACTCTTAGGCGTAATAGAACGCTCTCATGGGGGGTTTCAATCCTCGTTCGTTCGAATCTGAGCATGTACTCGTGGCAAGCTCGCACTCTTTGGGCTTAATGGAACGCTCTCATGGGGTTTCAATCCTCGTTCGTTCGAATCTGAGCATGTACTCGTGGCAAGCTCGCGCACTCTTTGGGCGTAATAGAACGCTCTCATGGGGTTTCAAATCCTCGTTCGTTCGAATCTGCATGCATGTACTCGTGGCAAGCTCGCACTCTTTGGGCGTAATAGAACGCTCTCTCATGGGGTTTCAATCCTCGTTCGTTCGAATCTGAGTGTACTCGTGGCAAGCTCGCACACTCTTTGGGCGTAATAGAACGCTCTCATGGGGTTTCACTCCTCGTTCGTTCGAATCTGAGCATGTACTCGTGGCAAGCTCGCACTCTTAGGCGCAATAGAACGCTCTCATGGGGTTTCAATCCTCGTTCGTTCGAATCTGAGCATGTACTCGTGGCAAGCTCGCACTCTTTGGGCGTAATAGAACGCTCTCATGGGGTTTCAATCTCTCGTTCGTTCGTTCGAATCTGAGCATGTACTCGTGGCAAGCTCGCACTCTTTGGGCGTAATAGAACGCTCTCATGGGGGGTTTTTCAATCCTCGTTCGTTCGAATCTGAGCATGTACTCGTGGCAACCTCGCACTCTTTGGGCGTAATAGAACGCTCTCATGGGGTTTCAATCCTCGTTTGTTCGAATCTGAGCAAGTACTCGTGGCAAGCTCGCACTCTTTGGCGTAATAGAACGCTCTCATGGGGTTTCAATCCTCGTTCGTCGATCGAATCTGAGCATGTACTCGTCGTGGCAAGCTCGCACTCTTTGGCGTAATAGAACGCTCTCATGGGGTTTCAATCCTCGTTCGTTCGAATCTGAGCATGTACTCGTGCAAGCTCAAGCTCGCACTTTGGGCGTAATAGAACGCTCTCATGGGGTTTCAATCCTCGTTCGTTCGAATCTGAGCATGTACTCGTGGCAAGCTCGCACTCTTTGGGCGTAATAGAACGCTCTCATGGGGTTTCAATCCTCGTTCGTTCGAATCTGAGCATGTACTCGTGGCAAGCTCGCACTCTTTGGCGTAATAGAACGCTCTCATGGGGTTTCAATCCTCGTTCGTTTCGAATCTGAGAGCATGTACTCGTGGCAAGCTCGCACTCTTTGGCGCGTAATAGAACGCTCTCATGGGGTTTCAATCCTCGTTCGTTCGAATCTGAGCATCTGTACTCGTGGCAAGCTCGCACTCTCTTTGGCGCGTAATAGAACGCTCTCATGGGGTTTCAATCCTCGTTCGTTCGAATCTGAGCATGTACTCGTGGCAAGCTCGCACTCTTTGGGCGTAATAGAACGCTCTCATGGGGTTTCAATCCTCGTTCGTTCGAATCTGAGCATGTACTCGTGGCAAGCTCGCACTCTTTGGGCGTAATAGAACGCTCTCATGGGGTTTCAATCCTCTTTCGTTCGAATCTGAGCATGTACTCGTGGCAAGCTCGCACTCTTTAGGCGTAATAGAACGCTCTCATGGGGTTTCAATCCTCGTTCGTTCAAATCTGAGCATGTACTCGTGGCAAGCTCGCACTCTTTGGGCGCAATAGAACGCTCTCATGGGGTTTCAATCCTCGTTCGTTCGAATCTGAGCATGTACTCGTGGCAAGCTCGCACTCTTTGGCGCAATAGAACGCTCTCATGGGGTTTCAATCCTCGTTCGTTCGAATCTGAGCATGTACTCGTGGCAAGCTCGCACTCTTTGGGCGTAATAGAACGCTCTCATGGGGTTTCAATCCTCGTTCGTTCGAATCTGAGCATGTACTCGTGGCAAGCTCGCACTCTTAGGCGCAATAGAACGCTCTCATGGGGTTTCAATCCTCGTTCGTTCGAATCTGAGCATGTACTCGTGGCAAGCTCGCACTCTAAGGAGCAATAGAACGCTCTCATGGGGTTTCAATCCTCGTTCGTTCGAATTTGAGCATGTGCTCGTGGCAAGCTCGAACTCTTTGGGCGTAATAGAACGCTTTCATGGGTTTCAATCCTCGTTCGTTCGAATCTGAGCATGTACTCGTGGCAAGCTCGCACTCTTTGGGCGTAATAGAACGCTCTCATGGGGTTTCAATCCTCGTTCGTTCGAAACTGAGCATGTACTCGTGGCAAGCTCGCACTCTTTGGGCGAATAGAATGCTCTCTTGGGGTTTCAATCCTAATTCGTTCGAATCTGAGCATGTACTCGTGGCAAGCTCGCACTCTTTGGGCGTAATAGAACGCTCTCATGGGGTTTCAATCCTCGTTCGTTCGAATCTGAGCATGTACTCGTGGCAAGCTCGCACTCTTTGGGCGTAATAGAACGCTCTCATGGGGGTTCAATCCTCGTTCGTTCGAATCTGAGCATGTACTCGTGGCAAGCTCGCACTCTTTGGGCGTAATAGAAACGCTCTCATGGGGTTTTCAATCCTCGTTCGTTCGTTCGAATCTGAGCATGTACTCGTGGCAAGCTCGCACTCTTTGGGCGTAATAGAACGCTCTCATGGGGTTTCAATCCTCGTTCGTTCGAATCTGAGCATGTACTCGTGGCAAATTCGCACTCTTGGGGCGTAATAGAATGCTCTCTTGGGCTTCGATCCTCGTTTCCTTCGAATGTGAGCATGTACTCGTGGCAAGCTCGCACTCTTAGGCGTAATAGAACGCTCTCATGGGGTTTCAATCCTCGTTCGTTCGAATCTGAGCATGTACTCGTGGCAAGCTCGCACTCTTAGGCGTAATAGAACGCTCTCATGGGGTTTCAATCCTCGTTCGTTCGAATCTGAGCATGTACTCGTGGCAAGCTCGCACTCTTTGGGCGTAATAGAACGCTCTCATGGGGTTCATGGGGTTTCAATCCTCGTTCGTTCGAATCTGAGCATGTACTCGTGGCAAGCTCGCACTCTTTGGCGCAATAGAAACGCTCTCATGGGGTTTCAATCCTCGTTCGTTCGAATATGAGCAAGTACTTGTGGCAAGCTCGCACTCTTTGGGCGTAATAGAACGCTCTCATGCGGTTTCAATCCTCGTTCGTTCGAATCTGAGCATGTAATCGTGGCAAGCTCGCACTCTTTGGCGCAATAGAACGCTCTCATGGGGTTTCAATCCTCGTTCGTTCGAATCTGAGCAGCATGTACTCGTGGCAAGCTCGCACTCTTTGGGCGTAATAGATAGAACGCTCTCATGGGGTTTCAATCCTCGTTCGTTCGAATCTGAGCATGTACTCGTGGCAAGCTCGCACTCTTTGGCGCAAAGAAACGCTCTCATGGGGTTTCAATCCTCGTTCGTTCGAATCTGAGCATGTACTCGTGGCAAGCTCGCACTCTTTGGGCGTAATAGACGCTCTCTGGGGTTTCAATCCTCGTTCGTTCGAATCTGAGCATGTACTCGTGGCAAGCTCGCACTCTTTGGGCGTAATAATAGAACGCTCTCATGGGGTTTCAATCCTCCTCGTTCGTTCGAATCTGAGCATGTACTCGTGGCAAGCTCGCACTCTTTGGGCGTAATAGAACGCTCTCATGGGGTTTCAATCCTCGTTCGTTCGTTCGAATCTGAGCATGTACTCGTGGCAAGCTCGCACTCTTTGGGCGTAATAGAACGCTCTCATGGGGTTTCAATCCTCGTTCGTTCGAATCTGAGCATGTACTCGTGGCAAGCTCGCACTCTTGGGGCGTAAATAGAACGCTCTCATGGGGTTTCAATCCTCGTTCGTTCGTTCGAATCTGAGCATGTACTCGTGGCAAGCTCGCACTCTTTGGGCGCAAATAGAACGCTCTCATGGGGTTTCAATCCTCGTTCGTTCGAATCTGAGCATGTACTCGTGGCAAGCTCGCACTCTCTTTGGGCGCAATAGAACGCGCTCACATGGGGTTTCAATCCTCGTTCGTTCGAATCTGAGCATGTACTCGTGGCAAGCTCGCACTCTTGGGGCGTAATAGAACGCTCACATGGGGTTTCAATCCTCGTTCGTTCGAATCTGAGCATGTACTCGTGGCAAGCTCGCACTCTTTGGGCGTAATAGAACGCTCTCATGAGGTTTTTCAATCCTCGTTCGTTCGAATCTGAGCATGTACTCGTGGCAAGCTCGCACTCTTTGGGCGTAATAGAACGCTCTCATGGGGTTTTCAATCCTCGTTCGTTCGAATCTGAGCATGTACTCGTGGCAAGCTCGCACTCTTTGGGCGTAATAGAACGCTCTCATGGGGTTTCATCCTCCTCGTTCGTTCGAATCTGAGCATGTACTCGTGGCAAGCTCGCACTCTTTGGGCGTAATAGAACGCTCTCATGGGGTTTCAATCCTCTCGTTCGTTCGTTCGAATCTGAGCATGTACTCGTGGCAAGCTCGCACTCTTTGGGCGTAATAGAACGCTCTCATGGGGTTTCAATCCTCGTTCGTTCGAAATCTGAGCATGTACTCGTGGCAAGCTCGCACTCTTTAGGCGTAAATAGAACGCTCTCATGGGGTTTTTCAATCCTCGTTCGTTCGAATCTGAGCATGTACTCGTGGCAAGCTCGCACTCTTAGGCGCAATAGAACGCTGTCATGGGGTTTCAATCCTCGCTCGTTCGAATCTGAGCATGTACTCGTGGCAAGCTCGCACTCTTTGGGCGTAATAGAACGCCCTCATGGGGTTTCAATCCCCGTTCGTTCGAATCTGAGCATGTACTCGTGGCAAGCTCGCACTCTTTGGGCGTAATAGAACGCTCTCATGGGGTTTCAATCCTCGTTCGTTCGAATCTGAGCATGTACTCGTGGCAAGCTCGCTCTCTTTGGGCGTAATAGAACGCTCTCATGGGGTTTCAATCCTCGTTCGTTCGAATCTGAGCATGTACTCGTGGCAAGCAAGCTCGCACTCTTTGGCGCAATAGAACGCTCTCATGGGGGGGGTTTTCAATCCTCGTTCGTTCGAATCGAATGCATGTACTCGTGGCAAGCTCGCACTCTTTGGGCGTAATAGAACGCTCTCTCTCATGGGGTTTCAATCCTCGTTCGTTCGTTCGAATCTGAGCATGTACTCGTGGCAAGCTCGCACTCTTTGGGCGTAATAGAACGCTCTCATGGGGTTTCAATCCTCGTTCGTTCGAATCTGAGCATGTACTCGTGGCAAGCTCGCACTCTTTGGGCGCAATTGAACGCTCTCATGGGGTTTCAATCCTCGTTCGTTTCGAATCTGAGCATGTACTCGTGGCAAGCTCGCACTCTTGGGCGCAAATAGAACGCTCTCATGGGGTTTCAATCCTCGTTCGTTCGATCGAATCTGAGCATGTACTCGTGGCAAGCTCGCACTCTTTGGGCAAATAGAACGCTCTCATGGGGTTTCAATCCCTCGTTCGTTCGTTCGAATCTGAGCATGTGTACTCGTGGCAAGCTCGCACTCTTTGGGCGTAATAGAACGCTCTCATGGGGGTTTCAATCCTCGTTCGTTCGAATCTGAGCATGTACTCGTGGCAAGCTCGCACTCTTTGGCGTAATATAATAGAACGCTCTCATGGGGTTTCAATCCTCGTTCGTTCGAATCTGAGCATGTACTACTCGTGGCAAGCTCGCACTCTTTGGCGCAATAGAACGCTCTCATGGGGTTTTTTCAATCCTCGTTTCGTTCGAATCTGAGCATGTACTCGTGGCAAGCTCGCACTCTTTGGGCGTAATAGAACGCTCTCATGGGGTTTCAATCCTCGTTCGTTCGAATCTGAGCATGTACTCGTGGCAAGCTCGCACTCTTTGGCGCAAATAGAACGCTCTCATGGGGGTTTCAATCCTCGTTTCGTTCGAATCTGAGCATGTACTCGTGGCAAGCTCGCACTCTTTGGGCGCAATAATAGAACGCTCTCATGGGGTTTCAATCCTCGTTCGTTCGAATCTGAGCATGTACTCGTGGCAAGCTCGCACACTCTTTAGGCGTAATAGAACGCTCTCATGGGGTTTCAATTTCAATCCTCGTTCGTTCGAATCTGAGCATGTACTCGTGGCAAGCTCGCACTCTTTGGGCGTAATAGAACGCTCTCATGGGGTTTTTCAATCCTCGTTCGTTTTTCGAATCTGAGCATGTGTACGTGGCAAGCTCGCACTCTTTGGGCGTAATAGAACGCTCTCATGGGGTTTCAATCCTCGTTCGTTCGAATCTGAGCATGTACTCGTGGCAAGCCCGCACTCTTTAGGCGTAATAGAACGCTCTCATGGGGTTTCAATCCCCATTCGTTCGAATCTGAGCATGTACTCGTGGCAAGCCCGCACTCTTTGGGCGTAAAAACGCTCTCATGGGGGGGTTTCAAATCGTTCGTTCGTTCGAATCTGAGCATGTACTCGTGGCAAGCTCGCACTCTTGGGCGTAATAGAACGCTCTCATGGGGTTTCAATCCTCGTTCGTTCGAATCTGAGCATGTACTCGTGGCAAGCTCGCACTCTTTGGGCGTAATAGAACGCTCTCATGGGGTTTCAATCCTCGTTCGTTCGAATCTGAGCATGTACTCGTGGCAAGCTCGCACTCTTTGGGCGTAATAATAGAACGCTCTCATGGGGGTTTTTCAATCCTCTCGTTTCGATCTCGATCGTTCGAATATGCGCATGTACTCGTGGCAAGCTCGCACTCTTTGGCGTAATAGAACGCTCTCATGGGGTTTCAATCCTCGTTCCTTCGAATCTGAGCATGTACTCGTGGCTAGCTCGCACTCTCTTGGGCGTAATAGAACGCTCTCATGGGGTTTCAATCCTCGTTCGTTCGAATCTGAGCATGTACTCGTGGAGCTCGCACTCTTTGGCGTAATAATAGAACGCTCTCATGGGGTTTCAATCTCTCGTTCGTTCGAATCTGAGCATGGACTCGTGGCAAGCTCGCACTCTTTGGGCGCAATAGAACGCTCTCATGGGGTTTCAATCCTCGTTCGTTCGAATCTGAGCATGTACTCGTGGCAAGCTCGCACTCTTAGGCGTAATAATAGAACGCTCTCATGGGGTTTCAATCCTCGTTCGTTCGAATCTGAGCATGTACTCGTGGCAAGCTCGCACTCTTGGGCGTAATAGAACGCTCTCTCATGGGGTTTCAATCCTCGTTTCGTTCGAATCTGAGCATGTACTCGTGGCAAGCTCGCACTCTTTTGGGCGTAATAGAACGCTCATCATGGGGTTTCAATCCTCGTTCGTTCGAATCTGAGCATGTACTCGTGGCAAGCTCGCACTCTTTGGCGCGTAATAGAACGCTCTCATGGGGTTTCAATCCTCGTTCGTTCGAATCGAATCTGAGCATGTACTCGTGGGCAAGCTCGCACTTTGGCGTAAATAGAACGCTCTCATGGGGTTTTCAATCCTCGTTCGTTCGAATCTGAGCATGTACTCGTGGCAAGCTCGCACTCTTTGGGCGTAATAGAACGCTCTCATGGGGTTTCAATCCTCGTTCGTTCGAATCTGAGCATGTACTCGTGGCAAGCTCGCACTCTTTGGGCGCAATAGAAACGCTCTCATGGGGTTTCAATCTCTCGTTCGTCGTTCGAATCTGAGCATGTACTCGTGGCAAGCTCGCACTCTTTTGGCGTAATAGAACGCTCTCATGGGGTTTTTCAATCCTCGTTCGTTCGAATCTGAGCATGTACTCGTGGCAAGCTCGCACTCTTTGGCGTAATAGAACGCTCTCTCATGGGGTTTTTCAATCCTCGTTCGTTTCGAATCTGAGCATGTACTCGTGCAAGCTCGCACTCTTTGGGCGTAATAGAAACGCTCTCATGGGGTTTTTCAATCGTTCGTTTCGTTCGAATCTGAGCATGTGTACTCGTGGCAAGCTCGCACTCTTTTAATTAGGCTTAATGGGCGAAATAGAATCGCTCTCATGGGGGTTTCAATCCTCGTTCGTTCGAATCTGAGCATGTACTCGTGGCAAGCTCGCACTCTTTGGGGGCGTAATAGAACGCTCTCATGGGGTTTCAATCCTCGTTCGTTCGAATCTGAGCATGTACTCGTGGCAAGCTCGCACTCTTTGGGCGCAATAGAACGCTCTCATGGGGGTTTCAATCCTCGTTCGTTCGAATCTGAGCATGTACTCGTGGCAAGCTCGCACTCTTGGGCGTAATAGAACGCTCTCATGGGGTTTCAATCCTCGTTCGTTCGAATCTGAGCATGTACTCGTGGCAAGCTCGCACTCTGGGCGTAATAGAACGCTCTCATGGGGTTTATCTCTCGTTCGTTCGAATCTGAGCATGTACTCGTGGCAAGCTCGCACTCTTTGGGCGTAATAGAACGCTCTCATGGGGTTTCAATCTCTCGTTCGTTCGAATCTGAGCATGTACTCGTGGCTCAAGCTCGCACTCTTGGGCGCAATAGAACGCTCTCATGGGGTTTCAATCCTCGTTCGTTCGAATCTGAGCATGTACTCGTGGCAAGCTCGCACTCTTTGGGCGTAATAGAACGCTCTCATGGGGTTTCAATCCTCGTTCGTTCGAATCTGAGCATGTGTACTCGTGGCAAGCTCGCACTCTTTGGGCGCAATAGAAACGCTCTCTCATGGAGTTTCAATCCTCGTTCGTTCAAATCTGAGCATGTACTCGTGGCAAGCTCGCACTCTTTGGCGTAATAGAACGCTTTCATGGGGTTTCAATCCTCGTTCGTTCGAATATGAGCATGTACTCGTGGCAAGCTCGCACTCTTGGCGTAATAGAACGCTCTCACGGGGTTTCAATCCTCGTTCGTTCGAATCTGAGCATGTACTCGTGGTAAGCTCGCACTCTTTGGGGCGCAATAGAAACGCTCTCATGGGGTTTCAATCCTCGTTCGTTCGAATCTGAGCATGTACTCGTGGCAAGCTCGCTCGCACTCTTTGGGCGTAATAGAACGCTCTCATGGGGTTTCAATCTCGTTCGTTCGTTCGAATCTGAGCATGTACTCGTGGCAAGCTCGCACTCTTTGGGCGTAATAGAACGCGCTCATGGGGTTTCAATCCTCGTTCGTTCGAATCTGAGCATGTACTCGTGGCAAGCTCGCACTCTTTGGCGCAATAGAAGAACGCTCTCATGGGGGTTTCAATCCTCGTTCGTTCGAATCTGAGCATGTACTCGTGGCAAGCTCGCACTCTTGGGCGCAATAGAACGCTCTCATGGGGTTTCAATCCTCGTTCGTTCGTTCGAATCTGAGCATGTACTCGTGGCAAAGCTCGCACTCTTTAGGCGTAATAGAACGCTCTCATGGGGTTTCAATCCTCGTTCGTTCGAATCTGAGCATGTACTCGTGGCAAGCTCGCACTCTTTGGGCATAATAGAACGCTCTCATGGGGTTTCAATCCTCGTTCGTTCGTTCGAATCTGAGCATGTACTCGTGGCAAGCTCTCGCACTCTTTGGGCGTAATAGAACGCTCTCATGGGGTTTCAATCTCTCGTCCTCGTTCGAATCTGAGCATGTACTCGTGGCAAGCTCGCACTCTTTGGGCGTAATAGAAACGCTCTCATGGGGTTTTCAATCCTCGTTCGTTCGAATCTGAGCATGTACTCGTGGCAAGCTCGCACTCTTTGGGCGCAATAGAACGCTCTCATGGGGTTTTCAATCCTCGTTCGTTCGAATCTGAGCATTGTACTCGTGGCAAGCTCGCACTCTTAGGCGTAATAGAACGCTCTCATGGGGGTTTCAATCTCTCTCGTTCGTTCGAATCTGAGCATGTACTCGTGGCAAGCTCGCACTCTTTGGCGCAATATAGAACGCTCTCATGGGGTTTCAATCCTCGTTCGTTCGAATCTGAGCATGTACTCGTGGCAAGCTCGCACTCTTTGGCGCAATCGCAATGGGGTAGATAACGCTCGTTCGTTCATCTCATGGGGTTTCGCACTCAATCTCGTTCGTTAGAACGCTCTCATGGGGTTTCAATCCTCTCGTTCGTTCGAATCTGAGCAAGTACTCGTGGCAAGCTCGCACTTTTGGGCGTAATAGAACGCTCTCATGGGGTTTCAATCCTCGTTCGTTCGAATCTGAGCATGTACTCGTGGCAAGCTCGCACTCTTTGGCGCAATAGAACGCTCTCTCATGGGGTTTCAATCTCTCGTTCGTTCGAATCTGAGCATGTACTCGTGGCAAGCTCGCACTCTTTGGGTAATGGAATAGAACGCGCGCTCTCATGGGGTTTCAATCCTCGTTCGTTCGAATCTGAGCATGTACTCGTGGCAAGCTCGCAGCTCGCACTCTTTGGGGCGTAATAGAACGCTCTCATGGGGTTTCAATCCTCGTTCGTTCGAATCTGAGCTGAGCATGTACTCGTGGCAAGCTCGCACTCTTTGGGCGCAATAGAACGCTCTCATGGGGTTTCAATCCTCGTCGTTCGTTCGAATCTGAGCATGTACTCGTGGCAAGCTCGCACTCTTTGGCGCAATAGAACGCTCTCATGGGGTTTCAATCCTCGTTCGTTCGAATCTGAGCATGTACTCGTGGCAAGCTCGCACTCTTTAGGCGTAATAGAACGCTCTCATGGGGTTTCAATCTCTCGTTCGTTCGAATCTGAGCATGTACTCGTGGCAAGCTCGCACTCTTTGGGCGTAATAGAACGCTCTCATGGGGGGTTTCAATCCTCGTCGTTTTCGTTCGAATCTGAGCATGTACTCGTGGCAAGCTCTCGCACTCTTTGGGCGTAATAGAACGCTCTCATGGGGTTTTTCAATCCTCGTTCGTTCGAATCTGAGCATGTACTCTCGTGGCAAGCTCGCACTCTCTTTGGCGCAATAGAACGCTCTCATGGGGTTTCAATCCTCGTTCGTTCGAATCTGAGCATGTACTCGTGGCAAGCTCGCACTCTTTGGGCGTAATAGAACGCTCTCATGGGGTTTCAATCCTCGTTCGTTCGAATCTGAGCATGTACTCGTGGCAAGCTCGCACTCATTGGCGTAATAGAACGCTCTCATGGGGTTTCAATCCTCGTTCGTTCGAATCTGAGCATGTACTCGTGGCAAAGCTCGCACTCTTAGGCATAATAGAACGCTCTCTCATGGGGTTTCAATCCTCGTTCGTTCGAATCTGAGCATGTACTCGTGGCAAGCTCGCACTCTTTGGGGGCGCAATAGAACGCTCTCATGGGTTTTTTCAATCCTCGTTCGTTCGAATCTGAGCATGTACTCGTGGCAAGCTCGCAGCTCTCTCTTAGGCGCAATAGAACGCTCTCATGGTTTTTCAATCCTCGTTCGTTCGAATCTGAGCATGTACTCGTGGCAAGCTCGCACTCTCTTAGGCGCGCATATAGAACGCTCTCATGGGGTTTCAATCCTCGTTCGTTCGAAATCTGAGCATGTACTCGTGGCAAGCTCGCACTCTTTGGCGTAAATAGAACGCTCTCATGGGGTTTCAATCCTCGTTCGTTCGTTCGAATCTGAGCATGTACTCGTGGCAAGCTCGCACTCTTTGGGCGCAATAGAACGCTCTCATGGGGTTTCAATCCTCGTTCGTTCGTTCGAATCTGAGCATGTACTCGTGGCAAGCTCGCACTCTTTGGGCGCAATAGAACGCTCTCATGGGGTTTCAATCCTCGTTCGTTCGAATCTGAGCATGTACTCGTGGCAAGCTCGCACTCTTTGGCGCAATAGAAAGCTCTCATGGGGTTTCAATCCTCGTTCGTTCGAATCTGAGCATGTACTCGTGGCACTCGCACTCGCACTCTTTGGGCAATAGAACGCTCTCATGGGGTTTCAATCCTCGTTCGTTCGAATCTGAGCATGTACTCGTGGTGGCAAGCTCGCACTCTTTGGCGCAAATAGAACGCTCTCATGGGGGGTTTCAATCCTCGTTCGTTCGAATCTGAGCATGTACTCGTGGCAAGCTCGCACTCTTTGGGCGCAATAGAACGCTCTCATGGGGGGTTTCAATCGTTCGTTCGTTCGAATCTGAGCATGTACTCGTGGCAAGCTCGCACTCTTTGGGCGCAATAGAACGCTCTCATGGGGTTTCAATCCTCGTTCGTTCGAATCTGAGCAAGTACTCGTGGCAAGCTCGCACTCTTAGGCGCAATAGAACGCTCACATGGGATTTCAATCCTCGTTCGTTCGAATCTGAGTTGTGTACTCGTGGCAAGCTCGCACTCTTTGGCGCAATAAAACGCTCGCATGGGTTTCAATCCTCGTTCGTTCGAATCTGATGAGCGTGTACTCGTGGCAAGCTCGCATTCTTTGGCGCAATAGAACGCTCTCTCATGGGGTTTCAATCCTCGTTCGTTCGAATCTGAGCATGTGTACTCGTGGCAAGCTCGCACTCTTTGGCGCAATAGCACTCTCTTTGGGCGCAATAGAACGCTCTCATGGGGGTTTTCAATCCTCGTTTCTCTTTCGAATCTGAGCATGTACTCGTGGCAAGCTCGCACTCTTAGGCGCAATAGAAACGCTCTCATGGGGTTTCAATCCTCGTTCGTTTCGAATCTGAGCATGTACTCGTGGCAAGCTCGCACTCTTTGGGCGCATAATAGAACGCTCTCATGGGGTTTCAATCCTTGTTCGTTCGAATCAGAGCATGTACTCGTGGCAAGCTCGCACTCTTTGGCGCAATAGAACGCTCTCAAGGGGGTTTCAATCCTCGTTCGTTCGAATCTGAGCATGTACTCGTGGCAAGCTCGCACTCTTAGGCGCAATAGAAAGCTCTCATGGGGTTCCAATCCTCGTTCGTTCGAATCTGAGCATGTACTCGTGGCAAGCTCGCACTCTTTGGGCGTAATAAAACGCTCTCATGGTGTTTCAATCCTCGTTCGTTCGAATCTGAGCATGTACTCGTGGCAAGCTCGCACTCTTTGGCACAATAGAACGCTCTCATGGGGTTTCAATCCTCGTTCGTTCGAATCTGAGCATGTTCTCGTGGCAAGCTCGCACTCTTTGGGCGGAATAGAACGCTCTCATGGGGTTTCAATCCTCGTTCGTTCGAATCTGAGCATGTACTCGTGGCAAGCTCGCACTCTTAGGCGCAATAGAACGCTCTCATGGGGTTTCAATCCTCGTTCGTTCGAATCTGAGCATGTACTCGTGGCAAGCTCGCACTCTTAGGCGTAATAGAACGCTCACATGGGGTTTCAATCCTCGTTCGTTCGAATCTGAGCATGTACTCGTGGCAAGCTCGCACTCTTTGGCGCAATAGAACGCTCTCATGGGGTTTCAATCCTCGTTCGTTCGAATCTGAGCTTGTACTCGTGGCTAGCTCGCACTCTTTGGCGCAATAGAAAGCTCTCATGGGGTTTCAATCCTCGTTCGTTCGAATCTGAGCATGTACTCGTGGCAAGCTCGCACTCTTTGGGCGTAATAGAACGCTCTCATGGGGTTTCAATCCTCGTTCGTTCGAATCTGAGCATGTACTCGTGGCAAGCTCGCACTCTTTGGCACAATAGAACGCTCTCATGGGGTTTCAATCCTCGTTCGTTCGAATCTGAGCATGTACTCGTGGCAAGCTCGCACTCTTAGGCGCAATAGAAAGCTCTCATGGGGTTCCAATCCTCGTTCGTTCGAATCTGAGCATGTACTCGTGGCAAGCTCGCACTCTTTGGGCGTAATAGAACGCTCACATGGGGTTTCAATCCTCGTTCGTTCGAATCTGAGCGTGTACTCGTGGCAAGCTCGCACTCTTTGGCGCATTAGAACGCTCTCATGGGGTTTCATTCCTCGTTCTTTCGAATCTGAGCATGTACTCGTGGCAAGCTCGCACTCTTAGGCGCAATAGAAAGCTCTCATGGGGTTCCAATCCTCGTTCGTTCGAATCTGAGCTTGTACTCGTGGCTAGCTCGCACTCTTAGGCGCAATAGAAAGCTCTCATGGGGTTCCAATCCTCGTTCGTTCGAATCTGAGCATGTACTCGTGGCAAGCTCGCACTCTTTTGGCGTAATAGAACGCTCTCATGGGGTTTCATTCCTCGTTCGTTCGAATCTGAGCATGTACTCTTGGCAAGCTCGCACTCTTAGGCGCAATAGAAAGCTCTGTTACGGCTTTTTATTGGCGGATTTCGTAGAGTCATGTGGAGTCTTGAAGGGACGAAAAAGAAGACGTCAAGTTCAAAGGCTCAAGGACTCATGTATCGAGCTCGTGGTCCCCCAGGTATGTTTAAATAGTTGATGGTGATTTATAGACATATTTTAAGGGCTTGGAGGCATTAGAATAGCTTTTAAACTATTAAATCGGACAATTTCATGTTACGGGGTCCGGACCCCAGAAGCTGAGGTCCGGAACCCGTAAGCTGGTCTTGCTGTCTCACAGACCGGGTCCGGACCCTGAAAGTTGAGGTCCGGAACCCGTACGTTTAAATTGCTATCTCGCAGACCGGGTCCGGACCCTGTAAGATGAGGTCCGGAACCCGTACTGAAACGTATGGTCTTACCGTCCGGGTCCGGACCCTGGAAGCTGAGGTCCGGAACCCGTAGGTCTGCTGAGCAGTTACGCAGTCCGGGTCCGGACCCTGGAAGCTGAGGTCCGGAACCCGTAGGTCTGCTGAGCAGTTACGCAGACCGAGTCCGGACCCTGATGGCTGGGGTCCGGACAATGAAACGCCTGAGCAGTGTCAGGGTCCGGACCCCATACCCGCGGTCAGGACCCCAACCCGGCGAAATTTTCTGATTTCCTAGGTTTTCAATCCTAATATGATTCTATGTCTCCTAAACCTATAAATATGATATGGGGGCTTCTCTAAAACGTACCGAAGAGAGATTTACCTGTGGAAACCCTAGAAACTTGTCTCGGAGCCGTTCGTTCACTTTTTGATGACAAGTTTCTTTCTCTCTCTTGTCGACTTGGTTCTTAGAGCTTAGATTCTGATTTTATCTGAGAATCGAGTCGATGGTCGCTTAGATATACTACCTCTCATATCTGTTGCTTATCTAAGCATTGAAATCACCATCAAGTATTCTTGTCGAGGCTCCGGATGGAGCGAGTGCGCGTGGATTTCGCGTGAAGCCGAGGATTCGGTGGACGCTCGTGGAAACGGAGCGTTGCTGCTGCGAGGAGTCGCGGTGTGATCAATCGGAGGAGTTCGATTGATTGGGGACCAACGAAGGAGATCTACTTCAAGTCTAGGGTAAAGGTTGAGTCGTGGATTCGGTAAATCACCTTGTACTCTATTTCTCTTAGTGGATTTTTCGTGTCGGTCCCGTGGGTTTTTACTCCTTTAGGAGTTTTCCCACGTAAATTGCTCAGTGTGTTGCTTTAATTTTCCGCGCTTTTATTTTTATTGCATCGAGTTGGTTGTTTTATTGCATACACCTATTCACCCCCCTCTAGGTGTGTCTACCTATTAGATCCTTGGGGTATCATAACTCACAAGTGGTATCAGAGCAGGAATAGGTTTTTCTTCTCATGGCCGAGGGCGGTAACATTAATCGACCTCCACTTTTCGATGGCACCAATTATGCTTATTGGAAGGTTCGTATGAGAGCTTTTCTAATAGCCATCGATGAACGTGTGTGGCAATCTATTGAGTTTCGATGGACTCATCCCACACATATTGTCGAGAATGTTAGCGTCATCAAACCTAGAAACAAATGGACGAAAGACGAAACTGATCAATCGTCATATAACGGAAAGGGTATTAATGCTTTATTTAATGCTTTAACGCAAACTGAGTTCTCACGCGTTTCGGCGTGTGAAACGGCAAAGGAAATTTGGGATACTCTCCAAGTGACGCATGAGGGTACTAGCCTTGTAAAGGTTCAAAAACTTCAAATGCTAACTAGCAAATTCGACTCTATTCGTATGGAGGAACATGAAACCTTTACGCAGTACTATACCCGTTTGCAAGATATTGTTAATACCTGTGCTAACTTGGGAGAGAAAATTTCTGAATCCAAAGTTGTTCGTAAAATATTAAGAACCCTTCCGGAGAGGTTTCGCCCTAAGGTTGCTGCCATTGAAACAATGAAACATCCTGATGAATTAATAGTAGAAGAATTAGTTGGTGCATTACAAACTTATGAGATGACCTTTCCTACTAATTCATCTTCTACCAAGTCTTCTTCCAAGGGTGCAGGGATGGCTTTGAGATCCACGAAGGAAGAAGATTCAAACACGTCTTCCTCGGATTCAGATTCGGACACTACTTTGGAGGACTTTGAAAAATAATTGGCGCTTCTAACGAAGAAGTTCCGACGAAACTTTAGAAAGAAACAAGCAAACAAAACGACATCCTCTTCAAAGCAATCAAAGACTAAAGGGAGTAATTCTTTCAAATTTAGGAAAACCGAGAACTCTTCCAAGGAGAAGAAGAGCTCCGAAGGTCAAATCCAATGTTACAAGTGCAGGGGTTTTGGCCACATCGCCTCGGATTGTCCAAATAAAAAGTCTTCGAAAAAGAAGGCTATGCAAGCGATTACATGGGATGACTCATCATCGGATGAATCCACCTCTACTGATGAGGATGTTAATGCTACCGCTTTACTTGCAAATAACTCTCCCTTTATGTGTTTAGCCTCTACCTTTACTGACTTGTCTTCTTTATCTTCTTTGCATGAAAAATCTGCGTCGGAGAGCGACACAAGCGATGAGGAGTCTGGAGAAGACGACATTGCAGCTGCCTATCATCAACTATTGACTGAGTCTAAGAAGTTGGCGAAACACAATAAGAAATTGAGGAGAAGACTGCTTGAACTTGAGGAAGAGAGCAAGAAGTTTGCTACTGTCTCTAAGTCTCTTGAGGAAGAGCGAGAAAGTTTGATCAAGTCAAACAACTCTATACTGGATAAGTGTAAACTACTAGAAAAGGAAAAGGAATCTCATTTAGATAAAATAAATTTCCTTTCCAAGCAGTACACTGAATCTAGAGAATCCAATTTGGAATTGACTAAGACGGTTTTTCAACTCAAAAATGATCTTAACAAGTTTTCGTCAAGTACTTCTAAATTGGATAAAATGTTGGGACTTGGTCAAACTAACAGATTCGGGCTTGGATATGAACGGACTTATGTTGGACAAGCTTCGAAATCGGATCCAAAAGACTTGACACAGTCATCTACAACAAACCAAGGTATGACTTCTACACAAAAGAACAAATTTGCTAACAGAACTTGCCATAAGTGTGGTGTTGTAGGTCACATCAAAAGAAACTGCAAACAAGGTATGAAGCAAACCGCAACATCGAAACGACTACTTCCAAAGGCCTGTACTCAGCCGCGACACCCTCAAAGATTGATGAAAATTTTTCCTCAACCAAACCAAGAACAACGTCGCGTTAACCCACAAACCAGGGGTGAATCGAGGTGTCACGCCCCGGCCCTCGTGGGAGCCTACCAGGCACGTGCACAGACCCGCCGTGTACCTCAAACAACACAATGTACACAAGGCGTCTATGCTAACAACCATCAAGAAGGATAAAGAATACATCCTAACAAGGTAATCAGAGCGAGAACATAGTTCTACATCTAAAACAAAATCCACATAACTAAAATCTCAAGATATACAAGAATTTATACATCTTATCAACAATAGATCAACCAAACATCTATACACCTTTCATATAACATACAATGAAAGGAAAACCCATGGTATGCCTACAACAACACCGTAGAGGCTCTAGCTAGCTGCTAACCCCTCGCCGCGATCCCAAGCCTCTCCTGCTGCGGAAGGCTCTGAAATAAAAACAACAAACCCCAGGGGGATGAGAACTATTATTCAATAGTTCCCAGTGGGTAAGCCGCCGAGAGTGGCGAATTACACCGCTAGGTCAACTGAGGCAAGATAGTTTTAAACTAAAACATAAAGCATAAAAATATTAAATGCTAACAGATAGTTCTACAGCTATCATGCCTCCAATGACTAAACCATCTACATGAACATGAACATGCTCTATTGTCATATGCTCAACAATTAATTTCACGGTTTACATGCACGTCAAATTAATGCCATGATCAATTACATATGTCCTAATGTCATAACTCACTATATGTCAAGTTTTACTATTACATGTATGACTTGTCTCCAACTACAAGTATGTAATGTATATCCAATTTTCTACTACATGTATGAACTATATAACTTGTTCCCAACAATATGAATGTTATGTTCACTACATGTAATGCCACAAAGTCACCACCCAATACTATATCCATACACTATATGCATATGCATCAATTAATTAGGGTGTCAAATGTCACATTCCGGTTAAAATAACCTCTTATCATATGAATATTCACCTTGCATACACCATAACTGTGTAGTCATAAAATAATACAATAGCGGGATGTTCATCTTGTGCCGAGCCTAATGGCTCCGTGGTAGTCAACACCTCACGCTTCGGTGAGCCTTACCCACGGCGGTTCCATTTCGGCGCTCTCTCTAACACACGGGCGAAACAACTGTCTCGAGGCCAACTCCGGAGTGCCGGCTTGTAGGGAGCGACCCTCACAAGCATGTGTGAATAAGCATAGTGGCCACAAGCAACAATCAACCATAGTAATATCATAAGCTTAATTTCACGTTATGTCAAAACATGTCACTTTATGTTTACTATATTCAATAGCCAATATGCTAAATGTCAACAATATCATGTTGTTCTCAATTTGTCCGTTGGTAAGTCCCTACCAATATGTCCCATGTCTCTAACATGTAAATGTTCATCTCTTTGTTTACTAAATTCATAAACTATGCATTATTCTAATGCTATAATCCATGCATTCTATAATGCTATCACAATGCATTCTACGATGCCAACGAGTCCATATTCATGCCATGCATAAGCTACGACGACCTCTACTACATAGAGTATAGAGCTATCATGCAAGAAATCCATTAACCAATTATATTTATCAAATGCAAATAGAATCCCCTTTCCTCATGTCTTAAACATGGAATCAACCCACGACCAAAAGGTCGAGTCCAAGGCCAACAACGCCCTTTATAATCGCTCACCTAGTTGAGGTGCAACAACTTATCATGCATTTGCCATAACTTCTCATTTCTCTATACAAGCATACTCTAGTATGCAAGAGAATTCACTAATTCCACAACCAAGTAGTGTCTCCTATGATGCTCATCTCTAGCATGCATAACCTAATTAGCATTTTATAATGCATCATTACACTACTAGCACAAATACTCTAGCATGCATATTATCATCATAATGCCATACTATATGAAATATGCACTTTTCATATACAACCTATATGTCTCATGCAACCACAATTATCATCATGCCATAATTATCATAATTATGCATTTAATTAACCCTATAACATGATAGGAGACATAGGGGGAGTTCACCCATTTCGGTGAGGTCAAACCCACCGGATACCCATCGAAACCTCGCAGTACTTCGAAACGAAGTTGTCCCCCGAGCTTCTCATACCCTAAGATAATTTTCCAAGGGGTTAAAAGCTTCGAACGAACAATTTCGAAAACCACCAAAATCTATGAGGTAAAAGGGTGAAAATTACCTTGAGCAAGTAAAACTTGTTCTAAGTCCAAATTGAGGTTAGGGATCATCAAATCCAACCTACAACAACATTCTACACCCATCAATTCCACCTCAAGGGCTCACAATCAAGAAACCCTAAACAAAACCCTAGTTTCCAAGAAACTAGGTTTACAAGCAAAGATCCATGCAAAAATCACAATTAGAGGTTGTAAGAGAGTTTACTAACCTCAAATCAAGCTTCCAACCAAGCTTAAGCATGCTAGGTTGAAGCTAAGCCCACAAACAAGTTCCTCTCCTCCATCCCGAGCTCCCCACAAGGCCTAGAAGCACTCCTCCATGAAGAAAATGGAGGAAAAAGAGATCAAAACCACTTTTCTAGTGTTTGGGAGCAAGAAATTCTAGAGAGAGAGAGAAGGAAAACCTACCTCCATCCTTCTCCAAGTCTCAGCCAACAATGGCTGAGAAAGGGGTGAAGGGGTACTTAACCCAATGCACAAAATCCACTTAGGCCCCTCAAAGAGCCAAAATTGCAAAACTGCTCAAAATGCAATTTCTGCATTGTATACCGGTATGCGTATGGGCATACCGGTATCCAACCAAAAATCCCGCAAACCCGAGCCTCGGCCGAGCAGTCTGCGCAACGGGATTCCGGTATGCGACTTCCCCATACCGGTACAAAATGCTCCAATACCGGTATGCGCATTGCACATACCGGAATGCCAGCGTATTCCGGTATCAACTGCGGAATCCCGCAGAACCCGAGAGCTGCGCACAACCAGTTTTCACTGGATTCCGGTATACCTAAACCAGATACCGGTATGCAATGCAAAATCTGCACTTTTGCAGATTTCGACTTCCGGAGTCCGTTTTCGCACTTTTCAAGTCCCGAAAACACTCTGAAGCTCACCAAACTCAACTCAAAACTCCAGAATAGTAAAAGCCACTATTCTCTCACTAGAACTCCGCAATTTGCTAAAGTTCAGTGTACTACATACTCCCCTCCTAAAAAGGAGTTTCGTCCGCGAAACTACGGATCAACAACAACAAAGAAACAACAAAATCAGAGGAGATAAGAACATCGTCCTCGCAGTGAAGCCTCCAGCTCTTACACCATGCATCGCGTCCAAGATGTTGCTCCAAAGCATCTTGTAGTAGGAATAGTGATAATCCCGAATTCCTACATTCCACAAATCCAATCCACAACAATGCTCCTTGAAGTTTAGATCTTCGTGTAGCTCTAATGAGGCGATATCCACCATCGGGGTAGAATTCAAATACTCGCTCGGGGCGTCCACACACACTTCATATACCTTCAATAGATCTGAAGTTAAACAGCTCGACATGCCACTAGGCCCATTTGCCTCAGGGTCTCAAATAATCCTGAGAATCCGAAACTTAGATTCCTCATACTCAAATCCCTTGGATTCCCTTAGCCAAATATCACAAATCAGATTATCCGATTTAGATGCTCAAACCTCTATCTCACACCGAGGATCATCCAATGGTCCAAATTCCATAACGATAGAGCTAAATGCCCTATGCAATCACACAAATTGCCCAAGTATACTTGCGCAAAGTTTTCTCAATCCAACTCAGGTGAATAGTGACTCTTATTCACAATCTCTCAACAATCATCACGTCAAGCTTAAAAGCGAGACAATCAAATCCCGGAAATTCCGGCAATCATCCTCTATCCATACCAAGTAGATAGCCTTTACTTAGCTTATCACATAAATCCTGCTATCACAGGTGCAACTTGTAGATTCCACCGTCAAAACACTTTCTGACAGCCCAAAAGAAATTCATCCGCCGCAACACTCTTGATCTCGATTGCATCATTTACCAGTCGGGATCTAGGCTAACTCCTGTGATCCGACCCAAAGGATAGATATCACATCATATTACTCGTCTCAACGATATCTCTGGTATACTAGCCTCTAACCTGTCTTTACAGCTTTAACTCATATTCTTGAGTGTAGAGATATCTCCAACAATAAGATCTGGGTGCACTTCATACCACTATCTAAACATAAAATTGCCATAGTTTCCAAGTAAATGCCATGGCAATCCTTCCAAATCACAATTTGGCAAATCCTCTTTCATTTATCGAGTATTTTGGCTTTCTACCCCCCGTGGTAGCGTTGTCAAATAAAGGTTTCCGTGTGGGAAATAATTTTCAAATGGATTTCTGATCGTTCGGTTTTTGTGATTTCAAAAGAGAGTTCTCGTGTGGAGAACAGTTTTCAAATGATTCTCGGATGATTGAAATTAGGGTTTCAAAGAAAGCTTCTGGGTAAGAAGCAGATTTCTAGAATGACTGTTGCTTGTGCATTGCATCATCCTTCGCCTAAGGATTTGCTTAGATTCATGCAGGTTTAAGGACTGCTAGCTATATGAATCTCTTGTGTTGTTATGCTGTTGTGATGAATGAATGCTGATTGTGATCCTGTTGTATGTTGTGGACGCCGTGCAAATACAGGGGAGGCTCTGTCCGTGTGCACAGTGGACCCTGTATTTGTGGCGGGTCTGTACGTGGCGCGGGCTAGGCTTTCAAAAAAAAATTGGCACGTTTTTCCGCATCTAGAACTAGCCCGGGGCGTGACAGATTAAGATGGTATCAGAGAGTAAAGGGAACAAACACTCATTCATTCATTAACTTGTAACTGAACCACTGGTTAGGCTAACCCATAGGAAGACCTAGGATGTGTAGGCGCGCGAGTTCGAGGGGTTTGTTTTCGGCTTGTGTTTTGTGGGAGTTGCCGACCCCTTTCTCTTGCGCAGGTTTCCATGTTTGGTTGTTGGCCTGTGGTCGTGGTAGACCTCCTCGTCCAGGTCGTGGTGGTGGGCGTGCGCCTGCGGAGCCGTCTGCTGGTGTTCTATTTCGGGCTGTTGTGGCTGGTTCGAGTGAGGAGCTGGCAGGAGGCGGACAGCCAGGTGTGGACCGTACCCTGTGTGCTTTAGGCCGAGGCGAGGGGTCAGTTGGCGACCCTCTCCGGCATGTTCCGGCTTGTTCCGGTAGTTTTTGCAGCAGCAGGCTACAGCGACTGCCGCTCCAGCCCCTCATCCTCTTTCGCCGAGTGCCCCGATGACTGCAGACCCTCCTGTGGCACCCACACCGTTGTGCGACGATCGTGACGACGACAGCGATTTTGTCGGCTGTTGCGCGTGTGGACGCCGACCCCGCGTTTGGGGGTGGTGGCCACATCCGAGCGTGTTTGGGCGGATTTCCTGAATTTTGATCTTCCCTGGTTCGCAGGCTCGTGCTCCTTCTGGTAGTGGTGGTGGAGTACCTGACAGATCCCAAGTGGCAGGGTGTTTTCCCCTTTGCGTAACCACTCGTTGGCAGGTGGTAACCCTTGTGGGCTTGGGAACGTTACTTGGTAGATCTGTGTTGTTGTTGGGCTGCTCTTGCCCTGTCCCCACTTTCCGTGTTGAGCACGAGGGCCTCTGCGAGCGTCTCTACGGAGACGGTGTTGTGAGCGGTTTCGACTGCAGTTTGGGTGTTTCCCCTCTCTGTTTTGTTGGGTAGGGCGGTGAAGCCTACCCCTCTGACGTCTTGCTAGTGGAATCGTCAGTGTTTGTCTTTTGACCGTTGGCTAGTTCTTGCGTCGAATTGACGTGTACTAGACTGAATGGACACTGTTTGGTGTCGGGTGTTTGTTGGTGCCTACTTGGTTTGCGGCTATCCTAACGCCCAAACTGGTGTGTTTTGGGATTTCTGGTGATATTTGTAGGCTTTCGTGTTGCCGCGAGATCCTCCAGGTTCTTGTTGGAGGTCTCACCGCGTTCGACGTGGTTAGTCTGTAAGAAAATTAAGCATGTAGGCGCAGCGGAAGAAAATAACACAATTAAAATTTTCTAAACCAAAGATCACCTCGTGTTTCGTTTTAGATCGTTAACAAATAATCTAATTGATCTTATCAATTAGGATTTACTTTTACCTTGCGCGGGTCGAGATCACCGCGAAGTCGACGATCGCTGGTAAAAGTTGTTCGTCCTCGCTAGCCGCGCACGCGCCCGGCCTCTACTCGCGTCCACACGAAATCACGCCTTTGATCGAAGTAGTCGACCGCTTCGATCCGCGATCCGATCACGAATTAACTCTTGCGTCGATTTGAGGAAGATGATTCAATCTTCTAATTGTGCTAGCAATCTTCCGAAGATCGAAAACGATAGATTAATTGTGGAGGACTTGAGGAAGAGGGAGAGGGTTGACGGCTAGGGTTTTCTTGTATTATCTCTCTTATTTAATATGTCATATGACATATATTTATAATGAGAAAACCCTAATCCTAAACCTAATCCTTATCGAATCCTAATCCGATTGGATTATCCATTAACCCTCAAGTTGGTTTTAATTTGAACCGAATCCGAATCCGAATCCTAATCCTAATTCGGTTCGTGTGTAACATTTACACATAAGTCCTCATATTATTTACTAACAATTAGTAAATACACCATGCAACTTTTGCACTTAAATACATCTAATTTACAACAATTGCAAATTAGTCCTTTTACTAATAAATTAGTAAACTTTAGTATTTAACTATATTGCAATTAACCCATCCGATAAACTTTTTTTATCGTCACCTTAATATCGATCATGCGCGATTTCTTATGTGTGTGACCTAATAGGTCCAATTCTGTCTGGTAGTGAGATATGATGCGATCCCCATCGACATCATCATAGAAACTCTTTTCGATGGATCAAACACTTTTGATTCTACCCTAGTAGAATAATTATTCGCCTATAATTATTCTTATTGGTTCCCACAATCCACCAGTGACGCCTAGCAGCATATAGTGGCAATCCAGTCAGAAGTGAATATCGGACTGAACCTCTAGGTGCAGTTACCGTACAATACAATCCTTCTATCGCATAGTCCCAACTGAGTGGAGGTCATGGAATACTCGTCAAACCCCATCACCCGTCATATGACAAATTTGATAGGACAGAAGCTCTTATGGTTACTCTTGGAAACATCTTTCCATACACCATACTACCCCGGCCGAGGATTTCTGAGCTTTGTCTTACAAATAGCATAGGACTAATTATCTCTCTACCGAGAGCGATAGATCCCCTATAAACACACACCCATTCCTAATATGAATCTACTGCAGCCAACATATACTACTAAGACCCGTGGCTAGGATCAGAGTTTGTTGCATAGTCAAACTACAGTAGCTTCACATTGAATGGCCGTGGTGTCGCAGGTCTAAGGATCAGTTGTTCCACTGCAACATCGAACCAGTTACTGACGAATAAGTAGACATCCATGTAACCGTTCGTAGTTGGTCACGCTCAGTACCCTTGTTCTCTAACAACCACCTGCATGTTCGCTCCAGTGTCCCCACACTGATGACTCGAGACTCGTCATCCCATAAGGAAGCGGCACATACATCAATCTTACCGGATCAATCATCGTCCCCATGATGATCCACCGATTGAGAGCATTTATGAATTAATCACCAATAATATGTATCTCAAATTCTCAACTCTTGAGAATACATATTATCATCTTATTAATTCAAAGGACGATTCACGGACACATTAAACATGAATGGCATAAAAAGGCCCAAATTTATAAATTATAAAGATTTAGTACAAAGATATGTCCCATAGAATATAAAATGCGTCAGCCTGATAGGCTTCTAGGGCATACAACTAACAATCTCCCACTTGCACTAAAGCCAATCAGTCATGTATCTAATGCCCATCTTCTCAAGATGAGTCTCTAGTTTCTGCTGAGTCAAAGCCTTAGTTAACGGGTCCGCCACGTTATCCGCGGAGGCAACCTTCTGCACTTCAATATGTCTATCCTTGATGTACTCTCTGATCTTGTGATACTGCCGCTCAATATGCTTGGATTTCTGATGAGATCTTGGCTCCTTAGCTAATGCTACGGCGCCATTATTATCACAATATAGCGGCAGCGGATCCCTACTAGAAGGAACCACGCCAAGCTCAGTGACAAATTTCTTGATCCAAACAGCTTCCTTGGCAGCTTCAGATGCAGCAATGTACTCCGCCTCCATAAACCAAGAACATATCCTTTGTCCTTCTCAAATACTTAAGGATATTCTTTACCGCTACCCAGTGTTCTTCGCCTGGGTTCGACTGATATCGACTAGTGACACTCACAGCCTGTGCTATATCAGGTCGAGTACATAGCATCGCATACATCAAACTCCATATTGCTGAAGCATAAGGGATTCTGCTCATGCGACTCCTCTCTTCAAGTGTCTTAGGAGACATAGTCTTAGAGAGGTGAATTCCATGTCTTAGAGGTACCATACCTCTTTTGGAATTCTCCATGCTGAACCTTTTCAACACTTCATCTATGTACATAGCTTGCGATAAACCAAGCAACTTCTTAGGTCTATCCCTATAGACCTTTATCCCAAGGATATAAGATGCTTCTCCAAGATCTTTCATAGAAAACTCTTTTGATAACCATAACTTGACCGATGTTAGCATAGGAATGTCATTTCCAATTAGGAGTATGTCATCTACGTACAATACGAGGAAAGTTACAGCACTCCCACTAACCTTTTTATATACACACGGCTCCTCCTCATTTCTGATGAAATCGAACGATTCGATTGCATCGTTGAAACGAGTGTTCCAACTCCGAGAAGCTTGCTTCAATCCATAAATGGATCGTTGAAGCTTACACACCTTATGACTTCCATCTTTGGAAGTGAAACCCAAAGGCTGCTCCATATAGATATCTTCTTCAAGATATCCATTTAGGAAAGCAGTTTTCACATCCATTTGCCAGATCTCATAGTCATAGTGTGCAGCAATAGCAAGCAGAGTTCTGATAGACTTAAGCATGGCTACAGGTGAAAAGGTGTCCTGATAGTCAATGCCTTCGCGTTGACTATAACCTTTTGCTACTAGCCTAGCTTTGTAGGTCTCTACCTTTCCATCAGATCCAATCTTTCTTTTGAAGATCCATTTGCATCCAATGGGTACAATACCCTCTGGCGGATCAACCAAAGTCCAAACTTGATTGGAGTGCATGGAGTCCATTTCGGACTTCATAGCTTCCAACCATTTATCGGAGTCGATGTCTGACATCGCCTCGCTATAAGTCTTAGGATCATCTCTATGATCCTTATCTCCCATTAGGAACATTTCCTCCATCTCCTCTATAAATAATCCCATATATCTATCCGGAGGTCGGGAAACTCTAATAGACTTGCGAGGTGGCAGAGTAATCTCTTGTGTCACAGAGTTATCAGGAAGGGCTCTTGGAATACTCAATCCTGAAGAGACTTTCTCCTCTAGTTCTATTTTCCTCCCACTGCCTCCATCTAAAATAAATTCATTTTCAAGAAAGAAGGCATGATGGCTCACAATCACATTATGGCTTTCTGGGAGATAGAAATAGTATCCAAGTGATTCTTTGGGGTACCCAATGAATCTTCCCTTGACTGATCTGCTTTCCAATTTGTCCGTCTTTAATTTCTTAATATAAGCTGGACATCCCCAAGTCTTAATATGAGTAAAACTTGGCTTCCTACCATGCCACATCTCATATGGTGTGGTCGGAACAGATTTGGAAGGCACTCTGTTCAAAATATAAATAGCCGTAAGAAGTGCATAACCCCAAAGTGACGTAGGTAAATCTGTAAAGCTCATCATAGATCGAACCATATCTAATAAAGTTCGATTCCTCCGTTCAGACACCCCATTCAATTCTGGTGTTCCAGGAGGAGTCCATTGAGAGACAATACCATTATTCTTGAGGTAGGTTAAGAAATCCGTGCTAAGGTATTCCCTTCCTCGATCTGATCGAAGAGCCTTAATCGGTTTTTCCATTTGCTTTTCTACTTCTTGTCTAAACTCTTTAAACTTTTCAAAGACTTCAGACTTGTGTTTAATTAAATACACATACCCATACTGTGAATAATCATCAGTAAAAGTAATAAAGTAGAGATAGCCGCCCCAAGCAGACACATCGAATGGTCCACATACATCAGTATGTATCAGGGCGAGTACTTCGGTAGCTCTCTGTCCTTGTCCAACAAAGGGAGACTTAGTCATTTTTCCTTGAAGACATGATTCACAAGTTGGTATGGTTCAGAGAGTAAGGACCCTAAGATACCATCCTTAGCCAACTTGTTAATTCTGTCCTCTCCAATGTGACCAAGTCTAAGATGCCACAAGTACGTTTTATTTACCTCCTCTCTTGGTCTTTTGAAACCAATAGTATTCTCATTCATGCCATTGTCAACTGTATTAATACTAACATCCATATGTAAGTAATAGAGATTGTCTATTAGGGAACCATAACCGATCAAATTATTTCTCAAATAAATTGAACAAATGTTTGATTCAAAAATAAACTTATAACCGTCCAACACCAAACGTGAAACAGAAATAAGGTTTCTAGTCGCACTAGGAACATAAAGACAATCTCTAAGTTCTAAAATTACTCCTGTCGGTAGACATAAAGGATAAGTCCCCACGGCAACAGCAGCAACTCTTGCTCCGTTTCCAACGCGTAGGGTAAGCTCTCCATTTAGACTTTCTTTTGGAGGAAGCCCGTTCAACAGCCAAAACTGTTCCCTTATTGACTTTCAGCATTCCTTCAGCCGTGACCAACATATTCAATAGCTCAGCGAGAGTGCAAGTAATTTTATTCATCTGAAAATTTAAAATGAACTGAGAAAATGAATCAGGTAGGGATTGTAAGATCAAATCAATTTGGAGTTCTGCGTCCATAGTCATTCCGAGCTTCTCAAGCTCCTCAATGTCTTTAATCATCGCCTAGCAATGATTATTGACTGAGTGACCATCTGACATCTTAGTCCTGAATAATCGCTTCGACACCTCGTAGCGAGCTGTTCGACTTTGCTCATCATACAACTCTTTGAGATGAAGCAAGATGTTAGCAGCACTTTCCTTGTGCTCATGCTGGCGTTGCAACTCATTGCTCATAGACGCAAGCATGTAGCACTTTACCTTCATATCATCATCAGTCCATTTATTTCTAGCAGCTCTCTGTTGAGCTGTTGGATTTTCGGGCACTGCTGGAGCCTCCGTGTCCAACACATAGGCTAATTTCTCAGAATTGAGAACAATTCTCAAATTCCTCAGCCAGTCGGTAAAATTCGGTCCAGTTAAGCGATTAGTATCGAGTATTTTGGCAAGTGGGTTAGAGGCAGCCATTTTCTGCAGAAGGTTAAGATTCTAATTAGTTGTGTATTTAATCGTAATCCATTTTGATTAGGGTCTTTAAATCTAAATGGTGCCTCCCACTAATTTAGCGAATCTCCACACTCCCCGAGTGGAGAAACGAAAACTTTACTAAAAGTTTCTAGTGGGAATTGCGGTCCCATCTGTTTACACACCACCTCATCCTAACAGATTCTTGGCAATGAGCAAACAAATGAGTGAACAACTCTTGTTCAATGCTTCTCAAGCAAATTGCAATTTAATCTTTGGCCTCCAAAGATACAGGCCTCATCCTGACAGATTCTTGGCCTTATCTTTTGGTTAAGTTAGACCCACCGTTCATTATGCAAATAAGAATGTCATTGAATCCTCATCCTGACAGATTTTTGGATTCAACCCCTTTCTTACCACACAGTATCTCATGCCAATAGAATGGTTGCGACTCCCTAATGCAACTGACCCCCGTGTCCGGGTGCATCAATCAACACTAAAGAGACGCCCACACCCTACAACGGTGGAAGGCCACTAATGGGTTCATAACACCATTAACTTAATATTTTATTTAGGGAGATTAGTTATCTCATCAGTTTTAATTTTTGTTAATTTACATCTCATGCAAACCATCGCATCACATGCATACATATATCGCATATAAAAATAACTACCGGTGATGATCATGGATTTTAATTTGATTCGGGCCTAAGCCACTAGGCCGGAATCGGGTCATAGGGTATTACACACAAGAAAAACTTTCTTACCCTGCATCTTGATCGGATTGGAGTTGATCAACTCTTGTCGGCTCCCTCGATCAGCATTTGGTTCAAACTTGATCTGCACCGCATCAACTCTTGAATGCAACAAATCGTCATGAAACCTGAACTACCCTTTTCCCTTTTAATTTTGCAACAATTACAATTCATCCCATAAAATAATGAGACACGCAGGTCTCCAAATTACATAATTAATTAGTACACGCAGGTACCCAGAAAAAGAAAAATAAATCTAACACTGGGTCCTTATTAAATTACATCAATTTACATCATCACATGATACATCCACATCACAAGGTTGCTATCCATGATCATCACCTCATACACATCACATGCATATAAAATAAAATTCTCTAATTCGAATTCTAATTAATTGGGTTTCGGATTAATTTAAAACAAATCGTTATTTGTTTCAAGAAATCGCAATTCGTTATTTAAAATTATTAAAAGATTTAATACATCTCATATATTAAAAATTTTAAAATTTTAAATTAATTTTAAATTGCGATCCTGCATGACGCAACCGCATGCCGTAGCCGCATCCCGGTCGCGCCGCACACAAGCAGCGCACGCAAACTACTTGCCCGCATGGCGCACGCGGACCCGCACCATGTGCATGTGGTCGATGTACATTGCGGCAAGCACATGCAATCAAAACATGAACTAATTAATTAGTGATGCCATGCACTAATTAAAGAGATCATGTATACATGTATGCCATCAAGTAACTCATGGACTATTTACGTGTTGCATGCATGGGCTACCAACCGTCACGCTCGTAAGCCGAGTGCCGTAGCCGCGTCAATAACACACTGCGCGTCGGTTCCTTAAAATAAAATTATATTTATGTGCGATTTAATTAACGTTTCGAAACAATCAAAAATAATATTCGCAAAACAATCTTCATTATTTTTATTTCGATCGTTTCGAAAAACCCAATCAACATCGAAAAAGAGATTAGATCTAAAACAAACAACGAGGGTGGCTCTGATACCACTGTAAGAAAATTAAGCATGTAGGCGCAGCGGAAGAAAATAACACAATTAAAATTTTCTAAACCAAAGATCACCTCGTGTTTCGTTTTAGATCGTTAACAAATAATCTAATTGATCTTATCAATTAGGATTTACTTTTACCTTGCGCGGGTCGAGATCACCGCGAAGTCGACGATCGCTGGTAAAAGTTGTTTGTCCTCGCTAGCCGCGCACGCGCCCGGCCTCTACTCGCGTCCACACGAAATCACGCCTTTGATCGAAGTAGTCGACCGCTTCGATCCGCGATCCGATCACGAATTAACTCTTGCGTCGATTTGAGGAAGACGATTCAATCTTCTAATTGTGCTAGCAATCTTCCGAAGATCGAAAACGATAGATTAATTGTGGAGGACTTGAGGAAGAGGGAGAGGGTTGACGGCTATGGTTTTCTTGTATTACTCTCTCTTATTTAATATGTCATATGACATATATTTATAATGAGAAAACCCTAATCCTAAACCTAATCCTTATCGAATCCTAATCCGATTGGATTATCCATTAACCCTCAAGTTGGTTTTAATTTGAACCGAATCCGAATCCGAATCCTAATCCTAATTCGGTTCGTGCGTAACATTTACACATAAGTCCTCATATTATTTACTAACAATTAGTAAATACACCATGCAACTTTTGCACTTAAATACATCTAATTTACAACAATTGCAAATTAGTCCTTTTACTAATAAATTAGTAAACTTTAGTATTTAACTATATTGCAATTAACCCATCCGATAAACTTCTTTTTATCGTCACCTTAATATCGATCATGCGCGATTTCTTATGTGTGTGACCTAATAGGTCCAATTCTGTCTGGTAGTGAGATATGATGCGATCCCCATCGACATCATCATAGAAACTCTTTTCGATGGATCAAACACTTTTGATTCTACCCTAGTAGAATAATTATTCGCCTATAATTATTCTTATTGGTTCCCACAATCCACCAGTGACGCCTAGCAGCATATAGTGGCAATCCAGTCAGAAGTGAATATCGGACTGAACCTCTAGGTGCAGTTACCGTACAATACAATCCTTCTTTCGCATAGTCCCAACTGAGTGGAGGTCATGGAATACTCGTCAAACCCCATCACCCGTCATATGACAAATTTGATAGGACAGAAGCTCTTATGGTTACTCTTGGAAACATCTTTCCATACACTCCCCGGCCGAGGATTTCTGAGCTTTGTCTTACAAATAGCATAGGACTAATTATCTCTCTACCGAGAGCGATAGATCCCCTATAAACACACACCCATTCCTAATATGAATCTACTGCAGCCAACATATACTACTAAGACCCGTGGCTAGGATCAGAGTTTGTTGCATAGTCAAACTACAGTAGCTTCACATTGAATGGCCGTGGTGTCGCAGGTCTAAGGATCAGTTGTACCACTGCAACATCGAACCAGTTACTGACGAATAAGTAGACATCCATGTAACCGTTCGTAGTTGGTCACGCTCAGTACCCTTGTTCTCTAACAACCACCTGCATGTTCGCTCCAGTGTCCCCACACTGATAACTCGAGACTCGTCATCCCATAAGGAAGCGGCACATACATCAATCTTACCGGATCAATCATCGTCCCCATGATGATCCACCGATTGAGAGCATTTATGAATTAATCACCAATAATATGTATCTCAAATTCTCAACTCTTGAGAATACATATTATCATCTTATTAATTCAAAGGACGATTCACGGACACATTAAACATGAATGGCATAAAAAGGCCCAAATTTATAAATTATAAAGATTAAGTACAAAGATATGTCCCATAGAATATAAAATGCGTCAGCCTGATAGGCTTCTAGGGCATACAACTAACATAGTCGACGCTGGTTTTGTTCTTCCTCCGGTTTGGTTCGTGTGGTTGACGACCCTTTGTCGCCTGTAGCCGTCGGTTCGTTGTCGGAAGCCGATGACTCCTAGGGAGTTGGCTCAGGGCAGACTTTGTTTTGTGGGTTGGTTTGCTGTTTCCCGTTAATTCGGTGACTCGTCTGTATTTTTGGTCCAGCTTTGGAGTTGGTTGACCTGGTACCTTTGTGGTGTTGCCAACGGGTTGTTGGCCTTTGACCTTGGGATATTTTGTTTTCTTTTGATAAGTACGTTGGCTGCAGACAACGTAGTGTCAAAAGTTAGGACGAAATACCCTATTTTCCCTTTTGGGGACTTTTTGGATTGGGTCGTTGCTTTCTCTTGCAAGACATTTCTCGCTCTTCGTCGTCTTGCGGGAAAGCTGTGTGGTGGTCATCCCTGATCTAGTAGTGAGCCTTGAGCTGATCCTGGAGTGGTTTTGCGCAGTTGATTCGCCATCACTGCGGTCGGTTTGACTCCGGTTGAGTTGGTTGCCTTTTTGCTCAGTTTCGGGATGACAGGAGCCTGGTTGTTGGCTCCGAGGTCTCTGTGCTTGTGTTTGCGTACAGGGTTTTCGCCGCGTCTTGTGTGTAGTCTTGCCTTGGAGCGCGTGTCCGCTCATTTGGATCTGATGTTCGGCATCACTGGTGATTTTATCGCTTGTTGCGATTGGCAACCCTGTGCACCAGAGTGATGGACTCGCACAATTTTCGTTGGTTTGATTGTGAGTCCTGCGAGATGTCGGTGATGTTTTAGTATCCTCTACCGCAGATCTACGATCTCTTCGACCGGCTCTAGGGAGCCTCGGTTCTCTCGAAGATTGATCTGCAGCCAGGTTATCTTTAGCTGAAGATCAAGGCCGAGGACGTTGCGTTAACGGTCCTCCGGACTCGTTTTGGGCTTTACGAGGTCACGGTTATGCCGTTCGGTTTGACGAACGTCCCGGCAGCTTTTTAGGTTTGATGAACTGGGTTTTCGGCTGTTCTTTGATCAATTTGTCGTGGTCTCCTTTGACGACATACTGATCTTTTTGGGGAGTTTCCTCGGTTCGCATCGTGTCGCGGGCTGGTTTTATGGTGGAACCAAGGAATGTGGACTTTGTAGTGGATTGGCCTGTTTCGACTTCTGTCGCAGTGGGAGCTTCCTCGGCTTGGCGAGTTGTTACCGGCGATTTGTTGAGGGTTTCTCTCAAGATCGCCGCCCCGTTGAGCAGCTGTCGAGGAAGGGCGCGTTGTTTCTGTAGACTCCCGCTTGTCAGATGAGCTTCTAGAAGCTGATGGACTGTTAGACTCGTGCCCCTATCTTAGCATTGTCGCAGCCTGATGAGGTTTCTGTGGTCTACTGCGATGCATCTTGGATAGGATTGGGGTACGTGCTCATTCAGCATGAGAAGGTTATCGCTTATGCTTCGCGCTAGTTGATGGACTATGAGAAGATCTATCTGGCGCTCGATCTCGAGTTAGCGGCAGTGGTGTTCGCTCTCAAGCTTTGGAGACACTACCTGTATGGAGTGCGTTGTGAGATCTTCACGGATCACCGGAGTCTGATTTATCTCCTCAAGGAGCTGTCTCTTTTGATCACCGACCAAGAGCGATTGGTGGTGGAGTTTCGTCGACTAGAGTTGGAGATGTTACTTTATGAAGCTACCGCTTTGTTGTTGACTTTGGAGGTGCAGCCCACCTTGTCGGATCGGATTTTCGGTGGGCAGCTGATAGATCCGCACTGGCAGAGAGTGCGAGCAGACGCCGAGCAGGGCAGAGATGGTGACTTCGTGCTACATGCTGATGGTTCTCCTTCGAGGACGGAGGTGTGTGCCCAGTGTTCAGGATTTGAGGTGAGAGTTTTTGGCTGAGGCACACCGGTCGCCGTACACCGTTCATCCTGGAGAGACGAAGATGTACCGCGACTTGAGGCGGAGTTTCTGGTGACCTGATTTTGACAATGGATGTAGCTCAGCATGTAGCACTGTGACTAGTTTGTCAGCAAGTGAAGGCTGAGCATCAGCGACCAGTAGGGAAGCTTCAACCGTTGCTCGTACCTGTAGGGAAGTGGAAGCAGATCACCATGGATTTTCGTCACCGGGTTGCCTCGTTCTCAGCGAGGTCATGTTGCGATCTGGGTTTTTGTGGATTGTTTGACGAAAGCAGCTCACTTCCTACCGGTACACGCGACTTGGTCTCGGGATCGACTGGCGCAGCTCTACTTGGATGAGATCGTCAGGCTGCTTGGAGTGCCAGTGTCGATCATTTTGGATTGGAGTTCTCGCTTCGTTTCCCAGTTCTGGAGGAGCTTGCAGTAGGCATTGGGGACAAGGCTCGACTTCAGCTCAGTTTACCACCCTCAGAGTGTTGGGCAGTCGGAGCGAGTCTTCTAGACTCCCGAGGTTATGCTCCGGGCATGCATTTTGGATTTTGGTGAGGGTTGGTTTTGGTACCTTTCCTTGGTGGAGCTTGCCTTCTACGACAGCTTCCAAGCGAGCGTTGGATTGGCACCGTGCGAGGCGTTGTTTGGAGGTCGTCGTCGATCACTGATCTGTTGGGTTGACGTGGTTGAGCGTCGTGTGATCGGCCCGACAACGGTTCAGCTGAGGGAGGATCTCAGCTGCGGTGAGGTGCCTGTGAGGTTTTTGGCTCGCAAGGTGAAGCAGTTGAGGAATCGGAGCTTTCTGTTTGTGTGAGTGCTGTGGACGAGTCGCATGGAGCGCGTGACTACTTGGGAGCTGAAGTCTGCTTTGCGTGAGAGGTATCCGCTGTTGTTCGCGGATGGTGTGTGAGTAAGTTTTGGGGACGAAACTTCTTGTTAGGTGGGAGTGATGTGAGAATTCAAATTTTGGAAATTTGAAATTATGTGTTCCTCTTCCCTGATTCTGTGTTTTTGATCAGTATACGTATATATATACATGTATTTATATATATATATATATGTATATAAGTGGTATTTAGTGGTATTTAGTGTTTTTGGATTTTTGTCGCGGAGAGTGAACGGCTTAATGGCGCGAACCGGAGTCCGATTCTGACGATCCAAAATGGTGAGTTCGATGTCTCGGCAGTGCTGAACGCGATGGCATGATCTGTTTCGACATGCGACGAACGGTTTGAGAGATCTTCCATCTTGTTCGCCGAGAGGTCGAATGTCACATTTTTCTGGTTTCGCGATTTAGACCCTGTTCTCGCACCGTTTCACGTGAGATTGCTTGTGGAGGGGTGTCTGGGCATTTTGTACCTGCTGTGAGGGACTGAGGTGTATTTTTCTGTGTTTGGAGGGCTTATTTGCAATTGTGCAAGTGTATTAGTTGTGTGTGTGTGTGTGTGAGGGTGTAGTTGGATTTTCTCCCTCTCTCTCTCTCCCTCAGCCTCCCCAGAGGTGAGCACCAGCTCCCCCTGCCCCTTGACCTCCTCCCCGAGCTCGGCCGACCGCCGCCGGCCATCCCCTGGCCGGAGCAACCTCGGCCAACTCCTCTCTCCCCTTTTCTTCTTCTTCTCCTTCTTCTTCTTCTTTTTCTTCTTCTTCTTCTTCCCTGCGGTGTTCACCCAGGGGAAACCCATGCATGGGCTTCCCCTGAGGTGGCACGACCGCCGGGGTGGTGCGCCCCCGCCGGGAACTGCCGCCGTGGGCCGCCGGAGCCGCTGCAGCCACTGCTGGGAGTGCTGCTGGCCGAGCTTGGTGGGCCCGCGCCGCCGCCGCCTCCCGACGCCTGGGAGGGTGAGCACCGTCACTCTCATGTCCTCCGGCGCCGCCCCCTGCCTCCCGGCCGTCGCCGTGCCGCCGGAGAGCCGCCGGAGCCGCCGCGGGCTCGGTTTTGACAGCTAGGGCTGTTGCGGCCTTGTTTGCTCCGCCGCCACCACCCGCCGTCTTTTTTGTCGCGATCACCGGCAGGACGACGTCCGGCGACCTCCTCTTGCCGGTGCTCGCGTCGCTGCCGGCCGCCGTCGCCGTCCGTTGCCGCGCCGCCGTGCCCTAGCCAACTCGAGAGCCGCCGCTCTCCCCGCGCCGCCGCCGCCGCTCCCTGTTGCTGGCTGAGGTGAGCCCCCTCTTCCTTGCCTCCCCCGCATCCGACCCTGGCCGCCGCTGGCCGTGCATGTCGGCCAGCAGCCGGCCGGAGCTGGTTGCTCCGGCCAGGGTCTGATTTTTGGGTTTTTGTGGTTGGCTTGGTTGTTTGAGGTCCCTGTTGACTCCCGAAGCTCGGGAGGGTGAGCACGATGATCGCGGCGATGCGCTGATCATCATGCTCACCTTAGCTCTCTGTTTGGTTGAGCCGTTTTATTGTTCGGCCTTTGTCGAGCTTTTTCGCCTTATGTTTGCGCTGTTTTTATGCATTTTCCCGGCCTACGACTGTTCCTGTCGCAGTGGGGCTGTGAGCACGGCCTCCGTTACGTCATTGCCTATCCGCTGGTGTTTGCGGAAGGTCGTGCGGATGTACGGTTTGCTCGAACGGCCTTAGTTATGCTTGCTTTCTTGCTTGTGCTCACTGTTTTTATTGGATTTCCCGGCTTGCGACTAGTCCTGTCGCAGTGGGACTGTGAGCACGGTTTCCGTGACGTCGTTACCTATCCGCTGGTGCTTGCGGAAGGTCGTGCGGACGTACGGTTTGCTCTAGCGGCTTCGTTTATTGCTTGTATGTTTGTTTAAGTTGCTTGTTTGTGGACTTTGGCTTTTGTGGCAATGTTGCGATGCTGTGGGCAGCAAGGGCTTGGTTCTTAGGGCCCTGTGGACTGGTTGTCCAACCCCTTCGCCTTTCGTGGAGATTCGGATTCGTTTCCGACGCGTTTTTCGATGAATTAATCGGCGAAACGTGTGTTTCTAGTCGTGCGACTCACTCGCTGTTTTTGCGAGCGACTTGGCTTCGTCATTTAGCCTCGTTGGCTGTTCCTCATCGCTGTCCCGAAGTTTCGAGGACAGCAGATGAGTGATGTGGGGTTCCGGTGCCAATTCGGCATTTTTCGGGAACCCGAGAAGCCTTTTCGGGTGCGTTTGGTGTTCGTGGCACCCCGAGCTTGTGCTCGCTGTCCCGTCACTTGGTTTTGTGTGTTCGGGGACAGCGAGGGACCTTGTTGGCTGTTTGGTACCCCTGTAGAGCTTAGTGTGGTTCGGGATCGTCCCGGTGGGTTTCCCGGGCGATCCGTCGGTTCCGAGATGTGTGTGAGCTTTGTGTTTAGCGTCGACTTGGTGGATCTTGACCCTGTGATTCTTTCGTAGGTCCTGTCGCGGTTCCCGAGAGCCGTCGGTGTTAGACTTGATCTTTCGACAGGTGGGTACTTCGATCCGGAGTCGGTTCAGTGGACTACGGTGATACCTGTGAGAATTCGAATTTTGGAAATTTGGAATTTTGTGTTCCTCTCCCCTGATACTGTGTTTTTGATCTGTATACGTATATATATATACAGGTATATATATATATATATATGTATATAAGTGATTTTAGAGGATTTTGTTAGTTGTTGGTTTTTCGTCGCGGAGAGAGAACGGCTTAACGGCGCGATCCGGAGTCCGATTTTGACGATCCAAAATGCTAGGTTCGATATCTCGGCAGTGCTGAACGCAATGGCACAATCCGTGTCGGCGTGCGACAAACAGATTGAAAGATATTGCATCTTCTTCGCTGAGTGCTCGAATGGCACGTTTATTGTTTCGCGATTTGGACCCCGTTTTTCGCACCGTTTCGCGCATTTTCGAATTTGGAGGGGTGTAAGGGGTTTTGTTCTTGCTGTGGGAGAGGGGACATAGGCTGTGAGGGTTGGTGAGAGGGTTGGTGAGTGTATTAATGAGTTTCACCACCCCCTCTCTTTGTCCCTTTCACACTCCATCTCTCTCTCTCCCTCTCCCTCACTTTTTCTCTCTTTTCCTCAGCCCCCAACTGAGAGCACACTCTCCCCTGCCCCTTGGCTCTTCTCCAGAGCCTCTCCGGCCGCCGCCGACCACCCTCTGGCCGGAGTTGCCCCGAGCTCCCTCTCTCCCCATTTTTCTCTTTTTCTTCTTCTTCTTCTTCTTCTTCTTCTTCTTCTTCTTTGAGTTGTGCACCCAGGGGGAACCCACGCGTGAGCCCCCCCTGAGGTGACTGAGCCGCTGGTGCCGCCGGAGCGCCGCCGGAGCCGCCGCCAGGCTGCTGGAGCCGCTGCTGGAGGAGCTGCGGGCCGAGCTTGGTGGGGCCGCGCCGCCGCCGCCTCCCGACGCCGGAGAGGGTGAGCATGGTCACCCTCGGGACCTCTGGCGCCGCCTCCTCCTTCCCCCGGCCATCGCCTCCCCTCTGCCGGAGCGCCGCCTCCTCTCTCCCCCTCTCCGTTTTTTCCTCTCTCCCACCGGCCTCCTTCTTCCGAGCCCCCCCCCCCCCCTTCGCCTCCCCTCCCACCCCCCCGTCCCTTCCTTCTCCCTGCCCCGACACAGCCCTCTCTTCCCCTCGTCCTCTCCCCTCCCCTTCCCCGGCCGCCTCTCCGCCCATCTCTGGCCCCTTTCCTCTCCCCCTCTACTTTCTCCTTCCCCCCCCACCCTTCTCTTCTCCTCCCCCCCCCCCTTCCTTCTTGCCATCCCCTTCCCCTACCTCCCCTCCCCCCCCTCTCCCCTCCTTCGACGGCCCTTACCGCCCCCCCCCACCTCCCCCCACCCCTCACCCCCCGATCCTTCTTTCCCCGTTTCCCTTCGTCCCTCCCCTCTTTCTCCCCTCCCCCCCCTCCAGTCCTTTTAGGACCCTCCCCCCTTCACGCCCGCCCCCCCCGCCGTCCCCCTCTTCCCCCGTTACACCCTCTCCCACGCCCCCTTTCCTTCCCCCTGCCCGCCGCAACCTGGGAACCCACGCTTTAGCGTTCCCCCGATGCGCCGTCCCTCCTCCCCCCCCCTCTTCCCTCCCCCCTTCCTCTCCCCGCCGGACTGACCGAAATCCCCCCTCACCCTCGGAGACCCCGCCATGCCGGGAGCGGCGCGCCTCCTCCACCCCCCGCCCCCCTCCGTTCCCTCCATTCAATTATGAAATAAAGAAAATTTTCCCCCACTCCTGCCCCTCCCCCCCCCCCCCCACCCATTAAAGCTTCTGGAAGCCGCCTCCCCTCGGACATCTAGGTGGGGGCTCCCCGCCTCCGCCCCCCTCCATATTCCCGAACCCCCCCCCTCCTTTACCCCCCTCCACCCACTTCCCCCTACCCGCCCCCCCCCTCCCCCCCCTTTCCTCCCCTCCCCCCTTCCCTGACCATCAGCCCTACTCGCCCAACGTGCTTGCCCCCCCCTACTCCCTTTCACCCTATCCTCCTCCCGTACCGCCCCCCACACTGATGCGCAGTTTGCCAGTCCTCTCCCCCTTGCCCCCCCCCCGTCCCAGCCTTCCCCCCGGCGGCCCCCGGGCCCCCCCCCCCCCCCCCCCCCCCCCCTCGTGCGCCCCAACTTCCCCTCCCCCCCCCCTACGCCAACCATCCCCCTGCCGGACTTCCCTACCTTCCCCCCCTCCGCCCCCCCCCTGCCCCCCCCTTCCCCCCCCTTTGTTCCCCCCCCACCCCAAGTTTTCGACCCCTCCCTCTTTTCCCCCCCCCCCCTCCCTTCCCCTGCCAGGCAGTCTTCGCCCCCCCCCCCCCGACTTCCCCCTCTGACCCCTCCCCTCTTTCCCGCCCCCCTCCCCTTCCTTGCCCTCCCCGTTTAGCGTGTCTGATCCCTTCTCCCTCCCCCCCTCCCCCCCCCCCCCTTCCCCTCCCTTCCCTCTCCCCCCCCTCCCCCATCCCCCGCCCCCACCTCCCCCCCCATCCCCCCGAGCCCTCATCCCATCCCCCCACTCCCTCCCCCCCTCCGAACCCCCCCCTCCCCCACCCCGGCCCCCCCCCCCCCTCCCCCCTCTTGGCTCCCGTGCCCCCCTGTGTTTTGATTAGAGTTCCCGCCGCCCCCCCCTTCCCTCGCCCCCTTTCTCCACCCAAAGGGTGGCCTACCACACCCTCCTTCCCCTTCCCTTACATTCCTTCCCTAGCCCCCGAGGAACCTGTCCCTTCCCCTCCCTCCCCTGGCCTCCCCCACTATTTCTCCATACCCCTCCTTTTGGTCCCCGTAATTCTCCCGACTTGACCATACTTTCCTCATTATCCCCCCCTCCGTTCCCACCCTTAATTTCGCTCTGCACCTTGTAGCTCCTCCCCAGGGGCCCTCCCTCTCTCCCCCTATGGGACCCCCTCCCTTTTTCCCCCCTTGGCACGTTGCCCCCTTCCTCCCACTCTTCCCGTCCCCCGCTCCTCCCCTGGTGCTCTACCGCTCACCCTCCCCCTAGGTTGTCTCCCCCCCTCCCCCCTCCCCCCCTCACCCCCGAAGGCCCCATCCCCTCAACCCCCTGTTGCCCCGCCCCCCCGAATTTGGAGGGTCGCCTAAGGGGTTTTGTGGGAGAGGGGACATAGGCTGTGAGGGTTGGTGAGAGGGTTGGTGAGTGTATTAATGAGTTTCACCACCCCCTCTCTTTGTCCCTTTCACACTCCATCTCTCTCTCTCCCTCTCCCTCACTTTTTCTCTCTTTTCCTCAGCCCCCAACTGAGAGCACACTCTCCCCTGCCCCTTGGCTCTTCTCCAGAGCCTCTCCGGCCGCCGCCGACCACCCTCTGGCCGGAGTTGCCCCGAGCTCCCTCTCTCCCCATTTTTCTCTTTTTCTTCTTCTTCTTCTTCTTCTTCTTCTTCTTTGAGTTGTGCACCCAGGGGGAACCCACGCGTGAGCCCCCCCTGAGGTGACTGAGCCGCTGGTGCCGCCGGAGCGCCGCCGGAGCCGCCGCCAGGCTGCTGGAGCCGCTGCTGGAGGAGCTGCGGGCCGAGCTTGGTGGGGCCGCGCCGCCGCCGCCGCCTCCCGACGCCGGAGAGGGTGAGCATGGTCACCCTCGGGACCTCCGGCGCCGCCTCCTCCTTCCCCGGCCATCGCCGTGCTGCCGGAGCGCCGCCGTAGCCGCCGCTTGCTTCGGCGGGGCCGCTAGGGCATCCGCGGCTGAGTCAGCTCTGCCGCCGCCACCCGTCTCAGTTTTTGTCGCGGTCACCGGCCAACCGGTGTCCGGCGACCCCCTCTCGCCGATGCTCGCTTCGCCGCCGGTCATCGCCGCCGTTCCTTGCCGCGCCGACAAGCCCTAGCCAACCCGAGAGCTGCGGAGCTTCCTGCGCCGCCGCCGCCGCTTTCCGCCGCCGGCCAAGGTGAGCCCTCCCTTCCTTGTGACCCTCTCGACCGGCCGTGGCCGCCGCCGGCCTTGCATGCCGGCCGGCAGCCGGCCGGAGCTAGTTGCTCCGGCCGGGGTCTTGTTTTTGCTGTTGTTGGCCGCGCCGAGGTTTTTGGAGCCCCTGGTGCTTCCCGAGGTCCGGGAAGGTGAGCATGAGGATCATGGCATCTCACTGATCATCATGCTCACCTCCATTTTGGTTTTGCTCGAGCCGCTTCGTCGTTCGGCTTTTGTCGTGCCATTTCTATGCTTATGGCCTTGTTTTTATGTAATTGCTGAGTCTGCGACTTGCCCAAACGCAGTAGGGCTGTGAGCACGGTCACTGTGACATCGTTACCTATCCGCTGGCGCTCGCGGAAGGTCGTGCGGATGTACGGTTTGCTCACACGGCCTTAGTTATGCTTGCTTTTGTGCGCGCGCTCACTGTTTTTATGGGATTTCCCAGCTTGCGACTAGTCTTGTCGCTGTGGGACTGTGAGCACGGTTTCCGTGACGTCGTTACCTATCCGCTGGTGCTTGCGGAAGGTCGTGCGGACGTACGGTTTGCTCTAGCGGCTCCGTTTATTGCTCGTATGTATGGAATTGTGCTTGTTTTGGGACTTTGGCATTTGTGGCAGCGTTGCGACGCTGTGGGCAGCAAGGGTTTGGTCCTCGGGACCCTGTGGACTGGTTGTCCAACCCCCTCGCCCTTCGTGGAGTTTCGGTTTCATTTCCGACGCGTTTTTCGATGAAATAATCGGCGAAACGCACGTTGCTAGTTGTGCGACTCACTCGCTGTTTTCGCGAGCAACTTGGCTTCATCGTGTAGCCTCGTTGGCTGTTCCTCATCGCTGTCCCGAAGTTCCGAGGACAGCGGATGAGTGATGTGGGGTTCCGGTGCCAAATCGGCACTTTTCGGGAACCCGGGAAGCCTTTACGGGTGCGTTTGATGTTCGTGGCACCCCGAGCTTGTGCTCGCTGTCCCGTCACTTGGTTTAGTGTGTTCGGGGACAGCGAGGGACCTTGTTGGCTGTTTGGTACCCCTCTGGGGCTTTGTGTGGTTTCGGGATCGTCCCGGTGGGTTTCCCGGGCGATCCGTCGGTTTCGGGATGTGAGAGCTTTGTGTTTAGCGTCGACTTGGTGGACCTTGACCCTGTGAGTCTTTCGTAGGTCCTGTTGCGGTTCCCGAGAGCCGTCGGTGTTAGATTGGATCTTACCTACAGGTGGGTGCTTCGATCCGGAGTCGGTTAAGTGGACTACGGTGATACCTTTCTATCCCTTCTTTGGCATTACAGTTTTTAGTTCACTTGACTCCCGTAGACTCTACTTATATGCGTGCTTGGATAGTAGAGTAGTTGTAGTTGCATGGTTCTTGAGACGACCCAGTTGGTCGGTAGTGATCGCCTATTGTTCCGAGCGATCCTAGTTGTGGTTTGCGTGGTTCTTGAGACGACCCAGTTGGTCGGTGGTGATCGCCGGTTGTTCCGAGCGATCCTAGTTGTGGCTTATTGGTTGCTTCTCGGCTCGTTGCCGTTCTGTGGATTGAGCATATGCATCGATCGTCACAGCTCTTCCCGCACTTCACGTACACCGCGGTCTGATCCACCGTGTGAGGGTGTTCTTTTTCGGAAAAGGGTCGTGAATTTCTACCGACCCGTGAGCCCCGAGCATTGCGTCGGGATGGATGGTGCCGTTGGTTGAGCAGTGTGACAGCACCCGGGGAGCGTCCCGGTGGCTATAGATTGGGTTTACTTTGTGGTTATCTCCTTTGATGCATACTAGTTGCTTACAGTAGCATAGTTGTTTCAGTTGTATCATAGCCTCATACTTACTTGTGCTACTGTATACCATATCTATCTTTTGTTGACCCTCGTGCCGGTGTGTACACCTCGCCTTCGTCGGCTTGCGGTACCCACTGGGAGGGGAGACATGTGTACATGTTCTCACCCCCCGCCCTCATTGCAGGTTTCAGGTGAGCAGGGTGGTGAGTGTCGGGACGCTGCGAGGCACGCCTAGATAGTAGCTCTAGAGGTTCCGACTCGTGAGGCTACTTCCCCAGATTTGGTTATCACCCTACCTTCGCCTATTAGATGTGATTGTGGTTCAGTTATTCTTTGGGCTTACTCTAGCATGCTTATGTATTGTTGATTCATTTATTATCATTATGTGATGATTGCATGCTTGGACTAGTTGGTTATATACCTGTTTTTAGATGGTTTCATTATCGAGTATTTGGGCTTTCTACCCCTCGTGGTAGCGTTGTAAAATAAAGGTTTCCGTGTGGGAAACGGTTTTCAAATGGATTTCTGATTGTTCGGTTTTTGTGATTTCAAAAGAGAGTTCTCGTGTGGAGAACAGTTTTCAAATGATTCTTGAATGATTGAAATTAGGGTTTCAAATAAAGCTTCTGGGTAAGAAGCAGTTTTCTAGAATGACTGTTGCTTGAGCATCGCATCATCCTTCGCCTAAGGATTTGCTTAGATTCATACAGGTTTAAGGACGGTTAGCTGTATGAATCTCTCTGAGTTGTTGTGCTGTTGTGATGAATGAATGGTGATTGTGATCCTGTTGTAAGTTGTGGACGCCGTGCAAATACAGGGGAGGTTCTGTCCGCGTGTACAGTGGACCCTGTATTTGTGGCGGGTCTGTACGTGGCGCGGGCTAGGCTTTAAAAAAAAAAAAATTGGCACGTTTTTCCGCATCTAGAACTAGCCCGGGGCGTGACAATACCTTTCTATCCCTTCTCTTGCATTTCAGTTATTAGTTCACTTGACTCCCGTTGACTCTACTTATATGCGTGCTTGGATAGTAGAGTAGTTGTGGTTTGCATGGTTCTTGAGACGACCCAGTTGGTCGGTGGTGATCGCCTGTTGTTCCGAGCGATCCTAGTTGTGGTTTTGGTTGCTTCTCGGCTCGTTGCCGTTCTGTGGATTGAGCATTTGCATCGATCGTCACAGCTCCCTAGCGCCTCACGTATGCTAACGGTCTGATCCACCGTTTGGGCTTCTTTTCCGGAAAAGGGTCGTGGAGAGCGGTCCCGACCCGTGAGCCTTACTGCGTTGCGTGTAGAAGGTTTGTGCCAGTTGGTTGAGCAGGTTGTGACAGTGCCCGGGGTGCGTCCCGGTGACTATAGATTGGGTTTACTTTGTGGTTATCTCCTTTGATGCATATACCAGTTGCTTACAGTAGCATAGTTGTTTCAGTTATATGTCAGCCTCATATTCACTTGTGCTACTGTACACCTTATCTAGCTTTTGTTGACCCTCGTGCCGGTGTGTACACCTCGCCTTCGTCGGCTTGCGGTACCCACTGGGAGGGGAGACATGTTTACATGTTCTCACCCCCCGCCCTCGTTGTTGTTTTCAGGTGAGCAGGGTGGTGAGTGTCGGGACGCTGCGAGGTACGCCTAGATAGTAGCTCTAGAGGTTTCGACTTGTGAGGCTACTTCTCCAGATTTGGTTATCACCCTACCCTTATTCGATAGATGTGATTTGTGGTTCAGTTATCTTGTTGGATATATTCTAGCATGCTTATGTGTTGTGGATCCATTCTTTATACTTATGTGATGATCGCATGCTTGGGCTAGTTGGTTGTATACATGTTTTTAGATCGTTTCATTTATCGAGTATTTTGGCTTTCTACCCCCCGTGGTAGCGTTGTCAAATAAAGGTTTCCGTGTGGGAAACAATTTTCAAATGGATTTCTGATCGTTCGGTTTTTGTGATTTCAAAAGAGAGTTCTCGTGTGGAGAACAGTTTTCAAATGATTCTCGGATGATTGAAATTAGGGTTTCAAAGAAAGCTTCTGGGTAAGAAGCAGATTTCTAGAATGACTGTTGCTTGTGCATTGCATCATCCTTCGCCTAAGGATTTGCTTAGATTCATGCAGGTTTAAGGACTGCTAGCTGTATGAATCTCTTGTGTTGTTATGCTGTTGTGATGAATGAATGGTGATTGTGATCCTATTGTATGTTGTGGACGCCGTGCAAATACAGGGGAGGCTCTGTCCGTGTGCACAGTGGACCCTGTATTTGTGGCGGGTCTGTACGTGGCGCGGGCTAGGCTTTCAAAAAAAAATTGGCACGTTTTTCCGCATCTAGAACTAGCCCGGGGCGTGACATGGGGTTTCATTCCTTGTTCGTTCAAATCTGAGCGTGTACTCGTGGCAAGCTCACATTCTTTGGCGCAATAGAACGCTCTCATGGGGTTTCATTCCTCGTTCGTTCGAATCTGAGCGTGTACTCGTGGCAAGCTCGCATTCTTTGGCGCAATAGAACGCTCTCATGGGGTTTCATTCCTCGTTCGTTCGAATCTGAGCGTGTACTCGTGGCAAGCTCGCATTCTTTGGCGCAATAGAACGCTCTCATGGGGTTTCATTCCTCGTTCGTTCGAATCTGAGCATGTACTCTTGGCAAGCTCGCACTCTTAGGCGCAATAGAAAGCTCTCATGGGGTTCCAATCCTCGTTCGTTCGAATCTGAGCATGTACTTGTGGCAAGCTCGCACTCTTTGGGCGTAATGGAACGCTCTCATGGGGTTTCAATCCCCGTTCGTTCGAATCTGAGCATGTACTCGTGGCAAGCTCGCACTCTTAGGCGTAATAGAACGCTCACATGGGGTTTCAATCCTCGTTCGTTCGAATCTGAGCGTGTACTCGTGGCAAGCTCGCACTCTTTGGCGCAATAGAACGCTCTCATGGGGTTTCATTCCTCATTCGTTCGAATCTGAGCTTGTACTCGTGGCTAGCTCGCACTCTTAGGCGCAATAGAAAGCTCTCATGGGGTTCCAATCCTCGTTCGTTCGAATCTGAGCATGTACTTGTGGCAAGCTCGCACTCTTTGGGCGTAATGGAACGCTCTCATGGGGTTTCAATCCCCGTTCGTTCGAATCTGAGCATGTACTCGTGGCAAGCTCGCACTCTTAGGCGTAATAGAACGCTCACATGGGGTTTCAATCCTCGTTCGTTCGAATCTGAGCGTGTACTCGTGGCAAGCTCGCACTCTTTGGCGCAATAGAACGCTCTCATGGGGTTTCATTCCTCGTTCGTTCGAATCTGAGCTTGTACTCGTGGCTAGCTCGCACTCTTAGGCGCAATAGAAAGCTCTCATGGGGTTCCAATCGTCGTTCGTTCGAATCTGAGCATGTACTCGTGGCAAGCTCGCACTCTTTGGGCGTAATAGAACTCTCTCATGGGGTTTCAATCCTCGTTCGTTCGAATCTGAGCATGTACTCGTGGCAAGCTCGCACTCTTTGGCACAATAGAACGCTCTCATGGGGTTTCAATCCTCGTTCGTTCGAATCTGAGCATGTACTCGTGGCAAGCTCGCACTCTTAGGCGCAATAGAAAGCTCTCATGGGGTTCCAATCCTCGTTCGTTCGAATCTGAGCATGTACTCGTGGCAAGCTCGCACTCTTTGGGCGGAATAGAACGCTCTCATGGGGTTTCAATCCTCGTTCGTTCGAATCTGAGCATGTACTCGTGGCGAGCTCGCACTCTTTGGCACAATAGAACGCTCTCATGGGGTTCCAATCCTCGTTCGTTCGAATCTGAGCTTGTACTCGTGGCTAGCTCGCACTCTTAGGCGCAATAGAAAGCTCTCATGGGGTTCCAATCCTCGTTCGTTCGAATCTGAGCATGTACTCGTGGCAAGCTCGCACTCTTTGGGCGTAATAGAATGCTCTCATGGGGTTTCAATCCTCGTTCGTTCGAATCTGAGCATGTACTCGTGGCAAGCTCGCACTCTTTGGCACAATAGAACGCTCTCATGGGGTTTCAATCCTCGTTTGTTCGAATCTAAGCATGTACTCGTGGCAAGCTCGCACTCTTAGGTGTTACGAATTTTATATTGGCATATTTCGTGAAGTGAGTCGAAGTCTTGAAGGTTCAAAGAAGAAAAGACGAAGATTGAAGACTCGAAGACTCACCATTTGAATTCACGATGCTTGGTAAGTTTAAATAATCTTGATGATGATTTATAAATATTTACAAGTGTTTGGAAGACTTTAGAATGGATTAAAATTGATTTAAAATATAAATAATGAGTTTTCCAACTTCCGAGGTCCGGACCCTGAGTATGAGGTCCGTAACCCGTACGCCTCCCTGACTGTCACGCAGGGAGGGTCCGGACCCTGAGGATGAGGTCCGGACCCTGAGGGCGGAGGTCCAGACCCTGAGGGCTGAGGTCCGGACCCCAGGCTGTTTCGCAGACCGGGTCCGGACCCTGATGGCTGAGGTCCGGACAATGAAACGCCTGGAGAGTGTCAAGGTCCGGACCCCACACCCGCGGTCCGGACCCCGACCCGTTGCGAAGTTTTGGAAAGTTATTTTTTCTATCCTACTTTGATTCTAATGTCTCCCAAACATGTAAATAAGATGGTAGATTCCTTAAAATATCTTTGCAATCCTAATTTGGTTCCAAACCTTTCTAAAATCAGTTTTTCAATCCTAGTCGAAATCGGTTTGCTTCCAAACCTTTCTAAAAACTGTTTTTTAATCCTAATCTATTTCGGATTGCTTCTAACCTATAAATATGATGTGGGGGAGTCTCTAAAACGGTGTGAATCACATATTATCTTTTAGAAACCCTAGAAGCTTGTAGGTGACCGTTTTCCCATCTTCTACATCAAGCTTCTCTCAAATTGATTCATGGTTTCCTAATTTCTAATATTCTTTTAGAATCAATTTGAGAATTTGCTTAGAGACTATTCCCACAGATCTTCAATGATATTCTAAGCAATAAACCATCATCAACGTTGTTGTTCTTGCTCCGGACGGAGTGGCGTCGTGGATTCGGCGTGTTCAAGACGGTTCGTGGATTCGGATCGTTGACGCTCGTGGATTCGGGTGTGCGTCGTGGATTCGACGTGTAGAAGGCTTCGTGGATTCGAAGTGAGGCGTCTCGTGGATTCGAGGCGTGCCGTTCGTGGATTCGGACGTGGGGCGTGGACAACCCGTTGGTGCGCGTGATCCGCTGAAGAGAAGGGAGAGGTTAAGTCCGTGGAGTCGGTAATCACCTTGTAATCTTTTATTCTTAGTGGATTGTTATCGCGTGTTGGTCCCATGGGTTTTTCTCCAAGGTGGAGTTTCCCACGTAAATCTCGGTGTGCTGATTTTATTTTCCGCATTACTTTATCGCATTGAGATTTGTGATTTTTGTTTATACACCTATTCACCCCCCTCTAGGTGATTGATAGTATCTAGATAGATCCTAGGGCACCCCCTAACTTACAATTGGTATCAGAGAGGGATCTAGGCCTTATCTATCTTAATGGGTGAAGGAGGTAACATCTTTAGGCCACCGTTATTTGATGGAACCAACTACGCCTATTGGAAAGTCCGGATGAGAGCCTTCCTCATCGCAATTGATGAGCGAGTATGGCAAACCATTGAACTTGGATGGAAACATCCAACCGAAGTGGTTAATGATTTGGCCGTTCCTAAATCTCGGACTAAGTGGTCGAAGGATGAAATTGATTTATCTTCTTTTAATGGTAAGGGTATTAATGCGTTATTTAATGCCTTATCTCAAACCGAGTTTACACGTGTCTCGGCATGTGAAACGGCTAAAGAGATTTGGGATACTCTACAAGTTACACATGAGGGTACAAGTCTAGTTAAAATACAAAAGCTTCAAATGCTTACGAGTCAATTTGATTCTATTTGCATGGAGGAGCATGAATCATTTATTGATTATTTTACTAGACTCCAAGATGTCATTAATACATGTGCTAACTTGGGAGAGAAGATCCCGGAATCTAAAGTCGTTAGAAAAATCCTTCGAACACTTCCGGAGCGCTTTAGGGCGAAAGTCGCGGCTATTGAAACAATCAATCATCCGGATGATATGAAAGTTGATGAATTAGTAGGCGCTTTACAAACTTATGAAATGACTTTTCTTACTAATCAATCTTCTTCCAAGTCTTTCTCTAAAAGTACAGGTGTTGCGCTTAATTCAACAAAGGAGGAAGACGAGGACACTGAATCCGACGATGAAGTTTCTCTTGAAAATTTTGAACGTCAAATGGCACTTCTTACTAAGAAGTTTCGTCGGAAGTTTAGGAAGAACCTGTAGTACACTGAACTTTAGGAAATTGCGGAGTTCTAGTGAGAGAATAGTGGCTTATACTATTCTGGAGTTTTGAGTTGAGTTTGGTGAGCTTCGGAGTGTTTTCGGGACTTGAAAAGTACGAAAACGGACTCCGGAAGTCGAAATCTGCAAAAGTGCAGATTTTGCATTGCATACTGGTATCTGGGTTAGGTATACCGGAATCCAGTGAAAACTGGTTGTGCGCAGCTCTCGGGTTCTGCGGAATCCAACAGTTGATACCGGAATACGCTGGCATTCCGGTATGTGCAATGCGCATACCGGTATTGGAGCGTTTTGTACCGGTATCTGGAGTTGGCATACCGGAATCCCGTTGCGCAGACTGCTTGGCCGAGGCGCGGGTTTGCAGGATTTTTGGTTGGATACCGGTATGCCCATACGCATACCGGTATACAATGCAGAAATTGCATTTTGAGCAGTTTTGCAATTTTGGCTTTTTGAGGGGCCTATTTGGATTTTGTGCATTGGGTTTAAGTACCCCTTCACCCCTCTCTTGTTGTGTTGGCTGAGAATGGAGGAGAAGGAGTTGAGGTAGGGTTTCCCTCTCTCTCTCTCTCTCTAGATTTTCTCTTCCCCCAACCCCTAGATCTTGGTTTTGATCTCCTTTCTCTCCATTTTTCCCATGGAGGTGGACTCCTAGGCTTGGAGGGAGCTCGGGGCTGAGGAGATGAGCTCGTTGGAGGATGGATCTTCAACCCTAGCTTGTGTAAGCCCGGTTGGAAGCTTGATTGAGGTTAGTGAACCCTTTTACAACCTCTATTTGTGATTTTTGCTTGTGATTAGCATGTAAACCTAGTTTCTTGGAAAATTAGGGTTTTGTTTAGGGTTTTGTGATTGTGAGCCCTTGAGGTGGAATTGATGGGTGTAGAACGTTGTTGTAGGTTGGATTTGATGATCTCTAACCTCAATTTGGACCTAGAACAAGTTTTACTTGCTCAAGGTAATTTTCACCCTTTTACCTCATTGTTTTTGGTGGTTTTCGAAATTGCTTGTTCGATACCCCTAACCCTTAGAAAATTATCTTAGGGTATGAGAAGCTCAAGGGACAACTTCGTTTCGAAGTACTGCGAGGTTTCGACGGGTATCCGGTGGGTCTGACCTCACCGAAATGGGTGAACTCCCCCTATGTCTCCTATCTTGTTATAGGATTGATTAGATGCATAATTATAATAATTATGGCATGATGATAATTGTGATTGCATGAGACATGCAAGTTGTTTATGAAAATGCATATTTCATATAGTATGGCATTATGAGGATATTATGCATGCTAGGGTATTTGCACTATTAGTGTAATGATGCATTAGGAAATGCTAAGTATGTTATGCATGCTAGAGATGAGCATCATATGAGACACCACTTGAGTGGTGGACTAGTGAACTCTCTTAGCATACCAAAGTGTGCTTGTATAGAGAAAAGAGAGGATATGACATATGCAGGATAAGTTGTTGCACCTCATTTTAGGTAAGCAACTTTGACGGGCATCGTTGGCTTTTGGCTCGACCTTTAGGTCGTGGAAATAATTCCATGTTTAAGACATGAGGAATGGAATTCTATTTGTATTGATTATTACAATTGGTTAAGCATGAGTCCAATCGGTTAACTAGATACTTGCATGATCGTTTTATACTCTATGTAGTAGAGGTTAGTGTATCTAATGCATGGCATGATGTGGTCTCATTGGGCATTTGTAGAATGCATAATACATGGCATTAGAATAATGCATGATATATAGCATTAGAGGAATGCATGGTTTATGAATTTAGTAAGCAAAGAGATGAACAGTTACATGTTAGAGACATGTGTATATTGGTAGGGACATACCATCGAACATTGAGAACGACATGATATTGTTGACATTTAGCATATTGGCTATTGAATGTAGTAAACATAAAATGACATGTTTTGACATAGAGAGGTTAAACATATGACTTTTCACTTAGGTGAACAACAAGGTTGACATTGTGACATAGTGTTAGATCCTTGGACATTGGTTGGCTATTCCATGTTAGAGACATGACGAGCATGACATTGTGGTTGATTATGACTTGTGCCCTGGGATTCGTCCGCGCTTGCTTGTGAGGGTCGCTCCCCACAAGCTGACACTTCGGAGTTGGTCTTTGCGATTGTAGGTCGCCGCGCGATGTTGAGTGGCCGAAATGGATTGCCGTGGGGAAGTCTCATTGTCTACGGGAAGTGTTGACTACCACGGGGCCATCAGGCGGGGCACAGCTGGGACCTTACCTTGTGTAAGTTCCCTGGTTGATTGGGTCAATACTGATTGAACTGGACATAGTATCTAGGCTGCTTGATGCATATACATGTAGTGTATGGACATAGTAGTGAGTCGCATATTGTGACATTACTTAGCTTGACTTCTTTTGGATGCATGCAACCTAGTTGGACAATTGTATTAGTCATTCTTGCATGGGCATCCATAGTGGCATTATCCTATACTCATGATAATTAGTATAGAGGCATGGTATTATGATGATAATAAGGAAAACCTTTATTACTAGTATCATGGCATTAATTTGACATGCATGTAAACCGTGAAATTAGATTGTTGAGCATATGATAATAGAACATGTTCATGTTCATGTAGATGAATTATTTTCATTGGAGGCAAGATAGTTGTAGTACTATCTGTTTAGCATTTTATGTTTCATGCTTTATGTTTCAGTATACTATCTTGCCTCAGTTGAGCTAGCGGTGTAATTCGCCACTCTCGGCGGCTTACCCACTGGGAACTATTGATAATAGTTCTCACCCCCATTGTTGTTGGGTTTTTCAGAGCCTTCCGCAGCAGGAGAGGCTTGGGATCGCGGCGAGGGGTTAGCAGCTAGCTAGAGCCTCTACGGTGTGGTGGTTGTAGGCATACCATGGGTTTCCTTTCATTGTATTTTGAATGAAAGATGTATAGTTTTGTTGGTTGATTGATCTACTAGTTGATAAGATGTATAATTCTATTGTATATCTTGAGATTTTAGTTGTAGAACTATGTTCTCGCTCTGATCACCCTGTTTAGGATGTATTCTTTATCCTATTTGATTGTTGTTATTTTAGACGCCTTGTGTACATTGTGTTTGCTTTGAGGTACACAGCGGGTCTGTGCACGTGCCTGGTAGGCTCCCACGAGGGCCCGGGGCGTGACAGAACCACAACATTCAAGCTTCATCCTCCAATCTAAAGCCTTCTTCTAACGGATCTTCACATTCCAAATCCTCTAAAGAGAAGAAGCTTGGAAAATCGTCTAAGGAAAATGATGAGTTTGAGGGAGAAATCCGGTGCTACAAATGCCGAGGCTATGGTCATATCGCCACGGATTGTCCCTCGAAGAAATCCTATGATAAGAAGGCCTTACAAGCTAAAACTTGGGATGATTCTACCTCAAATGACTCGAGTTCTAATGAAAAAGAAACCAATGATGCAATTGCCTTTTCTTCACATGTTTCTCCTTCTCCCTCTACTTTTTGTTTATCATCTATTATTTCTAATGATATGCTTTCTTCTTCTTTGCATGAAACGTCAAGCGACGACGGCACAAGTGAAGGAGAGTCGGATGATGAAAGTTTAGCCGATGCCTACAATCAACTACTTTTTGAATCGAAGAAGATGGCTAAGCACAACAAGAAGTTGAGGAAGCGACTTTTGGAGCTTGAGGATGACAAAAAGATATTGAGTACTTCAAATAAAGCTCTTGCGGAGGAAAGGGAAAACATATTGAAGAACAACAAAATCCTTCAAGAGAAGCTCAACCAATCGGAGATAACCACTACAACAAAATAGAGATTTAGTGGCAATTTAATAGCGGCGATTATTGAACAGCCACTATTAGTTATCATCTAATTGTACTTTAGAGGCAATTATTTTAAATTATAATTTTTAAACGACTAATAATTATACATGTGTTAAATATATCTATTAACTCCTACCGTACGTACCGTGTGTCCCCTGTGCCGCACCCCTTCCCCGCGCCATCTCTCAGCCTTGAGCTCTTCCGCTCTCCTCCACCTCTACTCCTCTCCTCCTCCCTCTTCTTCTGTGACCCCTTCGAGCTTCGATCCCATCCCCAAATCGCACTCTGCTTCTTTCGATTCGCCATGTTCGACCTCGCTTTCGCTCTCGACCTTCAATCCCGTGTCGTCCTCGTGTAGTTTGGTTCTCGATCTTCGTCGACACCGACCTCGTGAGCCCCACGAGGGCAATCCTCAACCCAGCAATCTGATCCGAGCCCTTGGTGGTGTGACTTCTCGATTTGGTGCTCCGATCCACCGGTAAGAGCTTTCGATCTTGAATCCTCAGTTTCGTCCTGGGATCCACTGAATTTTATATCTTCTTGGGGTAGTTGTGACTATTTACGTTGAGGTATCTATTTACGGTGAGTGAGACATCTATATACAGTGGCTCGCAACGTGCTCGATGAAATGCCTATATGAGTCCTTTACCAAAAGCTTGAACTTCCGTAAGTTAGATATAGTGTTGTTTAGGGATTTTTAAATACAAAAAAAGAGCAAAGAAAAATTCGACAAAAGCATTTTCAAAATAGCTCCAATGAAGTTGAGAAAAAAAGGAAAAAAAAAGGCTACCAGTTTCAATTTCGTCATGTAAATTAAGGTGAGGCATCTCATTTAACATGACTTGCCCCCATCAATTCTCTATGCTTCTATGTCATTTTGCTATTTGATTAATAAGGTCCTTTGTGTTAACTTCGCTTACGGTCCTACCCCTAACTTATTTATTCAAAAATTAAGGTTTATATACTTGTTGTGCGGTAGTTGCTAATGAGTCATAGAAAAAATTGGCTAGTCCAAAGAAAATTGTTTCTGAATGTTCAGTGTAGATTTTTATCTTAAATTGGTTAATTAAATAATAAGATTCCTTATTATATGACAGTTTCTTCGGACATTCTTGTAATAGGATCTTTACAATGCAAAAATGAAGTTACGTATATTTTGTATGTTAATTAAGTAGGGTAATGGTGTGGAGATTTAGCATAATTTGCCTGTCGCTAACATTGTCTTAGTTTCTATCATCTTATTCCACAAAGTGACTCAACTATATCTCCTTGTGTTTTGCATTTCAAAATTAAATCAGATTATTTGGCTACCATCCATTGTTTACTGTGTAGGCATATTTGTCTCAGGTAGCAAAGTCAACTATTTTTCTTAAGATAGATTGTTCTAAATAATCTCAATTGCTTGTTGTGCTAAGTTGTCAATCAGAGTCTCCTGTAATGTGATCCTTGAGATGGGAAAGGCTTCTTAGGAATCTAGCTCTTTCTGATTCAGTTTGTATGCTTTAATTGAAGAATTATCTTATATATAAAGATTCATAATTAATTAAAAAGTGTGTCTATTTCGTTCCTCGTCGTTTATGCGGTAATTTTAATCAAGTTTATAGCGAATTTTCTTCTTGTGGCCTATGCTACTGGGAAGCTAAATTTGTTAGTTGTTCTGATTATAATTAATTGTAAAGCAAGTTTTGTAAAACCACTTTCTTGCACATAATCTAATGTTTTGTGGAAATTGAGGCAACTCAATGTGGGTTCCATGAGGACATTAATTAATGGCTATGTTTTACAGTTTAACTTGTCTGATCCTTACATTTCGGTTGATTTGGTGGACAATTTTCAGCAAGAAAATGATGATCTTACTTGGGTCAAAAAGGATGTTGACGGGATATTAATTAACCTTTAGCTAAATTGGATGTCCATATTAGTTAAACTCTGCTTGATTGTGATGTGTTTCTTTACTTTGGCTTTTTTTAGCTTTGAATAGAGCTTAGATCCTAAGGCTCTCTTTGTTTTACTTTGTTTTCTAAATTTCCAATGGAGCACCTTATTTGGTTCTCATTCCTGAAGATGTGTATTAAGTTTGAAGTGTGCAGCAGTTCCCATGTTCATGTTTAATCATATTTGTATGTGAAACTGTGACATTAGTGAAATCACATCCTTAGATATAGTTGTTTGGTTTGCACATTTTTCTACTTCTTTTCCCATGATTTCGGATGCCTCAGCTACTTCTTATACTTCATTTCTACTACGAACTTATTAAGGACTCTATATTTGCTAATCACAGGTCTACAAGAGTAGCAATGACATTTGGTTCTTAAACTTATTTTCTTGCTATGTTGCCAACAGGTAGCAGGAAACTGAGTTCAGTGGAAAACAACTTGCTGTTGTTGCTGTGAGTATACTATGTTGCCTTGCATCTTGAATGTAACTCCTTTTTCTTATCTTAATCATGATAGATCAAGTAAAATGGGAAGAAACGTATGGACACCCCTGCTGAAACTACTCTGTTTCCAAAATAGATCAATCAATTTTACTGTCTTATTGCATTCCTCAACTTTGATTTAAATTTATTTCCCTCAGTTGAATTTCAGATTCAAGTTAAGCTTAAAATTCTAGACCTGAATTTTAACCTGAGTTTCAATTTGTCGTTAGATTGTCAACTGTAGCAATTATCTTCCAGTAGTTTGACCTTGGTTTCAATTTCCTTCCTAAATGTCATTTCAATTTGCAAGTGATTATCCTGCATATATTGTATGCAAACAGATAGTTGTCTTTTTGATTGATGGTATATTTTCGCTTCAACCAGATTGTTTTCTCTCTGGTAAACTAATTCCTTAATTCTGAATTTGGAGACTTTTGGCAAGAACTTTTATTGTAACATATGCTGCACGCTAGTACATAAACGTGGTTCTTAGGTAAGTTAAAAAATGAAATCACAATCTACAGAGTCGAGAAAATGAATTTATTTAATTGCTGTAGAATTTCAACTGGTTATGATGTTGTACACTGGTGTATGTTTCATTTAGATTCTCAATGCTTATCATGACTGTGTCACTTCTACTCTTATTATTTTCATGTATATGCTGCCACATTGTCTGGGTGGTCCTGCATCTAGAATGACATTAAAGTGCTCATTGCGATTTCCATCTGATAACTCTTTATGCCTTAATCTGATTATCTTAGAAATGGAATTTATTGGTTCTTGTGGCTAGAGAGTTGAAAATGTTACTATCAGGAACCGCAATGCAGATTAAAAAAATACAGGAACTAGTTTTCTTTGGTGATTAGCATACTAGAGTTTACGTCTATTTAACGATAATTGCTTGCCCAACCATTGGAAAAGTAATAAGTTGTTTTGTAATTTATTATAATCAGATAAGTACATAATTTTTAGGTAAGCACATATTTTGCGGTTAACATCCCTGAAGTGATTGATACTTACCTTCCTCGAAGACTCAGCGAGCATTTTTTTTTCCTATAAAAAGTCGTACAATTTGTACATGTTTGTCATATAGATTTTGAGTTTTTGTTCTTTTGCTCCCGATTTTTGATAATTGCTGTGTTCATTTGAACATATAACTTATTTGAGTATGCTGTCTGAAACTTTTGATGCGTGATAAAAGTAATGTCGAACTGCTTGTGTGCTGTTCTTGAATCTATGTGCTAGGTGACCGGTTAGCTAATTTCATACTAGAACTTCATTAAATGCATTCCCTTCTTTTGCTTGAACTCGAATAAAAAGCTCTTTGATATCCGATCCATATTAATTTGCTTGCTAAGTGGTCATACCCTTCAGTTCTTGTAAATCTTGGATATCATGTAGACGCTTGCAAACTGCTAGAAAGTCCTTGACAAATGATATTGTTTCTCACTAACCATCTTTTGTGTCTTGTCGAATAGACCGGGCAACTCATCATAGTTTTTCTAGATACTACAGCCTTTTCTTAATGCAAGTAATTTTCTTTTTAATTTGTGCTTAACCTGTAATTTAGTCATTGATCATTACAAACTCTCTTATATTTTTTTCCTTGTATCATCTTTCTTCATACTCTGAAAATGATGTCTAATTCTGCTTTACGATGAAACTACTCTTTATGTCAACGAGTTTTTGACAATTCTATAATTTTTCAGGCTGCCACTTTAGTTTTGCTGCTTCTGATAGAAGAATAGAAAGGAAAAGAAAAAAGAAAAACTGCATTTCCTCAGTTGTTCAGTTCTCCAAGTGAGAATTGAAACTTGCAGTCAAAATGTAACACATACATTGCTATCTATATCTAAAAAATTTGATGCTTTTGATGAGGATTTACTTATATTGCTTATTTGTACCACTAATTGCAAAAATATTACTTTTGAAACAGGTTCTTCTGGAGCTTTTCATCGACCTGAGCAAGCTTTCGAAGTGGAGCAATGAGTTTTAAGGATTTATAATTTGGGATTTCTCCGAGATAATAGGTGTTTTGTGTCATTTAGAATTTGTTATTTTTTGGCTAAATTTTGAACAAGTATTTTGTTGTTAGAACTCATGTCCGAAATTTAATTTGGATGTTGAGATTGTAATTTGAGAGTAAAGACTATTTGTTATACAAATTATTAATATTCTTTGGTTATTACTATTTTTTAATATTTCAATCATTGGAGTATTTAGTTGCGGATAAAGTATTTTAATATTAATTGTAATTGCCGCTATAAGTTTATTTTAGCAATCATTTAGTATGTTTTTTGTGGCAATTATAATTAATTATAGCGGCATTTATAATAGTTGCTATTAGATAGTATTTAGCGGCATTTATTTAGACTTTTACCAACCGCCGGAACAAATGCCACAATACCTTTTACCGACCCTACCAATAGTGGCAATTGTCATGATTGCCACCAAACTATTTAGCGGCAATTATAATTGCCGGGAATTTAAAAAATAATCGCCACTAAAACTCAAATTTGTTGTAGTGAACGATCAAATCGCATCAAGAAAAGGTTGGCTTTCTCGAACTACAATATAAGGAAATTCATGTCTCTAATCAAGTCTTGACCAAACAAGTCCATCAACTCAAGTCCGACATACTAAAATTCTCCTCCGGATCGAAAAAGCTTGATAGTATGCTCGGTTTGGGTCAAACGGATAAACTTGGACTTGGATATGAGCGGACATTTGTTGAGAAGATAAAAAATTATTTTCCCAAAGTCTCAACAAGTGTAAAAGAGAAAGTATGCCATAGATGCGAAAAGAAAGGACATATCAAGAAGACATGCCATAAAAAGAAAACTCAAGTGGCATCTTCTAAGCATCTATCGGCATCTTCTAAGCATCTATCGGCATCTTCCATTACTCGACATCTCTCACGGTTTCAAAAGCAACATCACAAAGGTCGATACCCAAGGTCAACCGAAAGTCAAAGCCACAACACTCAAATACTCCAAAGCGGAATGCGGTGGTAAGACCCACGGTTGATCAAAAGTCAAAACAAACCGTGCCTAACGTCAACAAATCGAGACAACCAACAATCCGACAAGTTTGGGTTCGGAAAGGTGATATCTTTCCTTTTCAAAAGTCTTAATTTGTTTTGACTTAGTGTAGTGCTTTGATCGGTTTCTATTGCATATCTTTTGTTCATTGCATTCTACGTTTTGGTGCTTTCATTGTTACAATTTTTAGATTCTTTGAATGATTAGAACATTAAATAGTGCATTGAATATCAATAGGTTCACTTTCATTCACTCTTAATTAATCTCATATTAATTATCGGTTTTACTTTATTTTCATTATATTTGAAGATAATTTATTATGAGAATTCTTAATACTTATATTCATCAAATTTAGGCAATCATGTGTAATCTCTAGGAGCTTAACCTATCTCGGTTGTGTGTGTTGAATTTGATGAATAGTCATTCTCTTATGGACTAAAATTTGTCACATTTTCTTTCAACTAAGAGATTGCATAAGCGAGGGGGAGTTATTATTATATAAAATAAAATGCTCGTATGCTTTGAAAGATGTGGAAAGAGTTACATCCTTAAAAGGAGTGTGAAAACTACCACCACATTGAGGAAAGAGCTACCACCCCGGTCGTCCGGTTAGTGTGTGTAGCTACCACATGAGAATTAAATTGCATATCCGAAAAATATATTTAAGTGCAAAAGGATGCAAAAGGAAAATATCACAAAATTTTATTTTTCGGTGTTATAAGGTGGTCCACATACATGAAAGATGCTCAAAGAGCCACCCCCTGTGCAATATTGGTTTTATCTCAATTTTGAACGTTTATGCGACAATTTATGTCTCTTTGATGAATCCCTTAAGTCATCTTCATAATCCGTTTACATCTTGATAGCTTTTGAGCCTTTAGATTATTTTTGATGACTTGTTTTTGAAGTTTATATGAATTAAGAAATCGGATAATATTTTATCTACATTATGATGATTGTGTAGTAAAGTTCTTAATTCTTATGAAATTAATAGGGATTGAAAGAAGTCAATGTGAATTTATATTTCTCATGCACTAACATTGCTTGAAATTTTATCACAAGTGGTTTCAAAATTGAAAAAGCTTTAATCTTGTGTTTTTTCTCTCGAAATTCTCTCTATTTTTGGTGTTTTTCTTTTTGCAATTTTTGACAAAAAGGGGGAGAGAGGTAATGATGACTTAGACGCATAAACATAGAGGGAGAGATTGCATGAACAAAGGGGGAGCGATTTTGATATTTTTTCTACTAAATTTGTTCGTGGAGAATGCAAATATTTGCAGGTCTTTCAAGACTTCAAGACTCCATGTTTGTCTAAGTTATAGAGTTTGTTTAGGAGTTATAAAATTGTAATTTTGAATTTTATTTGGATCTTTCACGCGAGAAGTTCATTGTTTTGGTGATGGCAATGAATTTCATTTTTTTGGAGAGATAAGCATCGTTAGTGTTTTATGTAATTTTGAGTTTTGTCACGAAATTGCCAAAGGGGGAGATTGTTACGGATTTTATATTGGCATATTTCGTGAAGTGAGTCGGAGTCTTGAAGGTTCAAAGAAGAAAAGACGAAGATTGAAGACTCGAAGACTCACCGTTTGAATTCACGATGCTTGGTAAGTTTAAATAATCTTGATGATGATTTATAAACATTTACAAGTGTTTGGAAAACTTTAGAATGGATTAAAATTGATTTAAAATATAAATAATGAGTTTTCCAACTTCCGAGGTCCGGACCCTGAGGATGAGGTCCGGAACCCGTACGCCTCCCTGGCTGTCACGCAGGGAGGGTCCGGACCCTGAGGATGAGGTCCGGACCCTGAGGGCGGAGGTCCGGACCCTGAAGGCTGAGGTCCGGACCCCAGGCTGTTTCGCGGACCGGGTCCGGACCCTGATGGCGGAGGTCCGGACAATGAAACGCCTGGAGAGTGTCAAGGTCCGGACCCCATACCCGCGGTCCGGACCCCGACTCGTTGCGAAGTTTTGGAAAGTTATTTTTTCTATCCTACTTTGATTCTAATGTCTCCCAAACATGTAAATAAGATGGTAGATTCCTTAAAATATCTTTGCAATCCTAATTTGGTTCCAAACCTTTCTAAAATCAGTTTTTCAATCCTAGTCGAAATCGGTTTGCTTCCAAACCTTTCTAAAAACTGTTTTTTAATCCTAATCTATTTCGGATTGCTTCTAACCTATAAATATGATGTGGGGGAGTCTCTAAAACGGTGTGAATCACAGATTATCTTTTAGAAACCCTAGAAGCTTGTAGGTGACCGTTTTCCCATCTTCTACATCAAGCTTCTCTCAAATTGATTCATGGTTTCCGTAATAGAACGCTCACATGGGGTTTCAATCCTCGTTCGTTCGAATCTGAGCGCGTGTACTCGTGGCAAGCTTGAGCTTGTACTCGTGGCTAGCTCGCACTCTTAGGCGCAATAGAAAGCTCTCATGGGGTTTCAATCCTCGTTCGTTCGAATCTGAGCATGTACTCGTGGCAAGCTCGCACTCTTTGGGCGTAATAGAACGCTCTCATGGGGTTTCAATCCTCGTTCGTTCGAATCTGAGCATGTACTCGTGGCAAGCTCGCACTCTTTGGCACAATAGAACGCTCTCATGGGGTTTCAATCCTCGTTCGTTCGAATCTGAGCATGTACTCGTGGCAAGCTCGCACTCTTTGGGCGTAATGGAACGCTCTCATGGGGTTTCAATCCTCGTTCGTTCGAATCTGAGCATGTACTCGTGGCAAGCTCGCACTTAGGCGTAATAGAACGCTCACATGGGGTTTCAATCCTCGTTCGTTCGAATCTGAGCGTGTACTCGTGGCAAGCTCGCACTCTTTGGCGCAATAGAACGCTCTCATGGGGTTTCATTCCTCGTTCGTTCGAATCTGAGCTTGTACTCGTGGCTAGCTCGCACTCTTAGGCGCAATAGAAAGCTCTCATGGGGTTTCAATCCTCGTTCGTTCGAATCTGAGCATGTACTCGTGGCAAGCTCGCACTCTTTGGGCGTAATAGAACGCTCTCATGGGGTTTCAATCCTCGTTCGTTCGAATCTGAGCATGTACTCGTGCCAAGCTCGCACTCTTTGGCACAATAGAACGCTCTCATGGGGTTTCAATCCTCGTTCGTTCGAATCTGAGCATGTACTTGTGGCAAGCTCGCACTCTTTGGGCGTAATAGAAAGCTCTCATGGGGTTTCAATCCTCGTTCGTTCGAATCTGAGCATGTACTCGTGGCAAGCTCGCACTCTTTGGCGCAATAGAACGCTCTCATGGGGTTTCAATCCTCGTTCGTTCGAATCTGAGCATGTACTCGTGGCAAGCTCGCACTCTTTGGCGCAATAGAACGCTCTCATGGGGTTTCAATCCTCGTTCGTTCGAATCTGAGCATGTACTCGTGGCAAGCTCGCACTCTTTAGGCGCAATAGAAAGCTCTCATGGGGTTTTCAATCCTCGTTCGTTCGAATCTGAGCATGTACTCGTGGCAAGCTCGCACTCTTTGGGCAATAGAACGCTCTCATGGGGTTTCAATCCTCGTTCGTTCGAATCTGAGCGTGTACTCGTGGCAAGCTCGCATTCTTTTGCGCAATAGAACGCTCTCATGGGGTTTCAATCCTCGTTCGTTCGAATCTGAGCATGTACTCGTGGCAAGCTCGCACTCTTTGGCGCAATAGAACGCTCTCATGGGGTTTCAATCCTCGTTCGTTCGAATCTGAGCTTGTACTCGTGGCAAGCTCGCACTCTTAGGCGCAATAGAACGCTCTCATGGGGTTTCAATCCTCGTTCGTTCGAATCTGAGCATGTACTCGTGGCAAGCTCGCACTCTTTGGGCGCAATAGAACGCTCTCATGGGGTTTCAATCCTCGTTCGTTCGAATCTGAGCATGTACTCGTGGCAAGCTCGCACTCTTTGGCGCAATAGAACGCTCTCATGGGGTTTCAATCCTCGTTCGTTCGAATCTGAGCATGTACTCGTGGCAAGCTCGCACTCTTAGGCGCAATAGAACGCTCTCATGGGGTTTCAATCCTCGTTCGTTCGAATCTGAGCATGTACTCGTGGCAAGCTCGCACTCTTTTGGCGCAATAGAACGCTCTCATGGGGTTTCAATCCTCGTTCGTTCGAATCTGAGCATGTACTCGTGGCAAGCTCGCACTCTTTGGCGCAATAGAACGCTCTCATGGGGTTTCATTCCTCGTTCGTTCGAATCTGAGCTTGTACTCGTGGCAAGCTCGCACTCTTAGGCGCAATAGAAAGCTCTCATGGGGTTCCAATCCTCGTTCGTTCGAATCTGAGCATGTTCTCGTGGCAAGCTCGCACTCTTTGGCACAATAGAACGCTCTCATGGGTTTTCAATCCTCGTTCGTTCGAATCTGAGCGTGTACTCGTGGCAAGCTCGCATTCTTTGGCGCAATAGAACGCTCTCATGGGGTTTCAATCCTCGTTCGTTCGAATCTGAGCATGTACTCGTGGCAAGCTCGCACTCTTTGGGCGTAATAGAAAGCTCTCATGGGGTTTCATTCCTCGTTCGTTCGAATCTGAGCATGTACTCGTGGCAAGCTCGCACTCTTTGGGCGCAATAGAACGCTCTCATGGGTTTTCAATCCTCGTTCGTTCGAATCTGAGCATGTACTCGTGGCAAGCTCGCACTCTTTGGCACAATAGAACACTCTCATGGGTTTTTCAATCCTCGTTCGTTCGAATCTGAGCATGTGTACTCGTGGCAAGCTCGCACTCTTTGGCGCAATAGAAAGCTCTCATGGGGGGTTTCAATCCTCGTTCGTTCGAATCTGAGCATGTACTCGTTGCAAGCTCGCACTCTTTGGGCGCAATAGAAAGCTCTCATGGGGTTTCAATCCTCGTTCGTTCGAATCTGAGCATGTACTCGTTGCAAGCTCGCACTCTTTGGGCGCAATAGAACGCTCTGGGGGGTTTCAATCCTCGTTCGTTCGAATCTGAGCATGTACTCGTGGCAAGCTCGCACTCTTGGCGCAATAGAACGCTCTCATGGGGTTTCAATCCTCGTTCGTTCGAATCTGAGCATGTACTCGTGGCAAGCTCGCACTCTTTGGGCGCAATAGAACGCTCTCATGGGGTTTCAATCCTCGTTCGTTCGAATCTGAGCATGTACTCGTGGCAAGCTCGCACTCTTTGGCGCAATAGAACGCTCTCATGGGGTTTCAATCCTCGTTCGTTCGAATCTGAGCGTGTACTCGTGGCAAGCTCGCACTCTTTGGCGCAATAGAACGCTCTCGGGGGTTTTTCATTCCTCGTTCGTTCGAATCTGAGCTTGTACTCGTGGCAAGCTCGCACTCTTAGGCGCAATAGAAAGCTCTCATGGGGTTTCAATCCTCGTTCGTTCGAATCTGAGCATGTACTCGTGGCAAGCTCGCACTCTTTGGGCGCAATAGAACGCTCTCATGGGGTTTCAATCCTCGTTCGTTCGAATCTGAGCATGTACTCGTGGCAAGCTCGCACTCTTTGGCGCAATAGAACGCTCTCATGGGGTTTCAATCGTTCGTTCGTTCGTTCGAATCTGAGCATGTACTCGTGGCAAGCTCGCACTCTTTCGGCGAAATAGAACGCTCTCATGGGGTTTCAATCCTCGTTCGTTCGAATCTGAGCATGTACTCGTGGCAAGCTCGCACTCTTAGGCGTAATAGAACGCTCTCATGGGGTTTCAATCCTCGTTCGTTCGAATCTGAGCATGTACTCGTGGCAAGCTCGCACTCTTAGGCGTAAGAGAACGCTCTCATGGGGTCAATCCTCGTTCGTTCGAATCTGAGCATGTACTCGTGGCCAGCTCGCACTCTTAGGCGTAATAGAACGCTCTCATGGGGTTTCAATCCTCGTTCGTTCGAATCTGAGCATGTACTCGTGGCAAGCTCGCACTCTTTGGGCGTAATAGAACGCTCTCATGGGCTTTCAATCCTCGTTCGTTCGAATCTGAGCATGTACTCGTGCCAAGCACGCACTCTTTGGCGCAATAGAAAGCTCTCATGGGGTTTCAATCCTCGTTCGTTCGAATCTGAGCATGTACTCGTGGCAAGCTCGCACTCTTTGGCGCAATAGAACGCTCTCATGGGGTTTCATTCCTCGTTCGTTCGAATCTGAGCTTGTACTCGTGGCAAGCTCGCACTCTTAGGCGCAATAGAAAGCTCTCATGGGGTTTCAATCCTCGTTCGTTCGAATCTGAGCATGTACTCGTGGCAAGCTCGCACTCTTTGGCGCAATAGAACGCTCTCATGGGGTTTCAATCCTCGTTCGTTCGAATCTGAGCATGTACTCGTGGCAAGCTCGCACTCTTTGGCACAATAGAACGCTCTCATGGGGGTTTCAATCGTTCGTTCGTTCGTTCGAATCTGAGCATGTACTCGTGGCAAGCTCGCACTCTTTGGGCGGAATAGAACGCTCTCATGGGGTTTCAATCCTCGTTCGTTCGAATCTGAGCATGTACTCGTGGCGAGCTCGCACTCTTTGGCACAATAGAACGCTCTCATGGGGTTTTCAATCCTCGTTCGTTCGAATCTGAGCGTGTACTCGTGGCAAGCTCGCACTCTTTGGCGCAATAGAACGCTCTCATGGGGTTTCAATCCTCGTTCGTTCGAATCTGAGCTTGTACTCGTGGCAAGCTCGCACTCTTAGGCGCAATAGAAAGCTCTCATGGGGTTTCAATCCTCGTTCGTTTGAATCTGAGCATGTACTCATGGCAAGCTCGCACTCTTTGGGCGTAATAGAACGCTCTCATGGGGTTTCAATCCTCGTTCGTTCGAATCTGAGCATGTACTCGTGGCAAGCTCGCACTCTTTGGCACAATAGAACATTCTCATGGGGTTTCAATCCTCGTTCGTTCGAATCTGAGCATGTACTCGTGGCAAGCTCGCACTCTTTGGGCGCAATAGAACGCTCTCATGGGGTTTCAATCCTCGTTCGTTCGAATCTGAGCATGTACTCGTGGCAAGCTCGCACTCTTTGGGCGCAATAGAACGCTCTCATGGGGTTTCAATCCTCGTTCGTTCGAATCTGAGCATGTACTCGTGGCAAGCTCGCACTCTTTGGCGCAATAGAACGCTCTCATGGGGTTTCAATCCTCGTTCGTTCGAATCTGAGCATGTACTCGTGGCAAGCTCGCACTCTTTGGCGCAATAGAAAGCTCTCATGGGGTTTCAATCCTCATTCGTTCGAATCTGAGCATGTACTCGTGGCAAGCTCGCACTCTTTGGGCGCAATAGAACGCTCTCATGGGGTTTCAATCCTCGTTCGTTCGAATCTGAGCGTGTACTCGTGGCAAGCTCGCATTCTTTTGCGCAATAGAACGCTCTCATGGGGTTTCAATCCGCGTTCGTTCGAATCTGAGCATGTACTCGTGGCAAGCTCGCACTCTTAGGCGTAATAGAACGCTCACATGGGGTTTCAACCCTCGTTCGTTCGAATCTGAGCATGTACTCGTGGCAAGCTCGCACTCTTTGGGCAATAGAACGCTCTCATGGGGTTTCAATCCTCGTTCGTTCGAATCTGAGCATGTACTCGTGGCAAGCTCGCACTCTTAGGCGCAATAGAACGCTCTCATGGGGTTTCAATCCTCGTTCGTTCGAATCTGAGCATGTACTCGTGGCAAGCTCGCACTCTTTGGCGTAATAGAACGCCTCTCATGGGGTTTCAATCCTCGTTCGTTCGAATCTGAGCATGTACTCGTGGCGAGCTCGCACTCTTTGGCACAATAGAACGCTCTCATGGGGTTCCAATCCTCGTTTGTTCGAATCTGAGCGTGTACTCGTGGCAAGCTCGCACTCTTAGGCGCAATAGAAAGCTCTCATGGGGTTCCAATCCTCGTTCGTTCGAATCTGAGTGTGTACTCGTGGCAAGCTCGCACTCTTTGGCGCAATAGAACGCTCACATGGGGTTTCAATCCTCGTTCGTTCGAATCTGAGCATGTACTCGTGGCAAGCTCGCACTCTTTGGGCCTAATAGAACGCTCTCATGGGGTTTCAATCCTCGTTCGTTCGAATCTGAGCATGTACTCGTGGCAAGCTCGCACTCTTAGGCGCAATAGAAAGCTCTCATGGGGTTCCAATCCTCGTTCGTTCGAATCTGAGCATGTACTCGTGGCAAGCTCGCACTCTTTGGGCGGAATAGAACGCTCTCATGGGGTTTCAATCCTCGTTCGTTCGAATCTGAGCGTGTACTCGTGGCAAGCTCGCATTCTTTGGCGCAATAGAACGCTCTCATGGGGTTTCAATCCTCGTTCGTTCGAATCTGAGCATGTACTCGTGGCAAGCTCGCACTCTTTGGCACAATAGAACGCTCTCATGGGGTTTCATTCCTCGTTCGTTCGAATCTGAGCTTGTACTCGTGGCAAGCTCGCACTCTTTGGGCGTAATAGAACGCTCTCATGGGGGTTTCAATCTCGTTCGTTCGAATCTGAGCATGTACTCGTGGCAAGCTCGCACTCTTTGGCGCAATAGAACGCTCTCATGGGGTTTCAATCCTCGTTCGTTCGAATCTGAGCATGTACTCGTGGCAAGCTCGCACTCTTTGGCACAATAGAACGCTCTCATGGGGTTTCAATCCTCGTTCGTTCGAATCTGAGCATGTACTCGTGGCAAGCTCGCACTCTTTGGGCGTAATAGAACGCTCTCATGGGGTTTCAATCCTCGTTCGTTCGAATCTGAGCATGTACTCGTGGCAAGCTCGCACTCTTAGGCGTAATAGAATGCTCACATGGGGTTTCAATCCTCGTTCGTTCGAATCTGAGCGTGTACTCGTGGCAAGCTCGCACTCTTTGGCGCAATAGAACGCTCTCATGGGGTTTCATTCCTCGTTCGTTCGAATCTGAGCTTGTACTCGTGGCTAGCTCGCACTCTTAGGCGCAATAGAAAGCTCTCATGGGTTTTCAATCCTCGTTCGTTCGAATCTGAGCATGTACTCGTGGCAAGCTCGCACTCTTTGGGCGCAATAGAACGCTCTCATGGGGTTTCAATCCTCGTTCGTTCGAATCTGAGCATGTACTCGTGCCAAGCTCGCACTCTTTGGCACAATAGAACGCTCTCATGGGGTTTCAATCCTCGTTCGTTCGAATCTGAGCATGTACTCGTGGCAAGCTCGCACTCTTTGGCGCAATAGAACGCTCTCATGGGGTTTCAATCTCCGTTCGTTCGAATCTGAGCATGTACTCGTGGCAAGCTCGCACTCTTTGGCGCAATAGAACGCTCTCATGGGGTTTCAATCCTCGTTCGTTCGAATCTGAGCATGTACTCGTGCAAGCTCGCACTCTTGGGCGCAATAGAACACTCTTATGGGGTTTCAATCCTCGTTCGTTCGAATCTGAGCATGTACTCGTGGCAAGCTCGCACTCTTTGGCGCAATAGAACGCTCTCATGGGGTTTCAATCCTCGTTCGTTCGAATCTGAGCATGTACTCGTGGCAAGCTTGCACTCTTTGGGCGCATTAGAACGCTCTCATGGGGTTTCAATCCTCGTTCGTTCGAATCTGAGCATGTACTCGTGGCAAGCTCGCACTCTTTGGCACAATAGAACGCTCCCATGGGGTTTCAATCCTCGTTCGTTCGAATCTGAGCGTGTACTCGTGGCAAGCTCGCATTCTTTGGCGCAATAGAACGCTCTCATGGGGTTTCAATCCTCGTTCGTTCGAATCTGAGCTTGTACTCGTGGCAAGCTCGCACTCTTAGGCGCAATAGAAAGCTCTCATGGGGTTTCAATCCTCGTTCGTTCGAATCTGAGCATGTACTCGTGGCAAGCTCGCACTCTCTTTGGGCGCAATAGAACGCTCTCATGGGGTTTCAATCCTCGTTCGTTCGAATCTGAGCATGTACTCGTGGCAAGCTCGCACTCTTTGGCGCAATAGAAACGCTCTCATGGGGTTTCAATCCTCCTCGTTCGTTCGAATCTGAGCATGTACTCGTGGCAAGCTCGCACTCTTTGGCGCAATAGAACGCTCTCATGGGGTTTCAATCCTCGTTCGTTCGAATCTGAGCATGTACTCGTGGCAAGCTCGCACTCTTTGGCGCAATAGAACGCTCTCATGGGGTTTCAATCCTCGTTCGTTCGAATCTGAGCATGTACTCGTGGCAAGCTCGCACTCTTAGGAGCAATAGAACGCTCTCATGGGGTTTCAATCCTCGTTCGTTCGAATCTGAGCTTGTACTCGTGGCAAGCTCGCACTCTTTGGCGCAATAGAACGCTCTCATGGGGTTTCAATCCTCGTTCGTTCGAATCTGAGCATGTACTCGTGGCAAGCTCGCACTCTTTGGGCGGAATAGAACGCTCTCATGGGGTTTCAATCCTCGTTCGTTCGAATCTGAGCGCGTACTCGTGGAAAGCTCCCATTCTTTGGTGCAATAGAACGCTCTCATGGGGTTTCATTCCTCGTTCGTTCAAATCTGAGCATGTACTCGTGGCAAGCTCGCACTCTTAGGCGCAATAGAAAGCTCTCATGGGGTTCCAATCCTCGTTCGTTCGAATCTGAGCATGTACTCGTGGCAAGCTCGCACTCTTTGGCGCAATAGAACGCTCTCATGGGGTTTCATTCCTCGTTCGTTCGAATCTGAGCTTGTACTCGTGGCAAGCTCGCACTCTTTGGCGCAATAGAACGCTCTCATGGGGTTTCAATCCTCGTTCGTTCGAATCTGAGCATGTACTCGTGGCAAGCTCGCACTCTTTGGGCGCAATAGAACGCTCTCATGGGGTTTCATTCCTCGTTCGTTCGAATCTGAGCGTGTACTCGTGGCAAGCTCGCACTCTTTGGCGCAATAGAACACACTCATGGGGTTTCATTCCTCGTTCGTTCGAATCTGAGCATGTACTCGTTGCGAGCTCGCACACTTTGGCACAATAGAACGCTCTCATGGGGGTTTCAATCCTCGTTCGTTCGAATCTGAGCATGTACTCGTGGCAAGCTCGCACTCTTGGGCGCAATAGAACGCTCTCATGGGGTTTCAATCCTCGTTCGTTCGAATCTGAGCATGTACTCGTGGCAAGCTCGCACTCTTTGGGCGCAATAGAACGCTCTCATGGGGTTTCAATCCTCGTTCGTTCGAATCTGAGCATGTACTCGTGGCAAGCTCGCACTCTTTGGCGCAATAGAACGCTCTCATGGGGTTTCAATCCTCGTTCGTTCGAATCTGAGCATGTACTCGTGGCAAGCTCGCACTCTTTGGGCGTAATAGAACGCTCTCATGGGGTTTCAATCCTCGTTCGTTCGAATCTGAGCATGTACTCGTGGCAAGCTCGCACTCTTAGGCGTATAGAACGCTCTCATGGGGTTTCAATCCTCGTTCGTTTGAATCTGAGCATGTACTAGTGGCAAGCTCGCACTCTTAGGCGTAATAGAACGCTCTCATGGGGTTTCAATCCTCGTTCGTTCGAATCTGAGCTTGTACTCGTGGCTAGCTCGCACTCTTAGGCGCAATAGAAAGCTCTCATGGGGTTTCAATCCTCGTTCGTTCGAATCTGAGCATGTACTCGTGGCAAGCTCGCACTCTTTGGGCGTAATAGAATGCTCTCATGGGGTTTCAATCCTCGTTCGTTCGAATCTGAGCATGTACTCGTGGCAAGCTCGCACTCTTTGGCGCAATAGAACGCTCTCATGGGGTTTCAATCCTCGTTCGTTCGAATCTGAGCATGTACTCGTGCCAAGCTCGCACTCTTTGGCGCAATATAGAACGCTCTCATGGGGTTTCAATCCTCGTTCGTTCGAATCTGAGCATGTACTCGTGGCAAGCTCGCACTCTTTGGCGCAATAATAGAACGCTCTCATGGGGTTTCAATCCTCGTTCGTTCGAATCTGAGCATGTACTCGTGGCAAGCTCGCACTCTTGGGCGCAATAGAACGCTCTCATGGGGTTTCAATCCTCGTTCGTTCGAATCTGAGCATGTACTCGTGGCAAGCTCGCACTCTTTGGCGCAATAACGCTCTCATGGGGTTTCAATCCTCGTTCGTTCGAATCTGAGCATGTGTACTCGTGGCAAGCTCGCACTCTTTGGCGCAATAGAGAACGCTCTCATGGGGTTTCAATCCTCGTTCGTTCGAATCTGAGCATGTACTCGTGGCAAGCTCGCACTCTTTTGGCAATAGAACGCTCTCATGGGGTTTCAATCCTCGTTCGTTCGAATCTGAGCATGTACTCGTGGCAAGCTCGCACTCTTTGGCGCAATAGAACGCCCTCATGGGGTTTCAATCCTCGTTCGTTCGAATCTGAGCATGTACTCGTGGCAAGCTCGCACTCTTTGGGCAATATAGAACGCTCACATGGGGTTTCAATCCTCGTTCGTTCGAATCTGAGCATGTACTCGTGGCAAGCTCGCACTCTTTGGCTCAATAGAACGCTCTCATGGGGTTTCAATCCTCGTTCGTTCGAATCTGAGCATGTACTCGTGGCAAGCTCGCACTCTTAGGCGCAATAGAACGCTCTCAGGCGTTTCAATCCTCGTTCGTTCAAATCTGAGCATGTACTCGTGGCAAGCTCGCACTCTTTGGCGCAATAGAACGCTCTCATTGGGTTTCAATCCTCGTTCGTTCGAATCTGAGCATGTACTCGTGGCAAGCTCGCACTCTTTGGCGTAATAGAACGCTCTCACGGGGTTCCAATCCTCGTTCGTTCGAATCTGAGCATGTACTCGTGGCAAGCTCGCACTCTTTGGCGCAATAGAACGCTCTCATGGGGTTTCAATCCTCGTTCGTTCGAATCTTAGCATGTACTCGTGGCAAGCTCGCACTCTTTGGCGCAATAGAAACGCTCCATGGGGTTTCAATACTCGTTCGGTCGAATCTGAGCATGTACTCGTGGCAAGCTCGCACTCTTTTGGCGCAATAGAACGCTCTCATGGGGTTTCAATCCTCGTTCGTTCGAATCTGAGCATGTACTCGTGGCAAGCTCGCACTCTTTGGGCGCAATAGAACGCTCTCATGGGGTTTCAATCCTCGTTCGTTCGAATCTGAGCATGTACTCGTGGCGAGCTCGCACTCTTTGGCACAATAGAAACGCTCTCATGGGGTTCCATTCCTCGTTCGTTCGAATCTGAGCGTGTACTCATGGCAAGCTCGCACTCTTTGGCGCAATAGAACGCTCTCATGGGGTTTCAATCCTCGTTCGTTCGAATCTGAGCATGTACTCGTGGCAAGCTCGCACTCTTTGGCGCAATAGAACGCTCTCATGGGGTTTCAATCCTCGTTCGTTCGAATCTGAGCATGTACTCGTGGCAAGCTCGCACTCTTTGGCGCAATAGAACGCTCTCATGGGGTTTCAATCCTCGTTCGTTCGAATCTGAGCATGTACTCGTGGCAAGCTCGCACTCTTAGGCGCAATAAAACGCTCTCATGGGTTTCAATCCTCGTTCGTTCGAATCTGAGCTTGTACTCGTGGCAAGCTCGCACTCTTTGGCGTAATAGAACGCTCTCACGGGGTTTCAATCCTCGTTCGTTCGAATCTGAGCATGTACTCGTGGCAAGCTCGCACTCTTTGGCGCAATAGAACACTCTCATGGGGTTTCAATCCTCGTTCGTTCGAATCTGAGCATGTGTACTCGTGGCAAGCTCGCACTCTTTGGGCGCAAATAGAACGCTTTCATGTGGTTTGAATCCTCGTTCGTTCGAATCTGAGCATGTACTCGTGGCAAGCTCGCACTCTTAGGCGCAATAGAACGCTCTCATGGGGTTTCAATCCTCGTTCGTTCGAATCTGAGCATGTACTCGTGGCAAGCTCGCACTCTTTGGCGCAATAGAACGCTCTCATGGGGTTTTCATTCCTCGTTCGTTCGAATCTGAGCTTGTACTCGTGGCTAGCTCGCACTCTTAGGCGCAATAGAAAGCTCTCATGGGGTTTCAATCCTCGTTCGTTCGAATCTGAGCATGTACTCGTGGCAAGCTCGCACTCTTTGGGCGCAATAGAACGCTCTCATGGGGTTTCAATCCTCGTTCGTTCGAATCTGAGCATGTACTCGTGGCAAGCTCGCACTCTTTGGGCACAATAGAACGCTCTCATTGGGTTTCAATCCTCATTCGTTCGAATCTGAGCATGTACTCGTGGCAAGCTCGCACTCTTTGGGCGCAATAGAACGCTCTCATGGGGTTTCAATCCTCGTTCGTTCGAATCTGAGCATGTACTCGTGGCAAGCTCGCACTCTTTGGCGTAATAGAACGCTCTCATGGGGTTTCAATCCTCGTTCGTTCGAATCTGAGCATGTACTCGTGGCAAGCTCGGTCTCTTTGGCGTAATAGAACGCTCTCATGGGGGTTTCAATCCTCGTTCGTTCGAATCTGAGCATGTACTCGTGGCAAGCTCGCACTCTTTGGCGCAATAGAACGCTCTCATGGGGTTTCAATCCTCGTTCGTTCGAATCTGAGCATGTACTCGTGGCAAGCTCGCACTCTTTGGCGCAATAGAAACGCTCTCATGGGGTTTCAATCCTCGTTCGTTCGAATCTGAGCATGTACTCGTGGCAAGCTCGCACTCTTTGGCTCAATAGAACGCTCTCATGGGGTTTCAATCCTCGTTCGTTCGAATCTGAGCATGTACTCGTGGCAAGCTCGCACTCTTTGGCGCAATAGAACGCTCTCATGGGGTTTCAATCCTCGTTCGTTCGAATCTGAGCATGTACTCGTGGCAAGCTTGCACTCTTTGGGCGCAATAGAAAGCTCTCATGGGGTTCCAATCCTCGTTCGTTCGAATCTGAGCATGTACTCGTGGCAAGCTCGCACTCTTTGGCTCAATAGAACGCTCTCATGGGGTTTCAATCCTCGTTCGTTCGAATCTGAGCATGTACTCGTGGCAAGCTCGCACTCTTTGGCGCAATAGAACGCTCTCATGGGGTTTCAATCCTCGTTCGTTCGAATCTGAGCATGTACTCGTGGCAAGCTCGCACTCTTAGGCGCAATAGAACGCTCTCATGGGGTTTCAATCCTCGTTCGTTCGAATCTGAGCATGTACTCGTGGCAAGCTCGCACTCTTAGGCGCAATAGAACGCTCTCATGGGGTTTCAATCCTCGTTCGTTCGAATCTGAGCATGTACTCGTGGCAAGCTCGCACTCTTTGGCGCAATAGAACGCTCTCATGGGGTTTCAATCCTCGTTCGTTCGAATCTGAGCTTGTACTCGTGGCAAGCTCGCACTCTTTGGGCGTAATAGAACGCTCTCATGGGGTTTCAATCCTCGTTCGTTCGAATCTGAGCATGTACTCGTGGCAAGCTCGCACTCTTTGGCGCAATAGAACGCTCTCATGGGGTTCCAATCCTCGTTTCGAATCGAATCTGAGCATGTACTCGTGGCAAGCTCGCACTCTTTGGCGCAATAGAACGCTCTCATGGGGTTTCAATCCTCGTTCGTTCGAATCTGAGCATGTACTCGTGGCAAGCTCGCACTCTTTGGGGCGCAATAGAACGCTCTCATGGGGTTTCAATCTCGTTCGTTCGTTCGAATCTCGTTCGTTCGAATCTGAGCATGTACTCGTGGCAAGCTCGCACTCTTTGGCGCAATAGAACGCTCTCATGGGGTTTCAATCCTCGTTCGTTCGAATCTGAGCATGTACTCGTGGCAAGCTCGCACTCTTTGGCGCAATAGAACGCTCTCATGGGGTTTCAATCCTCGTTCGTTCGAATCTGAGCATGTACTCGTGGCAAGCTCGCACTCTTGGGCGCAATAGAACGCTCTCATGGGGTTTCAATCCTCGTTCGTTCGAATCTTAGCATGTACTCGTGGCAAGCTCGCACTCTTTGGCGCAATAGAAACGCTCTCACGGGGTTTGAATCCTCGTTCGTTCGAATCTGAGCATGTACTCGTGGCAAGCTCGCACTCTTTGGCGCAATAGAACGCTCTCATGGGGTTTCAATCCTCGTTCGTTCGAATCTGAGCATGTACTCGTGGCAAGCTCGCACTCTTTGGGCGCAATAGAACGCTCTCATGGGGTTTCAATCCTCGTTCGTTCGAATCTGAGCATGTACTCGTGGCAAGCTCGCACTCTTTGGGCGCAATAGAACGCTCTCATGGGGTTTCAATCCTCGTTCGTTCGAATCTGAGCATGTACTCGTGGCAAGCTCGCACTCTTTGGCGCAATAGAACGCTCTCATGGGGTTTCAATCCTCGTTCGTTCGAATCTGAGCATGTACTCGTGGCAAGCTCGCACTCTTTGGCGCAATAGAACGCTCTCATGGGGTTTCAATCCTCGTTCGTTCGAATCTGAGCATGTACTCGTGGCAAGCTCGCACTCTTTTGGCGCAATGAACGCTCTCATGGGGTTTCAATCCTCGTTCGTTCGAATCTGAGCATGTACTCGTGGCAAGCTCGCACTCTTTGGGCGTAATAGAACGCTCTCATGGGGTTTCAATCCTCGTTCGTTCGAATCTGAGCATGTACTCGTGGCAAGCTCGCACTCTTTGGCGCAATAGAACGTTCTCATGGGGTTTCATTCCTCGTTCGTTCGAATCTGAGCTTGTACTCGTGGCAAGCTCGCACTCTTGGGCATAATAGAACGCTCTCATGGGGTTTCAATCCTCGTTCGTTCGAATCTGAGCATGTACTCGTGGCAAGCTCGCACTCTTTGGCGCAATAGAACGCTCTCATGGGGTTTTTCAATCCTCGTTCGTTCGAATCTGAGCATGTGTACTCGTGGCAAGCTCGCACTCTTTGGGCGCAATAGAACGCTCTCATGGGGTTTCAATCCTCGTTCGTTCGAATCTGAGCATGTACTCGTGGCAAGCTCGCACTCTTAGTCGCTATAGAACGCTCTCATGGGGTTTCAATCCTCGTTCGTTCGAATCTGAGCATGTACTCGTGGCAAGCTCGCACTCTTTGGGCGCAATAGAACGCTCTCATGGGGTTTCAATCCTCGTTCGTTCGAATCTGAGCATGTACTCGTGGCAAGCTCGCACTCTTTGGGCGCAATAGAACGCTCTCATGGGGTTTCAATCCTCGTTCGTTCGAATCTGAGCATGTACTCGTGGCAAGCTCGCACTCTTTGGCGTAATAGAACGCTCTCATGGGGTTTCAATCCTCGTTCGTTCGAATCTGAGCTTGTACTCGTGGCAAGCTCGCACTCTTAGGCGCAATAGAACGCTCTCATGGGGTTTCAATCCTCGTTCGTTCGAATCTGAGCATGTACTCGTGGCAAGCTCGCACTCTTTGGCGTAATAGAACGCTCTCATGGGGTTTCAATCCTCGTTCGTTCGAATCTGAGCATGTACTCGTAGCAAGCTCGCACTCTTTGGCGCAATAGAACGCTCTCATGGGGTTTTCAATCCTCGTTCGTTCGAATCTGAGCATGTACTCGTGGCAAGCTCGCACTCTTTGGGCGCAATAGAACGCTCTCATGGGGTTTCAATCCTCGTTCGTTCGAATCTGAGCATGTACTCGTGGCAAGCTCGCACTCTTTGGCGCAATAGAACGCTCTCATGGGGTTTTCAATCCTCGTTCGTTCGAATCTGAGCATGTACTCGTGGCAAGCTCGCACTCTTTGGCGCAATAGAACGCTCTCATGGGGTTTCAATCCTCGTTCGTTCGAATCTGAGCATGTACTCGTGGCAAGCTCGCACTCTTTGGGCGCAATAGAACGCTCTCATGGGGTTTCAATCCTCGTTCGTTCGAATCTGAGCATGTACTCGTGGCAAGCTCGCACTCTTTGGGCGCAATAGAACGCTCTCATGGGGTTTCAATTCTCGTTCGTTCGAATCTGAGCGTGTACTCGTGGCAAGCTCGCACTCTTTGGCGCAATAGAACGCTCTCATGGGGTTTCAATCCTCGTTCGTTCGAATCTGAGCATGTACTCGTGGCAAGCTCGCACTCTTAGGCGCAATAGAACGCTCTCATGGGGTTTCAATCCTCGTTCGTTCGAATCTGAGCATGTACTCGTGGCAAGCTCGCACTCTTTGGGCGCAATAGAACGCTCTCATGGGGTTTCAATCCTCGTTCGTTCGAATCTGAGCATGTACTCGTGGCAAGCTCGCACTCTTTGGCGTAATAGAACGCTCTCATGGGGTTTCAATCCTCGTTCGTTCGAATCTGAGCATGTACTCGTTGCAAGCTCGCACTCTTAGGCGCAATAGAAAGCTCTCATGGGGTTTCAATCCTCGTTCTTTCGAATCTGAGCATGTACTCGTGGCAAGCTCGCACTCTTTGGCGCAATAGAACGCTCTCATGGGGTTTCATTCCTCGTTCGTTCGAATCTGAGCTTGTACTCGTGGCAAGCTCGCACTCTTTGGCGCAATAGAACGCTCTCATGGGGGGTTTTCAATCCTCGTTCGTTCGAATCTGAGCATGTACTCGTGGCAAGCTCGCACTCTTTAGGCGCAATAGAAAGCTCTCATGGGGTTTCAATCCTCGTTCGTTCGAATCTGAGCATGTACTCGTGGCAAGCTCGCACTCTTTGGCACAATAGAACGCTCCCATGGGGTTTCAATCCTCGTTCGTTCGAATCTGAGCGTGTACTCGTGGCAAGCTCGCACTCTTTGGCGCAATAGAACGCTCTCATGGGGTTTCAATCCTCGTTCGTTCGAATCTGAGCATGTACTCGTGGCAAGCTCGCACTCTTAGGCGCAATAGAACGCTCTCATGGGGTTTCAATCCTCGTTCGTTCGAATCTGAGCATGTACTCGTGGCAAGCTCGCACTCTTAGGCGCAATAGAACGCTCTCATGGGTTTCAATCCTCGTTTGTTCGAATCTGAGCATGTACTCGTGGCAAGCTCGCTCTTTGGCGTAATAGAACGTCTCACGGGGTTTCAATCCTCGTTCGTTCGAATCTGAGGATGTACTCGTGGCAAGCTCGCACTCTTAGGCGCAATAGAACGCTCTCATGGGGTTTCAATCCTCGTTCGTTCGAATCTGAGCATGTACTCGTGGCAAGCTCGCACTCTTTGGGCGCAATAGAACGCTCTCATGGGGTTTCAATCCTCGTTCGTTCGAATCTGAGCATGTACTCGTGGCAAGCTCGCACTCTTTGGCGTAATAGAACGCTCTCATGGGGTTTCAATCCTCGTTCGTTCGAATCTGAGCATGTACTCGTGGCAAGCTCGCACTCTTTGGCGCAATAGAACGCTCTCATGGGGTTTCAATCCTCGTTCGTTCGAATCTGAGCATGTACTCGTGGCAAGCTCGCACTCTTTGGCGCAATAGAACGCTCTCATGGGGTTTCAATCCTCGTTCGTTCGAATCTGAGCATGTACTCGTGGCAAGCTCGCACTCTTTGGCGCAATAGAACGCTCTCATCATGGGTGTTTCAATCCTCGTTCGTTCGAATCTGAGCATGTACTCGTGGCAAGCTCGCACTCTTTGGGCGCAATAGAACGCTCTCATGGGGTTTCAATCCTCGTTCGTTCGAATCTGAGCATGTACTCGTGGCAAGCTCGCACTCTTTGGGCGCAATAGAACGCTCTCATGGGGTTTCAATCCTCGTTCGTTCGAATCTGAGCATGTACTCGTGGCAAGCTCGCACTCTTTGGCGCAATAGAACGCTCTCATGGGGTTTCAATCCTCGTTCGTTCGAATCTGAGCATGTACTCGTGGCAAGCTCGCACTCTTTGGGCGTAATAGAACGCTCTCATGGGGTTTCAATCCTCGTTCGTTCGAATCTGAGCATGTACTCGTGGCAAGCTCGCACTCTTTGGCGCAATAGAACGTTCTCATGGGGTTTCAATCCTCGTTCGTTCGAATCTGAGCATGTACTCGTGGCAAGCTCGCACTCTTTGGGCGCAATAGAACGCTCTCATGGGGTTTCAATCCTCGTTCGTTCGAATCTGAGCATGTACTCGTGGCAAGCTCGCACTCTTTGGGCGCAATAGAACGCTCTCATGGGGTTTCAATCCTCGTTCGTTCGAATCTGAGCATGTACTCGTGGCAAGCTCGCACTCTTTGGCGCAATAGAACGCTCTCATGGGGTTTCAATCCTCGTTCGTTCGAATCTGAGCATGTACTCGTGGCAAGCTCGCACTCTTTGGCGCAATAGAACGCTCTCATGGGGTTTCAATCCTCGTTCGTTCGAATCTGAGCATGTACTCGTGGCAAGCTCGCACTCTTTGGCGCAATAGAACGCTCTCATGGGGTTTCAATCCTCGTTCGTTCGAATCTGAGCATGTACTCGTGGCAAGCTCGCACTCTTTGGGCGTAATAGAACGCTCTCATGGCGTTTCAATCCTCGTTCGTTCGAATCTGAGCATGTACTCGTGCCAAGCTCGCACTCTTTGGCGCAATAGAAAGCTCTCATGGGGTTTCAATCTCGTTCGTTCGAATCTGAGCATGTACTCGTGGCAAGCTCGCACTCTTTGGGCGCAATAGAACGCTCTCATGGGGTTTCAATCCTCGTTCGTTCGAATCTGAGCATGTACTCGTGGCAAGCTCGCACTCTTTGGCGCAATAGAACGCTCTCATGGGGTTTCAATCCTCGTTCGTTCGAATCTGAGCATGTACTCGTGGCAAGCTCGCACTCTTTGGGCGCAATAGAACGCTCTCATGGGGTTTCAATCCTCGTTCGTTCGAATCTGAGCATGTACTCGTGGCAAGCTCGCACTCTTTTGGCGCAATAGAACGCTCTGATGGGGTTTCAATCCTCGTTCGTTCGAATCTGAGCATGTACTCGTGGCAAGCTCGCACTCTTAGGCGCAATAGAAAGCTCTCATGGGGTTTCAATCCTCGTTCGTTCGAATCTGAGCATGTACTCGTGGCAAGCTCGCACTCTTTGGGCGTAATAGAACGCTCTCTTGGGGTTTCAATCCTCGTTCGTTCGTTCGAATCTGAGCATGTACTCGTGGCAAGCTCGTACTCTTTGGCGCAATAGAACGCTCTCATGGGGTTTCAATCCTCGTTCGTTCGAATCTGAGCGTGTACTCGTGGCAAGCTCGCACTCTTTGGCGCAATAGAACGCTCTCATGGGGTTTCAATCCTCGTTCGTTCGAATCTGAGCATGTACTCGTGGCAAGCACGCACTCTTTAGGCGCAATAGAACGCTCTCATGGGGTTTCAATCCTCGTTCGTTCGAATCTGAGCATGTACTCGTGGCAAGCTCGCACTCTTTGGCGCAATAGAACGCTCTCATGGGGTTTCAATCCTCGTTCGTTCGAATCTGAGCATGTACTCGTGGCAAGCTCGCACTCTTTGGCGCAATAGAACGCTCTCATGGGGTTTCAATCCTCGTTCGTTCGAATCTGAGCATGTACTCGTGGCAAGCTCGCACTCTTTGGCGCAATAGAACGCTCTCATGGGGTTTCAATCCTCGTTCGTTCGAATCTGAGCATGTACTCGTGGCAAGCTCGCACTCTTTGGCGCAATAGAACGCTCTCATGGGGTTTCAATCCTCGTTCGTTCGAATCTGAGCATGTACTCTTGGCAAGCTCGCACTCTTTGGCGCAATAGAACGCTCTCATGGGGTTTCAATCCTCGTTCGTTCGAATCTGAGCATGTACTCGTGGCAAGCTCGCACTCTTTAGGCGCAATAGAACGCTCTCATGGGGTTTCAATCGTTCGTTCGTTCGAATCTGAGCATGTACTCGTGGCAAGCTCGCACTCTTTGGGCGCAATAGAACGCTCTCATGGGGTTTCAATCCTCGTTCGTTCGAATCTGAGCATGTACTCGTGGCAAGCTCGCACTCTTTGGCGCAATAGAACGCTCTCATGGGGTTTCAATCCTCGTTCGTTCGAATCTGAGCATGTACTCGTGGCAAGCTCGCACTCTTTGGGCGTAATAGAACGCTCTCATGGGGTTTCAATCCTCGTTCGTTCGAATCTGAGCATGTACTCGTGGCAAGCTCGCACTCTTTGGCGCAATAGAACGCTCTCATGGGGTTTCAATCCTCGTTCGTTCGAATCTGAGCGTGTACTCGTGGCAAGCTCGCACTCTTTGGCGCAATAGAACGCTCTCATGGGGTTTCATTCCTCGTTCGTTCGAATCTGAGCTTGTACTCGTGGCTAGCTCGCACTCTTAGGCGCAATAGAAAGCTCTCATGGGGTTTCAATCCTCGTTCGTTCGAATCTGAGCATGTACTCGTGGCAAGCTCGCACTCTTTGGGCGTAATAGAACGCTCTCATGGGGTTTCAATCCTCGTTCGTTCGAATCTGAGCATGTACTCGTGGCAAGCTCGCACTCTTTGGCGCAATAGAACGCTCTCATGGGGTTTCATTCCTCGTTCGTTCGAATCTGAGCATGTACTCGTGGCAAGCTCGCACTCTTAGGCGCAATAGAACGCTCTCATGGGGTTTCAATCCTCGTTCGTTCGAATCTGAGCATGTACTCGTGGCAAGCTCGCACTCTTTGGCGCAATAGAACGCTCTCATGGGGTTTCAATCCTCGTTCGTTCGAATCTGAGCATGTACTCGTGGCAAGCTCGCACTCTTTGGCGCAATAGAACGCTCTCATGGGGTTTCAATCCTCGTTCGTTCGAATCTGAGCATGTACTCGTGGCAAGCTCGCACTCTTTGGCGCAATAGAACGCTCTCATGGGGTTTCAATCCTCGTTCGTTCGAATCTGAGCATGTACTCGTGGCAAGCTCGCACTCTTTGGGCGCAATAGAACGCTCTCATGGGGTTTCAATCCTCGTTCGTTCGAATCTGAGCATGTACTCGTGGCAAGCTCGCACTCTTTGGCGCAATAGAACGCTCTCATGGGGTTTTTCAATCCTCGTTCGTTCGAATCTGAGCATGTACTCGTGGCAAGCTCGCACTCTTTGGCGCAATAGAACGCTCTCACGGGGTTTCAATCCTCGTTCGTTTGAATCTGAGCATGTACTCGGGGCAAGCTCGCACTCTTAGGCGCAATAGAACGCTCTCATGGGGTTTCAATCCTCGTTCGTTCGATCCTGAGCATGTACTCGTGGCAAGCTCGCACTCTTTGGGCGTAATAGAACGCTCTCATGGGGTTTCAATCCTCGTTCGTTCGAATCTGAGCATGTACTCGTGGCAAGCTCGCACTCTTTGGCGCAATAGAACGCTCTCATGGGGTTTCAATCCTCGTTCGTTCGAATCTGAGCATGTACTCGTGGCAAGCTCGCACTCTTTAGGCGCAATAGAAAGCTCTCATGGGGTTCCAATCCTCGTTCGTTCGAATCTGAGCATGTACTCGTGGCAAGCTCGCACTCTTTGGGCGTAATAGAACGCTCTCATGGGGTTTCAATCCTCGTTCGTTCGAATCTGAGCATGTACTCGTGGCAAGCTCGCACTCTTTGGCGCAATAGAACGCTCTCATGGGGTTTCAATCCTCGTTCGTTCGAATCTGAGCTTGTACTCGTGGCTAGCTCGCACTCTTAGGCGCAATAGAACGCTCTCATGGGGTTTCAATCCTCGTTCGTTCGAATCTGAGCATGTACTCGTGGCAAGCTCGCACTCTTTGGGCGTAATAGAACGCTCTCATGGGGTTTCAATCCTCGTTCGTTCGAATCTGAGCATGTACTCGTGCCAAGCTCGCACTCTTTGGCACAATAGAACGCTCTCATGGGGTTTCAATCCTCATTCGTTCGAATCTGAGCATGTACTTGTGGCAAGCTCGCACTCTTTGGGCGTAATAGAACGCTCTCATGGGGTTTCAATCCTTGTTCGTTCAAATCTGAGCATGTACTCGTGGCAAGCTCGCACTCTTAGGCGTAATAGAACGCTCACATGGGGTTTCAATCCTCGTTCGTTCGAATCTGAGCATGTACTCGTGGCAAGCTCGCACTCTTTGGCGCAATAGAACGCTCTCATGGGGTTTCATTCCTCGTTCGTTCGAATCTGAGCTTGTACTCGTGGCTAGCTCGCACTCTTAGGCGCAATAGAAAGCTCTCATGGGGTTTCAATCCTCGTTCGTTCGAATCTGAGCATGTACTCGTGGCAAGCTCGCACTCTTTGGGCGTAATAGAAAGCTCTCATGGGGTTTCAATCCTCGTTCGTTCGAATCTGAGCATGTACTCGTGGCAAGCTCGCACTCTTTGGCGCAATAGAAAGCTCTCATGGGGTTCCAATCCTCGTTCGTTCGAATCTGAGCATGTACTCGTGGCAAGCTCGCACTCTTTGGCACAATAGAACGCTCTCATGGGGTTTCAATCCTCGTTCGTTCGAATCTGAGCGTGTACTCGTGGCAAGCTCGCATTCTTTGGCGCAATAGAACGCTCTCTTTGGGCGTAATAGAACGCTCTCATGGGGTTTCAATCCTTGTTCGTTCAAATCTGAGCAAGTACTCGTGGCAAGCTCGCACTCTTAGGCGCAATAGAACGCTCACATGGGGTTTAGAAGGAAAGGTAGGGTTTTCCCTCTCTCTCTCTCTAGATTTTCTTGCTCCCAACCTCTCTAGATCATGTTTTGATCTCGTTTTCCTTCATTTTCCCTATGGAGGAGTGCTCCTAGGCTTGGAGGGAGCTCGGGGCTGTGGATGAGAGCTTGTTGGTGGATGGATCTTCAACCCTAGCTTGCTTGAGCTTGTGTGGGAGTTCGATTTGAGGTTAGTAAACTCTCTTGCAACCTCTATTCGTGATTTTTGCATGAGATTTAGCTTGTAAACCTAGTTCTTGGAAATTAGGGTTTATTTTAGGGTTTCGTGATTGTGAGCCCTTGAGGTGGAATTGATGGGTGTAGAATGTTGTGTTAGGTTGGATTTGAGGCCTCCTAACTCTATTTTGGACTTTGGACAAGAGATTCTTGGTCTAAGGTATTTTTACCCTTTTTCCCTTTGTTGTATGTCGTTTTTCGATTTTGGTTGTTCGATGTTCTAACCCCATAGGGATCTCCTTTAGGGCGCTAGAAATCGAGGGGACAACTTTGTTTCGAAGTACTGCGAGGCTTCGATGGATTTCCGGTGGGTTTGACCTCACCGAAATGGGTGAACTCCCCCTATATCTCCTCTAATATTTTAGAGTTGAATTGTTGCATAATCATGCTTATTTGACATGATAGAAATATTGGGACTTTGATATATGTGTAGCATATATGAAAATTGCATACTCTATATGATAGAGTTCATGTTATGAAGTTGTAGTTGCATGAATTATGTATATATATTGTGCATGCAAAAGGCATAGTACATATAGAGTGCTATATGAGAATAACATGCTTGTTATATTGATTGCACAAATAGTGCATTGATGCATTGAAAATGCTAAGTAAGTTATGCATGTTAGAAAAGAATGTCATAAAAGACATTATTTGGTTTATGATCTAGTGGATCCTCTTCGCATACTAAAGTATGCTTGTATAGAGGAAAGAGAAGTTATGGCAAATGCATGGTAAGTTGTTGCACCTCATCTAGGTGAGCAACTTTGACGGGCATTGTTGGCCTTGGACTCGACCTTTTGGTCGTGGGTTGATTCCATGTTTAAGACATGAGGAAAGGGAATATATTTGCATTGATATTATAATTGATTAAACACTTGCATGATAGTTTTATACTCTATGAAGTAGAGGTTATTGTAGCTTATGCAAAGCATGACATATGGCATCGTAGAATGCATGATTTTGGGCATTTTGTAGAATGCATGTTATGGCATTTGTAGAATGCATGATTATAGCATTAGAGAATGCACGAATTATGGCATTAGAATAATGCATGGTTTATGAACTTAGTAAACAAAGAGATGAACATTTACATATTGGTAGGGACATACCCTAGAACATTGAGAACAACATGATGATGTTGACATTAGCATTTTGGCTATTGGATGTAGTAAACATAAAGTGATATGTTTTGACATAACGTGAAATTAAACCTATGATATTATTATGGTATCATAAGGTGGGTTTGTGTTGCACCGAAGTGATTAGGTTGTTGGGCTTAATTACTTTTAAGTGATTTTAAAACTTCAAATTCAGCCTTTGGGCTTCCTGGGCAGCCCAATGCTTAATGGGCTTTGCCTGGGAGCCCGTGCCCAAGTCTCCTCATGAGATATGTTTAGTCCCACATTGGAAACCAATGTGATGTTGTTGCACCTTATATACTCCCTCTTTCTCAAGCTATTTGCTTGGGAGAAAAAGAGCATTGTGCTCTCGATTAAACACACACACACACGCACGGCACGAGCACGAGCACGAGCCGGGCCGGGCCGGGCGGCGGAGCGCGCGGGTTCCTGGACTCGGTTCACTTTTATTCTTATTTTTATTTTTGTTTTTATTAACTTAACCTCACCTCGGGAAGGATTAAGATCCAACAGGATCTCGACCAAGATTTGGTCATTTGACCACCTCGGGAAGGGCTAAGATCCAACAGATCTTTGACCAAGATTTGGTCACCTTCGGAATGATCCAAATCTGGTCGTCTTGGGAAGGACCAACGGGTTGGTCTGCCAAGATTTGAACCGTTGGAGCTCTCCTATATAAAGAGGTGAAGGTGCATTTGGATGAGTAGGTACAACACCAAAAGCCCGAGATCACCTTCTCATCCATCTTCTTCCTCACCCTTTTACACTTAGTTTCACATATAACTTTACATTCTTTGTTCGTATTTTTGCTGGATCTCCTAAAGTCTGTTGGGTTCGTTTTGCGCCACCTTGGAGCCGTGCCGACGGGGTGGACAGTGGTCGTTGTATCGCTAGGAGTGATTGCCGGTAGCCTCGTACGTGGAGGGGCAATCTTGCTTCTAGGACAGTGCATTTGCACGCCTCGACCCACAGGTCTCATCTATTCTCTTTCCCTCATTTTTATTATAGTCTGCGATTTTCAAAATAGCAATTAAATTGTTTTCATTTAAATCTACTCAAGACAATATTTTTAATTGTCTAAAACAAAAATTAGTTAGATTTAAGTTTTACTAAAAGATTTAAAAAGAGAGACAACTATTTACTTTTTCCAACAATCTAGAAGAAAGATTGATTTATTCTCTCTATTTCTTTTAGTACGGTAAATATAGTATTACTGCTGTAGAATAAAGTATATATCCTGTTATTGATACTGCTATAATCCTGAACATATATATACTGTCGTTCTTACACTGATAATTAATCTTATAGTATTTTACTGTTGCCACCATAAATAATATACTATCACGAAACATAACCTACAATATTTTACTGTTGTTTCTCTAAAGTTTAGAACAATCTTGTGACATTAGTATAGTTTAATTACCCACAGATATTTTACGATGGAGAATTCGTATTCGGCGAAGCCTTTTACTTTTGATGGTCGTAACTTTAAAAGGTGCCAGAATCAAATGAGGTTCTGGCTCACCACACTTGGGCTTGTATCTGCTATCTCGGATCCTACCGAGAATAGCACTGGAACTGCACCTGAAGGTGCAATCCATCTTGCGGTCAACAGACCGTATACTCGGAGCCAAGCCCAAGCCGGATCCACTCCTCCTGCTACTGCACCTGCACCCGCAACTGCACCTCTTATTGACCCTAACATGATCAACTATAACTGTTTGAATCGGATTCTTAGTACCCTATCTGATAAACTGTATGACATATACTCTAGTGCTAAAACAGCTAGGAAACTTTGGACATCTTTAGAAAATAAGTATGGTCAAGTCGATCCTACCCAGAAGAGATACCAAGCTTCAGATTTGATTAAGTTTAAGTTGGTAGATAATAAGTCCATGTCTGACCAGCTTCATGATTTTGAGCATATAGTTGAGCAGCTCAGATCTAGTGGTGTGGATCTTGATGAGAGCTTTTTAGTTGCCACCCTTATAGATAAATTGCCACCCGCTTGGTCGAACCATGCAAATGATCTTAATCATAATCAAAGAGAGCTTTCCCTGAATTATGTCCTAAGATCTATTAGAATAGAAGAGTTGAACCGAGCTAGGGATAAGAAGCCTAGTGACCCTACAACCCAAGCCAACCTGGTAGAGAATCCCAAGAATAAGGGTAGAAACTTTCAGCCTCATAGGAACTTTAAGAAGAAGCCTTTCCACCATAGAAAGTTCAACCCAAACTTTAAGAAACCTAAACCTGAGGAGAGTGGAGGCAACTCTGGTTGCTTTGTGTGCGGAAAGACCAATCACTTTGCGAAGAATTGCTATTTCCGCAAGTCTCGACCTTTTGCACCGAAGAAGAAGAAGGGAGCTCCACCTGAGCGCCAAATGAATATGTTGACTGTTGGGCCTGACCCTTCTGACCCCACTATCAGGTTAGGATCTAGTGTGTCTGAAGTTAACCTTGCCTTTAGTTCCTCTGATTGGTGGATAGATACTGGAGCAAACGTTCATGCTTGCTCTGATCGTTCTTGGTTTTCCACCTTTCAGGACTCGTGTGGAGGATCGGTGAACATGGGGAATGCAGCCTCTTCTCACGTGCTTGGGACCGGTCGAGTAGATTTAATGCTGACCTCTGGGAAGACCCTAACCTTGCACGGAGTCCACCATGTTCTCGATATTAGGAAGAATCTGATTTGTGGTTCTCTTTTAGTTCAGCGAGGTTTTAAGTTAGTTTTTGAATGTAATAGGGTAATTATCACAAAGGGTGTGAATTTTATAGGGAAGGGATTTTTGTGTGATGGTTTGTTTAAACTATCTGTATCTTCTCCTTCTATTAATGATAATGCCCTTGTTTTGAATGTTGTTTCTACTAATATTTGGCATGGAAGATTGGGACATGTGAATTATAATACTGTTAAAAGATTGATGCATCTTGATTTGATTCCTAAATCTGATTTGCCTGATCATAGATGTGAAATATGTGTGCAAGCTAAGGAGCCTAGAAAACTTTTTAAATCAGTGGATAGAGATTGTGATCTTTTAGAACTTGTGCATAGTGATGTGTGTGATGGAAGTAGACCTACTAGAGGAGGAAATAAATATTTTGTAACTTTTATAGATGATCATTCAAAATATTGTTATGTCTATTTGATCAAGACAAAAGATGAAGTTTTAAGCAGATTCAAAATTTATAAAGCTGAGGCAGAAAATCAATTAGATAAGAAAATCAAGATTTTGAGATCTGATCGAGGTGGTGAATATACTTCAAATGATATGACTGCTTTCTGTCAAGAATTTGGAATTGTACATCAAGTGACTGCACCTTACACACCTCAATCTAATGGAGTTGCTGAACGTAAGAATAGGACTTTGATGGATATGGTGAACTCGATGATTATTAGTTCAGGTGTACCCGAGAACTTGTGGGGGGAAGCTTTGATTTCTGCATGTGTGATTTTAAATAGGATTCCCCACAAGAATTCCAATGTGTCTCCTTATGAGCTTTGGAAAGGTAGGAAGCCTAATTTGGGTTATCTTAAAGTGTGGGGGTGCCTAGCTAAAGTAAAGATTCCTGAAAATAAGAAAAGGAAGTTAGGACCTAAGACTGTGGATACAGTTTTTATGGGTTATGCACAGGATAGCAATGCAAACAGATTTTTGGTAGTGAATTCTGAAATTAATGAGATTTCTAACAACACTATAATTGAGGCTAGAGATGCAGTATATTTTGAGAATGTTTTTCCTTAGGATTAGAGTAGATAGACCTACTCCAGTTGAGCCTGTAGGTAGCTCTAACAGACCTAGAGTTAGTGAACCTATAGTAGAGGTTGAACCTAGAAGAAGTAGGCGTCCTAGAATAGAGAAAACTTTTGGAGATAATTTTTGTGTCCTACTTGTAGAAGATACTCCATCTACCTTTGACCAAGCTATGAAGTCTGTAGATGCATCATTTTGGAAAGAGGCTATTAATCTTGAGATGCAGTCCATTCTACAGAATCATACTTGGGAGTTGACTGATTTACCTCTAGGATGTAAGCCTGTAGGTTGTAGATGGATCTTTAAGAAGAAGTTGAGACCTGATGGATCTGTAGATAAGTATAAGGCTAGACTAGTAACACAGGGCTTTGCACAGAAGCCTGGTGTGGATTACTTTGATGTATATGCACCTATTGCTAGGATTACTTCTATTAGAGTGTTGATTGCCTTAGCTTCTGTCCATGGTTTGATTATCCATCAAATGGATGTTAAGACAGCTTTTCTGAATGGTGATTTAGATGAAGAGATCTATATGAAGCAACCTGAGGGTTTTGTAGTTTCTGGACATGAAAACAAAGTGTGCAAATTGACTAGATCTCTATATGGTCTTAAACAAGCTCCTAAACAGTGGCATTTGAAATTTGATTCATTGGTTGTATCAAATGGCTTTTATGTGAACATGTCTGATGAATGTGTATATTCAAAGGAATATGATGGACGGATTGTAATCTTGTGTTTGTATGTTGATGACATTCTGATTTTTGGTACCAATATGAATGTGATAAATGATGTGAAGAAATTACTTAATGAGAACTTTGATATGAAAGATCTTGGGCAAGCAGATGTAATTCTTAAAATGAAGATCATTAGAAAATCAAATGAAATTATTATGAGCCAATCTCATTATAGTGAACAGTAGTTAAAGAAGTTTGGATATTTTGATGTTAGACCTGTAGTAACACCTTATGATCCTAGTGTACACCTTAAGAAGAATAGAGGAGATCCAATAGGTCAAAATAGATATGCTCAGATTATAGGATCCTTAGGATACCTAATAGATTACACTAGACCTGATTTGACTTATGCTGTGAACAGATTGAGAAGATATACCCATAACCCAAATAGAGAGCATTGGAATGCTTTAGAAAGAGTTTTGAGATATCTGAAGGGGACTGTGTCTTATGGATTACATTACAGTGGCTTTCCTGCAGTGTTGGAAGGATATAGTGATGCCAATTGGATTAGTGATACAGCTGATGTGAAGTCGACTACTGGATTTGTTTTTCTTCTAGGAGGAGCAGCTGTCTCTTGGAAATCAACTAAACAATCTTTGATTGCTAGAAGTACTATGGAATCTGAACTTATAGCATTAGATACCACTATAGCAGAGGCTAAGTGGATTAGAGAGTTTCTTTATGATTTGCCACTAATGGAGCGACCCTTAGCACCTGTCTGTATTCATTGTGATTGTAGATCTGCTATTGATAAATGTGCCCAAGAGAATGTGGAGACTAAGATGAATAGATTCATGAAAGTGAGACATAAATTCATTCGACAGAATATGAAAGAAAATGTAATTGCATTAGAATTTGTCAGATCTGCGAGAAATTTGGCTGATCAGCTTACAAAGGGATTATCTAGGACTGTGATCCTAGAATCGTCGAGGGGGATGGGGCTGAGCCCACAATAGTAGTTACCGGCGACGGCAACCCAACCTATTGCAGGTTCAATGGGTAGAAACAAGTCGAACAGGTAGCTGTGAGGAGCACTGTTTTTGTATCCTCAGCCCTATGGCGACAGTGCTCATAACTGCAAGTGGATAGGAAGGGCTTTGACCCTGAATGGTTCCGAGACCCATGAGGCAGGGTGTGACCTTGCGGATACCCTTTGAGGACCTACTATATGTGTGGAGTCATGAGGCCGCGACTATGGGAAGAGTTTCGGTTCCCTAAAACACACATGAAGCGATACTAGCGCATGGCCGTAATAGCGCTCACCCGCTTAGAACCTAAACGGCTGTACCATGTGTGCGGTTTGTGGAAATCCGATTCACCGGCCTTGGTTCAAGGTGTAGTCCACCATTGTGCCCTCGGATGTACATAGACAAGCACTAAGTGAAGGTTCAAACCCGAAAGGTACCTTCGCCGAATACGTGGTATAAGAGATCCAGCATTCTTTTGAGTTATTTTGTATTTCAGTTTTATTTACTTTCTTTATTTGAAGTTTTAAATCATGTGGGGGAATGTTGGGCTTAATTAATTTTAAGTGATTTTAAAACTTCAAATTCAGCCTTTGGGCTTCCTGGGCAGCCCAATCTTAATGGGCTTTGCCTGGGAGCACGTGCCCAAGTCTCCTCATGAGAGATGTTTAGTCCCACATTGGAAACCAATGTGATGTTGTTGCACCTTATATACTCCCTCTTTCTCAAGCTATTTGCTTGGGAGAAAAAGAGCATTGTGCTCTCGATTAAACACACACACGCACGGCACGAGCACGAGCCGGGCCGGGCCTGGCGGCGGCGCGCGCGGGTTCCTGGACCCGGTTCACTTTTATTCTTATTTTTATTTTTGTTTTTATTAACTTAACCTCACCTCGGGAAGGATTAAGATCCAACAGGATCTCGACCAAGATTTGGTCATTTGACCACCTCGGGAAGGGCTAAGATCCAACAGATCTTTGACCAAGATTTGGTCACCTTGGGAATGATCCAAATCTGGTCGTCTTGGGAAGGACCAACGGGTTGGTCTCCCAAGATTTGAACCGTTGGAGCTCTCCTATATAAAGAGGTGAAGGTGCATTTGGATGAGTAGGTACAACACCAAAAACCCGAGATCACCTTCTCATCCATCTTCTTCCTCACCCTTTTACACTTAGTTTCACATATAACTTTACATTCTTTGTTCGTATTTTTGCTGGATCTCCTAAAGTCTGTTAGGTTCGTTTTGCGCCACCTTGGAGCCGTGCCGACGGGGTGGACAGTGGTCGTTGTATCGCTAGGAGTTATTGCCGGTAGCCTCGTACGTGGAGGGGCAATCTTGCTTCTAGGACAGTGCATTTGCACGCCTCGACCCACAGGTCTCATCTATTCTCTTTCCCTCATTTTTATTATAGTCTGCGATTTTCAAAATAGCAATTAAATTGTTTTCATTTAAATCTACTCAAGACAATATTTTTAATTGTCTAAAACAAAAATTAGTTAGATTTAAGTTTTACTAAAAGATTTAAAAAGAGAGACAACTATTTACTTTTTCCAACATAGGTCACTTCCATTTTTAGGGTAAAATAACCATAATGATAATGGTAGTTGCATGTTACCCTAGTGTTTAATTATGTATGATGGCATAAGTGACTTGTGAAATGAAATGGAGCAATGAGCTCATTTTGCATGTAAGTAGAATTATGTGTACTACTTACACATCATAAAGGAATGTTTGCATGTATGAAAATCTTGTATGCGTAAGTGATAAACAGGTAGATAAACAAGTACATGCATGAACTATTGACATCATGATTCGTGGAACATGATTAGTTATGGGACAACTTAGTACAATTATGTACGAAAGCATGTGTATAAAGTGGATAATTCTCTAGTATTCTAAGAGAATAGGAATTGGGAACTTAGAAAGCCTAGTGTTGTTGAACATAGGTTGACAATGATGATATAAATTTAGTGTTGTGGAACATAGGTTGACAATGATGATATAAACCTAGTGTTGTTGAACATAGGTTGACAATGATGATATAAACCTAGTGTTGTGGAACATAGGTTGACAATGATGATATAAACCTAGTGTTGTGGAACATAGGTTGACAATGATGATATAAACCTAGTGTTGTTGAACATAGGTTGACAATGATGATATAAACCTAGTGTTGTTGAACATAGGTTGACAATGATGATATAAACCTAGTGTTGTTGAACATAGGTTGACAATGATGATAGAAACCTAGTGTCATTGAACATAGGTTGACAATGATGATATAAACCTAGTATTGTTGAACATAGGTTGACAATGATGATATGAACCTAGTGTTGTGAACATAAGTTGGAAATGATGATATGAAACCTAGTGTCATTGAACATAGGTTGACAATGATGATATGAACCTAGTGTTGTTGAACATAGGTTGACAATGATGATATAAACCTAGTGTTGTTGAACATAGGTTGACAATGATGATATTGTGAAACATAGATAGGGAAAGTGAACAAGTGGACTTGTTAAACGCTATGAACCCATGAAAGAAAACTTGCATGTTGCTGGAATGTAAGTAATTGGTTAAAGCAGCGATTCTGCTAGTATGTATATGACCGGTGGGTCATTGATGAGCATCTAGACTTTGATGCATTGTGCATGTGACTAAAGCTTGCAAGGGCCAAATGAGCTCAATTAGCAGTTGCTCGTGGGGGTCGCTCCCCAAGGGCATTGGTCCTCCGGAGGTGTAATCAAACGAGAGTGCTCGCTTTGCTATTTTGAGAGCCGATTGGGTGATGGATGCGATGCACGACCCCAGGTCATGGATGCATAGCACGACTGGGTGGGGTGATGGATGCTGGACACCACCATGAGGCGCGACGCAAGTTAGGGCCGTACTTGATGTAGGTCCTTGAGGGATTTGGTGATGGATGCGATGCACGACCCCAGGCCATGGATGCATAGCACGACTGGGTGGGGTGATGGATGCTGGACACCACCATGAGGCACGGCGTAAGCTAGGGCCGTACTTGATGTAGGTCCTTGAGGGATTTGGTGATGGATGCGATGCACGACCCCAGGTCATGGATGCATAGCACGACTGGGTGGGGTGATGGATGCTGGACACCACCATGAAACGCGGCGCAAGCATTCGAGAAAATGGGTTGGTGGAGCAGCGATTCTGACACCAATGCCAAGCATTCGAGAAAATGGGTTGGTGGAGCAGCGATTCTGACACCAATGCTAAGTATTCGAGAAATGGGTTGGTGGTGCGGCGATTCCGACACCAATGCCAAAAAGAATGACATAAATGAACTTGTGGGATGAACCTAGGAGAAAATGAAAAAAAAATGTCATTTATATAGGTTGCATTCGTTCATGTTTTAAATTTAAACATGTGATTGTAGTTATGCATGGTTTATTATGAACTAACCTATGCTTGTGTTGTTTTCTTTGGACCTGGTGGATCGAGCTTCTCCCTTGGGTGGCCTTACCCACTGGGAACTATGTTTATAGTTCTCACCCCACATTTTTCAGGTCCATCCGCGAGTGAGGCGGCGTAGCGAGGCAAGGGCGTGGCGTAATTGATAGTGGCCCTTCCTTATTTTGGTTATGTGCATAGATGTACCCGAATCTTGAACATGAAGAGTATAAGAGTTATGTAAAGTGATGTGTAGTTAAGTGTAACTACTATTTGAGAACTTGGATGTAATGAATATAAACAAAAGAAAATTCTGGCATGTACAAATGTGCAAATGTGGTGTAATAGAAGTATATGCTTCTTTTGTTGATACTTCCCTTGTGCAACTCATGTATTCGGTTCTTGTTTGGAACATTGTATTGATGCTTGTGTTGTGACGCCGTGACGGATAGGGGATACTCTGTCCGTTCGGCGGGTCTGGTGCACGCGCCCGTGCGGGTTGTCCTTCCACCTAGTTGGTGTTAAGGCACGGCGGGGCGTGACATACGTACCCTTCAAAACTTCAAAAATATCTGATTTACCCCTGCTATTTTTTTCTTTCTAATATACCCCTTATACGTTCCACAGTTATCCAAAATACCCCCGCTGTTATCCCTCGTTAAGTTATCTAGGATTAAACAAGAGTTAAATGTTTACCAGAGTTAAATGTTTTACCATTGGAGGAAAAATAAGAAAAGAATTTGATATTTTAAGGGCACATAAGAAAAGTGTAAGATAGGGGGTGCCCTAGGATCTATCTAGAGTATATCAATCACCTAGAGGGGGTGAATAGGTGTATAAACAAAAATCACAAATCTCAATGCGATAAAGTAAATGCGGAAAATAAAATCAGCACATCGAGATTTACGTGGGAAACTCCACCTTGGAGAAAAACCCACGGGACCAACACGCGATAACAATCCACTAAGAATAAAAGATTACAAGGTGATTACCGACTCCACGGACTTAACCTCTCTTTTATCTTCTACGGATCTCGCGCACTCCACCGGGTTGTCCACGCCCCACGTCCGAATCCACGAACGCCACGTCCCGAATCCACGAGACGCCCAACTTCGAATCCACGAAGCCTTCTACACGTCGAATCCACGACGCCCACCCGAATCCACGAGCGCACTCCGTCCGGAGCAAGAACAATAAAATTGATGATGGTTTATTGCTTAGAATATCATTGAAAATCTGTGGAAAAAATCTCTAAGCAAATCTCAAATTGATTCTAAAAGAATATTAGAAATTAGGGCACCATGAATCAATTTGAGAGAAGCTTGATGTAGAAGATGAGGAAAACGGTCACCTACAAGCTTCTAGGGTTTCTAAAAGATAATATATGCTTCACCACATTTTAGAGACACCCCCACATCTTATTTATAGGTTAGAAGCAATCCGAAATAGGTTAGGATTAAAAAACAGTTTTTAGAAAGGTTTGGAAGCAAACCGATTTCGACTAGGATTGAAAAACTGATTTTAAAAGGGTTTGGAACCAAATTAGGATTGCTAAGATATTTTAAGGAATCTCCTATCTTATTTATAGGTTTGGGGGACATTAGAATTAGAGTAGGATTGAGAAAATAACTTTCCAAAACTTCGCGACGGGTCGGGGTCCGGACCTTGGATCGCAGGGTCCGGACCCGGAAACAATTCCGCGTTTCATTGTCCGGACCGTAGCCAACAAGGTCCGGACCCGCTCTGCGAAACACTCTGGGGTCCGGACCTCAACCCTCAGGGTCCGGACCTCCGCCCTCAGGGTCCGGACCTCATCCTCAGGGTCCGGACCCTCCCATCGTGACAGCCAGGGAGGCGTACGGGATCCGGACCTCATCTCAGGGTCCGGATCCTGGAAGTTGGAAAACTCATTATTTATAATTTAAACAATTTTTATCCATTCTAATGTCTTCCAAACACTTGTAAATGTTTATAAATCATCATCAAGATTATTTAAACTTACCAAGCATCGTGAATTCATACGTTGAGTCTGCGAGTCTTCAAACTTCGTTTCTTCTTCTTTAAACCTTCAAGACTCCGACCCACTTCACGAAATATGCCAATATAAAATCCGTAACAAAAAGTACTTACAATTTGAAGGATATATAAGAAAAGTTGGTTACGGTAAAAGAGTATATTTGAAAGGGCAAAATGATAATTTCACATAGATAACGGCGGCTCTAACAGTTCACTAACAGAGTTTAACTTTAGGGGTATATTAGAAAGAACTTGGAACGTAAGAAGGGTATTTTCAATATTAGCCTTCTAAGAGGGGTAAATCAGAAAGTCGAAAACTTTTCAGTGGTATATAAGCAATTGCCCCTATTTCAAATCTTTCTGCTAGGATCAAACCTTTTTCCAAACTAGTAAAAAAGGATGCGCCATTTGTCTGGGATGCAGAATGCCAAGCAGCTTTCGAAGAGATAAAAAGGTAATTAATGAATCCGCCAGTACTTGCCACTCTAATACACGGCAGACCCTCGATATTAGGCACAGCAGCCCTCGACGGGTCACTGAGAGCACTTTTGGCACAAAATAATGAAGAAGTAAAGGAACAAGCTCTATATTACCTCAGTAGGATGTTGATGGGAGTAGAGAATTCATATTCACCAATAGAAAAGCATTGCTTAGTGCTCACATATGCTGTCAAGAAACTAAGACATTATATGCTTGAGCACAAAATTTATTTAGTATCGAAAATCGATCCACTCAAATTCTTAATGACAAAACCTGTTTTAACTAGAAGGCTAGCGAAATGGACAGTTATCCTTCTAGCGTTTGATGTTACATACATGCCACAAAAGGTTGTGAAGGGGCAAGCACTTGCCGATTTTCTAAAAGCGCACCAAGTACCTGATTATTTGCTATTAATATGTGATTTGCCGAATGAAGAAATATTACTCATTGAATACAATCAACCATGCTGGGAGATGTACTTCGATGGAACATCCTCCATTAAACCTGCATATAGCCTGAATATTCTGTAAATAAGAGCAGGGGCGGTCTAATTTTTGTGACATCTAAAAGAGGAATCTTGCGATATACTCTAGCACTTTCTGAATCTCGTACAAATAATGAAAGTGAATTTGAAGCCTTGATTGCAGGATTGGAGATAGCTCTTTTCATGAATATACAACGATTACACATCTATAGAAATTCTCAGCTAATAATTAATAAGGTGATGGGTGAATATAAAGTCCACAAACCGGAATTGACCAAGTATCAGAAAAAGGGTGCAAGAACTCATAAAGGAATACCAAATTTCACGCTGGAAACGGTCTCTCGAGCCGTAAACGGGAAGGCTGATGCCCTAGCCAGACTAGCTAAAGAGCTAGCTGATCTTGATCTTGATGAAATCCATGTGACTATTAAGAATAGAAAAATTCTGTCACCTGCAGACTTGAATCTTGAAGAAGAATCAAAAGAAGTTAAGAAGGCAAATGCGCTAAAAGTTGAAATCGAACATGATTGGAGAACACCCTTCATTAACTATTTTAGATACAATGAACTCCCTAAAGAAAAGACAAAACAAGTTCAATTGAAAAAGAGGGCAATGTGGTATGCCTTCGTGAATGATACCCTCTATCGAAGGTCCTACAATCAGTTATGACTGAGATGCATATCACCAGAAGAAATTAATTATGCACGAAGTCCATTCGGGCATATGCACTGCACACCAATCCTACCCAAAGATGCACCTCAAAATTAAACACTTGGGCTATTATTGGCCCATATTGGTTCAAGATTGTATGGAATATGCTAGGAAATGCCATCAATGCCAAATCCATAGCGACTTTATCCATCAACATCTGAATCCTCTACACCCGACAATTGCCTCTTAGCCGTTCGACATGTGGGGAACAGACGTCATAGGGCAAATTAATCCTCCTTCACTCCGGGGTTACAGATTCATTCTTGTCACAACAATCTATTTCTCTAGATGGGCTGAGGCTATTCCTTTGAGAGAAGTGAAAGCAAATAATGTCATAGAATTCTTTAGAGAAAATATTCTGAACCACTTCAGGGTTCCTCGTCGAATTATCTCCGATAACATTGCGGCCTTCAAAAGTTTTAAGGTGAGCAGATTCGCTTCTCATCATAAGATCGATTGGCGATATTCATTGATCTACAATCTAAGCGCTAATAGGTTGGCCGAAGCCTCCAATAAAACACTACTCAAAATTCTGAAGAAAATTATCGGTAAAAATAAGGGGGAATTGTACGATAAGATTTCATATGCACTCTGGGCTTATCGAACAACTTTTAAAACCCCTACTCAAGCCACACCTTATTCTTTGATTTTTGGAACCGAAGCAATACTTCCTTTAGAAATATAATTGCCGTCACTGAGGATAGTAGTTCAATATGAAATGATAAATGAAGAAAATGCTCTCTTAAGAGTCGAAGAATTAGATTCTTTGGACGAAAAATGACTAACTGTGCAACAAAACCTAGAACTTTACCAGTCTCAAATATCAAGAGCTTATAACAAATTGGCGCGCATCCGTACTTTTGAAGCAGGAGATTTGATATTAGTCCATCGACAGCCTATGATAATTAACAGACATGCTGGAGGCAAATTCGATCCAAATTGGGAAGGTCCCTATGTCATAGAAAAAGTATATGAGAGAGGAGCTTATCAATTAATTGATGCAAAAGGACAAAGGCCAATGTCGCCGATCAATGACCGATTCTTGAAGAGGTACTACCCGTAAAACAAAAAAGAAAAAGAAAAACTTCGGCTGTGATAAAAACCCCACAGGCAAAAATGGGATCCCCACTGTGAGAAAACCTATCTTCAGCTCACAGGCAAAAAATAGGGAAAAGAGTTTCTTGTGAAAACCCTCACGAGCGTTAGTTCCCAATAAACTTAAAATCTATACTTATTTTGCCAACGATGGAATGCTAACTCACCCTTCGGGGTCGGTTATGCGCAGCAATCTTGATATACCGGATTGCTTTCAGGGGCCAAACAAACTAGAAAAAAAATGTGAGTTATGGGGAGCCCTAGGATCTATCTAGAAACTATCAAATACCTAGAGGGGGGGTGAATAGGTATAACGGCCAAACCACAAACTCGATGCAATAAAAATAAATGCGGAAAATAAAAATCAGCACACCGAGATTTACGTGAAAAAATTCTAACTTGGAGAAAAACCCACGGGACCAACACGCGAAAAATAATCCACTAAAAATAAAAGATTACAAGGTGATTATCGACTCCATGGACTTAACCTCTCCTTTATCTCCTACGGATCTCGCGCACGCCGCAGGGTTGTCCACGCCCCACGTCCGAATCCACGGACGCCACTCGAATCCATGAGCACCAACGATTCGAATCCATGAATCGCCTTGATCATGCCGAATCCACGACGCCACTCCGTCCAGAGCAAAACGAATAACATTGGTAGTGATTCCTTACTTAGAAAAATATTAAAGAATCGTAGAAGATATTTCTAAGCAATAGCCGGATCAATTCTCCATGAAGAAAGAGAAATTAGGGTTTCAATAATTGATCCGTTAGAAACTTGTTGTTGGAGAGGAGAAAAAAAGCACCCAACAAGTTTCTAGGGTTTCCAAAAGATATTCTATGCTTAACCACGTTATAAAAATACCCCTACATCTTATTTATAGGTTTGGAAGCAATTAGAATCAGACTATGATTGAAAAATTAATTTTAAAAAATTTGCGTCGGGTTCAGGGTTCGAACCTTACATCAGTATCCGAACTTTGAAGTTTCTATACGTTTCATAGTCCGAACCTTGACCCAGGGTCCGGACCCTCCTTGTGTAACAGCCAGAGAGGCGTATGGGTTCCGGACCTTAAACTAGAGTCCGGATCCTGAAACTTGGAAAACTTCAGTTTTGAATATTTTATTAATTTAAACTCATTCTAATGAGTCTAGTTCCAAACATATATATATGATTATAAATCACCATCAATATTATTTAAACTTACCAAGCATCATGAATTCAAATTTTGAGTCTTCGAATCTTCAAGCTTCATTTTTTTCTAGTTCAAACCTTCAAGACTCCGACTTAACCTAAGATGACTCGTCACGACTCGTCACGAAATATGGCAACACTAAAATCCGTAACAAAAAATTTCTTGCCGACGATGGAATGCTAACTCACCCTTTAGGGTCGATTACACACAGCAACCTTGATATATCAGGTTGCTTCCGGAGACCAAACAAATCCAACAAAATACATTCTTCAAAACCTTTCTTACCAATGAAGAAATACTAATTCATCCTTCGAGGTTAAGTATGCGAGCAGACATCGGCAAATGAAGTTTCTTCCCAAGGCAAAGAGAGTATGAATAACAGTTTTTTATTAAGATAAGGTTAATAAAACACATGTAAAATTATTGCAAATAAAAAAGGTGGAAAGTCGCCACTGCCTTGAGATGAAATCATAAACAAAAGAGAGATCTAAATCTAAAGGGAAAGTAAATGAGGCCTACACAAAAGGGAAGCTCAAAGATCAAACTCCTTGCAGTAACAATCAAAATCCTTTATGAGGTTGGAAAGATTATTGAGCTCCACCATCGCACTATGACTATCTTTAGCTGCTATGAATTCTTCAATCACTCCTTCAACTATCTCCATTGCTTTATCTTTGCCCGAATCAAGTCGGAGAATGCATTTATTTATAATATTAATTTCGTCACTCAACTCTGCATTTCGATAGTTCTTGTGCAAGAGCCCTCTCTAAATCTTCAACCTTCTGGCATTGCTGACCAAGTGAGGCCAAAGCCTTTTTCTTAACTTGGATTAGAGAACCCTTTTTAGAGTCCTAATCCCTGAGCTCCTTAATGACTTGATCTATGTGCTCTCTGGCTTTCAATACACGAGCTGAAGAAGCATAAGATGGATGGGCTGTAACTTCTCGAATAGCTTCTGCTTCCTTAAACAACTTCAGGAGACGCATATTCAAGCCTGAAATATCGATCCCCATACGGGATAGAATTCCACAATACTCAACGACTTTTTTTGAACGATGGGGTAACTATGACAACTGGACTCGATCAAATGATCTACCGAGGTGGGCCTATTTCTCTGCCCAAAGATCTGGTCAGAAAATGTTAGATGACTTGTGATTATGGGTCGACCTATGTTCGAAACTTTCAAGGAGCCACTGCCTTCTTTTAAGCACACGTTCTCTTCCAAAACTTTCACAACAGCAATAGCATCATCCTTATTTGTGGACTCGACCTCTAGATCTTTCGTTGCAGCTGTATCATCATCATCATCATCTTTGGATTCATTTACTATTAAAGCGTGCACAGAAGCTGCCATATTTGTATCATAGGTGTTTTCATCGACTACCCACTAAAAGAAAGAAAAGAAGAGAAGATAGATCATCATACAAGAAATGCATGTAATGGTCTTTGTATGCCGATCTTGAGGGATTACCGTATTTTGAGGCGAGTCTGGATCATCTTTGCTAACCGATAGAGACGGATCATAATCAATTTCAGGATTATACTGAGAAGGGATACTATTTTCGATCTCTGTAAGTAAAAGGAGAAGGTTAAGAAACTTGACAATATCTTAAGATAATAGTCAAAAAAAAAAGAGGGGTACCCTGGAGAGAGGCAACGCCTTAAGGATCTGCCACAACAGTCTTCGCATTAATTTAGAGGATATGATTATGACCTATAAGGACAGACATATGCGAATAAATAAAAAGATGATAGTTTTGTTAAGACACAGGAAGGAAAGACTCACCGCTCTCTTCAAGAGAAGTAAGATATAGAGGATGCTCTATCTCATTACCAATGATGTGGGAGTAAGTGTTGGGTGTTGAAACAAGCTCCCTCGCGTTAGAATAGTCTGCTCCAAAGAAGTTAGAGTAAAAAAAAAAAAAAAAAAAGATTGGATACCTTCAGAGGATGTCAGTGTTGATAGTCTCTCCCTTGGAGCCCACCTTGTACGAAATTGAGGTGCGAAAAGGGGAGAGAAATAAATAAAAAAAAAGAGAAAAAAAAGAGGGAAAGGAAATAATACATAATAACGACTTACTTTCTTCTCCTATAGTGCTTGTCATGGCCACTCACGCATCAATACAAAGTCTTTTCAGGACTTCAGGACTTAAATCTTTGGAAGACCTCTTTTTGCTAGCCTGGTTGTTCATAGACCAGATTCTAACAGATCATGCACGAGCAAAGATGGGCTAGATGAGTTTGCGATGTTGTTCATTTGTGAGAAAGAATCATGAGCAGATCCTTCTAGGCAGCTTTCCCTAGCTGCATGAGAAGATGGGGCTAGGTCACCTATTTTACTTTGAGACTTTGCAGGTAAAGGTTCAGAAATGGGCCTAGCAGATCCTTCTATGGGGTTTGGCCTATTTCCATGAGAAGACGGGCCTATCTCACATATCTCACTCTGAGGTTTTACAGGCAAAAATTTAGAAACGGGCATAGGGATGGTAGAGTTGCCAGCTTTCTCCAGGTCTAGCTCAAGTTCAACCAAAGAATTAATATCGGATGAATAATAAGGCTCTAATATAGTCCTCCACCAAAGAGCATGCAAACGTGTTGGCTTTCCAACACGACTTGTATCTGGGATAAAAAATCAAGTGACAGACTCTTATAAAGTGTGACCAATACTCTGTTAGCACACCAGCTGAAATAGCAATTCTAGCTATATTACCATTATCCCTAACATAATGCTGATCAAAACCAAACTAACGAGCAAATCTATGAGGATTATAAGGCTGTGCGTGGAATACGTTTCCCACACGAAGGGATATAATACTATGACGGATGGACATTAAATACTCCTTGGCATTATCTGGGAACTCCGTTATCTCCACCAAATTAATTATATCATGAACTCAACCCTCTTTGGAAAGAGCGAATGGAAATGGATGCCAAATGAATTTCTCCTGTTGCCATAGATTTACCCTGGATCTTCTTGCATCCTATTGACGCATCATAGTCCGAGCGATCCTAAGTGTGGCTTGAGTTTCCTTGAGACGACCCAGGTTGGCCGGACGGTTGTTGTGGCTTGTTTCCCGAAGCGATCCTAGTTGTTTTATTGGGTTGCTTCTCGGGCTTGTTGCCGTTTCTGTGGATTGATGGCATTTCGCATCGATGCGACCTCACAGCTCTTCTAGCACTTCTACGTACACCGCGGTCTGATCAGCATCCACCGTTTGGAGTCTTGTTTCTTTTCCGCGAAAAGGGTCGTTGAAGTTTTTTGTGCCGACCCGTGAGCCTTGATGCAGTGCAGTTCTGCTTGCAGAAGGTTTTATGTGCCTATGAGATGAGCAGGTGACAGTGACAGGGATACGTCCCGGTGGACTTTATGATGGGTTTTACTTTGTGGTTATCTCCTTTGATGCATACTAGTTGCCTTACAGTAGCATAGTTGTTTCAGTTGTATGTTAGCCTCATACTTACTTGTGCTACTGTATACCATATCTATCTTTTGTTGACCCCGGGTTTTAGTGCCGGTGTGTACACCATCGCCTTCGTCGGCTTGCGGTACCCACTGGGGTGGGGGAAGACATATGTGTACATGTTTCTCACCCCCCACCCCCGTTGCAGGTTTTCAGGTTGAGGCAGGAGGGTGGTGAGTGTCGGGACGCCTGCGAGGCACGCCTAGATAGTAGCTCTAGAGGTTCCGACTCGTGAGGCTACATCCCCAGAAATTTGGTTATCACCCCTACCTTCGCCTATTAGATGTCATTTGTGGTTCAGTTATTCGTCTTTGGGATTTTACGTTTTCTAGCATGCATTGTGTGTTGTGAATTTACTCCATTATGATTATGTGATGGGATAGCATGCTTGGATTGATTGGTTGTATCCATGCTTGTTTTCCCAGTCGTTTCATTTATCGATATTTTGGTTTTCTACCCCCTCGTAGGTAGCGTCGTAAAAACAAGGTTTCCGTGTGGGAAACGGTTTTCAAATGGATTTCTGATTGCTCGGTTTTGTGATTTCAAAAAGAGAGTTCTCGTGTGGGAGAACAGTTTTTCAAATGATTCTTGAATGTTTAGAAATTAGGGTTTCAAATAAAGCTTTTCTGGGTAAGGAGCAGCTTTCTAGAATGACTTGTTGCGCTTGTGCATTTTGCATCATCCTTCGCTTAAGGACCTGCTTAGATTCATACAGGTTTAAGGACGGCTAGCTGTATGAATCTTTGGTAGTCGTTGTATGTGGCTGCTGTTGTGATGAATGAATGGTGGTTGTGATCCTGTTGTATGCTAGTAAATGTGGACGCCGTGCAAATACAGGGGAGGTCTGTCCGTGTGTACAGTGGACCCTGTATTTGTGCGGGTCTGTACGTGGCGCGGGGCTAGGCTTTCAAAAAAAAAAAATTTTGGCACGTCTTTTTCTTGCATCTGAACTATGCTCCGGGGCGTGACAAGTTATTGGAATGGTATATAAAATAAAAATGCTCATATGCTTTGAAAACATGTTGGAATATAGAGTTTGCATCGATTATTTTAAAGGAGTGCGAAGAACTACCACCACATGGTAGGGGTAAGAGTCTACGCACCCCGGTTGTTCGGGCGGTTTTGTGGGCAGTTGCGACACCACATGAGAAAATTGAATTGCATCTTATCCGAAAAAAATGTGATATAAGTGCAAAAAGATGCAAAAGGAAAATGTCGCACTAAATTTTTATTTTTTTTCCTGGTGTTCTAAGGTGCGTCCACATAGCCCCAAGATGCTGCTTCAAGAGGACACCCCCTGTGCGTTCATAGTTATTTTGCGTCAAATTTTTGAATGTTTATTTGCAAGAAATTTCTGTCTATTGTTGAATCCTATTAATCATCTCATGAATGAGGGTTTAGCCGACATCTTGATCGCTTTTGAGCCTTTAGTTATCTTTGATGAGTCTTGTTTTTGAAAGGCTTATATGAATTAAGTTCCAATCGGGTCTAATATTTTATCTACATGATCTTTCAAGACTTCAAGACTCCATGTTTGTCTAAGTCATAGAGTTTGTTTTTAGGAGTTACAAAATTGTAATTTTGAATTCTATTTGGATCTTTCACGCGAGAAGTTCATTGTTTTGGTAATGGCAATGAATTTCATTTTTTGAGAGATGAGCATCGTGAGTGTTTTATGTATTTTTGAGTTTTGTCACGAAATTGCCAAAGGGGGAGATTGTTATGGATTTTATATTGGCATATTTCGTGAAGTGAGTCGGAGTCTTGAAGGTTTAAAGAAGAAGAAACGATGTTTGAAGACTCGCAGACTCAACGTATGAATTCACGATGCTTGGTAAGTTTAAATAATCTTGATGATGATTTATAAACATTTATAAGTGTTTGGAAGACATTAGAATAGATAAAAATTGTTTTAAATTATAAAAAATGAGTTTTCCAACTTCCAGGATCCGGACCCTGAGATGAGGTCCGGATCCCGTACACCTCCCTGGCTGTCACGCAGGGAGGGTCCGGACCCTGTGGGTTGAGGTCCGGATCCCGTACGCCTCCCTGGCTGTCACGCAGGGAGGGTCCGGACCCTGTGGGCTGAGGTCCGGATCCTGTACGACTCTCAGGCTTTTCGCAAAGAGGGTCCGGACCCTGTTGACTGCGGTCCGGACAATGAAACGCGGAATTGTTTCCGGGTCCGGACCCTGCGATCCAAGGTCCGGACCCCGACCCGTCGCGAAGTTTTGGAAAGTCATTTTCTCAATCCTACTCTGATTCTAATGTCCCCCAAACCTGTAAATAAGATGGTAGATTCCTTAAAATATCTTAGCAATCCTAATTTGGTTCCAAACCTTTCTAAAATCAGTTTTTCAATCCTAGTCGAAATCGGTTTGCTTTCAAACCTTTCTAAAAACTGTTTTTTAATCCTAATCTATTTCGGATTGCTTCTAACCTATAAATAAGATGTGGGGGTGTCTCTAAAACGTGGGAAAAGCATAGATTATCTTTTAGAAGCCCTAGAAGCTTGTAGGTAACCGTTTTCCTCATCTTCTACATCAAGCTTCTCTCAAATTGATTCATGGTGCCCTAATTTCTAATATTCTTTTAGAATCAATTTGAGAATTGCTTAGAGACTATTCCCACAGATCTTTCATGATATTCTAAGCAATAAACCATCATCATTTTTATTGTTCTTGCTCCGGATGGAGTGCACTCGTGGATTCGAGTGAGCGTCGTGGATTCGACGTGTTGAAGGCTTCGTGGATTCGAAGTTGGGCGTCTCGTGGATTCGAGGCGTGGCGTCCGTGGATTCGGACGTGGGGCATGGACAACCCGTTGGTGCGCGTGATCCGCTGAAGAGAAGGGAGAGGTTAAGTCCGTGGAGTCGGTAATCACCTTGTAATTCTTTACTCTTAGTGGATTGTTTTTTCGCGTGTTGGTCCCGTGGGTTTTTCTCCAAGGTGGAGTTTCCCACGTAAATCTCGGTGTGCTGATTTTATTTTCCGCATTACTTTATTGCATTGAGATTTGTGATTTTTGTTTATACACCTATTCACCCCCCTCTAGGTGATTGATATACTCTAGATAGATCCTAGGGCACCCCCTATCTTACAAACTCATAATGCCCGTACCGAGTCCTAAAAGTCGTCTTAGGAATATCCTCGGCCTTCACCTTCAATTGGTGGTAACCTGACTGCAAGTCAATCTTCGAGAAGACACAAGATCCTTGCAGCTGATCAAACAGATCATCAATGCGCGGCAAAGGTGTGAGACCCCAGATTAGTCCTATATATGAGATATAATAGGGCTAAACTTTCAACCCGGCTTAAGCATTTTCGGTGGTGGATAGGCCGAAGAGGTTGAGAGAGTTAAGCGTGCTAGGACGGGAGTAGTCCTAGGATGGGTGACCCCCTGGGAAGTTGGGGCGTCACAGTTGGTATCAGAGCCAATTACCAGCCGGAAGTGTGAGATGGGTCTCGGCTGAGCCGGGTCTGAATGACAGGCTAGCGAGACGTCTCACATCGCCTGGTACTTGTGAGTCTGAGCCTGACGAGGACGTCAGGGCTTAAAGGGGGGGAGATTGTGAGACCCCAGATTAGTCCTATATATGAGATATAATAGAGCTAAACTCTCAACCCAGCTTAAGCATTTTCGGTGGTGGATAGGCCGAAGAGGTTGAGAGAGTTAAGCGTGCTAGGACGGGAGTAGTCCTAGGATGGGTGACCCCCTGGGAAGTTGGGGCGTCACAAAAGGATACCTGTTCTTGATGGTCACTTTATTCAACTCTCAATAATCCACACATAGTCTAAGTGAACCATCCTTCTTCTTCACGAATAACACCGGCGCTCCCCAAGGCGATACGCTGGGTCTCACAAACCCCTTATCCATCAAATCCTGAAGCTGCGCTTTAAGCTCTCTCAGCTCAGCCGGTGCTATTCAGTAGGGTGTCTTTGAGATTGGCGCAGTTCCTGGGACTACGTCAATCACAAACTCGACCTCCCTGTTTGGTGGCATCTCAGTCAACTCCGGGGGAAACACGTTCGGGAACTCGCGGACTACAGAGATGTCCTCGAGCTCCGGTGCCACCGCAGATACCTCCACAACAGTCGCCAGAAATGCAATACATCCTCAACTCATCATCTGTCTCGCTCGTGCCGACGAAATCCACGTCGCGAACAAAGTGCTCCTGCAGCCTCGATACACGTACTCCACCTGGCCTGGCTCGCGAAACGTCACGGTCCTCTCGCCGCAGTCGATCGTCGCGAAGTAGCGTGCCAGCCAATCCATGCCAAGCACCACATCAAAATCCTGCAATCGCCCCAAGACCAACAGGTCTGCGGGCATCACCCAAGGTCCAAGCTGCACTGGGCAAGCTCGACAACACTCCTCCACAAGCAACACGTGCTCGGGAATCTGCACCTCTCGTGCACAGGGTAACGGCCCTAACACTAGCCCATGTAAGGATGCAAATGCTCGACTAACAAAAGAATGTGATGCACCGGTATCAAATAATGCACGAGCTCTAATGCCAGAAATTAAAATGATACCTGCCACCACACGATAAGCCACCGTGGAGTCCTCTAGCTGAGCCGCAAAGACTCTGCCGCTCTGCGCCTGCTGTCGTCGCTCACCTGGGCGTGGTACAGAAGCCCGATCCATCTGGCTATGAGTCGGCGAAGCTCCATAAGTCTGCTGATGAACTGGGGGTGCCGAAGCGATCGATGGTACAGGCGACGACGCTGCTCGGGGACAAGCTGCCCGTAGATGTCCGGACTGACCACATCCAAAACACCGGCCCTCACGCTGCTCGCACTGCCTAGGCCAATGTGGTCCCCCGCAGATGACACATCTCGGTGCTCCCCTCTGCTGCCGTCCCTGCTGACGAGATCCACCAGACCTCTGTCACCCCGAAAACCCACGACCCTGAGATCGTGATCGTGGAGGTCTCGGCGGGCGTCTGCCGCTGGTCTGTCCTCCGTACTCTGGAGTCGGGCGCTTCCTATCCAAACCCTGACTCAGAGTGGCCGCCCGCTCACTCGCCGTCAAGGCTCCACGCTCCACCCATAGCGCCTGCTCGATCGACGCGTCCAAGGTCTGCAACCTCTGCGCCTGTACAAGGACAAAGATCTCCTGTCTCAATCCTCGCTCGAATAAATAAACTCTGTGAGCCTCATCTCTCGCTACAAAAGGAACACAGTTCAGGAGTCTGGTAAACTCTCGAGTATACTCCTGCACTATGCGATCTCCCTGAAGTAACTTCTTCAGATCCTCCTCGAGTTTCTGCTTCACGCTGTTAGGGAAATAGGACCCATACAGCATCCCGCAGAACTCGGCCCAACTCAAACGCAGCGCATCCAGCGACCTGCTCGATCTCGTCCTCGTCCACCAGGTGCGTGCATCACCCATCAAGCAGTGAACCGCCAAATGAACCTGCTCCCGCTTTGGTATGAAGAGATCCTCGAATAACTTCTCCACCTCGCCTACCCAGGCCTCCACCACCCATGGCTCGGTGTGGCTACCATCAAAACGGGGTGGATCAAATCGGCAAAAACAAGCTAGTCTCTCAGTCATCCGCTCCTGCTCGGCCTCCGACATCTGTCCACCTGACCGGGAAGTGTCGCCAACCGGTGCGGCCGGAACTGCCGCTGCTGGGGGTACGGCTGCAGCTGGAACGTCAGCTGGAATAGCAGGGGGTGGCTCCTGCGACTCCGTCGCTCTAGGTGCTGCACTCCACGTGTGAGTAATGGTATCACACATCCTCCGCAATAGTGCACTCTGCTGCCTAGCTGACTCGGCTAGCGTAGTCAACTGCTCACTCAAATCAGGGGGTGCACTAGGCCCCGCCTGCTCAGGCACCTCCGTAGGCACGGGGGTAGCCCGCGTCGGGGGTCGACCTCGGTGTCGGGGAGGCGTCATGCTCACCTGCGCAACACACAGATCAGTCAGCAACCACAAAACAACTCAAGACCCAATCAAGCGAAAGTCTAGAAGGTCGCCTATTTTCCCTCGCTGCTTGACGTCGTCTGCAGCCAACGCAAGTTCGCGACAGGAAAGGACACACGCCTTCGATCACTCCCTCCACTTAAGGATGAGTTCAACAGTCAAATCGATAAGTTTCGCAGCAAGTCACGTCTCTCACGTCTTGCATTCCTAGGGTCTGCCAAAGCCTAGGGTTTACTAAGTCCCAACGACCTATTCCTAAGCTCTGATACCAACTTAATCTGTCACGCCCCGGATTACTCGTTCCCCGGGCTCGCCAACAGATCCGCCGTATACATAGACATTTCTATGTATACGAAGCGATAGCTAACCTGTAAACAAACATACAAGCAACTACAAGAGATATAGAGCTGAAATAAAACATACTAATAACAGAAGCCACATATACATATAGGATCCAAAATACAACAGTCCCTCCAGAACCAAAATAGGAACAAGTCCACAGTATATGTACATGGCTCAACTCAAAAAATAAACTATCTCCAGTAGGATCCTCCTCTAGGAACAACAGGGACAGGTAGGGATCTAGCTCGCGACTCCCTTACCTCGATCCGCAGAAACAGGTGCAGCAGCCGCAACAGAAGAATGCTCTGCAAGAAAACGTGGCAACAATGGGTGTGAAAACTACTATCAAAAGAAGTAGTCCTCAGTGGGTACCACTACCGACCTTAACGGTCCACCCACTAAGTCTACGAGACTAACAGTATAGCTGGTAGGTAAAGAACAACAAAGTAAGCTGGAATAAATCCTACAGCAGTAATGCCACTACCCTACCACTATCCAAGTCAACTCTCAAGTAAGAATCACCAAAGTGAAAAGTCACCCCTGACCCAATCTAACGGAACCGCCCAAACAGGCTCGTCCAGCCAACTGCCTAGCCACACCGCACACTACCAAAAAGGGTAGCCGGTTCAAATACCAGATCCAACTAATCTGTAGTGACAGCAACGCAAAAGAGGCCTCACTTCGGAGCGGCACTCGGGGGAGCTACCCAACCGAGTTAAAAGCGTATCTCTGTCGAGCACAAACAGGCTCCGACAGGCTATAATCAAATGGAAAGGGGTCAAAATGGGTCGAAGACTCCAAGCTCACGTGCCCTCAGCACAAACAGAAGCTAAAACAAGAGTCTGGGTCCACCATCAACCCCGACGGCACCCGGTAATACAGAACAGCCTAACCCTGCTGTAAATACAAGCTCGGCATCCCAGCACGAGCGTAAACTCGTCCTACAACAAACTAAGTATCCACCTCGCACTAACAGCGGTGATACAAGTACAGAAACGGCTCCTAGAGCTAAATCTGATAATAGTTCGAAAAGTGACGGTTGTAGTTTCGCGAGTTTTCTCCTAAGTCAATTCTCAGTTCAGCATGTAAAGTCATGTCGATAAATTATCAATTTATGCTCCAAATTCAGATTTTATAATAATACATGCAAATTCATGAATTCGCGCTACTAACATGATTTAACAGATAATAAAACAGCATGCTGCACTCTCTACAACTTAGGAGAAAATCCGGCAATTTCGGTACATTAACCCACCTCAAAAGCTATCCAATAACGGCTAGGAGTCGAGTGGAAGGCCTCCAAACAACACCGGCTGAAATCGAGCTCAAATCTGCAACCTCGAGATTCGGACCCACCTGCTGATGTTCTGGGCGCCCAGAACATCAGCCCAGAACTGCAGCCAGGCAGCATGACCAACATGGATTCAACATGCGATAAAATCCAAATCCTAAGTCCGAATGCAGTGAAATTTGGCTCAACTCACCAGTAGGGGCTCAAGAACACACCCTCCAAATTTCAGCCAAAACGGAGTTCGACTCGATGTCCAAAAGGTCCCCACACAGATTCGGATTCACTACTGGACCCTCCTGCACATGGATCCAGAAGTTCCAACAACTAAGCAAAAATCACATTAAGCAAGAATTCTGGAATTCCAACGAATCTAGCCCATGAAAAAGGGTTACCAACCTCCCAAATACAGTGATGGAACAAACCAAAACCTCTCCAAGGATCCTCACAAAGATCTGGATTCAAAAATCCAAGAAATTCCATCAATGGTCCAAAAATTCAGCACTTAAGCTAATTACTCAAAATCTGAGCTAGCACTCACTTTGAATCCTCAATTCAGGTGGGAAGAACCTCCAAACCAGCAAGGAATGAGGAAGGATCAATCTTCACTTCGAAATTCCAGCTCCCAAGAGATTTGGATCCATAAGATCAATGGAAAACCCAAGTTTCAGCTCAAGAACACAAGGGGTCGAGTAAAACATCAACTGTAGCTTACATACCTGTCCAAATTTCGATTGGAAGGATTCTACGTCTTTCTCTACGAGTCCTCTATCCAACAAACAATGTTTCGTGAGATTTGGATACTCTCACACTGCACACGAGCAAGAACACCACAGGTCGACGTTGCAGTTCTGCAGGAATCCAAGGTCTTCAATGGAGAGAGGTGGAATTTGGGTGGAAATGGAGGCTATCCTTGCAAAATTCCAGCTTCACCATGAAGAGGGGAGAAAGGACCTCAGGGGAGATCGTCCACATCTTTTAAAGACCACAGGTTTAGGTGTGCTGTGCCCCAAGAACAAAGATACACATAACCTACTCTCAACAGGAAAACCCATATTCGGGCGCCCGAAACCCAGGAAGTGGGCGCCCGGTTCTTCAGCCTGCACAAAACTCGAGCATCGGACTCTCCGCCGCGGTCCGGTGCACCCTAATCTGGTCCGGCGGAGTTCACCAACCAATCAACACGTGTCAAGCAGATCGATATTCACGAGGTAGGATTTCCGGACTCACTTTCCGGGCGCCCGATACTGGATCTGGAATGACTTAGCAGTTTTCAGAAAACTAGCACTCAACATCTGGGCGCCCAAAACACAACTTCCGGGCGCCCTAAAGTCCATATGCCCAAAACTTCAGTTTTGGCTTACATCGGTGCTCCGAGTCCGTTTTCGCGTCTATTTGACGCCGAAACGACTCCGACTTGTCTCGACCTTCTCCAAGAGTGTCGAACAGTTTAGGATACTGCAGTCATTCCGTCAGTTAGGCCCCAGGGGTACTACAATGCGACGATTTTGCTACCCGAGCCACGTGATGGCGGAGACGGATTGGGGGTATGCGACGATTTCGCTATCCCGGGCATGCGGCGATTCCGCTACCTGAATAAGGAGATGACGATTTCACTCCTTGGAGGTTGGGACCATGATGGGGATGGTGATTCCATTGCCCGGTGCCCAACGCTATATTGTGTAAAGTGGACATGTTGGGGTATGCGACGATTTCGCTATCCCGGGGATGCGGCGATTCCGCTACCCGAATAAGGAGATGACGATTTCACTCCGTAGAGACTGGGACCATGATGGGGATGGCGATTTCATTGCCCGGTGCCCAATACTTGCGGCGATTCCGCTTTGGTTGAGAACCAAATGGGTGATGCGGCGATTCCGACACCATAAATAAATGACAAGTAGTTGAACTTGGACAATGTGAGATATAGGATGAACCTAGGAGAAAATGAAAGTTGTCATTTTATTTGCTTGCATCCTTTATGTTTATTTACAAGCATGTAAATATTTGTATGCATAGTTATTTGAAATCTAACTTATGCTTATGGTGTTTCTTTGGACCTGGTGGGTCGAGCTTCTCTCTTGGGTGGCCTTACCCACTGGGAACTATGTTTATAGTTCTCACCCCACGTTTTTCAGGTCCTTCCGCGAGTGAGGCGGCGGAGCGAGGCAAGGGTTTGGCTCTGTAGATAGCGGCCTTTCCATTTTGGTGTTATGTGTAGTTGTACCCTGAGTTTTGGATAATGATAGCATAGGGGTTTTTATTAAATGTATACAACTTGTAATTCCATAGTTTTGGAACTTGATGTATGGAATAGGAATGAAAGAAAAGAAAATTTGAGCATGTATAAATGTGCAAATGTGATGTAATAGAAGTAGAACTTCTTTATGTTGATGCTTTCCTTGTGCAACTCCTGTACTCCGTTCCTAGTTGGAACATCGTGGAAATGCTTGTGTTGTGACGCCTTGGTCGGGTAGGGGAGACTCTATCCGTTCAGTGGGTCTGGGGCACGCGCTCGTGCGGTTTGTCCTTCCACCTACTTGGTGTTAAGGCACGACGGGGCGTGACAGACTAAGGTGGTATCAGAGCGTAGAAACGGTCTAGGTGGACCTAAGAAATCCTAGGATGAAAAAGACCCTAGGAGTGTAGGCTCGTGAGTGACGAGATCTTTGATTGTGGTGAAAGATAAGTGATTGGGTTATGTCCTTATACCTCTAATTGGAAGTAGAGGTAGATTCGAGGTGTGTCTTATTCTTCACCAAGGGAGTTCATGTTGGCGGCCGACAACATGAAACCAAGTGAGGGGAATAAGAGCCCTTGAGTGACTTTCGCCTAGATTGGGTTCACGTTTATTTTCGTGAAATGTTATGTCGTAAATGACTTTGAATGTCATGAAATGACCAAAGTCGTTGTGTTTTCAGGAGATAATGGTACGTGGAAGACCTACTACGAGAGTTGGGCTCGGGGAGTCGAGCGCGGCCCCCAAACAACTCGGGGAGGATGAGAACTCGGGTCTCCGCGAGCAGTTGACCGAGTTGATGGGCGTGGTTCGGCGATAGGCCGAATCCATGCAGCGACAGGAGGAGCAAATTAAGAAGCTCCAAGACGAGATGGCACAGCAAGCAGCTGCGACTAGGGAGGAGAGAACGGATGCACCTCCGGTCTCTGCTTCGGCACCGGCAGAGGGAGTGGCACCGGCGCCGGCTGTGGCGCCACCCGCACCACCGACTGCGGCCGATGGGTCAGGTGCTCCTATGCCCGATCTCGCGGCGGGGGAGGCGGAGAGGGAGCGCGCACTTGCGGCTCTCGTAATGTTTAAGAAGTTCAACCCGCCTATCTTCAATGGGAAGAACGTGGATCCATGGGACGTGGAGACGTGGATCGATACAATTGAGACGCTCTTCGAGGATCTGTATACCTTGGAGAGGGACAAGGTGCACCTCACCGCTCATTGTTTGGGGCGATCGGCGAAGGTGTGGTGGAAGGGAGTCAAGCGTGATCAACTCTCTAGCCTTCCGCCACCGACTTGGGAGGAGTTTCGGGGTTTGATGTTCGCCGCCTACTTCCCCGATAGTGAGAAGAGGAAACTCCAAGAGAAGTTTCGAAAGTTAAAGCAAGGGAACCGCACCGTGCGTGAGTACGAGAGGAAATTCTCGTATATTATTAAATGTGTACCGCACGTTGTCCGCGGAGAATTGGACAAGGTCGATTGCTTCGTGCGCGGGCTTCGACCGGAGATCTTTCGGGCGGTTCACGCCTTCAAGCTGCAGACCTTTGCGGAGGTCTTGGACCGTGCCCTCTGGGTGGAGCACGGGAATGCATGTGCACACGAGGAGCGCGAATCTTGGGAAAGAGAGAAGGAAAAGGATAAGGAAAAAGGAAAGAAGCGTCCAACGGGTGGCTCGGGTGGATCTCCGGTCGAAGCCCGCTGGGTGGAGCACGGGAATGCATGTGCACGCGAGGAGCGCGAATCTTGGGAAAGAGAGAAGGAAAAGGATAAGGAAAAAGGAAAGAAGCGTCCAACGGGTGGCTCGGGTGGTCAGTCTAGCTCTAAGCGACCCCCGAAGCACTCGTAGTCGCAAAACCGATCTCGGGGGTCTCAGCAGAATCGACCCTCGAGCCGGTGCCCGATTTGTAGCAGCCCCCACAACCCTCGACAGTGTGATTACCGTGAGGGCCGGTGCTACAAGTGCGGACAGCCGGGACATATGCGGTTTAATTGCCCGATGGATGATGGCCGGGCACCGTCGTCGGCATCGGCATTCGCATCGCCGAGACAGCTTGCGGGCATTCCACCCGCGGCGATGTCGGCAGGCCGTACTCCGCCACCGAGACCAGTTGAGGGCCAGCGGCCGGCGCCCATTGGACGGGTATTCGCCTCGCAGGTGGAGGAGCCTTCTGCCCCGGAGGATGTCGTGGCAGGTATTGTGTTGATTAATGGCATTCGATGTAGAGCTTTGTTTGATACCGGAGCATCGCATTCATTCATTGCTCGATCATTTGCTACTGCACATGGAATAAAAATTATAGAAGCCACGCATGCAAGAACTGTGCAAGTGCCAGAACACACCTTTTGTGTACATCAAGCGTGTGTTAACTGTCCAGTGAGGATTGAAAACTGGATCATGCCAGCTGATTTGCTGGTGTTGAATCGAATGAACGAATATGACTTAATCCTGGGAATGGATTGGCTCTCGAGCTATCACGCTACTATTGATTGTGAGAGTCGGATAGTGAGGTTTAGAGAACCCGGGCACAAGGAGTTTGTGTACCGTGGGTGCAAGAGTTCGCTCTTTGCATCGATGGTGTCCACGTCGCAAACAAGAAAGCTCATTGTTAGCGGTTGCGTTGCTTACTTAGCGACGGTTGTGGACGACCGAAAGGAGGTGTTGGGGCTCGAGGACATTCCTGTAGTCCAAGAGTTCCCGGATGTGTTTCCGGCGGAATTACCCGGAATGCCACCGGATCGGGAGGTTGAGTTTGTGATAGACCTACTCCCGGGAACAGCACCGGTTTCTAAAGCTCCGTATAGAATGGCACCGGTGGAGCTAAAGGAATTGAAAGCACAACTACAAGACTTGTTGGACAAGGGTTTTGTAAAGCCAAGTGTGTCACCTTGGGGAGCCCCTGTTCTATTTGTGCGAAAGAAGGACGGTTCACTACGGTTATGTGTGGATTACCGTGAGTTGAATAAGGTGACCGTCAAGAACAAGTACCCGTTGCCCCGTATTGATGACTTATTTGATCAGTTGCAAGGGTCTCGGGTGTATTCATAGATTGATTTGCAATTCGGTTATCACCAATTGAAGATCAAACCGGAGGATGTGCATAAGACCGCGTTTAGGATGTGGTATGGACACTATGAATTCACGGTTATGCCTTTTGGACTTACAAATGCCCTGGCGGCGTTTATGGACTTAATGAACGATGTATTCAAACCACTACTAGATCGATTTGTGGTGGTGTTCATAGATGACATTCTTGTGTACTCTCGGAGTGACGAGGAACATAAAGAGCATCTAAAGATTGTGCTTCAAGTTCTTCGAGAGAACAAATTGTTCGCCAAGTTAAAGAAGTGCGAATTTTAGATTCGTGAGGTCGCTTTCTTGGGTCATGTGATTTCCGAGGGCGGAGTATCGGTGGACCCTAAGAAAGTTGAGGCAATCAAGGATTGGCCTCGCCCGACCAATGTCACGGAGGTGCGAAGCTTTTTGGGTCTTGCGGGGTACTATCGACGGTTCATGGAGGGATTTTCAAAAATCTCCAGTCCACTAACGCGTCTTACCCGCAAGGGCACCAAATATGTTTGGAGTGAGGAATGCGACCAAAGCTTTAAGAAGCTAAAGGAAAGGTTGACATCGGCTCCGGTTCTCGCCTTGCCGGTTGCGGGGGAGAGCTTTGTGGTGTATAGTGATGCATCGCGACGCAGTCTTGGGTGTGTGCTTATGCAAAGAGGGCAAGTGATAGCTTATGCCTCTCGTCAGCTGAAAAGCTATGAGCAGAATTACCCCACCCATGACCTAGAGCTTGCAGCGGTGGTCTTCGCACTTAAGTTGTGGAGACACTACTTGTACGGGGAACATTGTGAGGTGTACATGGATTATAAAAGCTTAAAGTACTTATTCACTCAAAAGGAGTTGAACTTGAGGCAACGGAGATGGTTGGAGTTGTTAAAGGATTGCGACTTAACCATCTTGTACCACCCCGGTAGAGCCAATGTGGTGGCCGATGCGCTCAGTCGGAAATCCGTGGAGAACTTCGCAATTGAGATGACGGAACAAATACCGTTGATCAAGGAAATTGGCCGATTCGACCTGGAAGTCGTGGCCCCGGGCGTCCCCGCTACACTCATGAATCTCGAGGTTTGGCCGACCTTGTTGGAGCAGATAAAAGAAAAGCAATCCGGAGATCCGGAACTCCAAAAGGTGCGGAGTGCTATCGAGAGTGGACGCGCCGGTGATTTTCTTATGGATTCGAAGGGCGCCATTCGATTTCGAAATTGATTGTGCGTGCCTAAAGTCGAGGACATTCGTGGGGAGATCTTGAAAGAAACTCACACTTCTCCCTATGCGATTCATCCGGGTGGCACCAAAATGTATAAAGATCTTAAAATGCATTATTGGTGGCCGGGGATGAAGCTTGATGTTGGGCGCTTCGTGGCACAATGTTTGATATGCCAACAGGTGAAGGCCGAGCGTCGCTTTTCAGCAAGAAAATTGCAAGGGTTGCCCATTCCAGTTTGGAAGTGGGAGAATATAGCAATGGACTTTATTATGGGCCTACCTCGATCGCAGGGTGGCCACGACGCGATTTGGGTGGTGGTGGATCGTTTAACAAAGTCGGCACACTTTTTGTCAATCCACACCACTTGGTCGGGAGACAAATTAGCACAAGTCTACCTGGACGAGATTATGCGGTTACACGGGGTCCCGACCTCAATAGTTTCATATCGAGATCCCCGTTTTACATCGCATTTTTGGAAAAGCTTGCAAGAGGCTTTGGGTACACGGCTCGATTTCAGTTCGGCATTTCATCCTCAAACTGACGGTCAATCGGAGAGGACAATTCAGATTTTGGAGAATATGCTGCGAGCGTGTGTGTTGGACTTCAAGGGTGCATGGCCTACTTATTTACCGATGGCTGAATTTGCTTATATAATAGTTATCAATCTAGCATCGGTATGGCACCATTTGAAGCCTTGTACGGAAGGAAATGTCGTTCTCCTATTCATTGGAGTGAGGTCGGCGAGAGAAGGGTCTTAGGACCGGATGTTTTGCATGAAGCGGAGGAAAGAGTCCGCTTGGCACGTGAACGCTTATCCACAGCGCAATCAAGGCAAAAGAGCTATGCGGATAGGCGCCGTCAAGACTTAGAGTTCGCGGTGGGCGACCGTGTATTCTTGAAAGTATCACCCATGAGAGGGGTAAAGCGATTTGGTGTATGGGGTAAGTTGAGTCCCCGCTACATTGGGCCTTATGAGGTTTTAGAGCGCGTGGGATTTTTGGCGTATCGGCTTTCCCTACCGCCAAAACTTGCGGGGATACACAATGTGTTTCATGTATCGACGCTCCGCAAGTATGTGTATGACCCGGCGCACGTCCTCGAGTATGTGCCTATGGAGCTTCATGAGGATATGACTTACGAGGAATTTCCCTTGTGTATCATGGATCGCGAGGTGAAGAAATTGAGGAACCGTGAAATTCCTTATGTAAAGGTGCAATGGACGAATCATGATGAGCGCGAAGCTACGTGGGAACTGGAATGCTCGATGAAGGAGCGATTTTCCTACCTCTTCGCTGATTCTAGCTGAGGTATGGTTTTAGTTTCGCGGCCGAAACTCTCTTTAAGGGGGAAGGAATGTAGTACACTGAACTTTAGTGTGCTGTACCGAACTTCTACAAATTGTGGAGTTCCGGTGGGAAAGTGGCATGAGAGGCTATGTGAGTGGCTTCGGCCAAGTTTGGGGCTTGTATGAGTGTTTTCGGCGCAAATGAGGCGCGAAAACGGACTTCGAAAAGTCAAATCTGCCAAACTTGTGAAGTCTGCAGTGGATTCCGGTATGGATGTGTCCATACCGGTATGGAAGTGATTAGTTCCGGTATGGATTGTGACATACCGGAATGCGATGGGAGAATCTGGAAATCCAGCTCTCGGGTTTTGCGAAATTTCTCGTGGCATACCGGAACTAACACCCGTATTCCGGTATGCCAGTGTGGATACCGGAATACAGAGCTGCGAAATGCCAGCTTTGGCTGGCTGGGTGTAGTGAAATGTGAGTGGGGGTAAATTGGTCTTTTCACATGAGTAGGGGTGTATGAAGGGCTGAGACACCCTCCCCTTCTCATTTTCTTCCTCCTCTACTTCTCCTCTCCATCTCTCTCATTTTCTCTCTCTTGAGATCTCTCCAAAGCTTGGAGAAAAGAGTGGATTGAGCTTGGAAAAGGTTTCCAAAGTGCAGAAGAGGCTTCTTGGTGCAAGTAGTAGCTTGGGGAACTCGTGTAGATTGGCCAAGAAATTTTGGGGTTCTACATGCATGCATGTGAAACCTAGGTGAAATGAGGGCTTTTGCCATGGAAGGTTCTAAAAATATTTGGACCTTCGGGAATTGCAATTGAGGCATAGGAAAACATGTTAGAACAATTGATTTCTAGCATCGAGTTGATTTATGGGTTCATAATGTGTAACGATCCATTTTCTTGTAGAAGCTTGGGTTGAAGCAAAAACTCAAGACTTGGTGACCTAGGAGCTCAAAGAACACAAGACTTGGGAGCTCTTGAGGTGGGTTTGTGTTTAACGAAGTGATTAGGTCACTTCCATGTCTAGGGTAAATAACCATTTGAAATTAAAATGGTGTAAAAGTATGTAACCCTAGAACTTGCATGTTGGCAAAATGAGAATCATGATGAATTGAGCCATGGGCTCATCTTGCATGTTAGTGAATTCAAGTATTTCACTATTAGTTATACTTGTTATGTGATTGCATATATGAATTAGAACCTAGCGTCATGGGACATAGGTTGAAAAGTGCAAATGGAACCTAGTGTTATTGAACATAGGTTGGAACATGAGATTGGAACCTAGTGTCATTGAACATAGGTGAGACTTGGTGACTTGAACCTAGGGCCATTGAACTTAGGTTGGCAAGTGTGAAATGTGAACATTGGGGTATGCGACGATTTCGCTATCCCGGGTATGCGACGATTTCGCTACCCGAGCCACGTGATGGCGGAGACGGATTGGGGGTATGCGACGATTTCGCTATCCCGGGCATGCGGCGATTCCGCTACCCGAATAAGGAGATGACGATTTCACTCCTTGGAGGTTGGGACCATGATGGGGATGGCGATTCCATTGCCCGGTGCCCAACGCTATATTGTGTAAAGTGGACATGTTGGGGTATGCGACGATTTCGCTATCCCGGGGATGCGGCGATTTCGCTACCCGAATAAGGAGATGACGATTTCACTCCGTAGAGACTGGGACCATGATGGGGACGGCGATTCCATTGCTCGGTGCCCAATACTTGCGGCGATTCCGCTTTGGTTGAGACCCAAATGGGTGATGCAGTGATTCCGACACCATAAATAAATGACAAGTAGTTGAACTTGGACAATGTGAGATATAGGATGAACCTAGGAGAAAATGAAACTTGTCATTTTATTTGATTGCATCCTTTATGTTTATTTACAAGCATGTAAATATTTGTATGCATAGTTATTTGAAATCTAACTTATGTTTATGGTGTTTCTTTGAACCTGGTGGGTCGAGCTTCTCTCTTGGGTGGCCTTACCCACTGGGAACTATGTTTATAGTTCTCACCCCACTTTTTTCAGGTCCTTCCGAGAGTGAGGCGGCGAAGCGAGGCAAGGGTTTGGCTCTGTAGATAGCGGCCCTTCCATTTTGGTGTTATGTGTAGTTGTACCCTAAGTTTTGGACAATGATAGCATAGGGGTTTTTATTAAATGTATACAACTTGTAATTCCATAGTTTTGGAACTTGATGTATGGAATAGAAATGAAAGAAAAGAAAAATTGGGCATGTATAAATGTGCAGATGTGATGTAATAGAAGTAGAACTTCTTTATGTTGATGCTTTCCTTATGCAACTCCTGTACTCCGTAACTAGGTGGAACATCGTGGAAATGCTTGTGTTGTGACGCATTGGTCGGGTAGGGGAGACTCTATCCGTTCGGCGGGTCTGGGGCACGTGCTCGTGCGGTTTGTCCTTCCACCTACTTGGTGTTAAGGCACGGCGGGGCGTGACAAAAATAAAGAAACAACCTTATTGAAATAAAGAAAATATAAAGTTTTAAGTATTAAATAAGATGATTTGATCTTGCAACTTATATGTTCAAAAGCACTCCAATTTCGCTCACAACCGGAAGCACTACAAGTGAGGCTAAGAACCCTAATTGCAAATTTTTGCAAGTCCGGTGTTGATGATCCAAACAATTTCCACCACTCCCCTATTCATTCAAATATTCTATTAATAAAAATGTATATAAACGACTGCATTTTTTTTCTTATCTACTTACTTATAAGAAATAACTACTAAAGGTTTAAAATGTATATGGTATAAATTTATAATAGTAGTATAGAACTAGTATACCTGGTGGCCTTACCCACTGGGAACTATGTTTATAGTTCTCACCCCACGTTTTTCAGGTCCTTCCGAGAGTGAGGCGGCGAAGCGAGGCAAGGGTTTGGCTCTGTAGATAGCGGCCCTTCCATTTTGGTGTTATGTGTAGTTGTACCCTAAGTTTTGGACAATGATAGCATAGGGGTTTTTATTAAATGTATACAACTTGTAATTCCATAGTTTTGGAACTTGATGTATGGAATAGAAATGAAAGAAAAGAAAAATTGGGCATGTATAAATGTGCAGATGTGATGTAATAGAAGTAGAACTTCTTTATGTTGATGCTTTCCTTATGCAACTCCTGTACTCCGTTCCTAGGTGGAACATCGTGGAAATGCTTGTGTTGTGACGCATTGGTCGGGTAGGGGAGACTCTATCCGTTCGGCGGGTCTGGGGCACGTGCTCGTGCGGTTTGTCCTTCCACCTACTTGGTGTTAAGGCACGGCGGGGCGTGACAAAAATAAAGAAACAACCTTATTGAAATAAAGAAAATATAAAGTTTTAAGTATTAAATAAGATGATTTGATCTTGCAACTTATATGTTCAAAAGCACTCCAATTTCGCTCACAACCGGAAGCACTACAAGTGAGGCTAAGAACCCTAATTGCAAATTTTTGCAAGTCCGGTGTTGATGATCCAAACAATTTCCACCACTCCCCTATTCATTCAAATATTCTATTAATAAAAATGTATATAAACGACTGCATTTTTTTTCTTATCTACTTACTTATAAGAAATAACTACTAAAGGTTTAAAATGTATATGGTATAAATTTATAATAGTAGTATAGAACTAGTATACCTGGTGACTTTGTATTCCTTTGTCGAATTGCCATATTAGTTCCAAAAAGTCCATGTGCTTCACGATACACACTTAGTTGATCACATATTTTATCTTGTTCTTGAGCATTTGGAATCAATTTTTGCAAAGCTTGATATAAACCCACCATAATCTCTTCATCTCTAAGGATTTCTGAATTTGAATAAAAGAATTTAGGATTCAAGAAATGGCCAGCAGCATGTAAAGGGCGATGAAGTTGGCATTCCCATCTATTATCAATAATATTGAATATTTCACTGTATTTCTCCTTCCTCTCTTTACAAGATCTTGCAATTGCTTCCTTTGCTCTATCCATTGCCTCATAAATATAACCCATTGCCGGCCTTTTCTCACCATCAACCAGCCGAAGTACATGAACGAGAGGACCAAAAATCTTGAGAATATAAATAATACTAGTCCAAAATGTAGGCATCATTACAATGCTAGCCACCTGTGACGACTGAAACTTTCTTTTATGATTGTTTGACTTTCTTTTCAGTGTTATCGTGTGTATTTGGATTTTAAACTTGCCCGTCATTATTCAGTGAAAAAGAATTTAAAATAAAGTTTTCACGCGATCTTTAAATATGACTTAAAATGAATAGTAACCGGCGTTTCCGGAATGGACCGAGAGAAGAGAAGGGCTTCGGACGCGAATCGAACTCCGATTCAGGCGTTCCAATAGGTCGTTTTCAACGTCTCGACTATTCTGGAACCAATGGTGCTGACGGTTTTTATGGTTGATGTCACGCCCTGCCGTGCTTTAGCACCAAGTAGGTGGAAGGACAAAACGCACGGGCGCATGACCCAGATCCGCCGAACGGACAGAGTTTCCCCTGTACGTCCAAGGAGTCACAACTAGTATAATTCAAGAGGTTCCAAACAGGAACAGTAAATTCCCTGACGTTCTTTTCCAAGTCCATCCCTCACTAAAACCCAGGCCTACTTTAAATCCTACTCAGCACCCCTAAGTGCAAAAATCCTGAAAGGTCTTCCCCACCCCCCAACCAAACCCCCCAATATCGGTTGGCCCGTGCCCAACCATTGTCCCTGCAATTTCCCTTTCCCCAACAAAGAGCGGAAGGTCCCACCCATACCAAGGGTTCGTTATCTCTACACACACCCATAATAACCAATTGTCTTACTCTTAAGGCAGGACAGGCCTACAACCCTATATTCCTACAGGAGCCCACATCTTATCGGATATTCCCCCCAGGGAACAGGGAACAAATATAATTGAAGAACCTTAAACCTGAACAAATAGTATTCACATTGCCCCATAGAACGGTTGCTCCCCCCTAAGCTATCTCCTACGAGATAATATCACAAACTCCAAACAATAAAAATCAACCCCTAATTATAATAAACCTACTAATCATACTCACCTAATAAAAACTCCTAAACATATTTTTCATTACCTTAATAACAACTCCTCTAGGTTTTTCCTGAATCACCCCTTTTCTAACCGAAAAGCCCACCCCCCAGGGGTTTCACTTATACCCCCAATCACCCTCAAAACCTGAAACGTCCCCCACACCTGAACCTAACCTATAACCTCAATACCATCCCCCTACTGACCAACCACCTAGTCGTCACCACACCCATTACACCTACTCCCCCCCACCCCCCACACAATCCCCCTTCAACCATACCCTACCCACCTCACCTCTTTGAACCCCGCCCCAAATAACCTAAGATACCCCTCAAAACCAGAGAGTTAGTTACCACCCCATTTACCGCCCCATTTCACCATTGATCGAGAGACCCTCTACATCATACCCTTTAAATACCCGTACCCACGATGTAGTTTATACATAACCTATATAATTGCTCTAATACCTACCACCCCTACTCGAATCCACCAATGTACTTGGCCTAATTCACAACCTTTCTCTAAAAACCTCCAAACCCTCCTCCCCTCACCCACATTACACTCCTAAATCCTCTACCCCCTAATGTCAACCCAAACTAATAATCCTGAATATTAAATCCACCTGTGGGAAAATCATCAACACCCCCAACCCACTCAACCCCCAACTCCAAAATTCTCAATAGAACCAAAACTTGGTACTAACCAACTATCCCCTTTAACCAACCCGAACTCCTAAAACCCCACGCCAACCCAACACCAAGCAATCCCCCCCCCCACCCCTCCCCCCTCCCCCACCCCACCCCCAATCCGCATCTCCCCCAATCCCACCCACCTCTACCACCCCCCTGGAAATCACCCCCCGTTCCCCCCCCTCCCCACCCCCCCCCCTTCTCAGCTCCCAATCCCGTCCCTCCCCCCATCCCAAGCACCCCCCCCTCCCCTCAACCACCACCTCAGTCTTCCCCCCCCCAAACCCCCCCCCCCCCCCCCTCCCCATCACCAATCTACCATCTTCACCCCCCAACCAAACTATTCTGCTCCATCCCTCCCAAACACCCCCCCCCCCACCCTAATCCCCCCAACGACCCCCCTACCACCCCCTACTCCCCCCAACCCGCACCCCCTCCTCCTCCCCACCACCCTACCCACCCGCCACTCCCCACCCCCACACCCCACCATCCCCCCTCCCCACCCTCCAATCCCCTCCCATCCCCCCCCCACCAACCCACCTTCACCCACCAACCCCACCACCCCCCCCCCCTCTCCCCCTCCTCCCACACCCCCACCCCAACCACCCTACCATACCCACCCCCTCCCCCCCCCCACCACCCTACACCCCTACGAACCACAAACCTCTCCCCCCCCGACACCCACTCCCCCTAGTGGCCCAAATTCCCCCCCCCCCCCCCCTCCCACACCCACACCCCACCACACCCACCCCAGTCACCCAACCCCCACCCCCCCCCCCCCCCCCCACCCCCCCAGAGCCACCACCAAACCCCCTCCCACTCCTCTCTCTCCTCTCCTCAAGCCCCCTCTCTCTCCCTCTCTCCCCCGCCCCCCTCCCCCCTCTCCTCTCTCCTCTCCCCTCCTCTCTCTCCTCCCTCCTCATCCTCCCTCTCTCTCATCTCTAAGACCTCCCCCAAGCCTACGTCTAAACCTAAAAAACAACAGCTACAGGAAAAATCTACACTGGAAAAATGAAAACTCTCTGGAAGAATGAACAGTGGGGAGTAAACCTCCTCCTCCTCATAGAGAACGAAAAATCTCTCCTTCCCGCTCTAAAGATAGCCCCACCCTCAATTACCCTCCGCCTCAACTCTCAATGCAGTCGCCCCCATAGCGCCTGGATGGAAAATCCAGCCATCCGGATAGGTCTAATGCTCTCCCACGGGATCCCACTTTTTTCTCTTCTCTCCTTCCCGTATTCTTCCAATATCTGTCCTGCTGGCTATCCTTTGGCTCCCCTGCAGGTCGCTGGCGTCGCTCTCTTTGCTCACCTCCGCTCGTTCTCTTAGATCGCTCAGGCGGGTTTCCCTGGCTCTTCCCGGTGCTGCATACCTACGTCGTACCCTCGGTTTTACAGTGGGTATGAAGGTCTCCTTCCTTTCTCCGCCCGCCATTTGTTTCTTCATAATTCTTCCGATTGACATACTCTCCTTCAATCCATCTCTTAAAATAGTTCGTCGCCTGGGTGACTCAGGGTAGCACGCATCATCTTTATCGCCTCCGTGTTTGGGCTTTTCTTCCGATTTGCTTTAAGAGTAATCCTGGAGTTTCTTTGTATTTTTCAGGCCTAAGCAACTCTCTTTGGCTTGTGAAATGCCTCATCATGTTGACTAGGCCTGTGCGGCTATAAATATAACTATTCAATGTCATTGCCCTTTTCAATGTTCCATGCACCTCGGGCATCTCCCCAATGTCCTCAAGTATCAAATCAATGCAATGTGCAGCACAAGATGATCCATACAAATTTGGTCGCTTTGCTTCCAATAATTTTCCTATTAAAAATTCTCATATATTTCAAGTTAAACAAATATTCCACCAAATAATATAAAATTACGTATCAAATAATGTAAAAAATTTATAGGATTTCTTACTGGCTAAGACATTATTTGATGCACTATCAGTCACAATTTGAATGATATTGACCTCCCCGATACGCTCTACCATACTATCCAATAACTTAAACATCTCTTCGCCAGTTTTTGTGTAATTAGAGGCATCAATAGATTCAATGAACACAGTGCCCATCGGAGAATTTACAAGAAAACTTATAAGAGTCCTTTCCCTCCTATCCTTCCATCCATCACACATTATGGTACATCCAGTCTTTGCCCATTCCTCCATATGGCCTTTCAGTAAATTCTTCGTTTCTTAAACCACTTTTTGAAGAAAAGGAACTCATAATTCATACATAGAAGGTGGTTTCATGCCAGGCCGTATTGTCCAATGGATTCGATCGCCACAATAAAGCTATCATAAGTAGCAGTATTGAAAGGTACTCCAACATCATAGAACCATTTTGCTAGATCTGTAGTACACTGAACTTTAGAAAATTTGCGAGAGTTTCTAGTGAGAGAATAGTGGCTTATACATTCTGGAGTTTTGAGTTGAGTTTTGGTGAGCTTCGGAGTGTTTTCGGGACTTGGAAAGTGCGGAAAAAGGACTCCGGAAGTCGCAAAATCTGCAAAAGTGCAGATTTTGCATTGCATACCGGTATCTGATTTTGGTTATACCGGAATCCAGTGAAGAACTGGTTGTGCGCAGCTCTGGGTTACTGCGGAATCCAGTCAGGTGATACCAAGGAATAAAACGCTCATTCCGGTACATGGCAATGCGCATATCCGGTATTAAAAGTGATGGAGCGTTTTGTACCGTATCAAGGATTTAGGCATACCGGAATTCCCCCCGTTGCGCAGAACATGCTTGGCGCGAGGCACGGGTTAGCGGGATTATTGGATGATACCAGGTAAACCCATACGCAAACCGGTATACTGTTGTGCACGAATGAATGCATTTTGGATGCGATTTACTATGCAATTTTTGAGGCTTTTTGAGGTGAACCTAGTTTGAGATTTGTGTGCTATTGGGTTTAAGTACCCCCTTCAACCATTCACACCCCTCATTATTCTAAACTAGTGAGCTGAGGCTTGAGGAGGATAAGGAAAGGTAGGTATTCCCTCTCACACGTCTCCATACAACTAGATTTTCTCATCCTTCCAACCCCTAGATCTTGGTTTTGATATCAACTTCATCACTCTCCATTTTTTTCCCTTGGAGTTGGACTCCTATGCTGGAGGGAGCTCGGGTGAGGAAGTAGGAGAGCTTTGTTGGTGGATTTGATCTCTAACCCTAGCCCGTTTTTGGCTTTGAGATTGGAGCTATTTTAGGTGTAGTAAGTGGCCTCTCTTGACATACCTCTCTACTTTGATTTTGGCTTGGTTATTTGTAGAGTACTTTTCAGGTTGAAAACTAGAATCAGTGGACAAAAAAACTAGTGATTATTTTATTTGGGGGGCTTTTCCCAAATTTTGAAGGCTCCTTGGGTGTTAAATTGGATGGGTTGGTTGTAGAATGATCCTGATTTCGCGCGTCTGGTTGGATTTGAAGGCTTCTAATGTTCCCTAACCTTGAAATTTGGACTTTTTAGACAAGTTTTCTTACTTGGCTCAAAGGTAATTTTCCACCCATTTTACCTCATCATGATTTTTAGTGAATTTCGTTGATGAGCTTGATTCGAAAATTTTGTTGATCCCCCTTGAAAAAAATAAAGGTCTTTAAGGGGCATATGAGAAGCTTGGACGGGACAACTTCGTTGGGACGGAATCGAACGAGAAGCGGTTTTTTTCGATGGGGTATCCGGTGGTGGTCTGACCTCACCGAAATGGGTGTGAAACTCCCCCTATGCCTTCTATTAGCTTAATGGCTTCATAAAAATGGTGCATATTATTGGTAGATATGACATGAGGAGAATTTTGGAATACATAGTATATTGTGTTACATATGCGAATTATATGCCTTATGTTTAGTAGGGATTCATAAATGAGAATATGCATAGTGCATAATGGATAGTTATTGACGCTAGAATGACATTTCACTTTATGTAAGTGTAGAAATGCAACCTTGATTGATTAAACAGCATATGAGAGATGTTTTTACTAGAATGGATAGTTGACTTGGAGGTTTATATATGACACTTAGGCATATTGGCTATTGGTAAAAGCAAACACATGACTTATTCATGTTGCATGTTGGGCAAAGTGGTATACTCTTATAGTAGAGAATTATGAGGATAACATGCATACGTTGAATCATAAAATCGGCATTGTGAGGTTAGGCTTTTGCCTATGCAAATTATAAAATGGCATTGTGACTTTGTTTACCCGACCTCTTAAGGTCTCGCGGGGGTGGAATTTTGAAATTCCATATTTTAGACATGATGAAAGGTGGGGTTTCTCTACTTACTTGATTAGGTAATTGGCAAAAGTACGTAATTGCGCCTTAGTTAAATGAGAGGGAATAGAGTACTTGCAAAACGATAATTTCTATAACTCCATAAAGTGGAAGGTTCATATAGTATGACACATGCATATTATAATGGATGATTTTGTTGGCATTTGTATAGAATGCATGAATTATTTAGCATTGTAGAATGCATGGAATTTATGGTATCTGTAGGGAAATGCATGGATTTAATGGCATTGTAGAAATTCATGGATTATGGCATTTTGTAGAATGCATTGAAAATTTTAGCATTAGAATGTCATTGAGTATGGCTTTGGTGGTAGCATTATGATAGTCAAACCCGTTGGGGTCATGAATGTGGACGTAGATCCATTCTTATTGGTAAAGTAAGTTGTGAGCATTTACATATTAGAGGCATGTCGCATATTGGGTAGAGACATACCAATTGGATAATTTGTTGGCCTTTTGTTTCAGAGCATTTCGCAGCGGGAGAGGCTTGGGATTGTGGCGAGGGGTTCGCAGCTAGCTAGAGCCTCTACGATGATGTTATAGATGGACCCTTGACGCCTTTTTATTTGTATTGAATGAAAGGTGTATAGTTGTATCTAGTTGAGTGATCTCCTAGTGCTGATGAGATGTACTTTAAGTGATTTTTTTTATTGTATATCTTGAGATTATAGTTGTGATGAACTTGTTTAGTAGTAGAATCATGTACTTGCTCTGATCACCTTGTTTAGATTGTACTCCTGTTACTCCTTTGATGTTGTTGTAGATGCCTTGTGTGCATTGAGGTTATTTTTTTGGTGCACACGGCGGGTCTGTGCACGTGCCTGGTAGGCTCCCACTAGGGCGTGACAGATTATTTTGGTATCAGAGCCTAGGGTTGAGTCTTAGTGTACCTAGTAAACCTTAGGCAGGTTGGACGATAAGGAATAGGAACGGGAGAGACGGAATCTCTTGTGACTTATTGGCGAAAGTAATACGATTGGGTCATACCTTTAGCTCCAAAAGTGTTGGAGTTGGATCGGAGTGAACGACTTCTATACCCTTGGAGGGTCACGTTGGCGGTCGACAACGTGACATCGAGGAAGTCCACTTCAATACTTTCACATGATTGGGGTTGTAGTTGTGTGTGGGGATGCGTTGGCGTGGGTGTTTCGACCTGCGCATGTTATCTTTGTTGCAGCTTGAGTTGTGGACGACGCACTCGATAGCGGCCGAGGCAGCCGAGACGGGAATTCTGCATCCTCCGGATCTGGTGAGATCCTGAAGTTGAGAGAGCAACTAGCAATTTTAACGAGCATGGTGGAGCGGCAGTCATTTACAATGTTACTCTAAGTTGAGGCCTGACGCCGACAAGACGAGGGAATTAAGCGGCTGGATGACTTGTTGATCCAGTAGGCAGCCGACCTCAAGAAACTCTATGAGAATGTGGATCGTACCTTGATAAGGGCGAGAGACGTGGAGACCGTCGGGACAATAAGAGAAGTCACTAAGAGTGACAAGTCAAGTGTAAGAGGACTATCAAGGAATTAAAGGGGAAATTGATCTCGAGGACGTGGTTCATTAGTTGGAAGAAGGATATCAAATCATTAGCGACCATTACGGCGAGTGGGCGATGGACTCCGCATATACCTACAATGCCCTAGATGTGGAGGCGAGTGCTCTTTTCGTGGCCAGGTGGGCCATTCCCAGTTGAGTGTTCGAGGAGAACAATGTCAACGATATCGGCATCGATTTCGCGTAGTTGGCACCGGGTGAACGCATGCCTGTATGTCGGGCGGAGGATGAGGTAGCGATGATGGAGGTTGTCGCAGTTCGTGGCATTGGAACTAGTACACAGTTTGTTGTGATTGCATTGTTGTGCTTTCTAGATCGGCTGTTTGCCGAATGTATGGCAGGGAACTCATTCCTTGTTGATTACAGAATGAGTTGGTCCCGATTTTGTGGATATTCGGGAATACTGTCTTTGTGCTCCATTTGGAGTGGAGATTTCTATACGCCAACGAACTGATTGGCTGTGTTTTGGACTTGGGCTGGCTCCTCGGGTATTTTGTACCGATGATTGTATGAGCCGAGCTGTAATGTCTTGGGAACCTGGACATGAAATAGTATTTTCAGAGGGCGGAAAAGTTCGCTGTTTGCGATAATTGTTTTCCCTGCCCAAGCCTAGTTGTTGGCCGAGTGGACGTATGGCCTTTGGGCCAGCATTCTTGAGGATGGTTGAGAACCCTCAAAAGTGAGGATATCTCTCGTGAGGGAGTTGCTTGTGCAATCCCGGTTGCGTTGTGAGAACCGAAGGCTTGGTCTTGAGACCACCTTCTGCCTAGTATTTCTTTTGTGGAGCATCGGTCTCATTTTGTCTTGAGTGCATGGGTCACTTCGACTATGTGTCGACTATCGTGAACTCGGTAAGGTCACGATCAAGGATAAGTACCCGTAGCCGAGATCTGGTGATCTGCTTGATCAGCTCCATGGATTCTGGATTTACTCGAGATTGGGTTGCAATCTAAGCACTACTCTCGTTGGTTTGAGTTTGAGGTTGTACCGAGGGTAACTTTTCGTACTCGGTTTGGACATTACGAAATTGTCGTGATGTAGTTTGAGCTGGTTGATGCTCTTGATGTGTTGTGATATCTGACTCATTTTGAGTGTCTTTGTCTCTATGAGCATCAACGACATGTTGGAAATCGTGAGGCGATGAAGACCGTGAAGATTTCCTGGCAGTGAGTGTTGCAGGCGCTTCAAGTTGATGAAATGCCGATTTGGTTGTGAGGACTAGCATTCTTTTGACAGGTGATGTCAAAGTGGATATGATTGAAGATCTCAAGAAATCAAGCAATCCATAGTTTGATTGGATGTTACAGATGATTGTGGGGAGACTTGCTAAGTAATCTACTCCCTTTACTTGACTCACACATAAAGGAACTAAGCCTTGTGGAAGGATGTGTGTGAGAGAAATTTCTTGGAATCGTTGACATGGTTGACAACTGCCAACCTTATCTACCCCGGAGGCGGGTTATATGGTTTGTAGTTATGTTCCTCTCAGTGGACTGAGTTGTGTTTTGATGCAAATTACAAAGGTAGTACTGACCTTTCAGCAATTGAGGGAATATGAGAAGAATCGCCAACTCATGATTTGGAATTGACTGCCATAGCCCTTGCCTGAAAACTATGGCAATATTATTCATGGCGAGTGGTGTGATGTACTTACGGATCTTAAAGTTTGAGATGTCTCTTCACTCAAGAAAATGAGTTGAAGAAGAAAAGACAAGTTAGAGGATATTTTTACTGGAGATTTTGGTATTTGATTGTCTCGCTTCCAAGCTAGACATGATGTTAGTTGGGAAATTGTGAATAGGGTGCTAAGCCAGCTCAATTACTGATATTCACATGATTTGGCTCGAGGAAAGATTCTCACAAGTGTATCTTTGAAAAATTGTGCGACTGCGTGGAGCGCCTAGCTCTATTGTTTTGGAATATGAGCTAAATGGAAAATTCTCGGTGAAAAATAGGATTTCGAGTATGAATCAGATGTTCTGAATGTGATACCTGGCTAAGAGAATCCATGAGTTATAAGTATGAGAAGATCTAAGTCCTAGATTCATTGGACTATTCGAGATCTTGAGGCGAATGGGCCTAATAGTGTATTTACTTGTTTTACCTCCGGACCTGTTGGAGGTATATGATGTGTTTCAGCGATCGACGCTCCGAGTGAGTGTTTTAATCCTACTCCGATGGTGGAGGTTGCTTCGTCAGAGCTACACGAGGATCTAAACTTCAAGGAGCAGTTGTTATGGATTGGACTTGTGGAATTTTGGAATTGGGAATTTTGACTACTACTACAAAGGTGCTTTGGAGCAAACATCATGGATGCGAAGCATTGCGGGAGCTGGAGGCTTCACTATGAGAGCGATGTTCTTATCTCCTTCAGATTTGTTGTTTGATTGTTGATCCGTAGTTTCGAGGACGAAACTCCCTTTTAGGAGGGGAGAGTGTAGCGCACTGAACTTTGGCAAATTGCAAGGTTCCAGTGTGAGATTAGTATTTTATACTAGTCTGGAGGTTTTGGTTGTGATGCGAGAGCTTGGGAGTATTTTCGGGACTTGAAAAGTGCGAAAACGGACTCCGAGGATCAAAATATGCAAAAGGTGCAGATTTTGTACTGCATACCGGTACTGACTTGGTGATACCGGAATCCTGTGGCATGTGGAATTGCGCAGCTCTCGGGTTTTACGGAATTAAGCTGATATTCCGGTATTGGCTTGATATACCGGTACTGATTTAATTAGTACCGGTATGGATGTTGAGATATCGGAATACTGTGGAATTGCGCAGATTGACCGAGGCTCGGGTTTTGCGGATTCTTGAGGCTGATTTTGGTATGTCTGTACGTGTACCGGAATACAGTGCTGCAGAATCTGTTTTTCGAGCTGTTTGCAATTTCGGGTGTTGGAGGGGTCTAAGGGCAATTGTTACAACTTGTATATGACAACCCTCACCCCCCTCACTTAGCCATTTTGGGCTGAGCTTGAGAGAGGAGAAAGGTGAGTCTTTCTCTCCTTTTCTCTTGGTTTTCTCCTCCCAAACCCTAGGTTTTGGGTTTGATCTCTTTCCTCCTCTCCTTTTTGCCTTGAAGCTTGGATCTTGGACCTTGGAGGAGACTTGGTTGAGAAGTAGAGAGTTTGTTGTGGATTTAATCTCCAACCCTAGTCCCTTTTTGCTTGGATTGGAGCTATTTTAGTGGTAAGTGGCTCTCTTGCAACCTCTCTACTTGATTTTGGCTTGGATTTGTAGATGAAAACCTAGAATAGTGAAACTAGGGTTTTATTTGGGGCTTTTCAATTTTGAGCTCTTGGGGTTAAATTGATGGGTGTAGAATGATGTTGTAGGTTGGAATTGAAGCTTCCTAACCTTGATTTGGACTTTAGACAAGTTCTACTTGCTCAAAGATATTTTTCACCCATTTACCTCATGATTTTTAGTGAATTTCGTGATGAGCTTGTTCGAAATTTGTGACCCCTTGAAAAATTATCTTAGGGCATGAGAAGCTTGGGGGTCAACTTCGTTAGAAGGAACGACAAGATTTCGATGGGTATCCGGTGGGTCTGACCTCACCGAAATGGGTGAACTCCCCCCTATGCCTTCTATTTAGCTTAATGGCTTAAAATGGTGCATATTCATGGTAGATATGACATGAGAGAATTTTGAAATGCATAGTATATATGTGTTACATATGCGAATTATATGCCTTATGTAGTAGGGATCATAAATGAGAATATGCATAGTACATTATGGATAGTTATGATAGAATGGCATTTCACTTTATGTAAGTGTAGAAATACATGCTTGAATGATTAAATAGCATATGGAGTACTAGATGGATAGTGGACTTGGAGGTTTATATATGACACTTAGCATATTGGCTATGGTAAAAGCAAACACATGACTTATTCATGTTGCATGTGAAAGTGGTATACTCTATATAGTAGAGAATTATGAGGATAACATGCATGTGTTGAAACATAAAATCGGTATTGTGAGGTTAGGCTTTGCCTATGCAAATTATAAAATGGCATTGTGACTTTGTACCCGACCTTTAGGTCATGGGGTGAAATTCCATGTTTTAGACATGATGAAAGGGGTTTCCTACTTACTTGATTATGTAATTGGCAAAAGCACGTAATTGCTTAGTTAAATGAGAATAGAGTACTTGCACGATGATTTCTATACTCCATGAAGTGGAGGTTCATATAGTATGACACATGCATATTATGAATGATGATTTTTGGCATTTGTAGAATGCATGGATTATGGCACTGTAGAATGCATGGATTATGGCATTGTAGAATGCATGGATTATGATATTTGTAGAATGCATTGAAAATAGCATTAGTATAATGCATTGAGTATGACGCCTTTGGTGATAGCATATGATAGTAACCCGTTGGGGTCATGAATGTGACGTAGATCCATTCTTATTGGTAAAGTAAGTTGTGAGCATTTACATGTTAGAGGCATGTCGCATATTGGTAGAGACATACCAATGGATAATTTGAGAACAACAAGGTTGACATTATGATATAGTGTTAGACCCTCTTTGGACCTTCTTTGGCTATTCCATTTTAAACATGACGAGCGTGACTTTGGCTATTCCATGTTAAACATGACGAGCATGACCCCTTTCAACCAATATTCATGGCGTTAATTTGACATGCATGTAAACTAGTATGAATAGAATATTGTGCATATGGTAGTAGAATCATATCCATATAGATGATTTAGTCACTTGGAGGCAGGATAGTAGTAGATGTATTGTTTATTCATTACTACTTTATGCTTTTTGTTTCAGCTTACTATCTTTGCCTCAGTTGACCTAGCGGTGTATTTCGCCACTCTCGGCGGCTTACCCACTGGGAACTATTGTTTAATAGTTCTCACCCCCATTGTTGTTGGCTTTTTGTGTCACGCCCCGTCGGGCCTTTAACACCAACTAGGTGGAAAGGATAACCGCACGGGCGCATGCCCCAGACCCGCCGAACGGATAGAGCCTCTTCTACCCGCCCAAGGCGTCACAACACAAGCTTATCCACGAGGTTCCAACTAGGAACGGAGTACAAGAGTTGCACAAGAAAAGCATCAACATAAAGAAGTTCTACTTCTATTACATCACATTACATATTTATACATGCCCAAAATTTTCTTTTCTTTCATTTCCATTCCATACATCATGTTCCAAAACTATGGGATATACAAGTTGCATGCAATCAATGCAAACCCCTATACTATCCAAGTCCAAGACTAGGGGTACAACTCTATGTATCACCAAAATGGAAGGGCCGCTATCTAGAGAGCTAAACCCTTGCCTCGCTCCGCCGCCTCACTCGCGGAATGACCTGAAAAACGTGGGGTGAGAACTATAAACATAGTTCCTAGTGGGTAAGGCCACCCAAGAGAGAAGCTCGACCCACCAGGTCCAAAGAAACACCATATGCATAAGTTAGATCACAAATAACTATGCAAGAAATATTTACATGCTTGTAAATAAACATAAAGGATGCAACCAAATGAAATGTAAATTATCATTCTCTCCTAGGTTCATTCTATATTTCACATTGACCAAGTTCAACTACTTGTCATTTACTTATGGTTTCGGAATCGCTGTCTCACCATAAGGGTTCCAACATTCAAGGAGTGAACTCGTCACCTCCTAGTTCGAGTAGCGAACTCGTCGCATACTCGGGATAGCAAAATCGTCGCATACCCCATCTGAACACCGCCATCACATGGCATGGGTAGCGAACTCGTCGCATACCCGGGATAGCAACCTCGTCGCACATCCCATTTCGACACCGCCAACTCATGGCATGGTAGCGAAATCGTCGCATACCCGGGATAGCAAAATCGTCGCACATCCCGTTACAACACCGCCAACTCATGGCATGGTAGCGAAATCGTCGCATACCCGGGATAGCAAAATCGTCGCACATCCCGTTGTTCACATTTTACACTTGCCAACCTAAGTCTCATGACCTTAGGTTCAAGTCACTAAGTCTCACCTATGTTCAATAACACTAGGTTTACTTTCTCATTCTCAACCTAGGTTCCATGACTCTAGGTTCCAATCTCATGTCCAACCTATGTTCAATGACACTAGGTTCCATTCTCACATGTTCCAACCTATGTTCAATAACACTAGGTACTATTCTCACATGTCTCAACCTATGTTCAATAACACTAGGTTCAATCATACATGCAACCATGCAACAAGTATAGATAATTGAATTATACTTGAATTCTATATCATGCAATAGGAGCTCATTGCTCTACCTATCATGATTTTACCTTTGCCAACATGCAAGTTCTAGGGTTCACAACACGTACCATTTTATCTTTAAATGGATATTTACCCTAGACATGAAAGTGACCTAATCACTTCGGTAAACACAAACCCACCTCAAGAGCTTCCAAATTCTTGTATTCTTCAAGCTCCTAAGTCTCCAAGCCTTGAGTTCTTGTTTCAACCCAAGCTTCTACAAGAAAACGGTTCGTTACTCGTTACGAACCTGTCACGCCCCGGATTACTCGTTTCCCCGGGCTCGCCAACAGATCTGCCGTATACATAGATTTTTCTATGTATACGAAGCGATAGCTAACCTGTAAACAAACATACAAGCCACTACAAGAGATATATAGAGCTGCAATAAAACATACTAATAACAAAAGCCACCTGTACATATAGAGTCCAAAATACAACAGGTCCACCACAACCAAATAGGTACAAGTCCACAGTATATGTACATGGCACAACTCAAAATAAACTATCTCCAGTAGGGTCCTCCTCTAGGGACAACAGGGACAGGTAGGGATCTAGCTCGCGACTCCCTTACCTCGATCCGCGGAAACAGGCGCAGCAGCCGCAACAGGAGAAGGCTCTGCAAAAGGTGGCAACAAAGGGTGTGAGAACTACTATCAAAAGAAGTAGTCCTCAGTGGGTACCGATACCGACCTCAACGGTCCACCCACTAAGTCTACGAGACTAACAGTATAGCTGGTAGGTAAAGAACAACAAAGTAAGCTGGAATAGACTCTACAGCTATCATGCCACTACCCTACCACTATCCAAGTCAACTCTCAAGTAAGCACCACCAAAGTGAGAAATCATCCCTGACCCAATCTATCGGAACCGCCCAAACGGGCTCGTCCAGCCAACTGCCTAGCCACACCGCACACTACCAAAAAGGGTAGCCGGTCCAAAACAGATCCACAATCTGTAGCGACAACAACGCAAAAGAGGCCTCACTCCGGAGCGGCACTCGGGGGAGCTACCCAGCCGAGTTAGTACGCGTATCTCTGTCGAGCACAAACAGGCTCCGGCAGGCTATAGTCAAAGAACAAAGGGGTCAAAAGGGGTCAAAGACTCTAAGCTCACGTGTGTTACGGATTTTATATTGGCATATTTCGTGAAGTGAGTCGGAGTCTTGAAGGTTCAAAGAAGAAAAGACGAAGATTGAAGACTCGAAGACTCACCGTTTGAATTCACGATGCTTGGTAAGTTTAAATAATCTTGATGATGATTTATAATTATTTACAAGTGGTTGGAAGACATTAGAATGGATAAAAATGTTTTAAAATATAAAAAAATGAGTTTTCCAACTACGAGGTCCGGACCCTGGAACATGAGGTCCGGAACCCGTAAGCAGGTTATGCTGGTTCGCAGACCCGGTCCGGACCCTGGAATCTGAGGTCCGGAACCCGTACGCCTCCCTAGCTGTCACGCAGGGAGGGTCCGGACCCTGAGGATGAGGTCCGGACCCTGAGGGCGGAGGTCCGGACCCTGATGGCTGAGGTCCGGACAATGAAACGCCTGGAGAGTGTCAAGGTCCGGACCCCATACCCGCGGTCCGGACCCCGACCCGTTGCGAAGTTTTGGAAAGTTATTTTTTCTATCCTACTTTGATTCTAATGTCTCCCAAACATGTAAATAAGATGGTATATTCCTTAAAATATCTTTGCAATCCTAATATGGTTCCAAACCTTTCTAAAATCAGTTTTTCAATCCTAGTCGAAATCGGTTTGCTTCCAAACCTTTCTAAAAACTGTTTTTTAATCCTAATCTATTTTGGATTGCTTCTAACCTATAAATAAGATGTGGGGGTGTCTCTAAAATATGGTGAAGCATAGATTATCTTTTAGAAACCCTAGAAGCTTGTAGGTAACTGTGAGACCCCAGATTAGTCCTATATATGAGATATAATAGGGCTAAACTCTCAACCCGGCTTAAGCATTTTCGGTGGTGGATAGGCCGAAGAGGTTGAGAGAGTTAAGCGTGCTAGGACGGGAGTAGTCCTAGAATGGGTGACCCCCTGGGAAGTTGGGGCGTCACAGTTGGTATCAGAGCCAATTACCAGCCGGAAGTGTGAGATGGGTCTCGGCTGAGCCGGGTCTGAATGACAGGCTAGCGAGACGTCTCACATCGCCTGGTACTTGTGAGTCTGAGCCTGACGAGGACGTCAGGGCTTAAAGGGGGGGAGATTGTGAGACCCCAGATTAGTCCTATATATGAGATATAATAGGGCTAAACTCTCAACCCGGCTTAAGCATTTTCGGTGGTGGATAGGCCGAAGAGGTTGAGAGAGTTAAGCGTGCTAGGACGGGAGTAGTCCTAGAATGGGTGACCCCCTGGGAAGTTGGGGCGTCACAGTAACCGTTTTCCTCATCTTCTACATCAAGCTTCTCTCAAATTGATTCATGGTGCCCTAATTTCTAATATTCTTTTAGAATCAATTTGAGGATTGCTTAGAGATTATTCCCACAGTTTTTCAATGTTATTCTAAGCAATAAACCATCACCAACGTTACATCATCAACGGTATTTGTTCTTGCTCGTGGATTCGAGTGGCGTCGTGGATTCGACGTGTTAAAGGCGGTTCGTGGATTCGGATCGTGAAGGCTTCGTGGATTCGGAGCGAGGCGTCTCGTGGATTCGAGACGTGGCGTCTGTGGATTCAGACGTGAGGCGTGGACGGCCGTGAGTGCGCGAGATCCGCTGAAGACGAAGGAGAGGTTAAGTCCGTGGAGTCAGTAATCACCTTGTAATCCTTTAATCTTAGTGGATTGTTTTTCGCGTGTTGGTCCCGTGGGTTTTTCTCCAAAGTGGAGTTTCCCACGTAAATCTCAGTGTGCTGATTTTATTTTCCGCATTATTTTTATTGCATTGAGATTTGTGTTTTTTTTGTTACACCTATTCACCCCCCTCTAGGTGATAGATATACTCTAGATAGATCCTAGGGCACCCCCTATCTAACAACGTGCCCTCAGCACAACCAGAAGCTAAAATAAGAGTCTGGGTCCACCGTCAACCCCGACGGCACCCGGTAATACAGAACAGTCTAACCCTGCTGTAAATACAAGCTCGGCATCCCAGCACGAGCGTAAACTCGTCCTATAACGAACTAAGTATCCACCTCGCACTAACAGCGGTGATACAAGAACAGAAACGGCTCCTAGAGCTAAATCTGATAACAGTTCGAAAAGTGACGGTTGTATGTTCGCGAGTTTTCTCCTAAGTCAATTCCCAATTCAGCATGTAAAGTCATGTCGATAAATTATCAATTTATGCTCCAAATTCAGATTTCATATAAACACATGCAAATTCACGAATTCGAGCTACTAACATGATTAAACAGATAATAAAACAGCATGCTGCACTCTCTACACTTAGGAGGAAATCCGGCGATTTCGGTAACATCAACCCACCTCGAAAGCTATCCAACAGCGGCTAGGAGTCGAGTGGAAGGCCTCCAAACAACGCCGGCTGAAATCGAGCTCAAATCAGCAACCTCGAGATTCGGACCCACCTGCTCACTGTTCTGGGCGCCCAGAACATCAGCCCAGAACTGCAGCCTGGCAGCACAACCCACATGTGATCAACATGCGATAAAATCCAAATCCTAAGTCCAAATGCAGTGAAATTTGGCTCAACTCACCAGCAGAGGTTCAAGAACAAACCCTCCAAATTTCAGCCAAATCGGAGTTCGACTCGATGTCCAAAAGGTCCACACACTGAACTGGATTCACTTCTGGACCCTCCTGCACATGGATCCAGAAGTTCCAGCACTTAAGCAAATCTCAAAAACAGCAAGAATTCAGGGATTCCAACGAATCTAGCTCATGGAAAAGGGTCACAAACCTCTCAAATACAGTGATGGAACAAACCAAAACCTCTCCAAAGATCCTCACAAAGATCTGGATCTAAAAATCCAAGAATTTCCATCAATGACCCAAAAATTCAGCACTTAAGCAATTACTCAAAATCTGAGCTAGAACTCACCTTTGAATCCTCAATTCAAGTGGGAAGGACCTCCAAACCAGCAAGGAAAGTGGAAGGATCAATCTTCACTTCGTAATTCCAGCTCCCAAGAGATTGGATCCAAAGAACAAAGGAAAAACGCAAGTTTCAGCTCAAGAACACCAGGGGTCCAGTAAAATACCAACTGTAGCTTACATACCTATCCAAATCGCGATTAGAAAGATTCCACTTCTTTCTCTGCGAGTCCTCTATCCAACAAACCAAGTTTCGTTGGATTTGGATACTCCTACATTGCACACGAGCACGAACAGTCCAGGTCGACGTTGCAGTTTCAGCAGGAAACCAAGATCATCAATGGAGGAAGATGAAATTGGGAGAGAAGAGAGGGTTCCCTTGCAAGATCCGAGTTCACCTTGAAGAGGGTAGAAAAGAGCCTCAGGGGAGGTCGTCCACATCTTTTATAGGACTCCGGGAGTCAAAATCTGTAAAAGTGCAGATTTTGCAATTGCATACCGGTATCTGGTCTAGGCATACCGGAATCCAATGAGAATTGATTTGCGCAGCTCTCGGGTTCTGCGGAATCCGGCTGGAGATACCGGAATACGCTGGCATTCCGGTATGTGCAATGCGCATACCGGTACTAGAGTGCTAGTACCGGTATGGGAAGTCGCATACCGGAATCCCTTTGCGCAGACTGCTTGGCCGAGGCTCGGGTTTGCGGGATTTTGGTTGGATACCGGTATGCCCATGCGCATACCGGTATACAATGCTGCAGAATGCATTTTCGTGCAGTTTGCAATTTTGGCTCTTTGAGGGGCCTATGGGGATTTTGTGCAGTGGGTTAAGTACCCCTTCACCCCCCCTCTTTTGCTGTTGTGGCTGAGGTTGGGGAGATGAAAGGTAAGGGTTTTCCCTCTCTCTCTCTCTAGATTTTCTTGCTCCCAACCTCTCTAGATCATGGTTTGATCTCTTTTCTCTCCGTTTTCTCCTTGGAGGATGACTCCTAGGCATGGAGGGAGCTCGTGGCTTTTGTGGAGAGCTTATTGGAGGATAGATCTTCAACCCTAGCTTGCGTGAGCTTGAGTGGGAGCTCGATTTGAGGTTAGTAAGCTCTCTTATAACCTCTATTCGTGATTTTTGCATGAGATTAGCTTGTAAACCTAGTTCTTGAGAATTAGGGTTTATTTTTAGGGTTTCGTGATTGTGAGCCCTTGAGGTGGAATTGATGGGAGTAGAATGTTGTTGTAGGTTAGATTTGAAGATCTCTAACCTCAATTTGGACTTAGAACAAGTTTTACTTGCTCAAGGTAATTTCCACCCATTTACCTCATTGATTTTTGGTGGTTTTCGAATTTGCGTGTTCGATGCCCCTAACCCCTTGGAAATTATCTTAGGGTATGAGAAGCTCGAGGGACAACTTCGTTTCGAAGTACTGCGAGGTTTCGACGGGTATCCGGTGGGTTTGACCTCACCGAAATGGGTGAACTCCCCCTATGTCTCCTATCTTGTTATAGGGTTAATTAAATGCATAATTATGATAATTATGGCATGATGATAATTGTGGTTGCATGAGACATATAGGTTGTATATGAAAAGTGCATATTTCATATAGTATGGCATTATGATGATAATATGCATGCTAGAGTATTTGTGCTAGTAGTGTAATGATGCATTATAAAATGCTAATTAGGTTATGCATGCTAGAGATGAGCATCATAGGAGACACTACTTGGTTGTGGAATTAGTGAATTCCCTTGCATACTAGAGTATGCTTGTATAGAGAAATGAGAAGTTATGGCAAATGCATGATATGTTGTTGCACCTCAACTAGGTGAGCGATTATGAAGGGCGTTGTTGGCCTTGGACTCGACCTTTTGGTCGTGGGTTGATTCCATGTTTAAGACATGAGGAAAGGGGATCCTATTTGCATTTGATGAATATAATCGGTTAATGGATTTCTTGCATGATAACTCTATACTCTATGTAGTAGAGGTCGTCGTAGCTTATGCATGGCATGAATATGGACTCGTTGGCATCGTAGAATGCATTGTGATAGCATTGTAGAATGCATGAATTATAGCATTAGAGAATGCATGACATATGGCATCGTAGAATGCATGATTTTGGGCATTTGTAGAATGCATTATTTTGGCATTAGTGAAATGCATAGTACATGACATTAGAATAATGCATGGTTTATGAACTTAGTAAACAATGAGATGAACGGTTACATGTTAGAGACATGGACATATTGGTAGGGACATACCATCGGACTTTGAGAACAATATGATATTGTTGACTTTTAGCGTCTTGGCTATTGAATGTAATAAACATGACATGACGTGTTTTTGACATAGTGTGAGGGTAAACACTTGTATTTCACTTAGGTGAATAATTAGGTTGACATTTTGACATAATGTTAGATCCTTGAACATTGGTTGGCTATTCCATGTTTTAGACATGATGAACGTATTTCCTATGCTGTTGACTATGCTTGTTCACGCCATTGTGCTCATTCGCACATGCTTGTGAGGGTCGCTCCCCACAAGCCGGCACTCCGGAGTTGGCCTTTCGCGATGTTGATCGCCTGTGTGCAGGTTATATGGGCGCCGAAGTGGATTGTCGTGGGAGAGGCTCATTCTAGCGAGAATGTTGACTACCACGGGGCCATTAGGCACGGCACAAGCTGGGACGTTACCTTGTGTAAGTCCCTTGTGGATTGGGTAAAAGCTAAGTAAACTGGACATAGTACATTAGTTGCTTGATACATATACATGTAGTGTATGGACTTAGTAGTGAGTCGCATATCGTGGCATTACTTAGCTTGACCTCTTTTGGATGCATGCAACATAGTTGGACAATTGTATTAGTCATTCTTGCATGGGCATCCGTAGTGGCATTACCCTATACTCATGATATTTAGTATAGAAGCATGATATTATGATGATAAGAATAGAAAGATTCTTTTTAACCTTTAATCATGGCATTAATTGAACATGCATGTAAACCATGAAATTAATTGTTGAGCATATGACAATAGAGCATGTTCATGTTCATGTAGATGGTTTAGTCATTGGAGGCATGATAGTTGTAGAACTATTTGTTAGCATTTAATATTTTTATGCTTTATGTTTTAGTTTAGAACTATCTTGCCTCAGTTGACCTAGCGGTGTAATTCGCCACTCTCGGCGGCTTACCCACTGGGAACTATTGAATAATAGTTCTCATCCCACTGGGGTTTGTTGTTTTTATTTCAGAGCCTTCCGCAGCAGGAGAGGCTTGGGATCGTGGCGAGGGGTTAGCAGCTAGCTAGAGCCTCTACGGTGTTGTTGTTGTAGGCTTACCATGTCGTCCTTTCATTGTATTTTATATGAAAGGTGTATAGATGTTTGGTTGATCTATTGTTGATATGATGTATAAATTCTTTGTATATCTTGAGACTTAGTTGTGTGGATTTATTTTAGATGTAGAACTATGTTCTCGCTCTGATTACCTTGTTAGGATGTATTCTTTATCCTTCTTGATGGTTGTTAGCATAGACGCCTTGTGTACATTGTGTTGTTTGAGGTACACGGCGGGTCTGTGCACGTGCCTGGTAGGCTCCCGCGAGGGCCCGGGGCGTGACAACCTAGAGGGGGGTGAATAGGTGTATAAACAAAAATCACAAATCTCAATGCGATAAAGTAATGCGAAAAATAAAATCAGCACACCGAGATTTACGTGGGAAACTCCACCTTGGAGAAAAACCCACGGGACCAACACGCGAAAAAACAATCCACTAAGAGTAAAGAATTACAAGGTGATTACCGACTCCACGGACTTAACCTCTCCCATCTCTTCAGCGGATCACGCGCACCAACGGGTTGTCCACGCCCCACGTCCGAATCCACGAATGCCACGTCCCGAATCCACGAGACGCCCAACTTCGAATCCACGAAGCCTTCAACACGTCGAATCCACGACGCCCACTCGAATCCACGAGCGCACTCCGTCCGGAGCAAGAACAATAAAATTGGTGATGGTTTATTGCTTAGAATATCATGAGAAATCTGTGGGAATAATCTCTAAGTAATCCTCAAATTGATTCTAAAAGAATATTAGAAATTAGGGCACCATGAATCAATTTGAGAGAAGCTTGATGTAGAAGATGAGGAAAACGGTTACCTACAAGCTTCTAGGGTTTCTAAAAGATAATCTATGCTTCACCACGCTTTAGAGACACCCCCACATCATATTTATAGGTTAGAAGCAATCCGAAATAGATTAGGACTAAAAAACAGTTTTTAGAAAGGTTTGGAAGCAAACAGATTTCGACTAGGATTGCAAAACTGATTTTAGAAAGGTTTGGAACCAAATTAGGATTGCAAAGATATTTTAAGGAATCTACCATCTTATTTACATGTTTGGGAGACATTAGAATCAAAGTAGGATAGAAAAAATAACTTTCCAAAACTTCGCAACGGGTCGGGGTACGGACCGCGGGTATGGGGTCCGGACCTTGACACTATCCAGGCGTTTCATTGTCCGGACCTCAGCCATCAGGGTCCGGACCCGGTCTGCGAAATAGCCTGGGGTTCGGACCTCAGCCCTCAGGGTCCGGACCTCCGCCCTCAGGGTCCGGACCTCATCCTCAGAGTCCGGACCCTCCCTGCGTGACAGCCAGGGAGGCGTACGGGTTCCGGACCTCATCCTCAGGGTCCGGACCTCGGAAGTTGGAAAACTCATTTTTTATATTTTAAATCAATTTTAATCCATTCTAAAGTCTTCCAAACACTTGTAAATGTTTATAAATCATCATCAAGATTATTTAAACTTACCAAGCATCGTGAATTCAAACGGTGAGTCTTCGAGTCTTCAATCTTCGTCTTTTCTTCTTTGAACCTTCAAGACTCCGACTCACTTCACGAAATATGCCAATATAAAATCCGTAACAATCTCCCCCTTTGGCAATTTCGTGACAAAACTCAAAATTACATAAAACACTCACGATGCTTATCTCTCCAAAAAATGAAATTCATTGCCATCACCAAAACAATGAACTTCTCGCGTGAAAGATCCAAATAAAATTCAAAATTATAATTTTATAACTCCTAAACAAACTCTATGACTTAGACAAACATGGAGTCTTGAAGTCTTGAAATACCTGCAAAACTTTGCATTCTCCACGAACAAAGTTAGTAGAAAAAATATATCAAAATCGCTCCCCCTTTGTTCATGCAATCTCTCCTCCTATGTTTATGCGTCTAAGCCTCCTTTGTTTATACGTCTAAGTTATCATTATCATTACCTCTCTCCCCCTTTTTGTCAAAAATTGCCAAAAGAAAAAACACCAAAAATAGAGAGAAGTTCGAGAGAAATCAATCAAAATACAAGTTTAAAGCTTTTTCAGTTTTGAAAGCACCTGTGATAAAATTTCAAGCAATGTTAGTGCATGAGAAATATAAATTCACATTGACTTCTTTCAATCCCTATTAATTTCATAAGAATTAAGAATTTTACTACACACTCACCATAATGTAGATAAAATATTACACGATCTCTTAATTCATATAAACTTCAAAATCAAGTCATCAAAAATAATCTAAAGGCTCAAAAACTATCAAGATGTAAATGGATTATGAAGATGACTTAAGGGATTAATCAAAGAGACAGAAATTTGTTGCATAAACATTCAAATTTGAGATAAACTTTAATTACAAGGGGTGGCTCTTTGAGCATCTTACTTGTATGTGGACCACCTTATAACTCCGAAAAATAAAATTTTGTGATATTTTCCTTTTGCATCCTTTTGCACTTATATATATTTTTCGGATATGCAATTCAATTCTCATGTGGTAGCTGCACACACTAACCGGACGACCGGGGTGGTAGCTCTTTCCTCCATGTGGTGGTAGTTTTCACACTCCTTTAAGGATGTAACTCTTTCCACATCTTTCAAAGCATATGAGCATTTTATAATAATAACTCCCCCTCGCTTATGCAATCTCTTAGTTGAAAGAAAATGTGACAAATTTTAGTCCATAAGAGAATGACTATTCATCAAATTCAACACACACAACCGAGATAGGTTAAGCTCCTAGAGATTACACATGATTGCCTAAATTTGATGAATATAAGTATTAAGAATTCTCATAATAAATTATCTTCAAATATAATGAAAATAAAGTAAAACCGATAATTAATATGAGATTAATTAGGAGTGAATGAAAGTGAACCTATTGATATTCAATGCACTATTTAATGTTCTAATCATTCAAAGAATCAAAAAAAAAAAAACGTAACAATGAAAACACCAAAACGTGTAATGCAATGAACAAAAGATATGCAATAGAAACCGATCAAAGCACTACACTAAGTCAAAACAAATTAAGACTTTAGAGAAGGAAAAATATCACCTTTCCGAACCCAAACTTGTCGGATTGTTGGTTGTCTTGATTTGTTGACGTTGGGCACGGTTTGTTTTGACTTTTGATCAACCGTGGGTCTTACCACCGCATTCCGCTTTGGAGTAGTTGGTTGTTGTGGCTTTGACTTTTGGTTGACCTTGGCTACTCGACCTTTTGGATGTTGCTTTTGAAACCGTGGGGGTTGTCGAGTGATGGAAGATGCCGATAGATGCTTAGAAGATGCCACTTGAGTTTTCTTTTTATGGCATGTTTTCTTGATATGTCCTTTCTTTCCGTATCTATGGCAAACTTTCTCTTTTACACTTGTTGAGAGTTTGGGTGCTGAATTTTTAACCTTCTCAACATGTTTTTGCTCATATCCAAGTCCAAGTTTATCCGTTTGACCCAAACCGAGCATACTATCAAGCTTTTTCGATCCGGAGGAGAATTTTAGTATGTCGGACTTGAGTTGATGGACTTGTTTGGTCAAGACTTGATTAGAGACATGAATTTCCTTATATTGTAGTTCGAGAAAGCCAACCTTTTCTTGATGCGATTTGATCGTTATCTCCGATTGGTAGAGCTTCTCTTGAAGGATTTTGTTGTTCTTCAATATGTTTTCCCTTTCCTCCGCAAGAGCTTTATTTGAAGTACTCAATGTCTTTTTGTCATCCTCAAGCTCCAAAAGTCGCTTCCTCAACTTCTTGTTGTGCTTAGCCATCTTCTTCGATCCAAAAAGTAGTTGATTGTAGGCATCGGCTAAACTTTCATCATCCGACTCTCCTTCACTTGTGCCGTCGTCGCTTGACGTTTCATGCAAAGAAGAAGAAAGCATATCATTAGAAATAATAGATGATAAACAAAAAGTAGAGGGAGAAGGAGAAACATGTGAAGAAAAGGCAATTGCATCATTGGTTTCCTCTTCACTAGAACTCGATTCATTAGAAGTTGAATCATCCCAAGTTCTAGCTTGTAAAGCCTTCTTTTTATAAGACTTTTTAGTGGGACAATCCGTGGAGATGTGACCGTAGCCGCGACACTTGTAACATCGGATTTCCCCTTCAATCTCATCCTTATCTTTAGGAGACTTTACAATCTTCTTCTCTTTAGAGGATTTAGAATGTGAAGATCCGTTAGAAGAAGATTTAGATGTAGATCGATTTGACTTGTTCTTCCGGAAATTTCGACGAAATTTCTTCGTGAGACGCGCCAATTGATGTTCAAAGTCGGCGAGCGAAATATCTTCGTCGGAATCCGAGTCGTCGTCTTCCTCCTTCGTAGATTTTAGTGCAATACCTGTACTCTTAGAAGAAGACTTGGAAGAAGATTCATTAGAAGGAAAAGTCATTTCATATGTTTGTAAAGCGCCTACTAATTCTTCTACTTTCATCTCGTCCGGATGTTTTATAGTCTCAATGGCCGCAACCTTCGGACGAAATCTTTCGGGAAGAGTTCTCAAAATTTTTCTTACAACTTTAGATTCCGAGATTTTCTCTCCCAAGTTTGCGCATGTATTGACTATGTCTTGAAGACGAGTATAGTACTCGGTAAATGTCTCATGATCGTCCATGGAAATTGAATCAAATTTACTTGTAAGCATTTGAAGTTTTTGGACCTTTACCAAGCTAGTTCCCTCATGCGTAACTTGGAGAGTATCCCAAATCTCCTTTGCCGTCTCACATGCCGAGACACGTGAGAACTCGGTTTGATTTAAAGAATTAAATAAGGCATTAATTCCCCTACCGTTGTAAGAAGATAAATCAATCTCTTTCCTACTCCATTTATTTCGAGGTTTAGGGACGCTAACATTATCGACGATTTGAGTGGGATGAGTCCATCCAAATTCTATGGATTCGGGGATCTTCTCTCCCAAGTTAGCACATGTATTAATGATATCTTGGAGTCTAGTAAAATAATCCGTAAAAGATTCATGCTCCTCCATTCGAATAGAATCAAATTGACTAGTAAGCATTTGGAGCTTTTGAACTTTTACTAGACTAGTACCCTCATGTGTAACTTGTAAGGTATCCCAAATCTCTTTAGCCGTTTCACACGCCGAGACACGTGTAAACTCGGTTTGGGATAAAGCATTAAATAACGCATTAATACCCTTACCATTAAAAGAAGATAAATCGATTTCATCCTTCGACCACTTAGTCCGAGATTTAGGGACGGTCAAATCATTTACCACTTCGGTTGGATGTTTCCATCCAAGTTCAATGGTTTGCCATACTCGCTCATCAATTGCGATGAGGAAGGCTCTCATCCGGACTTTCCAATAGGCGTAATTGGTTCCATCAAATAACGGTGGCCTAAATATGTTACCTCCTTCACCCATTATGACAGATAAAGCCTAGATCCCTCTCTGATACCAAATATAAGATAGGGAGTGCCCTAGGATCTATCTAGAGTATATCAATCACCTAGAGGGGGGTGAATAGGTGTATAAACAAAAATCACAAATCTCAATGCGATAAAGTAATGCGAAAAATAAAATCAGCACACCGAGATTTATGTGGGAAACTCCACCTTGGAGAAAAACCCACGGGACCAACACGCGAAAAAATAATCCACTAAGAGTAAAGAATTACAAGGTGATTACCGACTCCACGGACTTAACCTCTCCCATCTCTTCAGCGGATCACGCGCACCAACGGGTTGTCCACGCCCCACGTCCGAATTCACGAACGCCACGTCCCGAATCCACGAGACGCCCAACTTCGAATCCATGAAGCCTTCAACACGTTGAATCCACGACGCCCACTCGAATCCACGAGCGCACTCCGTCCGGAGCAAGAACAATAAAATTGGTGATGGTTTATTGCTTAGAATATCATGAGAAATCTGTGGGAATAATCTCTAAGCAATCCTCAAATTGATTCTAAAAGAATATTAGAAATTAGGGCACCATGAATCAATTTGAGAGAAGCTTGATGTAGAAGATGAGGAAAACGGTTACCTACAAGCTTCTAGGATTTCTAAAAGATAATCTATGCTTCACCACGTTTTAGAGACACCCCCACATCATATTTATAGGTTAGAAGCAATCCGAAATAGATTAGGACTAAAAAATAGTTTTTAGAAATGTTTGGAAGCAAACAGATTTCGACTAGGATTGCAAAACTGATTTTAGAAAGGTTTGGAACTAAATTAGGATTGCAAAGATATTTTAAGGAATCTACCATCTTATTTACATGTTTGGGAGACATTAGAATCAAAGTAGGATAGAAAAAATAACTTTCCAAAACTTCGCAACGGGTCGGGGTCCGGACCCCATAAATCTTATTTACATGTTTGGGAGACATTAGAATCAAAGTAGGATAGAAAAAATAACTTTCCAAAACTTCGCAACGGGTAGGGGTCCGGACCGCGGGTATGGGGTCCGGACCTTGACACTCTCCAGGCGTTTCATTGTCCGGACCTCAGCCATCAGGGTCCGGACCCGGTCTGCGAAACAGCCTGGGGTCCGGACCTCAGCCCTCAGGGTCCGGACCTCCGCCCTCAGGGTCCGGACCTCATCCTCAGGGTCCGGACCCTCCCTGCGTGACAGCCAGGGAGGCGTACGGGTTCCGGACCTCATCCTCAGGGTCCGGACCTCGGAAGTTGGAAAACTCATTTTTTTATATTTTAAATCAATTTTAATCCATTCTAAAGTCTTCCAAACACTTGTAAATATTTATAAATCATCATCAAGATTATTTAAACTTACCAAGCATCGTGAATTCAAACGGTGAGTCTTCGAGTCTTCAATCTTCGTCTTTTCTTCTTTGAACCTTCAAGACTCCGACTCACTTCACGAAATATGCCAATATAAAATCCGTAACAGGCAGCGAACACCATACCCCAAAATTCCTCTCACGTCAGTGGCGGAAGGCTAGAGAGTCGATCACGCCGGACTCCCTTCCACCACACCTTCGCCGATCGCTCTAAACAATGAGCGGCGAGGTGCATCTTGTCCCTCTCCAAGGTATACAAATCCTCGAAGAGCGTCTCCATAGCATCGATCCACGTTTCCACGTCCCATAGATCCACGTTCTCCCCGCTAAAGATAGGCGGGTGAACTTCTTGAACCTCATGAGAGCCGCAAGTGAACCTCATGAGAGCCGCAAGTGCGCGCTCTCGCTCCGCGTCCTCCATCTCAGAGTCGGGCATAGGACTACCCGACCCACCGGCTACAATCGGTGATGCCGGTGGCGCCACAGCCGGCGCCGGTGTCACCTCCTCGGCCGGTGCCGAAGCAGAGGCCGGAGGTACTCCCAACCTCTCCTCCCTAATCGCAGCCACTTGCTGCGCCATCTCGTCTTGGAGCTTTTTAATTTGCTCCTCCTGTCGCTGCATGGCTTCGGCCTGTCGCCGAACCACGTCCATCAACTCGGTCAACTCATTACGAAGACCCGAGTTCTCACCCTCCCAGAGTTGTTCGGGAGCCGCGCTCGATTCTCCGAGCCCAGCCCTCGTAGGAGGCCGTCCACGTACCATTATCTCCTAAAAACACAACGACTTTGGTCATTTCATGACATTCAAAGTCATTCGCAATACTATATTTCACGAAAATAAACGTGAACCCAATCTAGGCGAAAGTCACACAAGGGTCCTTATTCCCCTCATTTGGTTTCATGTTCTCGGCCGCCAACATGAACACTCTTGGTGAAGAATAAGACACACCTCGAATCTACCTCTATTTCCAACTAGAGGCATAAGGACATAACCCAATCTCTTATCTTTTGCCACAATCAAAGATCTCGTCACTCACGAGCCTACACTCCTAGGGTCTTTTCCATCCTAGGGTTTCTTAGGTCCACCAAGACCGTTTCTATGCTCTGATACCACCTCAGTCTGTCACGCCCCGTCGGGCCTTTAACACCAACTAGGTGGAAAGGATAACCGCACGGGCGCATGCCCCAAACCCGCCGAACGGATAGAGCCTCTTCTACCCGCCCAAGGCGTCACAACACAAGCTTATCCACGAGATTCCAACTAGGAACGGAGTACAAGAGTTGCACAAGAAAAGCATCAACATAAAGAAGTTCTACTTCTATTACATCACATTACACATTTATACATGCCCAAAATTTTCTTTTATTTCTTTTCATTCCATACACCATGTTCCAAAACTATGGAATACATAAGTTTCATACATGTAATGGAAATCCCCTATACTATCAAAGTCCAAGACTAGGGGTACAACTCTATGTATCACCAAAATGGAAGGGCCGCTATCTAGAGAGCTAAACCCTTGCCTCACTCCGCCGCCTCACTTGCGGAAGGACCTGAAAAACGTAGGGTGAGAACTATAAACATAGTTCCCAGTGGGTAAGGCCACCCAAGAGAGAAGCTCGACCCACCAGGTCCAAAGAAACACCATATGCATAAGTTAGATCACAAATAACTATGCAACACTTATTTACATGCTTGTAAATAAACATAAAGGATGCAACCAAATGAAATGTAACTTATCATTTTCTCCTAGGTTCATCCTATATTTCACATTGACTAAGTTTAATTACTTGTCATTTACTTATGGTTTCGGAATCGCCGTCTCACCATAAGGGTTCCAACATTCAAGGAGTGAACTCGTCACCTCCTAGTTCGAGTAGCGAACTCGTCGCATACTCGGGATAGCAAAATCGTCGCATACCCCATCTCAACACCGCCATCACATGGCATGGGTAGCGAACTCGTCGCATACCCGGGATAGCAATCTCGTCGCACATCCCATTTCAACACCGCCATCACATGGCATGTTAGCGAACTCGTCGCATACCCGGGAAGCAACCTCGTCGCACATCCCGTTTCAACACCGCCAACTCATGGCATGGTAGCGAAATCGTCGCATACCCGGGATAGCAAAATCGTCGCACATCCCGTTTCAACACCGCCAACTCATGGCATGGTAGCGAAATCGTCGCATACCCAGGATAGCAAAATCGTCGCACATCCCGTTGTCACATTTTACACTTGCCAACCTAAGTCTCATGACCTTAGGTTCAAGTCACTAAGTCTCACCTATGTTCAATAACACTAGGTTTACTTTCTCATTCTCAACCTAGGTTCCATGACTCTAGGTTCCAATCTCATGTCCAACCTATGTTCAATGACACTAGGTTCCATTCTCACATGTTCCAACCTATGTTCAATAACACTAGGTTCTATTCTCACATGTCTCAACCTATGTTCAATAACACTAGGTTCAATCATACATGCAACCATGCAACAAGTATAGATAATTGAATTATACTTGAATTCTATATCATGCAATAGGAGCTCATTGCTCTACCTATTATGATTTTACCTTTGCCAACATGCAAGTTCTAGGGTTCACAACACATACCATTTTATCTTTAAATGGATATTTACCCTAGACATGAAAGTGACCTAATCACTTCGGTAAACACAAACCCACCTCAAGAGCTTCCAAATTCTTGTATTCTTCAAGCTCCTCCTAAGTCTCCAAGCCTTGAGTTCTTGTTTCAACCCAAGCTTCTACAAGAAAATGGTTCGTTACTCGTTACGAACCCTTAATTCAACTCAATACACGAAATCAAGTGTTCTAACATGATTTCCAATGCCTCAATTGCAATTCCCGAAGGTCCAAATATTTTTAGAACCTCCCAAGGCAAAAATCCTCATTTAACCTAGGTTTCACATGCATGCATGTAGAACCTCAAAATTTCTTGGCCAATCTCCACATTTTGTGTTTTAGATTGCCTAGGGTTCCCAAAAATCTCATAACAAAGGATAAAATCCAAGGTTTGAACCCAAAATGTGAGGAACTAACCTTAATCACGAGTTTCCAAGCTTCTTCTTGCACCAAGAAGCTTCTTTTCTCCTTTGGAAGTCTTTTCCAAGATCAATCCACCATTTTCTCCAAGTTTTGGAGAGATATCTAGAGAGAGAAAGTGAAGGAGATGGAGAGGAGAAGTGGAGAGGAAGACAATGAGAAGGGGAGAAGGTCTCAGCCCTTCATACACCCCCAACACATGTGAAAAGACCATTTTGCCCCTCTCCACAAACAACACAACAACCAGCCCAAAACTGAATTTTCGTAACACTGTATACCGGTATGTACATGTGCATACCGGTATACGGGTGTTAGTTCCGGTATACCTCAAAGGATTCCGCAGAACCCAAGAGCTGGGTTTACTGTTTCGACCATCGCATTCCGGTATACCTCAGCACATACCGGTATACGGTGACAATTCCGGTATTCCCCGGAGAATTCCGCAAAACCCGAGAGCTGGATTTTCGGTTTCAACCATGGCATTCCAGTATACCTCATCACATACCGGTACTAATCACTTCAGTACCGGTATGGAGATCCACATACCGGAATCCAGTGCAGACTTCACAAGTTCAGCAGTTTTAACTTTTCGAAGTCCGTTTTCGCGCCTCATTTGCGCCGAAAACACTTCTCACAAGTCCCAAACTTGGCTGAAGCCTCACATATAGCCTCTCTTGCTATTTTTCCACCGGAACTCCACAATTTGTGGAAGTTCGGTACGATGCACTGAAATTCAGTGTACTACATTTTGTTTCAGAGCCTTTCGATGCGGGAGAGGCTTGAGATCATGGCGAGGGGTTAGCAGCTAGCTAGAGCCTCTACGATGATGTTATAGATGGACCCTTGACGCCTTTTTATTTGTATTGAATGAAAGGTGTGTAGTTGTATCTAGTTGAGTGATCTCCTAGTGCTGATGAGATGTACTTTAAGTGATTTTTTTATTGTATATCTTGAGATTATAGTTGTGATGAACTTGTTTAGTAGTAGAATAATGTACTTGCTCTGATCACCTTGTTTAGGTTGTACTCATGTTACTCCTTTGATGTTGTTGTAGACGCCTTGTGTGCATTGATGTTATCTTTTTAGTGCACACGGCAGGTCTGTGCATGTGCCTGGTAGGCTCTCACTAGGGCCCGGGGCGTGATAATTCTGTCACGCCCGGACCCTTGCGGAAGCTTACCCGGCACGTGCGCAGACCCGCCGTGTACACCAAGCACCCCCGGTGCACACAAGGCATCTACAACAAACATCTGAAAAAGAAATGTATAATACATCCGAAATTTGATAATCAGAGCAAGTATAAAAAATCTATCACTAACCAAGCTAGTATAAAGGTCCATCCACATGATATACATTAAGTTTGAACAAAATAGTACATCTCATGAACATCGAGGTGGTCTCTACACAATATACAAAATATACACCTTTCTCAACTAAACCAAAAGAAAGATGCGTCGGGTCCACCTATTGCAAAGTCGAAGAGGCTCTAGCTAGATGCGATCCCCTTGCCACGATCCCTAGCCTCTCCCGCTGAGGAAGGCTCTGAAACAAAAACAAACAACCAATGGGGGTGAGAACTATTAAACAATAGTTTCCAGTGGGTAAGCCGCCGAGAGTGGCGAAATACACCACTAGGTCAACCGAGGCAAAGATAGTAAGCAACTATAATTTAAACATGAACATAGCAATCGGAATGAAAAGATTCAATTGCTATTATGCCTCTAATAACTAAGTCAACATAGCTCCACTATTATCATGCTTACTAGAGTAAATTTTCTACTATACAAATGCTACTACTATGGATGCATCAACCGAGTGTGATGTACAATTGTCAAGTTTAGTTAACCTTTATAAAATCATAGGGGACTTACACGAGGTAACGTCCTGGCTTGTGCTATGCCTAATGGTCCCGTAGTAGTCAACATTCCTCCACTAGGAATGAGCCTCCCCAACGGCGTACCACTCGGTGCCCAATCCCGCACGGGCGAGCATGTTGTCGCAAAGGCTAAACTCCGGAGTGCCGGCTTGTAGGGAGCGACCCTCACAAGCTTGTGCGAATGAGCACAAGGGCAAACAAGCGTGATCATAGGCATATGAGTCCTCGTTCATCATGTCTAAAACATATTCCCAATGACGACCAAGAGGTCGGTTACATGTCATAATGTCATATCTAGTCCAATTAGGTTAAAGTAGAATTTACTTAGTCTAACAACATGTCATAAACATGCAATGTACCATGCTCCCTTTTAACCATAGCAATTATCAAATGATGCCATTCCATTTCTACTCAATTAAGTAGCTCCACTAACCATGTAGTGATCATTATGATACAATCCAACTATAACATGCATAAATGCTTAACCAAAGAGGGATAGCTTAACATGCATGTCATTATGATGTGTTCCTCTACTACATAGAGTAAGTAAATTTTCATACATGAGATGATTAAATCATGTGTTCAAAAATTCTATGATGTCATGAGTATCATGCTAAACCATTTATTAAGTCTTATAACAAGATAGGAGACATAGGAGGAGTTCACCCATTTCGGTGAGGTCGAACCTACCGGATAACCGTCGAAAGTTCGAACAAATTTCAAATGAAGTTGCCCCCTAGACTTCTTGTGCCCTAGGAAAAATTTCCAAAGGGTTACAAGCTTCAAAAACTCTACCACGGAATCCACCAAAATTCAAAGTGAAAATAGGTGAAAAATTACCTTAACTCAAGAAATCTTGATCAAGATCCAAATCAACATTATAGGGCTTCAAATCCAACCTATAAGAGTGTTCTACACTCATCAATTTCATCTCAAAAGCTTCCAAAAAAAAAACTCCAAAATAAACCCTAGTTTTTCACAAACTAGGTTTTCTTCCAAAACCATGCAAAACTCACAAAAGGAGGATGCGAGAGAGCCACAAACCTCAACAAGAGCTCCAAACCAAGCTAATAGATGCTAGGGTTGAAGCTAAATCCTCAAACAAGCTCCTTCCTTCACTCCCATGCTTCCTTCAAGGTCCAAGTAGCAAGCTTCAAGGTAGAAGATGGAAAAGAGGAGATCAAACCCAAGGATTTAGGGTTTAGAAGAAAGAAATCCAAGAGAGAGAGAGAGAGAGAGAGAGCACTCACCTCTTCCTCTCTCTAAGCTCAGCCCAAAGAGAACAAATGAGGGGGATGAGGGGTTAAGCTACATGATGTAACGATTGCCCTTAGGTCCCTCAAGAATCCAGAAATTGCAAACTGCACGAAATCTGGTTCTGCAGCACTGCGTACCGGTACAGGAATTGGTGTACCGGTACTAGGCAGTTCCGGTACCAATGGCCTGGTTCCGCAGAACTCGAACGTTTGCAAAACAGGCCAACAACAACGTTCTAGTACCTCACGAATCAGTACCAGTACTACTTAAATCAGTACCGGTATCTCAGTCAGATTCCTCAAAACCCGAGAGCTGCACAAACCAACCATCCACATAGTTCCGGTACCCAAAGACCAGTACCGGTACCCAATACAAAATCGGCTCCTTATGCAGATTTTGATTCCCGGAGTCAGTTTTCGCACTTTTAAGTCTTGAAAACACTCCTAAGCTCTTGAATCTCAACCAAAACCTCCGGATTAGTATAAAACACTAATCTTACACTGAAATCTTGTAATTTGCTAAAGTTCAGTGTGCTACACCCTGACACCGCCAATTTAGTCAGTTCGGGCGCGCCCACAGACCGCCGAACAGACAGAGCCTCCCCTGTCCTCCCAAGGCTCAACAACATTATGTACATAGAGTTTTTCCCAGGAAAAACAACAACATACATGAATTTGCACGAGGGCAATTATACAAGAGCGAGAGAATAATTACTTAACTATTACAACTTAAACATTTAAACTTCACATACATTAATCCAAAATACATCATTTCCATACATATTACACACATGCATATACAATGACCTATACATTTTCATCTCCCAAAGTGAAGCCTCTACAAGTTCTCTTATAATATACAAAAACACCTCTCTAATATATAGGGTGATCTAATACACGGGAGTCCACTACCTAGGGTGCTATGCCCTTGCCGCGATCCTCGACCGCACCGCTCGTGCTAGGCTCTGCAAAACAAGGGGGTGAGAACTAAAAAAAGTTCCTAGTGGGTTCGGCCGCCGACCCCGCCGACTTTCCCACTAGGTCTAATCAGGCATAAGTAGTAAGAGGAGATACGCAATAATAAGCAACTAATGTAACTACTATGCCTCTACAACATGAAACTAGGTAACCAATGAATGCTACAATGCTCATAATACTTACCAACTTTACCTTTTAACCCAATCATACCGACTCACCCGAAGGTCGAGCCCACTTATAATACCACGGCCAACAGCTGAGAAGAATTCCGCTTAACCCATCTAGGGCCGTCTGCTGGGAAGAATTCCGCTTAACCCATACGTGACAACTCCTGTAGTACACTGAACTTTAGCAAATTGCGGAGTTCTAGTGTGAGAATAGTGCCTTATACTATTCTGGAGTTTTGGGTTGAGTTTGGTGAGCTTCGGAGTGTTTTCAGGACTTGAAAAGTGCAAAAACGGACTCCGGAAGTAAAAATCTGTAAAAGTGCAGATTTTGCATTGTGTACCGGTATCTGGTTTAGGGATACCAGAATCCAGTGAAGAACTGGTTTTGCGCAGCTCTCGGGTTCTGCGGAATCCCGCTGGTGATACCGGAATGGGCTGGCATTCCGGTATGTGCAATTCGCATACCGGTACTGAAGCGATTAGTACCGGTACTGAGAAGCGGCATACCGGAATGCGGTTGCGCAGCTTGCTGGCCGAGGCTCGGGTTTTGCAAAATTTGTGCAGTATACCGGTATACACATGCGCATACCGGTATACAGTGTTGCAGAGTGCATTTCGTGCAGTTTTGCAATTTTGGCTTTTTGAGGGGCCTAAGTGGCTTTTGTGCTTAGGGTTAAGTAACCCTTCACCCCTCATGTGCTGTTTTGGCTAAGAATGGAGGAGAAGGAGATGAGGTAGGGTTTTTCCTCTCTCTCTCTCTAGGATTTCTCTCCCTAACCCCCTAGATCATGGTTTTGATCTCCTTTCTCTCCATTTTCCCCATGGAGGAGTACTCCTAGGCTTGGAGGGAGCTCGGGGCTGAGGAAAGGAGCTTGTTGGTGGGCTTAGCTTCAATCCTAGCAAGTTTGAGCTTGGTTGGAAGCTTGATTTGAGATTTGTAAACTCTCTTACAACCTCTATTTGTGATTTTTGCTTGGATTTGGGAAGAAAACCTAGTTTCTTGAAAACTAGGGTTTTGTTTAGGGTTTTGTGATTGTGAGCCCTTGAGGTGGAATTGATGGGTGTAGAATGTTGTTGTAGGTTGGATTTGATGATCCCTAACCTCAATTTGGACTTAGAATAAGTTTTACTTTCTCAAGGTAATTTTCACCCATTTACCTCATAGTTTTTGGTGGTTTTCGAATTTGTTCGTTCGAAGCTTTTAACCCCTTGGAAAATTATCTTAGGGTATGAGAAGCTCGGGGGACAACTCCGTTTCGAAGTACTGCGAGGTTTCGACGGTTATCCGGTGGGTCTGACCTCACCGAAATGGGTGAACTCCCCCTATGTCTCCTATCTTGTTATAGGATTGATTAGATGCATAATTATGATAATTATGGCATGATGAAAAATTGTGATTGCATGAGACATACATGTCGTGTATGAAAAATGCATAGTATATACAATGCGGTATTATGATGATAATATGCATGCTAGAGTATTTGTGCTAGTAGTGTAATGATGCATTATGAATTGCTATTTAGGTTATGTATGCTAGAGATGAGCATCATATGAGACACTACTTGAGTGGTGGACTAGTGAATTCTCGTCGCATACTAAAGTATGCTTGTATAGAGAAAAGAGAGAGATTATGGCAAATGCAAGATAAGTTGTTGCACCTCATTTAGGTGAGCAACTTTGACGGGCATCGTTGGCTTTTGGCTCGACCTTTTGGTCGTGGAAATGATTCCATGTTTAAGACATGAGGAATGGAATTCTATTTGCATTGATTATTACAATTGGTTAAGCATGAGTCCAATTGGTTAACTAAATACTTGCATGATAGTTTTATACTCTATGCAGTAGAGGTTAGTGTAGCTCATGCATGGCATGATGTGGTCTCGTTGGCATCGTAGAATGCATTGACATAGTATTGTAGAATGCATGATATATGGCATTAGAATAATGCATGGTTTATGAACTTTGTAAACAAAGAGATGAACGGTTACATGTTAGAGACATGTGCATATTGGTAGGGACATACCATCGGACATTGAGAACAACATGATATTGTTGACATTTAGCATATTGGCTATTGAATGTAGTAAATATGACATGACGTGTTTTTGACATAGTGTGAGGTTAAACAAATGACTTTTCACTTAGGTGAATAACTAGGTTGACATTATGACATAGTGTTAGATCCATGGTCACTGGTTGGCTATTCCATGTTAGAGACATGACGAGCATGACATTGTGGTTGATTATGACTTGTGCCCTGGGATTCTTCCGCGCTTGCTTGTGAGGGTCGCGCCCCACAAGCTGACACTCCGGAGTTGGTCTTTGCGATTGTAGGTCGCCGTGCGATGTAGAGTGGCCGAAATGGATTGCCGTGGGAAAGTCTCATTGTCTACGGGAAGTGTTGACTACCACGGGGCCATTAGGCAGGGCACAGGCCGGGACGTTACCTTGTGTAAGTCCCTTGTGGATTGGGTAAAAGCTGAGTAAACTGGACATAGTACATTGGTTGCTTGATGCATATACATGTAGTGTATGGACTTAGTAGTGAGTCGCATATCGTGGCATTACTTAGCTTGACACTATTGGGATGCATTCATTTGTAGTTGGACATATTAGTTAGTCACTACATACATTGGCATCCATAGTAGCATTAGGCCTATACTCACATTGGTTAGTATAGTGGCATGAATATACGATGATAATATGAAAAGAGGTTCTTTCAACCATAATCATGGCATTAATTTGACATGCATGTAAAATGATGTGATTAAATGTTGAGCTAATGACAGTAGGAACATATTCATGTTCATGTAGATGATTTATTTCATTAGAGGCATGATAGTAGTAGATTTACTTGTTTAGCATTTTATATTTTATGCTTTATGTTTAAGTTTATACTATCTTGCCTCAGTTGACCTAGCGGTATAATTCGCCACTCTCGGCGGCTTACCCACTGGGAACTATTGATTAATAGTTCTCACCCCCATTGTTGTTGGGTTTTTATTTCAGAGCCTTCCGCAGCAGGAGAGGCTTGGGATCGCGGCGAGGGGTTAGCAGCTAGCTAGAACCTCTACGGTGTTGTTGTTGTTGTAGGCATACCATGATGTCCTTTCATTGTATTTTATATGAAAGGTGTATAGTTGTTTTTCTAGAGAGTGATCTTCTAGTATTGCTAAGATGTATAATGATTATTGTATATCTTGAGATTTTAGTTGTGTTGATCTTGATTTAGTTGTAGAAATATGTTCTCGCTCTGATCACCTTGTTTAGGATGTATTCCTTATTCTATTGGATTATTGTTGTTGTAGACGCCTTGTGTACATTGTGTTTGCTTTGAGGTACACGGCGGGTCTGTGCACGTGCCTGGTAGGCTCCCACGAGGGCCCGGTGCGTGACAGATTATTGTGGTATCAGAGCCTAGGGTTAAGTCTTAGTGGACCTAGTAAACCTTAGGCAGGTTGGACGATAAGGAATAGGAACGTGAGAGACGGAATCTCTTGTGACTTATTGGCGAAAGTATTATGATTGGGTCATTTCTAAAGCTCCAAAGTTGTTGGAGTTAAATCGGAGTGAACCACTTCTATACCCTTGGAGGGTCACGTTGGCGGCCGACAACGTGACATCGGGGAATAGTGGGAGTCCACTTCATTACTTTCGCATGATTGGGGTTATAGTCTTGTGTGGGGATGCGTTGGCGTGGGGTGTTTCACCTGCGCATGTTTTGCTTGTTGCAGCTTGAGTGGTGAACGACGCACTCGATGGCGGCCGAGGCAGCCGAGACGGGAACCCTGCATCCTCCGGATTTGGTGAGACCCAGAAGTTGAGAGAACAACTGGTAAATTCAGCGAGTGTGGTGGAGCGGCGATCATTATGATGTTACTCCAAGTTGAGACTTTACGCCGGCAGATGAGAGGATTAAGCAACTGGAGGATTTGTCGATCCGGTTGGCAGTCGACCTTGAGAAATTCTATGAGAATACGGATCGTACCTTGATAAGGGCAAGAGATGTGGAGACCGTTGGGACGGCAAAAGGATCTACTAAAAGTGGCAAGTCTATCGTAAGAGGAATTGATCTCGAGAAGGTGGACCTTTGGCAGGATGAAAGAGAGACGTTGAATCGTCATCAACTATAGTGATGTGTGAGCGGTGGAGTCCGCATGTACCCGATGATGCCCTTGGAGTAGGGGCAAGTACTCTTTTCGTGGCCAGGTGGGCCATTCCCAGTCGGAGTGTTTGAGGAAATTAGTGTCGACAATGTTGGGATCGACTTCGCGCGGCTAGCACCTAGTGAATGCGTGTCTGTTGACAGGTAGATGGTGATGCAGCGAAGACGAGGGTTGTTCGCAGCTCGTGGTTTTGGAGCTAGCTTGATGTTTGTTATGATTGTAGTTTTGGCTCGGCTGTTTGCCGAATGCATGGCAGGAAACTCATTCCTTGTTGTTGCAGATTGAGTGGTCCTGATTGTTTAGGCTTGGAAGTACTATTTTTGTACTCTGTTAGTTTTGGATGTTTCTGTGCGCCAACGAAGCGATTGGCTTTATTGGGCTGGGAGCGTATAGTTCAGATTTGAACTTGGGCTGGCTCTTCGGCTATCTGATTGCCGATGAGTGTGTGAACCGAGCTGTAGTACTGTAGGAACCTGGACACGAAATAGTGTTTTCAGAGGGCGTTTCGCTATTTGCGACGATTGTTTCACCCGCCCAAGCCTGGTTGTTGGCTGAGTGGGCGCGTGGCCTTTAGGCCAGCATCCTAGGTGAGTGTTGAGAATCCTCAAAAGCGAGGATGTCTCTTGTGAGGGAGTTGCTTGTGCAATCCCGGTTGTGTTGTGAGAATTGAAGGCTTGGTCTGGAGACCTCTTTTGCCTAGTGTTTTCTCTTTTGGAGCATCGACCTTATTTGTTTTAAGTGGACGGGTCATTTCGACTGTGGGTCGACTATCGTGAACTCGGTAGGGTCACGATGAAGAATATGTACCCGTAGCAGAGATCGGTTGATCTGTTTGATCAAGCTCCATGAATTCTGGTTTTACTCGAGGGTAGTTGCAATCTGAGTACTACTCTCGTTGGATCGAGTTTGAGTTTGGACCGGGGGTGACTTGTTCACTCGGTGTAGACATTACGAAATTGTCGTGGTGTCGTTTGAGCTGGCTGATGCTCTTGTGTGTTGTGATGTTTGGCCCTTCTGGGTGTCTTTGTCCCCGTGCGCATCGACGACATATTGGAAGTCGAGAGGCGGTGAAGACCTTGAAGATTCCCTTGAATGAGGATTGCGAGTGCTTCAAGTTGAAGACGTGCTGATTTGGTTGTGAGGACTAGTGTCCCTTGGCAATTGATGCCAAAGTGGTTATGAGTGGAGATCTCAAGGAAATCAAACTACCCATAGTGGGTTGAGACAAGCGGATGTGATCGAAGTTCAAACTTCCTAGTTTGATTGGATGTTATGGATAATTGTGGGGAGATTTTTGAGTTGTCTACTCCCTTCTTTTGACTCACACATAAAGGGATTAAACCTTTTGGAAAGATATGTGTGAGAGAAGTTTCTTGGAACTGTTGGTGTGGTTGACGACCGCCAACCCTGGTTACCCCGAAGGCGGGTTATGTATTTTGTAGTTGTGTTTCTCTCCACGGATTGAGCGACACTCTGGTGTGATATAGAGAGGTAATATTGACCTTTTAGCAATTGAGAGAATGCAAGAGGAATCGCCAAATTGTGAATTGGAAAAGATTGCCATGGCATTTACTTGGAAACTATGGCAATATTATGTTTAGATAGTGGTGTGAAGTGCACCCAGATCTTATTGTTGGAGATATCTCTACACTCAAGGAAACGAGTTGAAGCTGTGAAAACAGGTTAGAGGCTAGTGTTCTAGAGATATCGATGAGATGAGTAATATGATGTGATATCTATCCTTTGGATCGGATCACGGGAGTTAGCCTTGATCCCGACTAGTAAATGGTGCAATCGAGATCAAGAGTGTTGCGACGGATGAATTCCTAATGGACTGTCAGAAAGTGCCTTGACGGTGGAACCGACAAGTTGTACCTGTGATAGCAAGATTTTTGAGATATGCTATGTGAAGGCTATCTACTTGTTATTGATAGAGGATGATTGCCAGAGTCTCCGAAATTGGATTGTCTCGCTTCTAAGCTAGACGTGATGATTGTTGAGAGGTTGTGAATAGGAGTAACTATTCACCTGAGTTGGATTGAGGAAATTTTTGCGCAAGTATACCTTGGTAATTTGTGCGACTGCGTAGAGCGTCTAGCTCTATCGCTTTGGATTTTGGACCATTGGATGATTCTCGGTGAGAGATAGGATTTTAAGCATCTGAATCTGATAATCTGAGTGTGATACTTGGCTAAGGAAATCCAAGAGCTTATGTTTGAGGAATCTAAGTTTCAGATTCTTGGGATTATTTGAGACCCTAAGGCAATTGGGCCTAGTGGCATGTCGAGTTGTTTTACTTCAGATCTACTGAAGGTATATGAAGTGTGTTTTGACGCTCCGAGCGAGTATTTGAATTCTACCCCGATGGTGGATGTCGTTTCCTTAGAGCTACATGAAGATCTAAACTTCAAGGAGCATTGTTGTGGATTGGACTTGTGGAATGTAGGAATCTGGAATTATCACTATTCCTACTACAAGATGCTTTGGAGCAACATCTTGGACGCGATGCATGGTGTGAGAGCTGGAGGCTTCACTGCGAGGGCAATTTTCTTATCCCCTTTGGTTTTGCTGTTTGTTGTTGGTTGTTGATCCGTAGTTTCGCGGACGAAACTCTTTTTTAGGAGGGGAGTATGTAGTACACTGAACTTTAGCAAATTGCGGAGTTCTAGTGTGAGAATAGTGCCTTATACTATTCTGGAGTTTTGGGTTGAGTTTGGTGAGCTTCGGAGTGTTTTCGGGACTTGAAAAGTGCGAAAACGGACTCCGGAAGTCAAAATCTGTAAAAGTGCAGATTTTGCATTGTGTACCGGTATCTGGTTTAGGGATACCGAAATCCAGTGAAGAACTGGTTTTGCGCAGCTCTCGGGTTCTGCGGAATCCCGCTGGTGATACCTGAATGGGCTGGCATTCCGGTATGTGCAATTCGCGTACCGGTACTGAAGCGATTAGTACCGGTACTGAGAAGCGGCATACCGGAATGCGGTTGCGCAGCTTGCTGGCCGAGGCTCGGGTTTTGCAAAATTTGTGCAGTATACCGGTATACACATGCGCATACCGGTATACAGTGTTGCAGAGTGCATTTCGTGCAGTTTTGCAATTTTAGCTTTTTGAGGGGCCTAAGTGGATTTTGTGCTTAGGGTTAAGTAACCCTTCACACCTCATGTGCTGTTTTGGCTGAGAATGGAGGAGAAGGAGATGAGATAGGGTTTTTCCTCTCTCTCTCTCTCTAGGATTTCTCTCCCTAACCCCCTAGATCATGGTTTTGATCTCCTTTCTCTCCATTTTCCCCATGGAGGAGTACTCCTAGGCTTGGAGGGAGCTCGGGGCTGAGGAAAGGAGCTTGTTGGTGGGCTTAGCTTCAACCCTAGCAAGTTTGAGCTTGGTTGGAAGCTTGATTTGAGGTTTGTAAACTCTCTTACAACCTCTATTTGTGATTTTTGCTTGGATTTGGGATGAAAACCTAGTTTCTTGAAAACTAGGGTTTTGTTTAGGGTTTTGTGATTGTGAGCCCTTGAGGTGGAATTGATGGGTGTAGAAATATTGTTGTAGGTTGGATTTGATGATCCCTAACCTCAATTTGGGCTTAGAACAAGTTTTACTTGCTCAAGGTAATTTTCACCCATTTACCTCATAGTTTTTGGTGGTTTTCGAATTTGTTCGTTCGAAGCTTTTAACCCCTTGGAAAATTATCTTAGGGTATGAGAAGCTCGGGGGACAACTCCGTTTCGAAGTACTGCGAGGTTTCGACGGTTATCCGGTGGGTCTGACCTCACCGAAATGGGTGAACTCCCCCTATGTCTCCTATCTTGTTATAGGATTGATTAGATGCATAATTATGATAATTATGGCATGATGAAAAATTGTGATTGCATGAGACATACATGTCTTGTATGAAAAATGCATAGTATATACAATACGATATTATGATGATAATATGCATGCTAGAGTATTTGTGCTAGTAGTGTAATGATGCAATATGAAATGCTATTTAGGTTATGCATGCTAGAGATGAGCATCATATGAGACACTACTTGAGTGGTGGACTAGTGAATTCTCGTCGCATACTAAAGTATGCTTGTATAGAGAAAAGAGAGAGATTATGGCAAATGCAAGATAAGTTGTTGCACCTCATTTAGGTGAGCAACTTTGACGGGCATCGTTGGCTTTTGGCTCGACCTTTTGGTCGTGGAAATGATTCCATGTTTAAGACATGAGGAATGGAATTCTATTTGCATTGATTATTACAATTGGTTAAGCATGAGTCCAATTGGTTAACTAAATACTTGCATGATAGTTTTATACTCTATGCAGTAGAGGTTAGTGTAGCTCATGCATGGCATGATGTGGTCTCGTTGGCATCGTAGAATGCATTGACATAGTATTGTAGAATGCATGATATATGGCATTAGAATAATGCATGGTTTATGAACTTTGTAAACAAAGAGATGAACGGTTACATGTTAGAGACATGTGCATATTGGTAGGGACATACCATCGGACATTGAGAACAACATGATATTGTTGACATTTAGCATATTGGCTATTGAATGTAGTAAACATGACATGACGTGTTTTTGACATAGTGTGAGGTTAAACAAATGACTTTTCACTTAGGTGAATAACTAGGTTGACATTATGACATAGTGTTAGATCCATGGTCACTGGTTGGCTATTCCATGTTAGAGACATGACGAGCATGACATTGTGGTTGATTATGACTTGTGCCCTGGGATTCTTCCACGCTTGCTTGTGAGGGTCGCGCCCCACAAGCTGACACTCCGGAGTTGGTCTTTGCGATTGTAGGTCGCCGTGCGATGTAGAGTGGCCGAAATGGATTGCCGTGGGAAAGTCTCATTGTCTACGGGAAGTGTTGACTACCACGGGGCCATTAGGCGGGGCACAGGCCGGGACGTTACCTTGTGTAAGTCCCTTGTGGATTGGGTAAAAGCTGAGTAAACTGGACATAGTACATTGGTTGCTTGATGCATATACATGTAGTGTATGGACTTAGTAGTGAGTCGCATATCGTGGCATTACTTAGCTTGACACTATTGGGATGCATTCATTTGTAGTTGGACATATTAGTTAGTCACTACATACATTGGCATCCATAGTAGCATTAGGCCTATACTCACATTGGTTAGTATAGTGGCATGAATATACGATGATAATATGAAAAGAGGTTCTTTCAACCATAATCATGGCATTAATTTGACATGCATGTAAAATGATGTGATTAAATGTTGAGCTAATGACAGTAGGAACATATTCATGTTCATGTAGATGATTTATTTCATTGGAGGCATGATAGTAGTAGATTTACCTGTTTAGCATTTTATATTTTATGCTTTATGTTTAAGTTTATACTATCTTGCCTCAGTTGACCTAGCGGTGTAATTCGCCACTCTCGGCGGCTTACCCACTGGGAACTATTGATTAATAGTTCTCACCCCCATTGTTGTTGGGTTTTTATTTCAGAGCCTTCCGCAGCAGGAGAGGCTTGGGATCGCGGCGAGGGGTTAGCAGCTAGCTAGAACCTCTACGGTGTTGTTGTTGTTGTAGGCATACCATGATGTCCTTTCATTGTATTTTATATGAAAGGTGTATAGTTGTTTTTCTAGAGAGTGATCTTCTAGTATTGCTAAGATGTATAATGATTATTGTATATCTTGAGATTTTAGTTGTGTTGATCTTGATTTAGTTGTAGAAATATGTTCTCGCTCTGATCACCTTGTTTAGGATGTATTCCTTATTCTATTGGATTCTTGTTGTTGTAGACGCCTTGTGTACATTGTGTTTGCTTTGAGGTACATGGCGGGTCTGTGCACGTGCCTGGTAGGCTCCCACGAGGGCCCGGGGCGTGACAACTCCGGAGCTCACTGCTTGTGATGTCGCAACCCACCACAAGCCAAACAGACAATTTGAGTACGATCTAGTCCTCTCCTCTCGAGGACACCCTACTAACCAGGGTAACAACATACGGGGATCTACCAATCCCTAACATGCTCATCACTAATCCGATGCAACTACGGCAACAAATTCACTTGTACAATCATGACACACAATGTTCATGTTCTCTAAATGCACAATAGGATACCCAATCCATATTTCCATTATTAGGTTCATGTTTTCACTCACAATGACGCCTAGTATTTCACTTTATTTTCTATGTCCAAACAACTAGTCAAAATGCCACTAAGTTCATGTCACCAATGTTCCACAAGGTTTTCTAATTAAGTTCACATTCTAGTTCATCATTCTAATTCACATATTAGTTCTTTGCATACTAGTTCACATACTAGTTCTTTGCATTATAGGGTTTCCAATGTCCATTGACCCAATCCTCATGCGTCCAAGTTCCGAGTTCTCTTTCCAAGTTGTCTAAGTCTACTTTAGGAAGCATGCAAGGAATCTAAAAGCTCAAACACAATAATAACCCTAAATGCATGATTTCTACACATATATACATATATGACAAAAAATGGCGACATAGACATAGAGGGAAATCCAACTATTTCAGATAGCACCACCCACCTCGATTCGATGCCAATTGCAACGAGATCCGAGCAATTTAGCTTCCGACGCTGATTCGGCACTTTTCGGCGCTAACGACGAAATTCTTTGATTTCGGCTCAATTTTCCTCAATCGACTACCGAAACTTCGCTACTCTTCGAATCGAAGCTACTAGGTGTTCTTCTACAACCTTCAATTAGAGAATTACAAGATCAATTTAGATCAAAACTCTAAAATCTGAATACCCCCTTTCTAAACTCTAGAAATCTATTTATCGCGAAACATCCAACAATCTTTGTGATTTATGCAATATTCTAGGTTAGAATCATATAGGGTTACTAATTATCTCATTCTCGAAGAATATACATAAAAACCCTAACTCAAAATCTCACCTTAGCTACTTTCCTCTCCTCAAGCTTCTTTTGCATAAGAGCTTGCTTCACCTCCAAGTGAGCATTCTCTCCTCCAATCCTCACTTGTTGGAGAGATTACTAGGGAGAGAGAGAAGTTAGAGAGTGAGGAAGAGTGAGAGAGAGATGGGGCTTGAGAGAAAAGAGAAGGGCTTTCTCTTGTGTTAGTGGAGAGAAATGAGAGGAGAAGTGAGTTGGGGTCCATTTATAGTCCCCCCAACAATTTCAACTTAACCCCTCCAAATCATGAAATTTTCACTCAAATCACACCTCTTCTTTTTTTCTTTTTTCTTTTTTTCTTTTTTCTTTTTTCTTTTTTTTTCCTTCCTCTTTTTTTTTTTTTTTTTTTTTTTTTTGCTTGCTCTGGAAGCCTTGTTTCCTCTCTAAACTCACTCGAACTTATTTATAATTCATCCGGGGTCCATCTAAACTCTCTCAAATAGTCTCAAACACCATTTCACCTATACTTGCCCAATTTTGCCAAAGTTCGGGGAAGTATATGGAAATTCAGTACACTACATATACTCTCAGACATATGATGTGAGTTTTGCAGAATATCGATCATAATATCTAGAAGAGGGATAATTGCTAGATGCGGTATTGGTCGCCGTCCCGTTGTTGGGCTAGAAAATGAATGCGGGTCGATACTGACCGGATCAATGAGTTGATTAGGTCAGACACTTCTTTAGGGTGCGAATCGGCTCCTAGAATGACCCTCGAGTGGGCCACTTTTAAGTCAAGTGATTCGGTTGAGGAGGGATCGGCTCAACCGAACTCTTCCGCTAACTACAAATGAACCGAAAGGTGAGCTCGGCTGAAAGAGCCGAACTATTTATATTAATTAGAAAAGGGTGATTACAAAAGCTGTCACAGCGACTAGATCTACTCCTAGAAAAGCTCTAAAAAATAAATACTTAACTAAGCTCTTAAAAATAGGAAAAGAAAATTTTGTGGTCTACTCCTAGAAAGCCATAAATGCTGAAAATTTAAAAAAAATTAAAATTTGCTATGGTCGCTTGCTCGTATGAAGGACCTTTATTACAGGCACGCTTTTTTCTATTTATAGTAGCACATTCTCCAGCCAGCAATTATTGTGTAATTCTTGTCATGGAGATTTCTTCGGCCATGTTTCTATTTCTTTGGGATGTGTCTCGGTTGATAACTTGCTGGCCACGAAATTCTCTCTCCACATCTTCAAATGTTCCCGCCTAAATTGCTCTTCTGCTCAGGTGTTCTTTCCTCGGCTCCTGGTGCACCACGTGTCACATTTTATTTTCTCTATGCTGTCTAATTACATGGACCAAGCCGCTTATCATGTGGTACTATTTTTTCGGCGGCAACAATGCCCCCCCGGCAGTCTCCTGAACAGACATTTTGGATGACTGACGTTGCTTAATTAACGACTGAGATCAAATGCCGCTGGATCAACGGTCGAGATTTATCGTCCTTTTTTATCATATCATTGCTCCGCTCGGCGGCCTCGATTGGCCATGCCTTGTAGTCATTTCCTTCTTGATTTTCTTCTTTAATGGCTACGATTTCTTGTGCCTTTTTGTTTTACCTAGGGCATTAAATAGGGTATTAAATGTTGCCGTCATTATCAACACCTTTTCAAAACTCTCTTCGATGGTACCACATCGTCTTCTCCAAGCCGCCTCCTCATTCTTCTTCTCGACTCTTTCTTTACTCTAGAGCATCCTTCTCCAATTGGCTCGAATTTCTCCTTTTCCTTCATCTTACATTGTTGACTTCCACCTCTTGAAGTGATCCGTAGCTGATCCCTCCCGCTTCGTCCTCGGCCCTTTCTTCGTGGGACTTCCTGAGGAAGATGTTTTTTCTTTCTCGGTGGAAGGGCTTCCTTTAATAGTGGACATCATTCATCTCCACTCCTGGTCTTCTTCAAAATCGCTAGGAAAGAGCCTTTGCACCTGGCCCACGGTCTCGAAGGCGTACCTAGCTTGTGTAGATCGAGTCAAAGCGTCCTTCGCTGACTTATGGCACGACGTTGGGATTTATGACGCCATTCAACTCTCGAGGACTCCTCCTCAAGCTGACAATCTCCTTCTTACTACGACTTTGTGCTTCTGGTCCTCTATTTCGAATACCTTCCTCTTTCGGTCGGGGCTTTTTACCTTGACCCTTTTTCATGTGGCGGCAATCCTCGGCCTTTGTCCGCGTGGCACCATCCTATCCATGGCCTTCAACCCTGGTGGCGTGACAAAATTTGAGGCCCTTTTGGACCCGAAAATGGACCTCGCCTATACGAAGTTTATGAAGCGGTTCGTGGGTCATGACTCCGCCCCTGTCATCAGGAAGGAGCAAATAGCTTTCCTCCTTTACTGGCTATGCCACAATATCTTTTGTACCTGATCACAGAAAATCAACTGAGACTTTGTCCCCATCACCGTCGCACTGGCCAATGGTGAGAAACTAGCCCTCGGTTCTTACTTTTTCTCATTCCTTTATCAAGAGATTCTGGAGTCAATAAAAATGCTGCCCTAGAAGAGCAGCGTAGTTATTAGTTCGAGCTGTGGCGTCCTGCTCTGCCTCCAGCTCTACTTTTCTCTTTTGTGTCGCACTCCCTTTGATCAGGATTCGACGGCACATTCTACCACGTACGGGTTAGCCTTCGGCTATCCAGAGCTGCTCTTCTCAGGTCAGCCTACGGATTTTTCGGCTTACTTTTGAATTTTCTATTCATAAGAGACTCGGCCCCTCATCAACTGGACGCTTTTTGTAGAACGACAGACTGGCCCCAGCATGGTTTATCGCAAGATTTGAAGATATCCAAGGGCAACGGGCTTCATACAGTGCCGGCGAGTACTCCAAAGTGTGGTACTCTTTCTTAGCCATGCGGGATCTTCACGTCGGTTTGAAGACCCGATATAAGTTGACGCCGAGCACAGAGGTTTATTGTCCCCACTTCATGGCTCGGCAGTTTCGCTTACCGCAATCGCTTTCAGTCCCACCAAAATTTTTCATAGCCAACACTTTCCGCTCTCGTCCCCCAACCAAGGAATCAGCCGAAGCAGATCGGATTTTGGCAATGGGGAATTGTTTGAAGCTTTTTTTTCACCCTTGTAACTTTTCGGCTGAATAGAGCGGGATTAACCGACCGTCTTTTCCAGCAGGCGTGGACGATTTCTGTAATGCGTTGTTCGTATTGCCCTTTTCGAATTACCTTCGTCGCTTTGATTTTGATCAGGCAGAAGGTATTTCCTATCTTTAGATTTCTTCTCTTTTGCATTTCCTCTTCTTGATTTATCTTGATTTTATTCTCCTTTGCTTTAGTCGGCACTTTCAAGGGAAAGGAGACTATGGTCGAGCCTTAAGAATATGAGGCCTGAGTGAATGCTCTGATAAAAAGGCGGCTACTTCTTCTTACTCCTTGGCGGTACAGTCTGACTCTTTCCTTTTCTTCCCTACTTTTATTGATTCATCTTTATTATTTCGGCTCACTTCTTTTGTTCTTTTCAGCCGCTTCATATCCTCGATCCATAGGTTCGGCAGACAGGAAAATGCCCGACCTAAACAGCCGCTTTGATTCCCCTGTTGCAACAAAAATGACGGAAGGTGGCGATGAGTAGGCCTCGATCACGACCAACTCCCGAAGAACAGCCATCTACCTAGGAGCTTCAACAAGCACAGAAGCATGTTGACTCACCGGTTTCGAAGGAGCCGATCTCCGGTACGGTTCCCTCGGCTCAACCTCCTATGGCTGCCTCGCCTCATCCCTGAGCCGAGGAGAGACCAGCGCCGATCCCAACGGAGGCCCCTTCTAAGTAAATGGAAAAGGACCCTCAGTTGACTCCACCCTTGGCTGAAGCAAGTCCTCGGCCCATTCTAGTTGATTCTCCCTCTCCTCCTCAAATTTCATCCGAGGCAACTTAACCACCTACTCTGCAAGGATTGGCTGCTCGGTAGCAAAGGCTGAAGGCTTAATGCCTCCAAATTAAAAAAGATAGAAGACTCCAAGTCGGACTCAGACAGAGATTGCCGAGGCTGAGCTTGCCATGAAAACTAAGACAGAGCTTCACCGAAGGGAGAGGCGAGCTCACAGGGAAGCTCATCAAGAGAAAAAAAAATAGGAGGGAGAAGGAGAGAAAAAAGGAGGAGGAAGAGAGAAAGAGGGAAGAAGAAGAGAAAAGAAGAAAGTGAGAAGAAAGAAAATGGCGACCTGGCTTCTACTGATGGGGCTTTAGCCAAAGTCTCTGCCTCTATCCCAGTGTCAGCATCCGAAGACCCCATTTCTTCATTTGGAAACACTTTCACTTCCGGATCGGAGGATGTACTGGTAATATCCCTGCAGGAGCTAGCTACCTCGAGCCCTGCATCTAACGAAGAGGACTTTTCCGTTGCAGTATTAGTTGACGCGTGAAGAAATTGAAAGGATGTTTGCAGCTGTATAACAACGGTCTTCCCACATTGGCTAAGAGCTAGGCTCGGCTTGATCGGTTGGAGGCTCTTCTCAGCGACTTTCTAAGTTAGCCTAATCTGTCTTTTCTAGAGCGACACTTTTTGGCAGCCTTGTCGGCTCGCCTTTGTCCTCTCCTTGCTCGACAATAAGCACTCTCTACTGAGTATGACATTTTGGGCGCTTACTTCGTGTCGGTTAACTCTTATAAAGCTAAGGCCAACAAACTGGCTGCTCCTCTAACCGACCTTAATAAGCAGAGCGATGCCATGAGAGAACAGGAATCGGCTCTTCGGGAGAGAGTGGCTCATCTAAAGGAGGAGCTTACCAAAGCGGAGAAAGCTCTGGCCTACGCATCTCAAGAGTTTGGTGCTCTCTAAACACAATATCAAGCCAAAAAGGATGAAGGGGTGGTGATCTACAACCAACTCTCCAACCTTTACAAGATCCACTCGTCCATGAAGCGAAGGAAGCATGCAGCCGATCAAGCTCAGGCCGTACTGCAAGTTGAATAGAAGCAGCTTAAGGACTTACTGTCTTAATTGTTTGACTCCAATATCTCGACTATAATGTTCTTCTCCGAGAGTTTTGTTGTCACGCCCCGCCGGCCCTTAAACACCAACTAGGTGGAAAGGATAACCGCACGGGCGCATGCCCCAGACCCGCCGAACGGATAGAGTCCTTTCTACCCGCCCAAGGCGTCACAACACAAGCTTATCCACAATGTTCCAACTAGGAACGGAGCACAAGAGTTGCACAAGGAAAGCATCAACATAAAAAAGTTCTACTTCTATTACATCACATGGCACAATGTACATGTCCAAATTTTTCTTTTCTTTCTTTTTCATTCCATACACTATGTTCCAAAACGATGGAATATACAATTTTCATACATAAAATGAAAATCCCCTATGTCATCATAATCCAAAACTAGAGGACGCTCTAAGTATCGCCAAAATGGACGGGCCGCTATCTAGAGAGCTAAACCCTTGCCTCGCTCCGCCGCCTCACTCGCGGAAGGACCTGAAAAACGTGGGGTGAGAACTATAAACATAGTTCCCAGTGGGTAAGGCCACCCAAGAGAGAAGCTCGACCCACCAGGTCCAAAGAAACACCATATGCATAAGTTAGATCACATATAACTATGCAACAATTATTTACATGCTTGTAAATAAACATAAAGGATGCAACCAAATGAAATATAATTTATCATTCTCTCCTAGGTTCATCATATGTCTCACATTGACTAAGTTCATTTACTTGTCATTTACTTATGGTTTCGGAATCGCCGTCTCACCATAATTGTTCCAACATCCAAGGAGTGAACTCGTCACCTCCTAGTTCGAGTAGCGAACTCGTCGCATACTCGGGATAGCAAAATCGTCGCATACCCCGTCTCAACACCGCCAGTACATGGCATGGATAGCAAACTCGTCGAATATCCGGGATAGCAACCTCGTCGCACATCCCCTCTCGACACCGCCAACTCAAGGCGTGGTAGCAAAATCGTCGCCTACCCGGAATAGCAAACTCGTCGCACATCCCGTGTCGATACCGCCAACTCGTGGCATGGTAGCGAAGTCATCGCCTACCCGGGATAGCAAAATCGTCGCACATCCCGTTTCAACACCGCCAACTCATGGCATGGTAGCGAAATCGTCGCCTACCCGGGATAGCAAAATCGTCGCACATCCCGTTGTTCACATTTTTCACTTGCCAACCTAAGTCTCATGACCTTAGGTTCAAGCCACTAAGTCTCACCTATGTTCAATGACACTAGGTTTACTTTCTCGTTCTCAACCTAGGTTCCATGACTCTAGGTTCCAATCTCATGTCGAACCTATGTTCAATGACACTAGGTTTCAATCTCAAATGTTCCAACCTATGTTCAATAACACTAGGTTTAATCCTCATGTCCAACCTATGTTCAATAACACTAGGTTTAATCCTCATGTCCAACCTATGTTCAATAACACTAGGTTTGTCCTTACATGCAACCATGCAACAAGTATTAATATTTGAATTATACTTGAAATATACATCATGCAATAGGATCTCATTGTTCAACCTATCATGATTTTTACCTTTGCCAACATGCAAATTCTAGGGTTCACAACACATACCATTTTATCTTTAAATGGATATTTACCCTAGACATGGAAGTGACCTAATCACTTCGGTAAACACAAACCCACCTCAAGAACTTTCAAATCCTTGTATTCTTCAAGCTCCTAAGTGTCCAAGCCTTGAGTTCTTGCTTCAACCCAAGCTTCTACAAGAAAACGGTTCGTTACTCGTTACGAACCCTAAATTCAACTCAATATGTGAAATCAAGTGTTCCAACATGATTTCCTATGCCTCAATTGCAATTATCGAAGGTCCAAATATTTTTAGAACCTCCCATGGCAAAAGCCCCAAATCTACCTAGGGTTAGCATGCATGCAAGCCAAACCCTAGATTTCATGGCCAATCTTCCACCATTTGTGGTTTAGATTGCTTAGGGTTTCCAAAAACCTCATTTCAAAGGATTAAATCCTAGGTTCAAACCCTAAATCACAAGAACTCACCTCAAAGCCCTAGCTCCCAAGCTTCTTCTTACACCAAGAAGCTCCAAATCCACCTTAGAAGCTTTTCCCAAGGTCAAATCCTCCACTTCTCCAAGCTTTGGAGAGATCTCTAGAGAGAGAAAGTGAGGGAGAGGGAGAGGAAATGAGAGGAAAAATGGAGGAGTAATGAGGAGAGGGACTCTAGCCCTCTATACATAGCCCATCCCCCACGAAATTACCAAAATACCCCCCACTGGGCATTCTGCCTCAGCCGGGTCCGGACCTTGCGAGTAGGGTCCGGACCCCGCACTGATAACTGGTCAGTGCGCAGGCCGGGTCCGGACCTTGGCATCAGGGTTCGGAACCCGTACGTACCCCAACTCGGCATTCGGCTCGGGTCCGGACCGTGACATCCGGGTCCGGACCGCAGCCGGCCACAAACTTCATTGTCCGGACCCCAGTTTCCAGGGTCCGGACCCCGTGAGCATTTTTGCTCCGCTTGGTCCTTTTTCTTCGAATTTTCGATTTCTGGGTCCCCGCTCGCACCCAAAACGTTCCGAAACCATCGGAACCCAAATCCACACTAGCCATTACCGGCTCTCTCCGAACTTCATCAAATTTAGTAAAGTTCGAGACAACGCACCGAAATTCAAAGTGCTACATTCCTCCCCCCTTAAAGAGAGTTTCGGCCGCGAAACTAAATCATACCTCAGCTGGACTCAGCGAAGAGGTAAGGAAACCGCTCCTTTATCGAGCTTTCCAATTCCCACGTGGCCTCGCGTTCACCGTGATTCGTCCATTGTACTTTTACATAAGGAATTTCACGGTTCCTCAAATTTTTCACCTCGCGATCCATGATACACAAGAGAAATTCCTCATAAGTCATATCCTCATGGAGCTCTATAGGCACATACTCGAGGACGTGAGCCGGATCATACATATACTTGCGGAGGGTCGATACATGGAACACATTGTGTATCCCCGCAAGTTTCGGCGGCAAAGCTAGCCGATATGCCACGGATCCCACACGCTCCAAAACTTCATAAGGTCCAATGTAACGGGGACTCAATTTACCCCGAACACCAAATCGCTTCACCCCTCTCATGGGTGACACTTTCAAGAAGACGCGGTCTCCTACCGCGAATTCCAAATCTCGTCGACGTCGATCAGCATAACTCTTTTGTCTGGATTGTGCCGTCGATAAGCGTTCACGTGCCAAGCGGACCTTTTCCTCCGCTTCACGCAACACATCCGGTCCTAAGACCCTTCTCTCGCCGACTTCACTCCAATGAATAGGAGAGCGGCATTTTCTTCCATACAAGGCCTCAAAAGGTGCCATTCCGATGCTAGATTGATAGCTATTATTGTAAGCAAATTCAGCCATCGGCAAATGAGTAGGCCATGCACCCTTGAAGTTCAACACACACGCTCGTAGCATATCCTCCAGAATCTGAATTGTTCTTTCCGATTGACCATCGGTTTGAGGATGAAATGCTGAACTGAAATCGAGCCGTGTACCCAAAGCTTCTTGCAAGCTTTTCCAAAAATGCGATGTGAAACGGGGATCTCGATCTGAAACTATTGAGGTCGGGACCCCGTGTAACCGCACAATCTCGTCCAGCTAGACTTGTGCTAACTTGTCTCCCGACCAAGTGGTGTGGATTGGCAAAAAGTGTGCCGACTTTGACAAACGATCCACCACCACCCAAATCGCGTCGTGGCCACCTAATGATCGAGGTAAGCCCACAACAAAATCCATCACGATATTTTCCCACTTCCAAACCGGAATGGGCAATCCTTGCAATTTTCCTGCCGGAAAGCTACGCTCGGCCTTCACTTGTTGGCACACTAAGCATTGAGCCACAAAGCGTCCCACTTCAAGTTTCATTCCCGGCCACCAATAATGTAGTTTGAGGTCCTTGTACATTTTGGTGCCGCCCGGGTGAATCGCATAGAGAGAAGCGTGAGCTTCTTTCAAGATCTCCCCACGAATATCCATGACTTTTGGCACGCACAATCGATGTCGGAATCGAATTGCGCCCTTCGAGTCTACATGAAAATCACCGGCGCGCCCGCTCTCGAGAGCTCCCCGCACCTTTTGGAGTTCCGGATCACCGGATTGCTTTTCTTTTATTTGCTCCAACAAGGTCGGCCATACATTGAGATTCATAAGTCTAGGCCACGACTTCCAAGTCAAATCGGCCCATTTCTTTGATCAATGGCATTTGTCCCGTCATCTCAATTGCGAAGTTCTCCACGGATTTTCTACTGAGCGCATCGGCCACCACATTGGCTCTACCGGGGTGGTACAAGATGGTCAAGTCATAGTCTTTTATCAACTCCAACCACCTCCGCTGCCTCAAGTTCAACTCCTTTTGAGTGAATAAGTACTTTAAACTTTTGTGATCCGTGTAAACCTCACAATGCTCCCCGTACAAGTAGTGTCTCCACAACTTGAGTGCGAAAACCACCGCCGCAAGCTCTAGGTCGTGGGTGGGGTAATTTTGCTCATAGCTCTTCAGCTGTCGAGAGGCATATGCTATTACTTGTCCTCTTTGCATAAGCACACACCCAAGACCACGCCGTGATGCATCACTATACACCACAAAGCCCTCCCCCGCAATCGGCAAGGCGAGAACCGGAGCCGAAGTCAACCTTTCCTTTAGCTCCTTAAAGCTTTGGTCGCATTCCTCGCTCCAAACATATTTGGCTCCCTTGCGGGTAAGACGCGTTAGTGGACCGGAGATTTTTGAAAATCCCTCCACGAACCGCCGATAGTACCCTGCAAGACCCAAAAAGCTTCGTATTTTCGTGACGTTGGTCGGGCGAGGCCAATCCTTGATTGCCTCAATTTTCGTAGGGTCCACCGATACTCCTTCCGCGGAAATTACGTGACCCAAGAAAGCGACCTCACGGATCCAAAATTCGCACTTTTTCAACTTGGCGAATAACTCGTTCTCTCGAAGAACTTGAAGTACAATCCTCAGGTGCTCCTTATGTTCCTCTTCACTCTGAGAGTAGACAAGAATGTCATCAATGAACACCACCACGAATCGATCTAGTAGTGGTTTGAAGACACGGTTCATTAGGTCCATGAACGCTGCCGGGGCATTAGTAAGCCCAAAAGGCATAACCGTGAATTCATAATGTCCATACCGCGTTCTAAACGTGGTCTTATGCACGTCCTCCGGTTTGATCTTCAATTGGTGGTAACCGGATTGCAAATCAATCTTTGAGTACACCCGAGACCCTTGCAACTGATCGAACAAGTCATCAATTCACGGTAACGGGTACTTATTCTTGACGGTCACTTTGTTCAACTCGCGGTAATCTACACATAACCGCAGCGAACCGTCATTTTTCCGCACAAATAGAACAGGGGCTCCCCAAGGCGACACACTTGGCTTTACGAAACCCTTGTCCATTAAATCTTGTAATTGTGCTTTCAATTCCTTCAGTTCCGCGGGTGCCATCTTGTACGGGGCCTTAGAGATCGGCGCCATACCCGGGAGCAAATCGATCACGAATTCTATTTCCCGGTCCGGTGGCATTCCGGGCAACTCCGTCGGAAATACATCCGGGAACTCTTGGACTATAGGAACGTCCTCAAGTCCCAGCACTTCCTTCCAGTCATCCACTACCGTCGCCAAGTAGGCAATGCATCCCCTAGCAATAAGCTTCCTTGCTTGCGACGTGGACACCATCGACGCAAAAAGCGAACTCTTACACCCATGGTACACAAACTCTTTGTGCTCGGGTTCTTTAAACTTCACTATCCGGCTCTTACAATCGATAGTAGCATGATACCTCGAGAGCCAATCCATTCCTAGGATCAAATCATATTCATTCATTCGATTTAATACCAGCAAATCAGCTGGCATGATCCAGTTTTCAACCCTCACGGGGCAATCTACACACGCGTGATGTACGCAAAAGGTGTGTTCAGGTACTTGCACAGTTCTTGCATGTGTGGCATCTATAATTTCTAGTCCATGTGCAGTAGCAAATGATCGAGCAATGAATGAATGCGATGCACCAGTATCAAACAAAGCTCTACATCGAATGCTTTTTATTAAAACAATACCTGCCACGACGTCCTCCTGGGCAGAAGGTTCCTCCACCTGAGAGGCGAATACCTGTCCACTAGGTGCTGGCCGCTGGCCCTCCACTAGTCTCGGCGGCTGGGTACGGCCCGCCGACATCGCCGCGGGTGGGATGCCCGCAAGCTGTCTCGGTGGTGCAAATGCCGATGCCGACTACGGTGCTCGGCCATCATCCATCGGGCAGTTGTACCTCATATGCCCTTGCTGTCCGCACTTGTAGCACCGGCCCTCACGATAGTCACATTGCTGAGGGTGGTGGGGGCCGCTACAAATCGGGCACTGGGTCGAGGGTCGATTCCGTCGGGACCCTCGGGACTGATTCTGCGACTGCGAGTGCTTCGGGGGCCGCTTAGAGCTAGATTGCCCACCCGAGCCACCCGCCGGTCGCTTCTTCCCTTTTTCCTTATCTTTTTCCTTCTCCCAAGACTCGCGCTCCTCGCGCGCACATGCATTTCCGTGCTCCACCCAAAGAGCACGGTCCAAGACCTCCGCAAAGGTCCGAAGTTTGAGGGCGTGCACCGCCCTAAAGATTTTCGGTCGAAGTCCGTGCACGAAACAGTCGACCTTGTCCAATTCTCCGCGGACAATGTGCGGTACACAGTTTATAATGTACGAGAACTCTCTCTCGTACTCGCGCACGGTACGGTTCCCTTGTTTCAATTTCCGGAACCTTTCTTGCAGTTTTCTCTTCTCGCTATCGGGGAAGTAGGCAGCGAACACCATACCCCGGAATTCCTCCCATGTCGGTGGCGGAAGGCTAGGGAGTCGATCACGCCGGACTCCCTTCCACCACACCTTCGCCGATCGCTCCAAGCAATGAACGGCGAGATGCACTCTGTCCCTCTCCAAGGTGTATACATCCTCGAAGAGTGTCTCCATGGCATCGATCCATGTCTCTACATCCCATGGATCCACGTTCTCCCCGTTGAAGATAGGCGGGTTGAACTTCTTGAACCTCATGAGAGCCGCAAGTGCGCGCTCTCGCTCCGCATCCACCATCTCGGAGTCGGGCTTAGGAGTACCCGACCCACCGGTTACAATCGGTGATGCCGGTGGCGCCACAGCCGACGCCGGTGTCACCTCCTCGGCCGGTGCCGGAGCAGAGGCCGGAGGTACTCCCGTTCTCTCCTCCTGTCACGCCCCGGGCCCTCGTGGGAGCCTACCAGGCACGTGCACAGACCCGCCGTGTACCTCTAAACAACACAAAGTACACAAGGCGTCTATGACAACAACAATCAAGTAGAATAAGGAATACATCCTATACAAGATAATCAGAGCGAGAACATATTTCTACAACTAAATCAAGATCAACACAACTAAAATCTCAAGATATACAATAAAATTATACATCTTTACAATACTAGGAGATCACTCACTAGAAAATAACTATACTCCTTTCATATAAAATACAACGAAAGGACATCATGGTATGCCTACAACAACAACACCGTAGAGGCTCTAGCTAGCTGCTAACCCCTCGCCGCGATCCCAAGCCTCTCCTGCTGCGGAAGGCTCTGAAATAAAAACCCAACAACAATGGGGGTGAGAACTATTAATCAATAGTTCCCAGTGGGTAAGCCGCCGAGAGTGGCGAATTACACCGCTAGGTCAACTGAGGCAAGATAGTATAACGAAACATAAAGCATAAAATATTAAATGCTAACAGATAATTCTACAACTATCATGCCTCCAATGACTAACTCATCTACATGAACATGAATATGTTCTATTGTCATAAGCTCAACAATTAATTTCACGGTTTACATGCATGTCAAAATAATGCCATGATCAATTACATATGCTTTGATGTAATAAACTCACTATATGTCAAGTTTTGATATTACATGTATGACTTGTCTCCAAACTATAGGTATGTTCTGTTCACTAATCACTAGTGTGCCAAGTCATGTCAATGCCTCACTCCATGCAATGCCACAAGGTCACCACCCAATACTATGTCCATACACTACATGTATATGCGTCAATTAATTAGGGTGTCAAATGTCACGATTACGGTTAAAATAGCTTCTTACTATATGAATGTTCACCTTTGCATAAAACCATAACCATGTAGTCATAAAAGAATACAATAGAGGGATGTTCACTTGTGCCGAGCCTAATGGCTCCGTGGTAGTCAACACCTCACGCTTTGGTGAGCCTTACCCACGGCGGTTCCATTTCGGCGCTCTCTCTAACACACGAGCGAAATAACTGTCGCGAGGCCAACTCCGGAGTGCCGGCTTGTAGGGAGCGACCCTCACAAGCATGTGTAAACGAGCATAGTGGCTAACAAGCAACAATCAACCATAATAATATCATATGTTTAATTTCACATTATGTCAAAACATGTCATATTATGTTTTCTACATTCAATAGCCAATATGCTAAAGGTCAACCATATCATGTTGTTCTCCAATTGTCCTTTGGTAAGTCCCTACCAATATGTCCATGTCTCTAACATGTAACCGTTCATCTCTTTGTTTACTAAGTTCATAAACCATGCATTATCTCAATGCCATGTCCAATGCATTATACTAATGCTATAACCAATACCTTGCAATACCAAAACCGATGCATTCAACAAATGCTATAGTTCATGCATTATTCCAATGCTACAATTCATGCATTCTACAATGCCATGACAATGCATTCTACGATGCCAACAAGACCCTATCCATGCCATGCATAAGCTACAACAACCTCTACTACATAGAGTATAAAGCTATCATGCAAGTATTTAATTAACCAAGAACTCATGTTTAACCAATTACAATTATCACATACAACTAGAATCCCTTTCCTCATGTCTTAAACATGGAATCAAACCACGACCAAAAGGTCGAGCCCAAGGCCAACAATGCCCGTCACAGTTGCTCACCTAGTTGAGGTGCAACAAACACTTGTCATATTCTTCCTTTCTCTATACAAGCATACTTAGGTATGCAAAGAGAATGTACTAAACCATTACCCAAGTAGTGCCTCATATGACACTTCTTTCTAGCATGCATATCTTAATTAGCATTTCCTAATGCATCATTACACTATTAGTGCAAATACCCTAGCATACAAGTTATTCTCATAATGTCACACTATATGTACTATGCATTTTTCATACACAACATATATGTCTCATGCAATCACAATTCTCATCATGCCATAATTATCATAATTATGCATCTAATCAATCCTATAACAAGATAGGAGACATAGGGGGAGTTCACCCATTTCGGTGAGGTCAAACCCACCGGATACCCGTCGAAGCCTCGCAGTACATCAAAACGTAGTTGTCCCCCGAGCTTCTCATACCCTAAGATAATTTTCCAAGGGGTTAAAAGCTTCTAACGAACAATTTCGAAAACTACCAAAATCTATGAGGTAAATGGGTGAAAAATACCTTGAGCAAGTAAAACTTGTTCTAAGTCCAAATTGAGGTTAGGGATCTTCAACTCCAACCTACAACAACATTCTACACCCATCAATTCAACCTCAAGAGCTCTCATTCAAGAAACCCCAAATAAAACCCTAATTTTCATGAAACTAGGTTTTAATGCTAAATCCAAGCACAAATCACAAATAGAGGTTATAAGAGAGTTTACTAACCTCAAATTAAGCTCTCAACCAAGCTCAAACATGCTAGGTTGAAGCTAAGCCCACAAACAAGTTCCTCTCCTCCATCCCGAGCTCCCCACAAGGCCTAGAAGCACTCCTCCATGAAGAGAATGGAGGAAAAAGAGATCAAAACATGATCTAGAGAGGTTGGAAGCAAGAAAATCTAGAGAGAGAGAGAGAGGAAAACCCTACATTTCCTTCTCCAAGCCTCAGCCAACAATGGCTGTGAAGGGGTGAAGGGGTAAGTTATAATGGTTGTAACAAAATCCCCAAAAGCCCCTCCAAAGAACAAAATTGCAAAGCTGCACAAAAGGCAATTTCTGCATTGTATACCGGTATGCGTATGGGCATACCGGTATCCAGCCAAAAATCCCGCAAACCCGAGCCTCGGCCAAGCAGGCCACGCAACAGGATTCCGGTATGCAAATTCCCAGTACCGGTACTAATCGCTTCAGTACCGGTATGCGCATTGCACATACCGGAATGCCAGCGTATTCCGGTATCAAATTCTGGATTCCGCAGAACCCGAGAGCTGCGCAAACCAGTTCTTCACTGGATTCCGGTATCCCTAACCCAGATACCGGTATGCAATGCAAAATCTGCACTTCTACAGATTTCGACTCCCGGAGTCCGTTTTCGCACTTTTCAAGTCCCGAAAACACTCCGAAGCTCACCAAACTCAACTCAAAACTCCTGAATAGTAGAAGCCACTATTCTCTCACTAGAACTCCGCAATTTGCTAAAGTTCAGTGTACTACATACTCCCCTCCTAAAAAGGAGTTTCGTCCGCGAAACTACGGGTCAACAACCAACAACAACAATCAAACAACAAATCTGAAGGAGATAAAAATATCGCCCTCGCAGTGAAGCCTCCAGCTCTCACACCATGCATCGCGTCCAGGATGTTTCTCCAAGGCATCATGTAGTAGGAATAGTGATAATCCCAGATTCCTACAATCCACAAGTCTAATCCACAACAATGCTCCTTGAAGCTTAGATCTTCATGTAGCTCTAATGCGGCGACATCCACCTTCGGGGTAGAATTCAAATACTCGCTCGGAGCGTCAACACACTTCAAATACCCTCAACAGATCTGAAGTAAAACAACTCCATATGTCACTAGGCCCATTGCCTCAGGGTCTCAAATAATCCAAAGAATCTGAAACTTAGATTCCTCAAGCACAAATCTCTTGGATCCCCTTAGCCAAATATCACAAATCAGATTATCCGATTCTGTCACGCCCCGGGCCCTCGTGGGAGCCTACCAGGCACGTGCACAGACCCGCCGTGTACCTCAAACAACACAATGTACACAAGGCGTCTATGCTAACAACCATCAAGAAGGATAAAGAATACATCCTAACAAGGTAATCAGAGCGAGAACATAGTTCTACATCTAAAACAAAATCCACATAACTAAAATCTCAAGATATACAAGAATTTATACATCTTTTCAACTAGTAGATTAGTCAGCAAATCTATACATCTTTCATTCAACATACAATGAAAGGAAAACCCATGGTATGCCTACAACAACACCGTAGAGGCTCTAGCTAGCTGCTAACCCCTCGCCGCGATCCCAAGCCTCTCCTACTGCGGAAGGCTCTGAAAAACCCAACAACAATGGGGGTGAGAACTATTATTCAATAGTTCCCAGTGGGTAAGCCGCCGAGAGTGGCGAATTACACCGCTAGGTCAACTGAGGCAAGATAGTTTCAACAGAAACATAAAGCATAAATATTAAATGCTAAACAGATAGTTCTACAACTATCATGCCTCCAATGACTAAACCACATGAACATGGATATGCTCTATTGTCATAAGTTCCACATTTATTTATACAAATTACATGCATGTCAAATTAATGCCATGTTTATAGGTTAAAAAAAATCTTTCTATTCTTATCATCATAATATCATGCTTCTATACTAAACATCATGAGTATAGGATAATGCCACTACGGATGCCCATGCAAGAATGACTAATACAATTGTCCAACTATGTTGCATGCATCCAAAAGAGGTCAAGCTAAGTAATGCCACGATATGCGACTCACTACTAAGTCCATACACTACATGTATATGCATCAAGCAACTAATGTACTATGTCCAGTTTACTTAGCTTTTACCCAATCCACAAGGGACTTACACAAGGTAACATCCCGGCTTGTGCCGTGCCTAATGGCCCCGTGGTAGTCAACATTCTCGCTAGAATGAGCCTCCCCCACGGCAATCCACTTCGGCGCCCATATAACCTGCACACAGGCGATCAAGATCGCGAAAGGCCCACTCCGGAGTTGCCGGCTTGCAGGGAGCGACCCTAACAAGCATGTGCGAATGAGCACAATGGCGTGAACAAGCATAGTCAACAGCATAGGAAATACGTCCATCATGTCTCTAACATGGAATAGTCAACCAATGTCCAAGGATCTAACATTATGTCAAAATGTCAACCTAATTATTCACCTAAGTGAAATACAAATGTTTAACCTCACACTATGTCAAAAACACGTCATGTCACGTTTACTACATTCAATAGCCAAGACGCTAAATGTCAACAATATCATGTTGTTCTCAAAGTCCGATGGTATGTCCCTACCAATAAGTCCATGTCTCTAACATGTAGATGTTCATCTCTTTGTTTACTAAGTCCATAAATCATGCATTATTCTAATGCCATAAATCATGCACTCTACGATGCCATTGTCATGCATTCTCTAATGCTATAATCCATGCATTCTACGATGCCATAACAATGCATTCTACGATGCCAACGAGTCTATAATCATGGCATATGTAAGCTACAACAACCTCTACATCTAGAATATAAAACTATCATGCAAGTATTTAACTAACCACATGGACTCGTGTTTAACCAATTATAATTATCAAATGCAAATGAAATTCCATTCCTCATGTCTTAAACATGGAATCAATCCACGACCAAAAGGTCGAGTCCAAGGCCAACAACGCCCGTCACAATTGCTCACCTAGTTGAGGTGCAACATACACTTGTCATATTCTTCCTTTCTCTATGCAAGCATACTTAGGTATGCAAAGAGAATGTACTAAACCATTACCCAAGTAGTGCCTCAAATGACACTTCTCTCTAGCATGCATAATATTCTCACAATGCCATACTATATGAAATATGCATTTTCATAAACAACTTGCATGTCTCATGCAATCACAATTATCATCATGCCATAATTATCATAATTATGCATCTAATCAATCCTATAACTAGATAGGAGACATAGGGGGAGTTCACCCATTTCGGTGAGGTCAGACCCACCGGATACCCGTCGAAACCTCGCAGTACTTCGAAACGAAGTTGTCCCCCGAGCTTCTCATACCCTAAGATAATTTTCCAAGGGGTTAGGGGCATCGAACAAGCAATTTCGAAAACCACCAAAAATCAATGAGGTAAATGGGTGAAAATTACCTTGAGCAAGTAAAACTTGTTCTAAGTCCCATTGGAGGTTAGAGATCTTCCAATCTAACCTACAACAACATTCTACACCCATCAATTCCACCTCAAGAGCTCCCAATCAAGAAACCCTAAACAAAACCCTAATTTCCAAGAAACTAGGTTTTCATGCTAATCTCAAGCAACAATCATAAATAGAGGTTGTAAAAGAGTTTACTAACCTCAAAACAAGCCTCCAACCGGGCTTACACAAGCTAGGGTTGAAGCTAAGCCCACCAACAAGCTTCTTTCCTCAGCCCCGAGCTCCCTCCAAGCCAAGGAGTACTCCTCCAAGAAGAAAATGGAGAGAAAGGAGATCAAAACATGATCTAGAGAGGTTAGGAGCAAGAAATTCTAGAGAGAGAGAGAGAGGGAAAACCTACCTCCATCCTTCTCCAACCTCAGCCAACACCACAACAAGAGAGGGGGGTGAAGGGGTACTTAACCCAATGTAACAAAATCCAATTAGGCCCCTCACAAAGCCAAAATTGCAAAACTGCACATAAATGCATTCTGCAGCATTGTATACCGGTATGCGCATGGGCATACCGGTATCCAACCAAAAATCCCGCAACCCGAGCCTCGGCCAAGCAGTCTGCGCGAAGGGATTCCGGTATGCCTAGACCAGATACCGGTATACAGCGCATTCCGGTATCCGCTGCCGCATTCCGCAGAAGCCGAGAGCTGCGCACAACCAGTCTTCACTGGATTCCGGTATCCCCAAACCAGATACCGGTATGCGATTGCAAAATCTGCACTTTTGCAGATTTCGACTTCCGGAGTTCGTTTTCGCACTTTCTAAGTCCCGAAAACACTCCGAAGCTCGCCAAACTCAACTCAAAACTCCAGAATAGTATAAGTCACTATTCTCACACTAGAACTCCGCAATTTGCAAAAGTTCAGTGTACTACAGATTCAGATGCTCAAACCTCTATCTCACACCGAGGATCATCCAATGGTCCAAATTCTAAAATGATAGAGCTAGACGCCCTATGCAATCACACAATTTGCCCAAGTATACTTGCGCAAAATTTCCTCAATCCAACTCAGGCGAATAGTTACTCCTACTCACAACCTCTCAACAATCATCACGTCTAGCTTAGAAGCGAGACAATCCAATTCGGGAGACTCCGGCAATCATCCTCTATCCAAACCAAGTAGATAGCCTCTACATAGCATATCTCATAAATCCTGCTATCACAGGTACAACTTGTCGGTTCCACCGTCAAGACACTTCCTGACAGTCCACAAGGAATTCGTCCGTCGCAACACTCTTGATCTCGGTTGCACCATTTACCAGTCGGGATCAAGGCTAACTCCCGTGATCCGATCCAAAGGATAGATATCACATCATATTCCACATCTCCGATCCAAAAGGATAGATTTCAACATCAGATACCTTGTAGTACATCAGCCTCTAACCTGTTTTCACAGCTTCAACTCATTTCCTTGAGTGAAGAGGCATTCCAACATTAAGAGCTGGGTGCACTTCACACCACTATCAATAATAAACTTGACACATTTTCCAAGCAAATGCCATTGCAATCTTTTCCAATTCACAATTTGGCGATTCCTCTTGCATTCTCTCACTTGCTGAAAGGTCAATACTACCTCTCTATTTCACACCAAGGTGCAACTCAATCCGTAGAGAGAAACATAACTACAAGGCACATAACCCGCCTTCGGGGTAACCAAGGTTGGCGGTCGTCAACCACACCAACAATTCCAAGAAACTTCTCTCACACATATCTTTCCAAAGATTTAATCCCTTTATATGTGAGTCAAATGAAGGGAGTAGACAACTCAATAATCTCCCCACCATTATCCATAACATCCAATCGAACTAGGAAGTTTGAACTTCGATCCCATCACGCGATGTCGATCCCATGGATGGCTTGATTTTTCTTGAATCTTCATATGGATGCCCAAGGGTCTCATGGGGTTTCAATCCTCGTTCGTTCTAATCTGAGCAATTACTCATGGCAAGCTCGCACTCTTTGGGCGTAATAGAACGCTCTCACGGGGTTTCAATCCTCGTTCGTTCGAATCTGAGCATGTACTCGTGGCAAGCTCGCACTCTTTGGGCCTAATAGAACGCTCTCATGGGGTTTCAATCCTCGTTCGTTCGAATCTGAGCATGTACTCGTGGCCAGCTCGCACTCTTTGGGCGTAATGGAACGCTCTCATGGGGTTTCAATCCTCGTTCATTCCAATCTAAGCATTTACTCGTGGCAAGCTCGCACTCATAGGCGTAATAGAACGCTCTCATGGGGTTTCAATCCTCGTTCGTTCGAATCTGAGCATGTACTCGTGGCAAAGCTCGCACTCTTAGGCATAATAGAACGTTCTCATGGGGTTTCAATCCTCGTTCGTTCGAATCTGAGCAATTACTCATGGCAAGCTCTGTCACGCTCTTTGGGCGTAATAGAACGCTCTCATGGGGCACGTGCACAGACGTTCGTTACCGAATCTAAACAATGTACTACACAAGGCGTCTATGCTCAACAACACTCTTGGCGTAGAATAAGGAATACATCCTATACAAGGTAATCAGAGCGAGAACATATTTCTACAACTAAATCAAGATCGACACAACTAAAATCTCAAGATATACAATAAAATTATACATCTTATCAACTAGTAGATCAAACAACCAACAAAACTATGCATCTTTCATATAAAATACAACGAAAGGACATCATGGTATGCCTACAACAACAACACCGTAGAGGCTCTAGCTAGCTGCTAACGTTCGAATCGCCGCGATCCCAAGCTCTCACTCTGCGGAAGGCTGAAATAAAAACCCAACAACATGGGGTGAGATCCTATTCGTTCGAATCTAGTTCCCAGTGGGTAAGCCGCCGAGAGTGGCGAATTACACCGCTATGTCAACTGAGGCAAGATAGTATAAGCTGAAACATAAAGCGTAATACATTAAAAGCTAAACAGATATTTCTAATACTATCATGCCTCCAAATGATTATAAATCTGTAAGTTATGAAACCCCAAGGATCTAATAGGTAATAAACACTCTCTATGGGGTTTCAATCGTTGTATGAATCTGAACAACCAACTCGATGCAATAAAAATAAAAGCGCGGAAAATTAAAGCAACACACCGAGCAATTTACGTGGGAAAACTCCTAAAGGAGTAAAAAACCCACGGGACCGATCACACGAAAAATCCACTAAGAGAAATAGAGTATAAGGTGATTTACCGAATCCACGACTCAACCTTTACCCTAGACTTGAAGTAGATCTCCTTCGTTGGTCCCCAATCAATCGAACTCCTCCGATTGATCACACCGCGACTCCTCGCAGCAGCCACGCTCTCGTTTCCACGAGCGTCCGCCGAATCCTCGGCTTCGCACACGCGAAATCCACGCGCACTTGCTCCATGGGGAATCCTCGACGTTCGAATACTTGATGGTGATTTCAATGCTTAATAAGCAACAGATATGAGAGGTAGTAATCTAACGCGACCATGGGGTTTCAATCCTCGACTCGATTCTCAGATAAAATCGAATCTAGAAGCTCTAAGAACCAAGTCGACGTTCGAGAGAGAGAAACTTGTCATCAAAAAAGCTGAACGAACGGCTCCGAGACAAGTTTCTGGGGTTTCCACAGGTAAATCGTTCTCTTGGGCGTTTTAGAGAAGCCCCCATATCATATTTATAGGTTTAGGAGACATAGAATCAGATTAGGATTGAAAATTAGGAAATCAGAAAATTTCGACGGGTTGGGGTCCGGACCGCGGGTATGGGGGGTCCGGCCCTGACACTCTTTGGGCGTAATCAGGCGTTTCATTGTTCCGGAATCCTCGTTCCCAGAATCTGGGTCCGGACCCGGTCTGCGTGCAAGCTCTGCAGACCTACTTTCCGGACCTCAGCTTCTGGGGTCCGGACCCGGACTGTAAGACCGTACGTTTCGTACGGAATCCGGACCTCAATTACTCAGGGTCCGGACCTGGTCTGCGAGATAGCAATATCAACGTACGGGTTCCGGACCTCAGCTCCCAGGGTCCGGACCCGGTTGTGAAACAGCAAAACCACTTACGGGTTCCGGACCTCAGCACTCTCTGGGGTCCGGACCCCTCACATGAAATTTCAATCCTCGATTTAATAGAAAATAGTTTAAAACCTATTCTAATGCCTCCAAACCCTTAAAGTATAACCATAAATCACCATCAACTATATAAAGCATACCTGGGGGACCATGAGCTTGATAAACGAGTTCTCAAGCCTTTGAATTTGACATCTTCTTTTTCGTCCCTTCAAGACTCCACAATACTCTACGAAATTCGCCAATAATAAAAAGCCGTAACAAAATCATCTACATGAACATGGATATGTTCCTACCGTCATTAGCTCAACATTTAATCACATCATTTTACATGCATGTCAAATTAATGCCATGATTATGGTTGAAAGAATCTCTTTTCATATTATCATCGTATATTCATGCCACTATACTAACCAATGTGAGTATAGGCCTAATGCTACTATGGATGCCAATGTATGTAGTGACTAACTAATATGTCCAACTACAAATGAATGCATCCCAATAGTGTCAAGCTAAGTAATGCCACGATATGCGACTCACTACTAAGTCCATACACTACATGTATATACATCAAGCAACCAATGTACTATGTCCAATTTACTTAGCTTTTACCCAATCCACGAGGGGACTTACACAAGGTAACATCCCGGCTTGTGCCATGCATAATGGTCCCGTGGTAGTCAGCATTCTCTCGCTAGAATGAGACACTCCCCCAACGGCGATCCACTTCGGCGCCCAATCCCGCACGGGCGATCAAACGTCGCAAGGCTAACTCCGGAGTGCCGGCTTGTAGGGAGCAACCCTCACAAGCATGTGCGAATGAGCACAAGGGCAAACAAGCGCTGATCATAAGCATCATATCCAAGGCCAAATACATCTCAATCATCATGTCTAAAACACATGGAATCACTACATCGACTCGAGGGTCGGAATCATGACACATAAGTCACACTTGTTCTCAAATCACTTGTGGGTATAATTCTACCAATATATAACATGTCTCTAACATGCAAATGGTTACATTTCACTCTACCAATAGGAATGGACCTAAGTCTCATTCATGACCCCAACGGGTTACTATCATATGCTATAACCAAAGCCATGCTCAATGCATTATACTAATGCTATTTTCGATGCATTTTACATTACTACTCGTGGCAAGCTCGCACTCTTTGGGCGTAATAGAACGGCTCTATATGGGGTCCCTCGATGCCATAATCCAAGCACTATTCTAATGCCATAATTTATGCATTCTACCAATGCCATATCCATGCATTATCTTAATGCCATATATCATGCATTCTACAATGCTAACTAAATCATCATTCATGATTTACATATGTCATACTACATGAACCTCCACTTTATGGAGTATAAGTCACCATGCAAGTATTCATTTAACCAAGTACACATGTTTAACCAATTACCCTTATCAAATACAAAGAGAACTCATTCCTCATGTCTTAAACATGGAATCGTTTCACGACCAAAAGGTCGAGCCCAATGTCAACAATGCCCGTCATAGTTGCTCACCTAGATGAGGTGCAACAAACTTGTTTTGCATTGTCATATCCTTTCTTTTCTCTATAACAAGCATACTTTAGTATGCAAAGAGAGTTCACTAATCCATCAACCGAGTAGTGTCTCATATGACACTTCTTTCGAGCATGCATATCTTAAATAGCATTTCATGAATGCGTCATCACAAAACTAGTGTAAGTACTCTAGCATGCTTATCATTCTCATAAAACTCTACTATATGGAGTATGCCACTTTTTCATACAACATGTATATAGCATGTTTTTTACCATTTCTACCATGTCATAATTAGCACAATTATGCATCAATTCAATCCTATAATAAAATAGGAGACATAGGGAAAATTCACCCATTTCGGTGAGGTCAGACCCACCGGATACCCGTCGAAACCTCGCAGTACTTCGAAACGAAGTTGTCCCCCGAGCTTCACATACCCTAAGATAATTTTCCAAGGGGTTAGGGGCTTCGAACGAACAAATTCGAAAACCACCAAAAATCAATGAGGTAAATGGGTGGAAATTACCTTGAGCAAGTAAAACTTGTTCTAAGTCCAAATTGAGGTTAGAGATCATCAAATCCAACCTACAACAACATTCTACACCCATCAATCACACCTCAAGAGCTCCCAATCAAGAAACCCCAAATAAAACCCTAATTTTCATGAAACTAGGTTTTAAGCAAATCTTAAGCAAAAATCACAAATAGAGGTTGTAAAAGAGTTTACTAACCTCAAATCAAGCTTCCAACTAAGCTCACACAAGCTAGGGTTGAAGATCCATCCTCCAACAAGCTCTCCTCAAAGGCCACGAGCTCCCTCCAAGCCTAGGAGCACTCCTCCATGAAGAAAATGGAGGAAAAAGAGATCAAAACATGATCTAGAGAGGTTGGAGAAGAGAAAATCTAGAGAGAGAGAGAGGGAAAACCCTACCTTTCTTCTCCCAAGCCTCAGCCAACAATGGCTGAGAAAGAGGGTGAAAGGGTACTTAACCCAATGCAACAAAATCCACTTAGGCCCCTCAAAGAGCCAAAATTGCAAAATTGCACAAAATACATTCTGCAGCATTGTATACCGGTATGCGCATGTGTATACCGGTATACTGTGCAAATTCTGCAAAACCCGAGCCTCGGCCAAACAGGCCACGCGAAGGGATTCCGGTATTCGACTTCTCAGTACCGGTATGCGAAGCACATACCGGAATGCCAGCCTATTCCGGTATCCCCAGCGGGATTCCGCAGAACCCGAGAGCTGCGCAAACCAGTTCTTCACTGGATTCCGGTATGCCAAGACCAGATACCGGTATGCAATGCAAAATCTGCACTTTTACAGATTTTGACTTCCGGAGTCCGTTTTCGCACTTTTCAAGTCCCGAAAACACTCCGAAGCTCACCAAACTCAACCAAAAACTCCAGAATAGTACAAGCCACTATTCTCTCACTAGAACTCCGCAATTTGCTAAAGTTCAGTGTACTACAAGCTCGCACTCTTTGGGCGTAATAGAACGCTCTCACGGGGTTTCAATCCTCGTTCGTTCGAATCTGAGCATGTACTCGTGGCAAGCTCGCACACTTTGGGCCTAATAGAACGCTCTCATGGGGTTTCAATCCTCGTTCGTTCGAATATGAGATTGTACTCGTGTAAAGCTCGCGCTCTTAGGCATAATAGAACGTTCTAATGGGGTTTCAATCCTCGTTCGTTCGAATCTGAGCAACTACTCATGGCAAGCTCGCACTCTTTGGGCGTAATAGAACGCTCTCATGGGGTTTCAATCCTCGGTCGTTCGAATCTGAGCATGTACTCGTGGCAAGCTCGCACTCTTAGGCGTAATGGAACGCTCTCATGGGGTTTCAATCCTCGTTCGTTCGAATCTGAGCATGGACTCATGGCAAGCTCGCACTCTTTGGGCGTAAAAGAACGCTATCATGGGGTTTCAATCCTCGTTCGTTCGAATCTGAGCATGTACTCGTGGCAAGCTCGCACTCTTTGGGCGTAATCGAACGCTCTCATGGGGTTTCAATCCTCGTTCGTTCGAATCTGAGCGTGTACTCGTGGCAAGCTCGCACTCTTAGGCGTAATAGAACGCTCTCATGGGGTTTCAATCCTCGTTCGTTCGAATCTGAGCAATTACTCGTGGCTAGCTCACACTCTTTGGGCGTAATAGAACGCTCTCATGGGGTTTCAATCCTCGTTCGTTCGAATCTGAGCAATTACTCGTGGCAAGCTCACACTCTTTGGGCGTAATAGAACGCTCTCATGGGGTTTCAATCCTCGTTCGTTCGAATCTGAGCATGTACTCGTGGCAAGCTCGCACTCTTTGGGCGTAATAGAACGCTCTCATGGGGTTTCAATCCTCGTTCGTTCGAATCTGAGCATGTACTCGTGGCAAGCTCGCACTCTTTGGGCGTAATAGAACGCTCTCATGGGGTTTCAATCCTCGTTCGTTCGAATCTGAGCATGTACTCGTGGCAAGCTCGCACTCTTAGGCGTAATAGAACGCTCTCACGGTTTCAATCCTCGTTCGTTCGAATCTGAGCATGTACTCGTGGCCAGCTCGCACTCTTTGGGCGTAATGGAACGCTCTCATGGGGTTTCAATCCTCGTTCGTTCGAATCTGAGCAATTCCTCGTGGCAAGCTCGCACTCTTTCGGCGTAATAGAACGCTCTCATGGGGTTTCAATCCTCGTTCGTTCGAATCTGAGCATGTACTCGTGGCAAGCTCGCACTCTTTGGGCGTAATAGAACGCTCTCATGGGGTTTCAATCCTCGTTCGTTCGAATCTGAGCATGTACTCGTGGCAAGCTCGCACTCTTTGGGCGTAATAGAACGCTCTCATGGGGTTTCAATCCTCGTTCGTTCGAATCTGAGCATGTACTCGTGGCAAGCTCGCACTCTTAGGCGTAATAGAACGCTCTCATGGGGTTTCAATCCTCGTTCGTTCGAATCTGAGCATGTACTCGTGGCAAGCTCGCACTCTTTGGGCGTAATAGAACGCTCTCATGAGGTTTCAATCCTCGTTCGTTCGAATCTGAGCATTTACTCGTGGCAAGCTCGCACTCTTAGGCGTAATAGAACGCTCTCATGGGGTTTCAATCCTCGTTCGTTCGAATCTGAGCATGTACTCGTGGCAAGCTCGCACTCTTAGGCGTAATAGAACGCTCTCATGGGGTTTCAATCCTCGTTCGTTCGAATCTGAGCATGTACTCGTGGCAAGCTCGCACTCTTTGGGCGTAATAGAACGCTCTCATGGGGTTTCAATCCTCGTTCGTTCGAATCTGAGCAATTACTCGTGGCAAGCTCCCACTCTTTGGGCGTAATAGAACGCTCTAATGGGGTTTCAATCCTCGTTCGTTCGAATCTGAGCATGTACTCGTGGCAAGCTCGCACTCTTTGGGCGTAATAGAACGCTCTCATGGGGTTTCAATCCTCGTTCGTTCGAATCTGAGCATGTACTCGTGGCAAGCTCGCACTCTTAGGCGTAATAGAACGCTCTCATGGGGTTTCAATCCTCGTTCGTTCGAATCTGAGCATGTACTCGTGGCAAGCTCGCACTCTTTGGGCGTAATAGAACGCTATCATGGGGTTTCAATCCTCGTTCGTTCGAATCTGAGCATGTACTCGTGGCAAGCTCGCACTCTTTGGGCGTAATAGAACGCTCTCATGGGGTTTCAATCCTCGTTCGTTCGAATCTGAGCATGTACTCGTGGCAAGCTCGCACTCTTTAGGCGTAATAGAACGCTCTCATGGGGTTTCAATCCTCGTTCGTTCGAATCTGAGCAATTACTCGTGGCAAGCTCCCACTCTTTGGGCGTAATAGAACGCTCTAATGGGGTTTCAATCCTCGTTCGTTCGAATCTGAGCATGTTCTCGTGGCAAGCTCGCACTCTTGGGCGTAATAGAACGCTCTCATGGGGTTTCAATCCTCGTTCGTTTGAATCTGAGCAATTCCTCGTGGCAAGCTCGCACTCTTTGGGCGTAATAGAACGCTCTCATGGGGTTTCAATCCTCGTTCGTTCGAATCTGAGCATGGACTCGTGGCAAGCTCGCACTCTTTGGGCGTAATAGAACGCTCTCATGGGGTTTCAATCCTCGTTCGTTCGAATCTGAGCATGTACTCGTGGCAAGTTCGCACTCTTTGGGCGTAAATAGAACGCTCTCATGGGGTTTCAATCCTCGTTCGTTCGAATCTGAGCATGTACTCGTGGCAAGCTCGCACTCTTAGGCGTAATAGAACGCTCTCATGGTGTTTCAATCCTCGTTCGTTCGAATCTGAGCATGTACTCGTGGCAAGCTCGCACTCTTTGGGCGTAATAGAACGCTCTCATGGGGTTTCAATCCTCGTTCGTTCGAATCTGAGCATGTACTCGTGGCAAGCTCGCACTCTTTGGGCGTAATAGAACGCTCTCATGGGGTTTCAATCCTCGTTCGTTCGAATCTGAGCATGTACTCGTGGCAAGCTCGCACTCTTTGGGCGTAATAGAACGCTCTCATGGGGTTTCAATCCTCGTTCGTTCGAATCTGAGCATGTACTCGTGGCAAGCTCGTACTCTTTGGGCGTAATAGAACGCTCTCATGGGGTTTCAATCCTCGTTCGTTCGAATCTGAGCATGTACTCGTGGCAAGCTCGCACTCTTAGGCGTAATAGAACGCTCTCATGGGGTCAATCCTCGTTCGTTCGAATCTGAGCATGTACTCGTGGCAAGCTCGCACTCTTTGGGCGTAATAGAACGCTATCATGGGGTTTCAATCCTCGTTCGTTCGAATCTGAGCATGTACTCGTGGCAAGCTCGCACTCTTTGGGCGTAATAGAACGCTCTCATGGGGTTTCAATCCTCGTTCGTTCGAATCTGAGCATGTACTCGTGGCCAGCTCGCACTCTTTGGGCGTAATGGAACGCTCTCATGGGGTTTCAATCCTCGTTCATTCGAATCTGAGCATTTACTCGTGGCAAGCTCGCACTCATAGGCGTAATAGAACGCTCTCATGGGGTTTCAATCCTCGTTCGTTCGAATCTGAGCATGTACTCGTGGCAAAGCTCGCACTCTTAGGCATAATAGAACGTTCTCATGGGGTTTCAATCCTCGTTCGTTCGAATCTGAGCAATTACTCATGGCAAGCTCGCACTCTTTGGGCGTAATAGAACGCTCTCACGGGGTTTCAATCCTCGTTCGTTCAAATCTGAGCATGTACTATGACAACAGCTCGCACTCTTAAGGAATAATAGAACGCTAATCAGAGGGGTTTCATATCCTCGTTCGTTCGAATCTGAGCAACTAAAATCTCAAGTGGCAAAAAGCTCGCACTCTTTTGGGCGTAGATAGAACGCTCTCATGGGGTTTCAATCCTCGTTCATATTCGAATCTGAGCATGGTATGCCTGGCAAGCTCGCACTCGTAGAGGCGTAATAGAACGCTCTCATGGGGTTTCAATCCTCGTTCGTTCGAATCTGAGCATGTACTCGTGGCAAGCTCGGAAGGCTCTGAAAAAACCCAACCTCAATGGGGGTCAATCCTCGTTATTAATCTGAGCAGTACTCCCGTGGCAAGCTCGCACGAGAGTGGCGTAATAGAACACTCTCATGGGTTTCAATCCTCATTCGTTCGAATCTGAGCTTGTACTCGTGGCAAGCTCGCACTCTTAGGCGTAATTGAAAGCTCTCAGATAGTTCTAATACTATCATCCTCCTCGTTATAAATCGAATCTGAGCATGTACTCATGGCAAGCTCGCACTCTTTGGGCGTAATAGAACGCTCATTTTACATGGGTCAAATTCAATGCCATGTTCGTTCGAATCTGAGCATGTACTCGTGGCATGCTCGCACTAGGCGTAATAGAACGCTGTCAGTATGGGGTTTCAATCCTCGTTCGATCGAATGAATATGAGCATGACTAACTAATATGGCAAGCTCGCACTCTTTGGGCGTAATAGAACGCTCTCATGGGGTGTCAATCCTCGTTCGTTCGAATCTGAAGTACTCGTGGCAATCGCAACACCACGATAGAACTGCGACTCACTACTTTTCAATCACTACATGTTATACGAATCAAGCAACCATGTACTATGGTCCAATTTACTTACTTTTTGGGCAATCCACGAACGCTTCATGGGGTTTCAATCCTCGTTCGTTCGAATCTGAGCTAATGGTCCTCGTGGTAGTCTCGCACTCTCTGGGCGTAATGAGAACACTCCCCCATGGGGTTTCAATCCTCGTTCGTTCGAATCTGAGCATGGGCGTGGCAAACTCGCAAGGCTAACTTGGGCGTGCCGAACGCTTGTATGGGGCAATCCTCTCGTTCGAATCTGAGCATGTACATCGTGGCAAAGCAAGCGCACTCTTGGGCGTAATAGAACGCTCCATGGGTTTCAATCCTCATCGTTCGAATCTGAGCATGTACTCGTGGCAAGCTCGCACTCGAGGGTCGTAATCAGAACGCTCTCACATGGGGTTTCAAATCCTCGTTCGTATCGAATCTGAGCAATACTCGTGGCATGTCTCTAACATGCAAATGGGGGTTACATTTCACTCTACTCAATAGGAATGGACCTAAGTCTCATTCATGTACTCGTGGCAACTCGTTACTCTCATATGCGTAATAGAACGCATCTCAATGCATTTTCAATCCTCGTTCGTTCGAATCTGAGCAATGTACTCATAATGGCAAGCTCGCACTATTCTATGGCATAATAGAACGCTTCATACCAATTTCAATCCTCGTTCATTTCGAATCTGAGCATATACTCGTGGCAAGCTCGCAATGGGCGTAATAAACGCTCTCATGGGGGTTTCAATCCTCGTTCGTTCGAATCTGAGCATGTACTTATGGAGTATGGCAAGCTCGCACTCTTTGGGCGTAATAACCAACGCTCTCATGGGGTTTTTATCCCGTTCGTTACAATCTGAGAACTCATTCCTCATGTCTTAAACATGGAATCTTTCACGACCAAAAGGTAAGCCCAATGTCAACAATGGGGTTTCAGTTGCTCACTCTAGATGAGGTGCAACTCGCACTTGTTTTGCATTTTCATATCCTTTCTTTTCTCTATAACAAGCATACTTTAGTATGCAAAGAGATGTTCGTGGCAATCGCACTCTTTGGGCGTAATAGAACGCTCTCATGGGGTTTCAATCCTCGTTCGTTCGCAATCTAAATAGCATTACTCGTGGCAAGCTCGCACTCTTTAGGCGTAATAGAACGCTCTCATGGGGTTTTCAATCCTCGTTCATTCGAATCTGAGCTATATGGCAAGCTCGCACTTTTTGGGCGTAATAGAACGCTCTCATGGGGTTTCAATCCTCAATTATGTTCGAATCTGAGCATGTACTCGTGGCAAGCTCGCACTCTTTGGGGTAATAGAACGATACCCTCGAAATCTCGCAATCCTCGAAACGTTCGAATCTGAGCATGTACTCGTGGCAAGCTCGCACTCTTTGGGCGTAAGATAATTTTCAATGGGGTTTCAATCCTCGTTCGTTTCGAACTGAAGCAAATTCGAAAACCTCGCACTCAATGGGGTAAATGAAATTACTCTTGGCAAGTAAAACTTGTTCTAAGTCCAAATTGAGGTTAGAGATCATCAAATGGCAACCTACAACAACACTTTGGGCCCATCAATACAACGCTCTCATGGGGTTTCAATCTCGTTCGTTCGAATCTGAGCATGTACTCCCTAAGCTTTCATGAAACTAGGTTTTGGGCGTAATAGAACGCTCTCAAATAGGGGTTTCAATCCTCGTTCGTTCGAATCTGAGCATGTACTCGTGGCAAGCTCACACTCTTTAGGCGTAATAGAAACGCATCCTCATGGGGTTTCAATCCTCGTTCGTTCGAATCTGAGCATGTACTCGTGGCAAGCTCGCAAAATTGGGCGTAATAGAACGCTCTCATGGGGTTTTCAATCCTCGTTCGTTCGAATCTGAGCATGTACTCGTGGCAAGCTCGCACTCTTTGGGGCGTAATAGAACGCTCTCATGGGGTTTCAATCCTCGTTCGTTCTTAACCCAATGCAAAAAAAATCCACTTAGGCCCCTCAAAGAGCCAAAATTGTAAAACTGCACAAAAAGCACTCATTCTGGCATTGTAATAACGCTATCATGGGTTTCAATCCTCGTTCGTGCGAATCTGAGCATGTACTCGTGGCAAGCTCGCACTCTTAGGGCGTAATAGAACGCTCTCTCATGGGTTTTCAATCCTCGTTCGTTCGAATCTGAGCATGTACTCGTGGCAAGCTCGCACTCTCTTTGGGCGTAATAGAACGCTCTCATGGGGGTTTCAATCCTCGTTCTTTCGAATCTGAGCATGTACTCGTGGCAAGCTCGCACTCTTTAGGCGTAATAGAACGCTCTCATGGGGTCAATCCTCGTTCGTTCGAATCTGAGCATGTACTCGTGGCAAGCTCGCACTCTTAGGCGTAATAGAACGCTCTCATGGGGTTTCAATCCTCGTTCGTTCGAATCTGAGCATGTACTCGTGGCAAGCTCGCACTCTTTGGGCGTAATAGAACGCTCTCATGGGGTCAATCCTCGTTCGTTCGAATCTGAGCATGTACTCGTGGCAAGCTCGCACTCTTTGGGCGTAATAGAACGCTCTCATGGGGTTTCAATCCTCGTTCGTTCGAATCTGAGACTGTACTCGTGGCAAGCTCGCACTCTTAGGCGTAATAGAACGCTCTCATGGGGTCAATCCTCGTTCGTTCGAATCTGAGCAATTACTCGAATCCTCGTTCGTTCGAATCTGAGCATGTACTCGTGGCAAGCTCGCACTCTTTGGGCGTAATAGAACGCTCTCATGGGGTTTCAATCCTCGTTCGTTCGAATCTGAGCATGTACTCGTGGCAAGCTCGCACTCTTAGGCGTAATAGAACGCTCTCATGGGGTCAATCCTCGTTCGTTCGAATCTGAGCATGTACTCGTGGCTAGCTCGCACTCTTTGGGCGTAATGGAACGCTCTCATGGGGTTTCAATCCTCGTTCGTTCGAATCTGAGCATGTACTCGTGGCAAATTAGCATTCTTTAGGCGTAATAGAACGCTCTCATGGGTTTCAATCCTCGTTCGTTCGAATCTGAGCATGTACTCGTGGCAAGCTCGCACTCTTTGGGCGTAATAGAACGCTCTCATGGGGTTTCAATCCTCGTTCGTTCGAATCTGAGCATGTACTCGTGGCAAGCTCGCACTCTTTGGGCGTAAAAGAATGCTCTCATGGGGTTTTAATCCTCGTTCGTTCGAATCTGAGCATGTACTCGTGGCAAGCTCGCACTCTTTTGGGCGGAATAGAACGCTCTCATGGGGTTTCAATCCTCGTTCGTTCGAATCTGAGCATGTACTCGTGGCAAGCTCGCACTCTTTGGGCGTAATAGAACGCTCTCATGGGGTTTCAATCCTCGTTCGTTCGAATCTGAGCATGTACTCGTGGCAAGCTCGCACTCTTTGGGCGTAATAGAACGCTCTCATGGGGTTTCAATCCTCGTTCGTTCGAATCTGAGCATGTACTCGTGGCAAGCTCGCACTCTTTGGGCGTAATAGAACGCTCTCATGGGGTTTCAATCCTCGTTCGTTCGAATCTGAGCATGTACTCGTGGCAAGCTCGCACTCTTTGGGCATAATAGAACGCTCTCATGGGGTTTCAATCCTCGTTCGTTCGAATCTGAGCATGTACTAGTGGCAAGCTCGCACTCTTGGGCGTAATAGAACGCTCTCATGGGGTCAATCCTCGTTCGTTCGAATCTGAGCATGTACTCGTGACAAGCTCGCACTCTTTGGGCGTAATAGAACGCTATCATGGGGTTTCAATCCTCGTTCGTTCGAATTTGAGCATGTACTCGTGGCAAGCTCGCACTCTTTGGGCGTAATGGAACGCTCTCATGGGGTTTTCAATCCTCGTTCGTTCGAATCTGAGCATGTACTCGTGGCAAGCTCGCACTCTTTGGGCGTAATAGAACGCTCTCATGGGGTTTCAATCCTCGTTCGTTTGAATCTGAGCATGTACTTGTGGCAAGAGCTCGCTCTCTTAGGCGCAATAGAACGCTCTAATGGGGTTTCAATCCTCGTTCGTTCGACTCTGAGCATGTACTCGTGGCAAGCTCGCACTCTTTGGGCGTAATAGAACGCTCTCATGAGGTTTCAATGCTCGTTCCTTCGAATCTGAGCATGTACTCGTGGCAAGCTCGCACTCTTTGGGCGTAATAGAACGCTCTCATGGGGTTTCAATCCTCGTTCGTTCGAATCTGAGCATGTACTCGTGGCAAACTCGCACTCTTTGGCGTAATAGAACGCTCTCATGGTGTTTCAATCCTCGTTCGTTCGAATCTGAGCATGTACTCGTGGCAAACTCGCACTCTTTGGCGTAATAGAACGCTCTCACGGGGTTTCAATCCTCGTTCGTTCGAATCTGAGCATGTACTCGTGGCAAGCTCGCACTCTTTGGGCGTAATAGAACGCTCTCATGGGGTTTCAATCCTCGTTCGTTCGAATCTGAGCATGTACTCGTGGCAAGATCGCACTCTTAGGCGTAATTGAACGTTCTCGTGGGGTTTCAATCCTCGTTCGTTCGAATCTGAGCAATTACTCATGGCAAGCTCGCACTCTTTGGGCGTAATAGAACGCTCTCATGGGGTTTCAATCCTCGTTCGTTCGAATCTGAGCATGTACTCGTGGCAAGCTCGCACTCTTTGGGCGTAATAGAACGCTCTCATGGGGTTTCAATCCTCGTTCGTTCGAATCTGAGCATGTACTCGTGGCAAGCTCGCACTCTTTGGGCGTAATAGAACGCTCTCATGGGGTTTCAATCCTCGTTCGTTCGAATCTGAGCATGTACTCGTGGCAAGCTCGCACTCTTAGGCGTAATAGAACGCTCTCATGGGGTTTCAATCCTCGTTCGTTCGAATCTGAGCATGTACTCGTGGCAAGCTCGCACTCTTTAGGCGTAATAGAACGCTCTCATGGGGTTTCAATCCTCGTTCGTTCGAATCTGAGCATGTACTCGTGGCAAGCTCGCACTCTTGGGCGTAATAGAACGCTCTCATGGGGTTTCAATCCTCGTTCGTTCGAATCTGAGCATGTACTCGTGGCAAGCTCGCACTCTTTGGGCGTAATAGAACGCTCTCATGGGGTTTCAATCCTCGTTCGTTCGAATCTGAGCATGTACTACTCGTGGCAAGCTCGCACTCTTTGGGCGTAATAGAACGCTCTCATGGGGTTTTTTCAATCCTCGTTCGTTCGAATCTGAGCATGTACTCGTGGCAAGCTCGCACTCTTTAGGCGTAATAGAACGCTCTCATGGGTTTTTCAATCCTCGTTCGTTTCGAATCTGAGCATGTACTCGTGGCAAGCTCGCACTCTTTGGGCGTAATAGAAACGCTCTCATGGGGTTTCAATCCTCGTTCGTTCGAATCTGAGCATGTACTCGTGGCAAGCTCGCACTCTTTGGGCGTAATAGAACGCTTTCATGGGGTTTCAATCCTCGTTCGTTCGAATCTGAGCATGTACTCGTGGCAAGCTCGCACTCTTTGGGCGTAATAGAACGCTCTCATGGGGTTCCAATCCTCGTTCGTTCGTTCGAATCTGAGCATGTACTCGTGGCAAGCTCGCACTCTTTGGGCGTAATAGAACGCTCTCATGGGGTTTCAATCCTCGTTCGTTCGAATCTGAGCATGTACTCGTGGCAAGCTCGCACTCTTGGGCGTAATAGAACGCTCTCATGGGGTTTCAATCCTCGTTCGTTCGAATCTGAGCATGTACTCGTGGCAAGCTCGCACTCTTTGGGCGTAATAGAACGCTCTCATGGGGTTTCAATCCTCGTTCGTTCGAATCTGAGCATGTACTCGTGGCAAGCTCGCACTCTTTGGGCGTAATAGAACGCTCTCATGGGGTTTCAATCCTCGTTCGTTCGAATCTGAGCATGTACTCGTGGCAAGCTCGCACTCTTAGGGCGTAATAGAACGCTCTCATGGGGTTTCAATCCTCGTTCGTTCGAATCTGAGCATGTACTCGTGGCAAGCTCGCACTCTTTGGGCGTAATAGAACGCTCTCATGGGGTTTCAATCCTCGTTCGTTCGAATCTGAGCATGTACTCGTGGCAAGCTCGCACTCTTTGGGCGTAATAGAACGCTCTCATGGGGTTTCAATCCTCGTTCGTTCGAATCTGAGCATGTACTTCATGGCAAGCTCGCTCTCTTTGGGCGTAATAGAACGCTCTCATGGGGTTTCAATCCTCGTTCGTTCGAATCTGAGCATGTACTCGTGGCAAGCTCGCACTCTTTGGGCGTAATAGAACGCTCTCATTGGGTTTCAATCCTCGTTCGTTCGAATCTGAGCATGTACTCGTGGCAAGCTCGCACTCTTTGGGCGTAATAGAACGCTCTCATGGGGTTTCAATCCTCGTTCGTTCGAATCTGAGCATGTACTCGTGGCAAGCTCGCACTCTTTGGGCGTAATAGAACGCTCTCATGGGGTTTCAATCCTCGTTCGTTCGAATCTGAGCATGTACTTGTGGCAAGCTCGCACTCTTAGGCGTAATAGAACGCTCTAATGGGGTTTCAATCCTCGTTCGTTCGAATCTGAGCTTGTTCTCGTGGCAAGCTCGCACTCTTTGGGCGTAATAGAACGCTCTCATGGGGTTTCAATCCTCGTTCGTTCGAATCTGAGCATGGACTCGTGGCAAGCTCGCACTCTTTGGGCGTAATAGAACGCTATCATGGGGTTTCAATCCTCGTTCGTTCGAATCTGAGCATGTACTCGTGGCAAGCTCGCACTCTTAGGGCGTAATAGAACGCTCTCATGGGGTTTCAATCCTCGTTCGTTCGAATCTGAGCATGTACTCGTGGCAAGCTCGCACTCTTAGGCGTAATAGAACGCTCTCATGGGGTTTCAATCCTCGTTCGTTCGAATCTGAGCATGTACTCGTGGCGAGCTCGCACTCTTTGGGCGTAATAGAACGCTCTCATGGGGTTTTCAATCCTCGTTCGTTCGGAATCTGAATCTGAGCATGTACTTGTGGCAAGCTCGCTCTCTTAGGCGCAATAGAAACGCTCTAATGGGGTTCCAATCCTCGTTCGTTCGAATCTGAGCATGTACTCGTGGCAAGCTCGCACTCTTTGGGCGTAATAGAACGCTCTCATGGGTTTCAATGCTCGTTCCTTTCGAATCTGAGCATGTACTCGTGGCAAGCTAGCACTCTTTGGGCGTAATAGAACGCTCTCATGGGGTTTCAATCCTCGTTCGTTCGAATCTGAGCATGTACTCGTGGCAAAGCTCGCACTCTTTGGGCGTAATAGAACGCTCTCATGGGGTTTCAATTCTCGTTCGTTCGAATATGAGCATGTACGCGTGGCAAGCTCGCACTCTTTGGCGTAATAGAACGCTCTCATGGGGTTTCAATCCTCGTTCGTTCGAATCTGAGCATGTACTCGTGGCAAGCTAGCACTCTTTGGGCGTAAATAGAACGCTCTCATGGGGTTTCAATTCTCGTTCGTTCGAATCTGAGCATGTACTCGTGGCAAGCTCGCACTTTTAGGCGCAATAGAACGCTCTCATTGGGTTTCAATCCTCGTTCGTTCGAATCTGAGCATGTACTCGTGGCAAGCTCGCACTCTTTGGGCGTAATAGAACGCTCTCATGGGGTTTCAATCCTCGTTCGTTCGAATCTGAGCATGTACTCGTGGCAAGCTCGCACTCTTTGGGGCGTAATAGAACGCTCTCATGGGCTTTCAATCCTCGTTCGTTCGTTCGAATCTGAGCGTGTACTCGTGGCAAGCTCGCACTCTTTGGGCGTAAGAGAACGCTCTCATGGGGTTTCAATCCTCGTTCGTTCGAATCTGAGCATGTACTCGTGGCATGCTCGCACTCTTTGGGCGTAATAGAACGCTCTCATGGGGTTTCAATCCTCGTTGGTTCGAATCTGAGCATGTACTCGTTGCAAGCTAGCACTCTTAGGGCGTAATAGAAACGCTCACATGGGGTTTCTATCCTCGTTCGTTCGAATCTGACATTGTACTCGTGGCAAGCTCGCACTCTTTGGGCGTAATAGAACGCTCTCATGGGGTTTCAATCCTCGTTCGTTCGAATCTGAGCATGTACTCGTGGCAAGCTCGCACTCTTTGGGCGTAATAGAACGCTCTCATGGGGTTTCAATCCTCGTTCGTTCGAATCTGAGCATGCTCTCGTGGCAAGCTCGCACTCTTTGGGCGTAATAGAACGCTCTCATGGGGTTTCAATCCTCGTTCGTTCGAATCTGAGCATGTACTCGTGGCAAGCTCGCACTCTTTGGGCGTAATAGAACGCTCTCATGGGGCTTCAATCCTCGTTCGTTCGAATCTGAGCATGTACTCGTGGCAAGCTCGCACTCTTTGGGCGTAATAGAACGCTCTCATGGGGTTTCAATCCTCGTTCGTTCGAATGTGAGCATGTACTCGTGGCAATCTCGCACTCTTTGGGCGTAATAGAACGCTCTCATGGGGCTTCAATCCTCGTTCGTTCGAATCTGAGCATGTACTCGTGGAAAGCTCGCACTCTTTGGGCGTAATAGAACGCTCTCATGGGGTTTCAATCCTCGTTCGTTCGAATATGAGCATGTACTCGTGGCAAGCTCGCACTCTTTGGGCGTAATAGAACGCTCTCATGGGGTTTCAATCCTCGTTCGTTCGAATCTGAGCATGTACTCGTGGCAAGCTCGCACTCTTTGGGCGTAATAGAACGCTCTCATGGGGTTTCAATCCTCGTTCGTTCGAATCTGAGCATGTACTCGTGGCAAGCTCGCACTCTTAGGGCGTAATAGAACGCTCTCATGGGGTTTCAATCCTCGTTCGTTCGAATCTGAGCATGTACTCGTGGCAAGCTCGCACTCTTTAGGCGTAATAGAACGCTCTCATGGGGTTTCAATCCTCGTTCGTTCGAATCTGAGCATGTACTCGTGGCAAGCTCGCACTCTTTGGGCGTAATAGAACGCTCTCATGGGGTTTCAATCCTCGTTCGTTCGAATCTGAGCATGTACTCGTGGCGAGCTCGCACTCTTTGGGCGTAATAGAACGCTCTCATGGGGTTTCAATCCTCGTTCGTTCGAATCTGAGCATGTACTTGTGGCGAGCTCGCACTCTTAGGCGCAATAGAACGCTCTCATGGGGTTTCAATCCTCGTTCGTTCGAATCTGAGCATGTACTCGTGGCAAGCTCGCACTCTTTGGGCGTAATAGAACGCTCTCATGGGGTTTCAATCTCTCGTTCGTTCGAATCTGAGCATGTACTCGTGGCAAGCTCGCACTCTTTGGGCGTAATAGAACGCTCTCATGGGGTTTCAATCCTCGTTCGTTCGAATCTGAGCATGTACTCGTGGAAAGCTCGCACTCTTTGGGCGTAATAGAACGCTCTCATGGGGTTTCAATCCTCGTTCGTTCGAATCTCAGCATGTACTCGTGGCAAGCTCGCACTCTTTGGGCGTAATAGAACGCTCTCATGGGGTTTCAATGCTCGTTCGTTCGAATCTGAGCATGTACTCGTGGAAAGCTCGCACTCTTTGGGCGTAATAGAACGCTCTCATGGGTTTCAATCCTCGTTCGTTCGAATATGAGCATGTACTCGTGGCGAGCTCGCACTCTTTGGGCGTAATAGAACGCTCTCATGGGGTTTCAATCATCGTTCGTTTGAATCTGAGCATGTACTTGTGGCGAGCTCGCTCTCTTAGGCGCAATAGAAAGCTCCAACGGGGTTCCAATCCTCGTTCGTTCGAATCTGAGCATGTACTCGTGGCAAGCTCGCACTCTTTGGGCGTAATAGAACGCTCTCATGAGGTTTCAATGCTCGTTCGTTCGAATCTGAGCATGTACTCGTGGCAAGCACGCACTCTTTGGGCGTAATAGAACGCTCTCATGGGGTTTCAATCCTCGTTCGTTCGAATCTGAGCATGTACTCGTGGCAATCTCGCACTCTTAGGGCGTAATAGAATGCTCTCATGGGGTTTCAATACTCGTTCGTTCGAATCTGAGCATGTACTCGTGGCAAATTCGCACTCTTTGGCGTAATAGAACGCTCTCACGGGGTTTCAATCCTCGTTCGTTTGAATCTGAGCATGTACTCGTGGCGAGCTCGCACTCTTTGGGCGTAATAGAACGCTCTCATGGGGTTTCAATCCTCGTTCGTTTGAATCTGAGCATGTACTTGTGGCGAGCTCGCTCTCTTAGGCGCAATAGAAAGCTCTAATGGGGTTCCAATCCTCGTTCGTTCGAATCTGAGCATGTACTCGTGGCAAGCTCGCACTCTTTGGGCGTAATAGAACGCTCTCATGAGGTTTCAATGCTCGTTCCTTTGAATCTGAGCATGTACTCGTGGCAAGCTCGCACTCTTTGGGCGTAATAGAACGCTCTCATGGGATTTCAATCCTCGTTCGTTCGAATATGAGCATGTACTCGTGGCGAGCTCGCACTCTTTGGGCGTAATAGAACGCTCTCATGGGGTTTCAATCCTCGTTGGTTTGAATCTGAGCATGTACTTGTGGCGAGCTCGCTCTCTTAGGCGCAATAGAAAGCTCTAATGGGGTTCCAATCCTCGTTCGTTCGACTCTGAGCATGTACTCGTGGCAAGCTCGCACTGTTTGGGCGTAATAGAACGCTCTCATGAGGTTTCAATGCTCGTTCCTTCGAATCTGAGCATGTACTTGGGCAAGCACGCACTCTTTGGGCGTAATAGAACGCTCTCATGGGGTTTCAATGCTCGTTCGTTCGAATCTGAGCATGTACTCGTGGCAATCTCGCACTCTTAGGGCGTAATAGAATGCTCTCATGGGGTTTCAATCCTCGTTCGTTCGAATCTGAGCATGTACTCGTGGCAAACTCGCACTCTTTGGCGTAATAGAACGCTCTCACGGGGTTTCAATCCTCGTTCGTTTGAATCTGAGCATGTACTCGTGGCGAGCTCGCACTCTTTGGGCGTAATAGAACGCTCTCATGGGGTTTCAATCCTCGTTCGTTTGAATCTGAGCATGTACTTGTGGCGAGCTCGCACTCTTAGGCGCAATAGAAAGCTCTCATGGGGTTCCAATCCTCGTTCGTTCGAATCTGAGCATGTACTCGTGGCAAGCTCGCACTCTTTGGGCGTAATAGAACGCTCTCATGGGGTTTCAATGCTCGTTCGTTCGAATCTGAGCATGTACTCGTGGCAAGCTCGCACTCTTTGGGCGTAATAGAACGCTCTCATGGGGTTTCAATCCTCGTTCGTTCGAATCTGAGCATGTACTCGTGGCAAGCTCGCACTCTTTGGGCGTAATAGAACGCTCTCATGGGGTTTCAATCCTCGTTCGTTCGAATCTGAGCATGTACTCGTGGCAAGCTCGCACTCTTTGGGCGTAATAGAACGCTCTCATGGGGTTTCAATCCTTGTTCGTTCGAATCTGAGCATGTACTCGTGGCAAGCTCGCACTCTTTGGGCGTAATAAAACGCTCTCATGGGGTTTGAATCCTCGTTCGTTTGAATCTGAGCATGTACTCGTGGCTAGCTCGCACTCTTTGGGCGCAATAGAAATCTCTCATGTGGTTTCAATCCTCGTTCGTTCGAATCTGAGCATGTACTCGTGGCAAGCTCGCACTCTTTGGGCGTAATAGAACGCTCTCATGGGGTTTCAATCCTCGTTCGTTCGAATCTGAGCATGTACTCGTGGCAAGCTCGCACTCTTTGGGCGTAATAGAACGCTCTCATGGGGTTTCAAATCCTCGCTCGTTCGAATCTGAGCATGTACTCGTGGCAAGCTCGCACTCTTTGGGCGTAATAGAACGCTCTCATGGGGTTTCAATCCTCGTTCGTTCGAATCTGAGCATGTACTCGTGGCAAGCTCGCACTCTCTTTGGGCGTAATAGAACGCTCTCATGGGGTTTCAATCCTCGTTCGTTCGAATCTGAGCATGTACTCGTGGCAAGCTCGCACTCTTTGGGCGTAATAGAACGCTCTCATGGGGTTTCAATCCTCGTTCGTTCGAATCTGAGCATGTACTCGTGGCAAGCTCGCACTCTTTGGGCGTAATAGAACGCTCTCATGGGGTTTCAATCCTCGTTCGTTCGAATCTGAGCATGTACTCGTGGCAAGCTCGCACTCTTTGGGCGTAATAGAACGCTCTCATGGGGTTTCAATCCTCGTTCGTTCGAATCTGAGCATGTACTCGTGGCAAGCTCGCACTCTTTGGGCGTAATAGAACGCTCTCATGGGGTTTCAATCCTCGTTCGTTCGAATCTGAGCATGTACTCGTGGCAAGCTCGCACTCTTTGGGCGTAATAGAACGCTCTCATGGGGTTTCAATCCTCGTTCGTTCGAATCTGAGCATGTACTCGTGGCAAGCTCGCACTCTTTGGGCGTAATAGAACGCTCTCATGGGGTTTCAATCCTCGTTCGTTCGAATCTGAGCATGTACTCGTGGCAAGCTCGCACTCTTTGGGCGTAATAGAACGCTCTCATGGGGTTTCAATCCTCGTTCGTTCGAATCTGAGCATGTACTCGTGGCAAGCTCGCACTCTTTGGGCGTAATAGAACGCTCTCATGGGGTTTCAATCCTCGTTCGTTCGAATCTGAGCATGTACTCGTGGCAAGCTCGCACTCTTAGGGCGTAATAGAACGCTCTCATGGGGTTTCAATCCTCGTTCGTTCGAATCTGAGCATGTACTCGTGGCAAAGCTCGCACTCTTTGGGCGTAATAGAACGCTCTCATGGGGTTTCAATCCTCGTTCGTTTCGAATCTGAGCATGTACTCGTGGCAAGCTCGCACTCTTTGGGCGTAATAGAACGCTCTCATGGGGTTTCAATCCTCGTTCGTTCGAATCTGAGCATGTACTCGTGGCAAGCTCGCACTCTTTGGGCGTAATAGAACGCTCTCATGGGGTTTCAATCCTCGTTCGTTCGAATCTGAGCATGTACTCGTGGCAAGCTCGCACTCTTTGGGCGTAATAGAACGCTCTCATGGGGTTTCAATCCTCGTTCGTTCGAATCTGAGCATGTACTCGTGGCAAGCTCGCACTCTTTGGGCGTAATAGAACGCTCTCATGGGGTTTCAATCCTCGTTCGTTCGAATCTGAGCATGTACTCGTGGCGAGCTCGCACTCTTTGGGCGTAATAGAACGCTCTCATGGGGTTTCAATCCTCGTTCGTTTGAATCTGAGCATGTACTTGTGGCGAGCTCGCTCTCTTAGGCGCAATAGAAAGCTCTAATGGGGTTCCAATCCTCGTTCGTTCGAATCTGAGCATGTACTCGTGGCAAGCTCGCACTCTTTGGGCGTAATAGAACGCTCTCATGAGGTTTCAATGCTCGTTCGTTCGAATCTGAGCATGTACTCGTGGCAAGCTCGCACTCTTTGGGCGTAATAGAACGCTCTCATGGGGTTTCAATCCTCGTTCGTTCGAATCTGAGCATGTACTCGTGGCAAGCTCGCACTCTTAGGGCGTAATAGAATGCTCTCATGGGGTTTCAATCCTCGTTCGTTCGAATCTGAGCATGTACTCGTGGCAAGCTCGCACTCTTTGGGCGTAATAGAACGCTCTCATGGGGTTTCAATCCTCGTTCGTTCGAATCTGAGCATGTACTCGTGGCGAGCTCGCACTCTTTGGGCGTAATAGAACGCTCTCATGGGGTTTCAATCCTCGTTCGTTTGAATCTGAGCATGTACTTGTGGCGAGCTCGCTCTCTTAGGCGCAATAGAAAGCTCTAATGGGGTTTCAATCCTCGTTCGTTCGAATCTGAGCATGTACTCGTGGCAAGCTCGCAATCTTTGGGCGTAATAGAACGCTCTCATGGGTTTCAATGCTCGTTCCGTTCGAATCTGAGCATGTACTCGTGGCAAGCTCGCACTCTTTGGGCGTAATAGAACGCTCTCATGGGGATTTCAATCCTAGTTCGTTCGAATCTGAGCATGTACTCGTGGCGAGCTCGCACTCTTTGGGCGTAATAGAACGCTCTCATGGGGTTTCAATCCTCGTTCGTTTGAATCTGAGCATGTACTTGTGGCGAGCTCGCTCTCTTAGGCGCAATAGAAAGCTCTAATGGGGTTCCAATCCTCGTTCGTTCGAATCTGAGCATGTACTCGTGGCAAGCTCGCACTCTTTGGGCGTAATAGAACGCTCTCATGGGGTTTCAATGCTCGTTCCTTCGAATCTGAGCATGTACTCGTGGCAATCTCGCACTCTTTGGGCGTAATAGAACGCTCTCATGGGGTTTCAATCCTTGTTCGTTCGAATCTGAGCATGTACTCGTGGCAATCTCACACTCTTAGGGCGTAATAGAACGCTCTCATGGGGTTTCAATCCTCGTTCGTTCGAATCTGAGCATGTACTCGTGGCAAGCTCGCACTCTTTGGCGTAATAGAACGCTCTCATGGGGTTTCAATCCTCGTTCGTTCGAATCTGAGCATGTACTCGTGGCAAGCTCGCACTCTTTGGGCGTAATAGAACGCTCTCATGGGGTTTCAATCCTCGTTCGTTCGAATCTGAGCATGTACTCGTGGCAAGCTCGCACTCTTAGGCGCAATAGAAAGCTCTCATGGGGTTCCAATCCTCGTTCGTTCGAATCTGAGCATGTACTCGTGGCAAGCTCGCACTCTTTGGGCGTAATAGAACGCTCTCATGGGGTTTCAATGCTCGTTCGTTCGAATCTGAGCATGTACTCGTGGCAAGCTCGCACTCTTTGGGCGTAATAGAACGCTCTCATGGGGTTTCAATCCTCGTTCGTTCGAATCTGAGCATGTACTCGTGGCAAGCTCGCACTCTTTGGGCGTAATAGAACGCTCTCATGGGGTTTCAATCCTCGTTCGTTCGAATCTGAGCATGTACTCGTGGCAAGCTCGCACTCTTTGGGCGTAATAGAACGCTCTCATGGGGGTTTCAATCCTCGTTCGTTCGAATCTGAGCATGTACTCGTGGCAAGCTCGCACTCTTTGGGCGTAATAGAACGCTCTCATGGGGTTTCAATCCTCGTTCGTTCGAATCTGAGCATGTACTCGTGGCAAGCTCGCACTCTTTGGGCGTAATAGAACGCTCTCATGGGGTTTCAATCCTCGTTCGTTCGAATCTGAGCATGTACTCGTGGCAAGCTCGCACTCTTTGGGCGTAATAAAACGCTCTCATGGGGTTTCAATCCTCGTTCGTTCGAATCTGAGCATGTACTCGTGGCAAGCTCGCACTCTTTGGGCGTAAGAGAACGCTCTCATTGGATTTCAATCCTCAGTCGTTTCGAATCTGAGCATGTACTCGTGGCAAGCTCGCACTCTTAGGGCGTAATAGAACGCTCTCATGGGGTTTCAATCCTCGTTCGTTCGAATCTGAGCATGTACTCGTGCAAAGCTCGCACTCTTTGGGCGTAATAGAACGCTCTCATGGGGTTTCAATCCTCGTTCGTTCGAATCTGAGCATGTACTCGTGGCAAGCTCGCACTCTTTGGGCGTAATAGAACGCTCTCATGGGGTTCCAATCCTCGTTCGTTCGAATCTGAGCATGTACTCGTGGCAAGCTCGCACTCTTTGGGCGTAATAGAACGCTCTCATGGGGTTTCAATCCTCGTTCGTTCGAATCTGAGCATGTACTCGTGGCAAGCTCGCACTCTTTGGGCGTAATAGAACGCTCTCATGGGGTTTCAATCCTCGTTCGTTCGAATCTGAGCATGTACTCGTGGCAAGCTCGCACTCTTTGGGCGTAATAGAACGCTCTCATGGGGTTTCAATCCTCGTTCGTTCGAATCTGAGCATGTACTCGTGGCAAGCTCGCACTCTTTGGGCGTAATAGAACGCTCTCATGGGGTTTCAATCCTCGTTCGTTCGAATCTGAGCATGTACTCGTGGCAAGCTCGCACTCTTTGGGCGTAATAGAATGCTCTCTCATGGGGTTTCAATCCTCGTTCGTTCGAATCTGAGCATGTACTCGTGGCAAGCTCGCACTCTTTGGGCGTAATAGAACGCTCTCATGGGGTTTCAATCCTCGTTCGTTCGAATCTGAGCATGTACTCGTGGCAAGCTCGCACTCTTTGGGCGTAATAGAACGCTCTCATGGGGTTTCAATCCTCGTTCGTTCGAATCTGAGCATGTACTCGTGGCAAGCTCGCACTCTTTGGGCGTAATAGAACGCTCTCATGGGGTTTCAATCCTCGTTCGTTCGAATCTGAGCATGTACTCGTGGCAAGCTCGCACTCTCTTGGGCGCAATAGAACGCTCTCATGGGGTTTCAATCCTCGTTTCGTTCGAATCTGAGCATGTACTCGTGGCAAGCTCGCACTCTTTGGGCGTAATAGAACGCTCTCATGGGGTTTCAATCCTCGTTCGTTCGAATCTGAGCATGTACTCGTGGCAAGCTCGCACTCTTTGGGCGTAATAGAACGCTCTCATGGGGTTTCAATCCTCGTTCGTTCGAATCTGAGCATGTACTCGTGGCAAGCTCGCACTCTTTGGGCGTAATAGAACGCTCTCATGGGGTTTCAATCCTCGTTCGTTCGAATCTGAGCATGTACTCGTGGCAAGCTCGCACTCTTTGGGCGTAATAGAACGCTCTCATGGGGTTTCAATCCTCGTTCGTTCGAATCTGAGCATGTACTCGTGGCAAGCTCGCACTCTTTGGGCGTAATAGAACGCTCTCATGGGGTTTCAATCCTCGTTCGTTCGAATCTGAGCATGTACTCGTGGCAAGCTCGCACTCTTTGGGCGTAATAGAACGCTCTCATGGGGTTTCAATCCTCGTTCGTTCGAATCTGAGCATGTACTCGTGGCAAGCTCGCACTCTTTGGGCGTAATAGAACGCTCTCATGGGGTTTCAATCCTCGTTCGTTCGAATCTGAGCATGTACTCGTGGCGTGGCAAGCTCGCACTCTTTGGGCGTAATAGAAAGCTCTCATGGGGTTTCAATCCTCGTTCGTTCGAATCTGAGCATGTACTCGTGGCAAGCTCGCACTCTTTGGGCGTAATAGAACGCTCTCATGGGGTTTCAATCCTCGTTCGTTTCGAATCTGAGCATGTACTCGTGGCAAGCTCGCACTCTTTGGGCGTAATAGAACGCTCTCATGGGGTTTCAATCCTCGTTCGTTCGAATCTGAGCATGTACTCGTGGCAAGCTCGCACTCTTTGGGCGTAATAGAACGCTCTCATGGGGTTTCAATCCTCGTTCGTTCGAATCTGAGCATGTACTCGTGGCAAGCTCGCACTCTTTGGGCGTAATAGAACGCTCTCATGGGGTTTCAATCCTCGTTCGTTCGAATCTGAGCATGTACTCGTGGCGAGCTCGCACTCTTTGGGCGTAATAGAACGCTCTCATGGGGTTTCAATCCTCGTTCGTTTGAATCTGAGCATGTACTTGTGGCGAGCTCGCACTCTTTGGGCGTAATAGAACGCTCTCATGGGGTTTCAATCCTCGTTCGTTCGAATCTGAGCATGTACTCGTGGCAAGCTCGCACTCTTTGGGCGTAATAGAACGCTCTCATGGGGTTTCAATCCTCGTTCGTTCGAATCTGAGCATGTACTCGTGGCAAGCTCGCACTCTTTGGGCGTAATAGAACGCTCTCATGGGGTTTCAATCCTCGTTCGTTCGAATCTGAGCATGTACTCGTGGCAAGCTCGCACTCTTTGGGCGTAATAGAACGCTCTCATGGGGTTTCAATCCTCGTTCGTTCGAATCTGAGCATGTACTCGTGGCAAGCTCGCACTCTTTGGGCGTAATAGAACGCTCTCATGGGGTTTCAATCCTCGTTCGTTGGAATCTGAGCATGTACTCGTGGCAAAAGCTCGCACTCTTTGGGCGTAATAGAACGCTCTCATGGGGTTTCAATCCTCGTTCGTTCGAAATCTGAGCATGTACTCGTGGCGAGCTCGCACTCTTTGGGCGTAATAGAACGCTCTCATGGGGTTTCAATCCTCGTTCGTTTGAATCTGAGCATGTACTTGTGGCGAGCTCGCTCTCTTAGGCGCAATAGAAAGCTCTAATGGGGTTTCCAATCCTCGTTCGTTCGAATCTGAGCATGTACTCGTGGCAAGCTCGCACTCTTTGGGCGTAATAGAACGCTCTCATGAGGTTTCAATGCTCGTTCGTTCGAATCTGAGCATGTACTCGTGGCAAGCACGCACTCTTTGGGCGTAATAGAACGCTCTCATGGGGTTTCAATGCTCGTTCGTTCGAATCTGAGCATGTACTCGTGGCAATCTCGCACTCTTAGGGCGTAATAGAATGCTCTCATGGGGTTTCAATACTCGTTCGTTCGAATCTGAGCATGTACTCGTGGAAAGCTCGCACTCTTTGGCGTAATAGAACGCTCTCACGGGGTTTCAATCCTCGTTCGTTTGAATCTGAGCATGTACTCGTGGCGAGCTCGCACTCTTTGGGCGTAATAGAACGCTCTCATGGGGTTTCAATCCTCGTTCGTTTGAATCTGAGCATGTACTTGTGGCGAGCTCGCTCTCTTAGGCGCAATAGAAAGCTCTAATGGGGTTCCAATCCTCGTTCGTTCGAATCTGAGCATGTACTCGTGGCAAGCTCGCACTCTTTGGGCGTAATAGAACGCTCTCATGAGGTTTCAATGCTCGTTCCTTTGAATCTGAGCATGTACTCGTGGCAAGCTCGCACTCTTTGGGCGTAATAGAACGCTCTCATGGGATTTCAATCCTCGTTCGTTCGAATATGAGCATGTACTCGTGGCGAGCTCGCACTCTTTGGGCGTAATAGAACGCTCTCATGGGGTTTCAATCCTCGTTCGTTTGAATCTGAGCATGTACTTGTGGCGAGCTCGCTCTCTTAGGCGCAATAGAAAGCTCTAATGGGGTTCCAATCCTCGTTCGTTCGAATCTGAGCTGAGCATGTACTCGTGGCAAGCTCGCACTGTTTGGGCGTAATAGAACGCTCTCATGAGGTTTCAATGCTCGTTCCTTCGAATCTGAGCATGTACTCGGGCAAGCACGCACTCTTTGGGCGTAATAGAACGCTCTCATGGGGTTTCAATGCTCGTTCGTTCGAATCTGAGCATGTACTCGTGGCAATCTCGCACTCTTAGGGCGTAATAGAATGCTCTCATGGGGTTTCAATCCTCGTTCGTTCGAATCTGAGCATGTACTCGTGGCAAACTCGCACTCTTTGGCGTAATAGAACGCTCTCACGGGGTTTCAATCCTCGTTCGTTCGAATCTGAGCATGTACTCGTGGCAAGCTCGCACTCTTTGGGCGTAATAGAACGCTCTCATGGGGTTTCAATCCTCGTTCGTTCGAACCTGAGCATGTACTCGTGGCAAGCTCGCACTCTTTGGGCGTAATAGAACGCTCTCATGGGGTTTCAATCCTCGTTCGTTCGAATCTGAGCATGTACTCGTGGCAAGCTCGCACTCTTTGGGCGTAATAGAAACGCTCTTATGGGGTTTTAATACTCGTTCGTTCGAATCTGAGCTTGTACTCGTGGCAAGCTCGCACTCTTTGGCGTAATAAAACGCTCTCACGGGGTTTTTAATCCTCGTTCGTTCGAATCTGAGCATGTACTCGTGGCAAGCTCGCACTCTTAGGGCGTAATAGAACGCTCTCATGGGGTTTCAATCCTCGTTCGTTCGAATCTGAGCATGTACTCGTGGCAAGCTCGCACTCTTTGGGCGTAATAGAACGCTCTCATGGGGTTTCAATCCTCGTTCGTTCGAATCTGAGCATGTACTCGTGGCAAGCTCGCACTCTTTGGGCGTAATAGAACGCTCTCATGGGGTTTCAATCCTCGTTCGTTCGAATCTGAGCATGTACTCGTGGCAATCTCGCACTCTTAGGGCGTAATAGAAAGCTCTCATGGGGTTCCAATCCTCGTTCGTTCGAATCTGAGCATGTACTCGTGGCAAGCTCGCACTCTTTGGGCGTAATAGAACGCTCTCATGGGGTTTCAATCCTCGTTCGTTCGAATCTGAGCATGTACTCGTGGCAAGCTCGCACTCTTTGGGCGTAATAGAACGCTCTCATGGGGTTTCAATCCTCGTTCGTTCGAATCTGAGCATGTACTCGTGGCAAGCTCGCACTCTTAGGGCGTAATAGAACGCTCTCATGGGGTTTCAATCCTCGTTCGTTCGAATCTGAGCATGTACTCGTGGCAAGCTCGCACTCTTTGGGCGTAATAGAAAGCTCTCATGGGGTTTCAATCCTCGTTCGTTCGAATCTGAGCATGTACTCGTGGCAAGCTCGCACTTGGCGTAATAGAACGCTCTCAATCCGTTCGTTCGAATCTGAATAGAAGCTCGCACTCTGGCGTAATAGAACGCTCTCATGGGGTTTCAATCCTCGTTCGTTCGAATCTGAGCTTGTACTCGTGGCAAGCTCGCACTCTTTTTGGCGTAATAGAATCCTCTCATTGGGTTTCAATCCTCGTTCGTTCGAATCTGAGCATGTACTCGTGGCAAGCTCAGCTCGCACTCTTTGGGCGTAATAGAAGAACGCTCGTTCTCTCATGAGGATCTGTCAACAGGTTTCAATAGAAAGCTCGTTCGTTCGAATCTGAGCATGTACTCGTGGCAAGCTCGCACTCTTTGGGCGTAATAGAACGCTCTCATGGGGTTTCAATCCTCGTCGTCGTTCGAACCTGAGCATGTACTCGTGGCAAGCTCGCCCTCTTTGGGCGTAATAGAACGCTCTCATGGGGTTTCAATCCTCGTTCGTTCGAATCTGAGCATGTACTCGTGGCAAGCTCGCACTCTTTGGGCGTAATAGAACGCTCTCATGGGGTTTCAATCCTCGTTCTTCGAATCTGAGCATGTACTCGTGGCAAGCTCGCACTCTTTGGGCGTAATAGAACGCTCTCATGGGGTTTCAATCCTCGTTCGTTCGAATCTGAGCATGTACTCGTGGCAAGCTCGCACTCTTTGGGCGTAATAGAACGCTCTCATGGGGTTTCAATCCTCGTTCGTTTCGAATCTGAGCATGTACTCGTGGCAAGCTCGCACTCTTTGGGCGTAATAGAACGCTCTCATGGGGTTTCAATCCTCGTTCGTTCGAATCTGAGCATGTACTCGTGGCAAGCTCGCACTCTTTGGGCGTAATAGAACGCTCTCTCATGGGGTTTCAATCTCGTTCGTTCGAATCTGAGCATGTACTCGTGGCAAGCTCGCACTCTTTGGGCGTAATAGAACGCTCTCATGGGGTTTCAATCCTCGTTCGTTCGTTCGAATCTGAGCATGTACTCGTGGCAAGCTCGCACTCTTTGGGCGTAATAGAACGCTCTCATGGGGTTCAATCCTCGTTCGTTCGAATCTGAGCATGTACTCGTGGCAAAGCTCGCACTCTTTGGGCGTAATAGAACGCTCTCATGGGGTTTCAATCCTCGTTCGTTCGAATCTGAGCATGTACTCGTGGCAAGCTCGCACTCTTTGGGCGTAATAAACGCTCTCATGGGGTTTCAATCCTCGTTCGTTCGAATCTGAGCATGTACTCGTGGCAAGCTCGCACTCTTTGGGCGTAATAGAACGCTCTCATGGGGTTTCAATCCTCGTTCGTTCGAATCTGAGCATGTGGCAAACTCGCATCGTGGCAAGCTCGCACGAGTTCTCTTTGAGCGTGAAGCTCGCACTCTTTAGAACGCTCTCATGGGGTTTCAATCCTCGTTCGTTCGAATCTGAGCATGTACTCGTGGCAAAGCTCGCACTCTTAGGGCGTAATAGAACGCTCTCATGGGGTTTCAATCCTCGTTCGTTCGAATCTGAGCATGTACTCGTGGCAAGCTCGCACTCTTTGGGCGTAATAGAACGCTCTCATGGGGTTTCAATCCTCGTTCGTTCGAATCTGAGCATGTACTCGTGGCAAGCTCGCACTCTTGGGCGTAATAGAACGCTCTCATGGGGTTCCAATCCTCGTTCGTTCGAATCTGAGCATGTACTCGTGGCAAGCTCGCACTCTTTGTGTGTAATAGAACGCTCTCATGGGGTTTCAATCCTCGTTCGTGCGAATCTAAGCATGTACTCGTGGCAATCTCGCACTCTTAGGGCGCAATAGAAAGCTCTCATGGGGTTCCAATCCTCGTTCATTCGAATCTGAGCATGTACTCGTGGCAAGCTCGCACTCTTTGGGCGTAATAGAACGCTCTCATGGGGTTTCAATGCTCGTTCGTTCGAATCTGAGCATGTACTCGTGGAAAGCTCGCACTCTTTGGGCGTAATAGAACGCTCTCATGGGGTTTCAATCCTCGTTCGTTCGAATATGAGCATGTACTCGTGGCAAGCTCTTACTCTTAGGCGCAATAGAAAGCTCTCATTGGGTTCCAATCCTCGTTCGTTCGAATCTGAGCATGTACTCGTGGCAAGCTCGCACTCTTTGGGCGTAATAGAACGCTCTCATGGGGTTTCAATCCTCGTTCGTTCGAATCTGTGCATGTACTCGTGGCAATCTCGCACTCCTAGGGCGTAATAAAATGCTCTCATGGGGTTTCAATCCTCGTTCGTTCGAATCTGAGCATGTACTCGTGGCAAGCTCGCACTCTTAGGCGCAATAGAAAGCTCTCATGGGGTTCCAATCCTCGTTCGTTCGAATCTGAGCATGTACTCGTGGCAAGCTCGCACTCTTTGGGCGTAATAGAACGCTCTCATGGGGTTTCAATCCTCGTTCGTTCGAATATGAGCATGTACTCGTGGCGAGCTCGCACTCTTTGGGCGTAATAGAACGCTCTCTTGGGGTTTCAATCCTCGTTCGTTTGAATCTGAGCATGTACTTGTGGCGAGCTCGCACTCTTCTTAGGTGCAATAGAACGCTCTCATGGATTTCAATCCTCGTTCGTTCGAATCTGAGCATGTACTCGTGGCAAGCTCGCACTCTTTGGGCGTAATAGAACGCTCTCATGGGGTTTCAATGCTCGTTCGTTCGAATCTGAGCATGTACTCGTGGCAATCTCGCACTCTTTGGGCGTAATAGAACGCTCTCATGGGGTTTCAATCCTTGTTCGTTCGAATCTGAGCATGTACTCGTTGAAAGCTCGCACTCTTTGGGCGTAATAGAACGCTCTCATGGGGTTTCAATCCTCGTTCGTTCGAATATCAGCATGTACTCGTGGCAAGCTCGCACTCTTTGGGCGTAATAGAACGCTCTCATGGGGTTTCAATGCTCGTTCGTTCGAATCTGAGCATGTACTCGTGGAAAGCTCGCACTCTTTGGGCGTAATAGAATGCTCTCATGGGTTTCAATCCTCGTTCGTTCGAATATGAGCATGTACTCGTGGCGAGCTCGCACTCTTTGGGCGTAATAGAACGCTCTCATGGGGTTTCAATCCTCGTTCGTTTGAATCTGAGCATGTACTTGTGGCGAGCTCGCTCTCTTAGGCGCAATAGAAAGCTCTAACGGGGTTCCAATCCTCGTTCGTTCGAATCTGAGCATGTACTCGTGGCAAGCTCGCACTCTTTGGGCGTAATAGAACGCTCTCATGAGGTTTCAATGCTCGTTCGTTCGAATCTGAGCATGTACTCGTGGCAAGCACGCACTCTTTGGGCGTAATAGAACGCTCTCATGGGGTTTCAATGCTCGTTCGTTCGAATCTGAGCATGTACTCGTGGCAATCTCGCACTCTTAGGGCGTAATAGAATGCTCTCATGGGGTTTCAATACTCGTTCGTTCGAATCTGAGCATGTACTCGTGGCAAATTCGCACTCTTTGGCGTAATAGAACGCTCTCTCACGGGGGTTTCAATCCTCGTTCGTTTGAATCTGAGCATGTACTCGTGGCGAGCTCGCACTCTTTGGGGGCGTAATAGAACGCTCTCATGGGGTTTCAATCCTCGTTCGTTCGTTTGAATCTGAGCATGTACTTGTGGCGAGCTCGCTCTCTTAGGCGCAATAGAAAGCTCTAATGGGGTTCCAATCCTCGTTCGTTCGAATCTGAGCATGTACTCGTGGCAAGCTCGCACTCTTTGGGCGTAATAGAACGCTCTCATGAGGTTTCAATGCTCGTTCCTTTGAATCTGAGCATGTACTCGTGGCAAGCTCGCACTCTTTGGGCGTAATAGAACGCTCTCATGGGATTTCAATCCTCGTTCGTTCGAATATGAGCATGTACTCGTGGCGAGCTCGCACTCTTTGGGCGTAATAGAACGCTCTCATGGGGTTTCAATCCTCGTTGGTTTGAATCTGAGCATGTACTTGTGGCGAGCTCGCTCTCTTAGGCGCAATAGAAAGCTCTAATGGGGTTCCAATCCTCGTTCGTTCGACTCTGAGCATGTACTCGTGGCAAGCTCGCACTCTTTGGGCGTAATAGAACGCTCTCATGAGGTTTCAATGCTCGTTCCTTCGAATCTGAGCATGTACTCGTGGCAAGCACGCACTCTTTGGGCGTAATAGAACGCTCTCATGGGGTTTCAATGCTCGTTCGTTCGAATCTGAGCATGTACTCGTGGCAATCTCGCACTCTTAGGGCGTAATAGAATGCTCTCATGGGGTTTCAATCCTCGTTCGTTCGAATCTGAGCATGTACTCGTGGCAAGCTCGCACTCTTTGGCGTAATAGAACGCTCTCATGGGGTTTCAATCCTCGTTCGTTTGTATCTGAGCATGTACTCGTGGCGAGCTCGCACTCTTTGGGCGTAATAGAACGCTCTCTTGGGGTTTCAATCCTCGTTCGTTTGAATCTGAGCATGTACTTGTGGCGAGCTCGCACTCTTAGGTGCAATAGAACGCTCTCATGGGGTTTCAATCCTTGTTCGTTCGAATCTGAGCATGTACTCGTGGCAAGCTCGCACTCTTCGGCGCAATAGAACGCTCTCATGGGGTTTCAATGCTCGTTCGTTCGAATCTGAGCATGTACTCGTGGCAAGCACGCACTCTTTGGGCGTAATAGAACGCTCTCATGGGGTTTCAATCCTCGTTCGTTCGAATCTGAGCATGTACTCGTGGCAAGCTCGCACTCTTTGGGCGTAATAGAACGCTCTCATGGGGTTTCAATCCTCGTTCGTTCGAATCTGAGCATGTACTCGTGGCAAGCTCGCACTCTTTGGGCGTAATAGAACGCTCTCATGGGGCTTCAATCCTCGTTCGTTCGAATCTGAGCATGTACTCGTGGAAAGCTCGCACTCTTTGGGGGCGTAATAGAACGCTCTCATGGGGTTTCAATCCTCGTTCGTTCGAATCTGAGCATGTACTCGTGGCAAGCTCGCACTCTTTGGGCGTAATAGAACGCTCTCATGGGGCTTCAATCCTCGTTCGTTCGAATCTGAGCATGTACTCGTGGTAAGCTCGCACTCCTAGGCGCAATAGAAAGCTCTCATGGGGTTCCAATCCTCGTTCGTTCGAATCCGAGCATGTACTCGTGGCAAGCTCGCACTCTTTGGGCGTAATAGAACGCTCTCATGGGTTTCAATCCTCGTTCGTTCGAATCTGAGCATGTACTCGTGGCAAGCTCGCACTCTTTGGGCGTAATAGAACGCTCTCATGGGGTTTCAATGCTCGTTCGTTCGAATCTGAGCATGTACTCGTGGCAATCTCGCACTCTTAGGGCGTAATAGAATGCTCTCATGGGGTTTCAATCCTCGTTCGTTCGAATCTGAGCATGTACTCGTGGCAAGCTCGCACTCTTTGGGCGTAATAGAACGCTCTCATGGGGTTTCAATCCTCGTTCGTTCGAATCTGAGCATGTACTCGTGGCAAGCTCGCACTCTTTGGGCGTAATAGAACGCTCTCATGGGGTTTCAATCCTCGTTCGTTCGAATCTGAGCATGTACTTGTGGCGAGCTCGCACTCTTAGGCGCAATAGAAAGCTCTCATGGGGTTCCAATCCTCGTTCGTTCGAATCTGAGCATGTACTCGTGGCAAGCTCGCACTCTTTGGGCGTAATAGAACGCTCTCATGGGGTTTCAATGCTCTTTCTTTCGAATCTGAGCATGTACTCGTGGCAAGCTCGCACTCTTTGGGCGTAATAGAACGCTCTCATGGGGTTTCAATCCTCGTTCGTTCGAATATGAGCATGTACTCGTGGCGAGCTCGCACTCTTTGGGCGTAATAGAACGCTCTCATGGGGTTTCAATCCTCGTTCGTTTGAATCTGAGCATGTACTTGTGGCGAGCTCGCTCTCTTAGGCGCAATAGAAAGCTCTAATGTTCTCATGAGGTTTCAATGCTCGTTCCTTCGAATCTGAGCATGTACTCGTGGCAAGCACGCACTCTTTGGGCGTAATAGAACGCTCTCATGGTGTTTCAATGCTCGTTCCTTCGAATCTGAGCATGTACTTGGGCAAGCACGCACTCTTTGGGCGTAATAGAACGCTCTCATGGGGTTTCAATGCTCGTTCGTTCGAATCTGAGCATGTACTCGTGGCAATCTCGCACTCTTAGGGCGTAATAGAATGCTCTCATGGGGTTTCAATCCTCGTTCGTTCGAATCTGAGCATGTACTCGTGGCAAACTCGCACTCTTTGGCGTAATAGAACGCTCTCACGGGGTTTCAATCCTCGTTCGTTTGTATCTGAGCATGTACTCGTGGCGAGCTCGCACTCTTTGGGCGTAATAGAACGCTCTCATGGGGTTTCAATCCTCGTTCGTTTGAATCTGAGCATGTACTTGTGGCGAGCTCGCTCTCTTAGGCGCAATAGAAAGCTCTAATGGGGTTCCAATCCTCGTTCGTTCGAATCTGAGCATGTACTCGTGGCAAGCTCGCACTCTTTGGGCGTAATAGAACGCTCTCATGAGGTTTCAATGCTCGTTCCTTCGAATCTGAGCATGTACTCGTGGCAAGCACGCACTCTTTGGGCGTAATAGAACGCTCTCATGGGATTTCAATGCTCGTTCGTTCGAATCTGAGCATGTACTCGTGGCAATCTCGCACTCTTAGGGCGTAATAGAACACTCGCATGGGGTTTCAATCCTCGTTCGTTCGAATCTGAGCATGTACTCGTGGCAAACTCGCACACTTTGGCGTAATAGAACGCTCTCACGGGGTTTCAATCCTCGTTCGTTCGAATCTGAGCATGTACTCGTGGCAAGCTCGCACTCTTAGGCGCAATAGAACGCTCTCATGGGGTTTCAATCCTCGTTCGTTCGAATCTGAGCATGTACTCGTGGCAAGCTTGCACTCTTTGGGCGTAATAGAACGCTCTCATGGGTTTCAATCCTCGTTCGTTCGAATATGAGCATGTACTCGTGGCAAGCTCGCACTCTTAGGCGCAATTGAAAGCTCTCATGGGGTTCCAATCCTCGTTCGTTCGAATCTGAGCATGTACTCGTGGCAAGCTCGCACTCTTTGTGTGTAATAGAACGCTCTCATGGGGTTTCAATCCTCGTTCGTTCGAATCTAAGCATGTACTCGTGGCAATCTCGCACTCTAGGGCGTAATAGAATGCTCTCATGGGGTTTCAATCCTCGTTCGTTCGAATCTGAGCATGTACTCGTGGCAATCTCGCACTCTTAGGCGCAATAGAAAGCTCTCACAGAGTTCCAATCCTCGTTCGTTCGAATCTGAGCATGTACTCGTGGCAAGCTCGCACTCTTTGGGCGTAATAGAATGCTCTCATGGGGTTTCAATGCTCGTTCGTTCGAATCTGAGCATGTACTCGTGGAAAGCTCGCACTCTTTGGGCGTAATAGAACGCTCTCATGGGGTTTCAATCCTCGTTCGTTCGAATCTGAGCATGTACTCGTGGCAAGCTCGCACTCTTTAGGCGCAATAGAAAGCTCTCATGGGGCTTCCATGCTCGTTCGTTCGAATCTGAGCATGTACTCGTGGCAAGCTCGCACTCTTTGGGCGTAATAGAACGCTCTCATGGGGTTTCAATCCTCGTTCGTTCGAATCTGAGCATGTACTCGTGGCAAGCTCGCACTCTTTGGCGTAATAGAATGCTCTCATGGGGTTTCAATCCTCGTTCGTTCGAATCTGAGCATGTACTACTCGTGGCAAGCTCGCACTCTTTAGGCGTAATAGAACGCTCTCATGGGGGTTTCAATCCTCGTTCGTTCGAATCTGAGCATGTACTCGTGGCAAGCTCGCACTCTTTGGGCGTAATAGAACGCTCTCATGGGGTTTCAATCCTCGTTCGTTCGAATCTGAGCATGTACTCGTGGCAAGCTCGCACTCTTTGGGCGTAATAGAACGCTCTCATGGGGTTTCAATCCTCGTTCGTTCGAATCTGAGCATGTACTCGTGGCAAGCTCGCACTCTTTGGGCGTAATAGAACGCTCTCATGGGGATTCAATCCTCGTTCGTTCGAATCTGAGCATGTACTCGTGGCAAGCTCGCACTCTTTGGGCGTAATAGAGCACTCTCATGGGGTTTCAATCCTCGTTCGTCGTTCGAATCTGAGCATGTACTCGTGGCAAGCTCGCACTCTTTGGGCGTAATAGAACGCTCTCATGGGGTTTCAATCCTCGTTCGTTCGAATCTGAGCATGTACTCGTGGCAAGCTCGCACTCTTTGGGCGTAATAGAACGCTCTCATGGGGTTTTCAATCCTCGTTCGTTCGAATCTGAGCATGTACTTGTGGCAAGCTCGCACTCTTTAGGCGCAATAGAACGCTCTCATGGGGTTTCAATCCTCGTTCGTTCGAATCTGAGCATGTACTCGTGGCAAGCTCGCACTCTTTGGGCGTAATAGAACGCTCTCATGGGGTTTCAATCCTCGTTCGTTCGAATCTGAGCATGTACTCGTGGCAAGCTCGCACTCTTTGGGCGTAATAGAACGCTCTCATGGGGTTTCAATCCTCGTTCTTTCGAATCTGAGCATGTTCTTGTGGCAAGCTCGCACTCTTTGGGCATAATAGAATGCTCTCATGGGGTTTCAATCCTCGTTCGTTCGAATCTGAGCATGTACTCGTGGCAAGCTCGCACTCTTTGGGCGTAATAGAACGCTCTCATGGGGTTTCAATCCCCGTTCGTTCGAATCTGAGCATGTACTCGTGGCAAGCTCGCACTCTTTGGGCGTAATAGAACGCTCTCATGGGGTTTCAATCCTCGTTCGTTCGAATCTGAGCATGTACTCGTGGCAAGCTCGCACTCTTTGGGCGTAATAGAACGCTCTCATGGGGTTTCAATCCTCGTTCGTTCGAATCTGAGCATGTACTCGTGGCAAGCTCGCACTCTTAGGCGTAATAGAAACGCTCTCATGGGGTTTCAATCCTCGTTCGTTCGAATCTGAGCATGTACTGGTGGCAAGCTCGCACTCTGTGGGCGTAATAGAACGCTCTCATGGGGTTTCAATCCTCGTTCGTTCGAATCTGAGCATGTACTCGTGGCAATCTCGCACTCTTAGGGCGTAATAGAATGCTCTCATGGGGTTTCAATCCTCGTTCGTTCGAATCTGAGCATGTACTCGTGGCAAGCTCGCACTCTTTGGGCGTAATAGAATGCTCTCATGGGGTTTCAATGCTCGTTCGTTCGAATCTGAGCATGTACTCGTGGAAAGCTCGCACTCTTTGGGCGTAATAGAACGCTCTCATGGGGTTTCAATCCTCGTTCGTTCGAATATGAGCATGTACTCGTGGCAAGCTCTTACTCTTAGGCGCAATAGAAAGCTCTCATTGGGTTCCAATCCTCGTTCGTTCGAATCTGAGCATGTACTCGTGGCAAGCTCGCACTCTTTGGGCGTAATAGAACGCTCTCATGGGGTTTCAATCCTCGTTCGTTCGAATCTGTGCATGTACTCGTGGCAATCTCGCACTCTTAGGGCGTAATAAAATGCTCTCATGGGGTTTCAATCCTCGTTCGTTCGAATCTGAGCATGTACTCGTGGCAAGCTCGCACTCTTAGGCGCAATAGAAAGCTCTCATGGGGTTCCAATCCTCGTTCGTTCGTTCGAATCTGAGCATGTACTCGTGGCAAGCTCGCACTCTTTGGGCGTAATAGAACGCTCTCATGGGGTTTCAATCCTCGTTCGTTCGAATATGAGCATGTACTCGTGGCGAGCTCGCACTCTTTGGGCGTAATAGAACGCTCTCTTGGGGTTTCAATCCTCGTTCGTTTGAATCTGAGCATGTACTTGTGGCGAGCTCGCACTCTTAGGTGCAATAGAACGCTCTCATGGATTTCAATCCTCGTTCGTTCGAATCTGAGCATGTACTCGTGGCAAGCTCGCACTCTTTGGGCGTAATAGAACGCTCTCATGGGGTTTCAATGCTCGTTCGTTCGAATCTGAGCATGTACTCGTGGCAATCTCGCACTCTTTGGGCGTAATAGAACGCTCTCATGGGGTTTCAATCCTTGTTCGTTCGAATCTGAGCATGTACTCGTTGAAAGCTCGCACTCTTTGGGCGTAATAGAACGCTCTCATGGGGTTTCAATCCTCGTTCGTTCGAATATCAGCATGTACTCGTGGCAAGCTCGCACTCTTTGGGCGTAATAGAACGCTCTCATGGGGTTTCAATGCTCGTTCGTTCGAATCTGAGCATGTACTCGTGGAAAGCTCGCACTCTTTGGGCGTAATAGAATGCTCTCATGGGGTTTCAATCCTCGTTCGTTCGAATATGAGCATGTACTCGTGGCGAGCTCGCACTCTTTGGGCGTAATAGAACGCTCTCATGGGGTTTCAATCCTCGTTCGTTTGAATCTGAGCATGTACTTGTGGCGAGCTCGCTCTCTTAGGCGCAATAGAAAGCTCTAACGGGGTTCCAATCCTCGTTCGTTCGAATCTGAGCATGTACTCGTGGCAAGCTCGCACTCTTTGGGCGTAATAGAACGCTCTCATGAGGTTTCAATGCTCGTTCGTTCGAATCTGAGCATGTACTCGTGGCAAGCACGCACTCTTTGGGCGTAATAGAACGCTCTCATGGGGTTTCAATGCTCGTTCGTTCGAATCTGAGCATGTACTCGTGGCAATCTCGCACTCTTAGGGCGTAATAGAATGCTCTCATGGGGTTTCAATACTCGTTCGTTCGAATCTGAGCATGTACTCGTGGCAAATTCGCACTCTTTGGCGTAATAGAACGCTCTCACGGGGTTTCAATCCTCGTTCGTTTGAATCTGAGCATGTACTCGTGGCGAGCTCGCACTCTTTGGGCGTAATAGAACGCTCTCATGGGGTTTCAATCCTCGTTCGTTTGAATCTGAGCATGTACTTGTGGCGAGCTCGCTCTCTTAGGTGCAATAGACAGCTCTAATGGGGTTTCCAATCCCTCGTTCGTTCGAATCTGAGCATGTACTCGTGGCAAGCTCGTACTCTTTGGGCGTAATAGAACGCTCTCATGGGGTTTCAATGCTCGTTCCTTTCGAATCTGAGCATGTACTCGTGGCAAGCTCGCACTCTTTGGGCGTAATAGAACGCTCTCATGGGGTTTCAATCCTCGTTCGTTCGAATATGAGCATGTACTCGTGGCGAGCTCGCACTCTTTGGGCGTAATAGAACGCTCTCATGGGGTTTCAATCCTCGTTCGTTTGAATCTGAGCATGTACTTGTGGCGAGCTCGCTCTCTTAGGCGCAATAGAAAGCTCTAATGGGGTTCCAATCCTCGTTCGTTCGAATCTGAGCATGTACTCGTGGCAAGCTCGCACTCTTTGGGCGTAATAGAACGCTCTCATGAGGTTTCAATGCTGCAGATAGAAAGCTCTATGGGTCTTCCAATCCTCGTTCGTTCGATCTGAAGCATGTACTGTCGTGGCACAGCTCGCACTGTTCCCCCTTGGGCCGTTAATCAGTACGCTCTCCATGACGCGTTTCAATCCTCGTTCGCACGTAGAATTCTATGCATGTAACTCGTTGGCAATCTCGGCACTCTTTACGGGATCGTAAATGGTTGAACGCCCCTACAGAGGGGTTTCAATATCGTTCGGATTTCGAATCTGAGCATGTACTCGTGGGCGAGATGCTCCGCACCTCTCTGAGGAGTAATACTTGCTCAAAATGGGGTTTCAGCACCTGCGTGTGGCCGGAAATGACCCCATGTACGTCGTGAGTGCGTCGAGTCATGTTCGAAAGTGCAATAGAATGATGCGCAGCCTTGGTGGGCGAGTTCATGTTACGAAAGGTCTGATAAACGACCATCTCGAGCCCATGTGGGGCTATCGGGTGAGCAAGCTCGAGGCACTCCTTTGGCGCTGTATCTAGAACGCTCTCATGAGGCTTTCAATGCTCGTTTCCGTTCGAATTTTCGTGATATTTGTATCGGGGCCAAGTCTCGCCACTATTAAGGGCGTAGAGGAATTGAATCCCGCTCTTGAAGATGCCGTTTCAATGCTAACGTATCGTTCAAAAGAAGTGCGGCTGTGTTGACAGCGAGCCACTGGCATTATCGATGCACTCGTAGGTCTCTGTCATAGAACTGCTCAGTTCATGTGGTATTCAATCGCCCGTAGTTTCATTTCGAATTTTTTTTTTGAAGCATGTTCTCGTGGAAACTCGCACTCTTTGAGGCGTAATAGTTTACGCATGCTCTATTACGTGTAAATCCTCGCGTTTGAGATCGTGAACAGTGTACTCCGTACGGACGAAGCTGCGCAGCGCTTTGAGGCTGAAATAGAACTTTGCTCTATGAATCGGCCGTGTTTCGCTAAATCTCAATCGCTCGTTCGAAGTTTCGTGCATTTCGTACTCGGTGAGCAAGCTGTACCTTGCGCCGTGAATCCAGAGCTCTCATTGGAGTTCCACATCACTCGTATGTGGCGACCAACACAGATGATATCGTGGCAAGCTCGCGACTCTTTGGGTGTATGAGTAGATCGCGACGTCAATCGTACTCAATCCACGTGTAGTTTCGAATATGTGCATGTACACAAGCTCCGTGGCATGCATGGCCGCTCGGCTCGGACTCATAGGGCATATAGAATGACTCTTCTCATGTTTCGAGGGTTCAAAATAGCCCATCGTTCGTTCGATATCTGGAGAATGTACTCGTGCAAGCACGAATGTCGATAGTGCGCAATCGCGAGCTCTATGGCACTGTTTCAAATACGTCTGTGTTGATCGTATCGAAGTTAGAAGCATGTACTCATGGGCAAAGGCTGAGCACGTACGGTGTATATAGGGCTCGTTAGATAGAAGATCGCTCTGGCTCATGGGGGTTGCCATTCCACGTTCGTAGCGACAACCTTAATTGAAGCTATGTCTAGCGTAGGCAACTGCCTTCGAGCGTACACTTTGCCGAGATCGTCAGAAAATAGAACGCTCTCACGGGGTCAATCCGTTCGTTCGAATCCTGAGCATGTACTAGCTTGGCAGCTCGCACTCTTAGGGACGGTAAAAGGAACGCTCACAGTGGTCATCGGCAGGAGCTCCTTACCGTGTCGATGAGCGCTGAGTACTGTCGTCATTTCACGCATCCAGGAGCACGAGTGCTCAGCTCTCCTGCAGCTCTGGGTGCCAGTGAGATCACAATGCTTCCTCCTGGGGTATTTACTCTTCGTAGGGAAATGATAAAGTGCGTAGCTCATGATTCGATGGAGCAATTTATCGGACTCGACTTGCTAAGAAGTCGGCCACAGCATCTGGGCACTGACTTTCTGGGCTAGTGCGTGCTTTGGCGTGGAGGCGAAGGGCCCGCTACTCGAGTTGCGTTGTCTGATTTGACTCATTCCTTCTTAGAAAGCTGAGTCATCGTACTCATGGCTGTGGTTTCTATGCTATCTCCGTTGGGAGCCCTGTCGCACACGTACTATGCTCATTGCGATTGCGTACTGCCCCCCCCCCCGAACATAGGCACGAGACTCGACCGAGCTACCGTTTGGTTCGATGAGTCAATCTGATCCGGTACTCGTCCCGGAGAGCATGTTCTCATCTCGCATCGATCGTATCGAAGGCTTACTAGAGAATGTAAACCAGTCGTGGCAACAGAACTCTGCCGAGCTTCTTATGGGATTGTACATAGAAGAGTCTGTGCTGCCACTGATTCGGAGCATGCGGTACTACCATGGCTCGTTCGAAGTCGCGTTCGACCGTATGCTGGAGGGTCATGTACGTACGTCGGAACGAAAATGCTAGCACTGCGTTTGGTCGTAATAGGAGACGACTTCTACCCACGAGGATGTTCAAATCCTCGATTCCGTTAGCGTATTCGTTCTAGCATTTACGTCAGAGCCGAAGGGAAATTCGCGAAGTCTGCAAATGGGTCCAATAGCTCGAGCTTACTCACATGGATATTTCCCCAAATCGGTGAGTTCGCCAATAATCCTACATGTATAAACTCCATCGTATGGCAGTTCGAACATGACCCATGTCATGAGCATATAAAATTGATAACTGTATCGTTTGGACATCCGCATCAAACACTATGGCGGCTTGATGTAGGTCGGTACACGTATTAGAAACGCCTCCGAGTACGGTCGCAAGGCATCCCCGCATATCGCACTCTTATGGGGGTCTTTTGGTGCGTGAGGAGTAGAATTGCATCTACCTAACCACACAAAAAGGAAGATATCAAAGTCCTGGGTTCGTTAGGACCATCTCGCACATCTTAAGAGTCCCGAGGATTCTCAAAAAAGCAAGTAGAAGACCACGACGAGTACCGGTGGGCAGTACAGCCCGTCTATGGATGGTCAAGTCGGTATGTCACTCTCTAGTATTATGGCGCTCCGACCTATTTTGGGAATGAACAACCAATTACCCCCCCGCCCCCCCCCCCACCCAGGTTTGAGGCTGCCCCCCTTATCATTTGACACGTCGATTTATAGGTAGAAGCAAAATGGAAATAGCTAAGACCGAGCGCAGCTTGTGAGGATTCTGTAGCTATACCTATCCACGTCTAGGTCACGCATAGAATCGTGCGGCGCACGCACTTTTGGTTTTCCTAACGAGGCATAGATAGAGCGCTCGTTAAACTAAGGTGGTTTCGGAGATCCTCCTTTCTTTGCGTCTGGGTGTATCATATCACGCTCGCAACTTTGGGCGTAATAGAACACTCTCTCTTATTATCACCCACCTAACAAGTGTCTCTGCGGCGAATTCTGAGCAAGCAGATTACAATGTAACTAGTGGCCCGCTAAGACATCTCCTCATACTCTAGAGGCTTAAACTCTTCAGAGCGCATAACTCTGGCATACCTCTGAGGCAGACCTAATCAATGCCCGTCGGAATATGTATACAAGCTTCTCAAGCAAAAGCCTATTTTGGATAATAGCTCGCTGAAGAGCCTCGAGAATATAGCTCCGTAAACATATTGCACACAAGCGAGAGATCACAACATCCATGACATGAAAGACTACAAATTCTAATATTTGGGCGCTTCAACCCGAAAGACTCGCTCTCGTTAGGCGCAATAGAAAGCTCTCATGGGGTTTCAATCCTCGTTCGTTCGAATCTGAGCATGTACTCGTGGCAAGCTCGCACTCTTTGGGCGTAATAGAACGCTCTCATGGGGTTTAAATCCTCGTTCGTTCGAATCTGAGCATGTACTCGTGGCAAGCTCGCACTCTTTGGGCGTAATAGAACGCTCTCATGGGGTTTCAATCCTCGTTCGTTCGAATCTGAGCATGTACTCGTGGCAAGCTCGCACTCTTAGGGCGTAATAGAACGCTCTCATGGGGTTTCAATCCTCGTTCGTTCGTTCGAATCTGAGCATGTACTCGTGGCAAGCTCGCACTCTTGGGCGCAATAGAACGCTCTCATGGGGTTTCAATCCTCGTTCGTTCGTTTCGAAATCTGAGCATGTACTCGTGGCAAGCTCGCACTCTTTGGGCGTAATAGAACGCTCTCATGGGGTTTCAATCCTCGTTCGTTCGAATCTGAGCATGTACTCGTGGCAAGCTCGCACTCTTTGGGCGTAATAGAACGCTCTCATGGGGTTTCAATCCTCGTTCGTTCGAATCTGAGCATGTACTCGTGGCAAGCTCGCACTCTTAGGGCGTAATAGAACGCTCTCATGGGGTTTCAATCCTCGTTCGTTCGAATCTGAGCATGTACTCGTGGCAAAAGCTCGCACACTCTTTGGGCGTAATAGAACGCTCTCATGGGGTTTCAATCCTCGTTCGTTCGAATCTGAGCATGTACTCGTGGCAAGCTCGCACTCTTTGGGCGCAATAGAACGCTCTCATGGGTTTCAATCCTCGTTCGTTCGAATCTGAGCATGTACTCGTGGCAAGCTCGCACTCTTTGGGCGTAATAGAAAGCTCTCATGGGGTTTCAATCCTCGTTCGTTCGAATCTGAGCATGTACTCGTGGCAAGCTCGCACTCTTTGGCCAAATAGAAACGCTCTCACGGGGTTTTAATCCTCGTTCGTTCGAATCTGAGCATGTACTCGTGGCAAGCTCGCACTCTTTGGGCGTAATAGAACGCTCTCATGGGTTTCAATCCTCGTTCGTTCGAATCTGAGCATGTACTCGTGGCAAGCTCGCACTCTTTGGGCGTAATAGAACGCTCTCATGGGGTTTTCAATCCTCGTTTCGTTCGAATCTGAGCATGTACTCTCGTGGCAAGCTCGCACTCTTTGGGCGTAATAGAACGCTATCATGGGGGTTTCAATCCTCGTTCGTTCGAATCTGAGCATGTACTCGTGGCAAGCTCGCACTCTTTGGGCGTAATAGAACGCTCTCATGGGGTTTCAATCCTCGTTCGTTCGAATCTGAGCATGTACTCGTGGCAAGCTCGCACTCTTAGGGCGTAATAGAACGCTCTCATGGGGTTTCAATCCTCGTTCGTTCGAATCTGAGCATGTACTCGTGGCAAGCTCGCACTCTTTGGGCGTAATAGAACGCTCTCATGGGGTTTCAATCCTCGTTCGTTCGAATCTGAGCATGTACTCGTGGCAAGCTCGCACTCTTAGGCGTAATAGAACGCTCTCATGGGGTTTCAATCCTCGTTCGTTCGAATCTGAGCATGTACTCGTGGCAAGCTCGCACTCTTTGGGCGTAATAGAACGCTCTCATGGGGTTTCAATCCTCGTTCGTTCGAATCTGAGCATGTACTCGTGGCAAGCTCGCACTCTTTGGGCGTAATAGAAACGCTCTCATGGGGTTTCAATCCTCGTTCGTTCGAATCTGAGCATGTACTCGTGGCAAGCTCGCACTCTTTAGGGGCGTAATAGAACGCTCTCATGGGGTTTCAATCCTCGTTCGTTCGAATCTGAGCATGTACTCGTGGCAAGCTCGCACTCTTTGGGCGTAATAGAACGCTCTCATGGGGTTTCAATCCTCGTTCGTTCGAATCTGAGCATGTACTCGTGGCAAGCTCGCACTCTTTGGGCGTATTAGAATGCTCTCATGGGGTTTCAATCCTCGTTCGTTCGAATCTGAGCATGTACTCTGTGTGGCAAGCTCGCACTCTTTGGGCGTAATAGAACGCTCTCATGGGGTTTCAATCCTCGTTCGTTCGAATCTGAGCATGTACTCGTGGCAAGCTCGCACTCTTTGGGCGTAATAGAACGCTCTCATGGGGTTTCAATCCTCGTTCGTTCGAATCTGAGCATGTACTCGTGGCAAGCTCGCACTCTTGGGCGTAATAGAACGCTCTCATGGGGTTTCAATCCTCGTTCGTTCGAATCTGAGCATGTACTCGTGGCAAGCTCGCACTCTTAGGGCGTAATAGAACGCTCTCATGGGGTTTCAATCCTCGTTCGTTCGAATCTGAGCATGTACTCGTGGCAAGCTCGCACTCTTTGGGCGTAATAGAACGCTCTCATGGGGTTTCAATCCTCGTTGGTTCGAATCTGAGCATGTACTCGTGGCAAGCTCGCACTCTTTGGGCGTAATAGAACGCTCTCATAGGGTTTCAATCCTCGTCGTTCGAATCTGAGCATGTACTCGTGGCAAGCTCGCACTCTTAGGCGCAATAGAAAGCTCTCATGGGGTTCCAATCCTCGTTCGTTCGAATCTGAGCATGTACTCGTGGCAAGCTCGCACTCTTTGGGCGTAATAGAACGCTCTCATGGGGTTTCAATCCTCGTTCGTTCGAATCTGAGCATGTACTCGTGGCAAGCTCGCACTCTTAGGGCGTAATAGAATGCTCTCATGGGGTTTCAATCCTCGTTCGTTCGAATCTGAGCATGTACTCGTGGCAAGCTCGCACTCTTAGGCGCAATAGAAAGCTCTCATGCGGTACCAATCCTCGTTCGTTCGAATCTGAGCATGTACTCGTGGCAAGCTCGCACACCTTTGGGCGTAAATAGAATGCTCTCATGGGGTTTCAATCCTCGTTCGTTCGAATCTGAGCATGTACTCGTGGCAAGCTCGCACTCTTTGGACGTAATAGAACGCTATCATGGGGTTTCAATCCTTGTTCGTTCGAATCTGAGCATGTACTCGTGGCAAGCTCCAACTCTTTGGGCGTAATAGAAACGCTCTCATGGGGGTCTCTCAATCCTCGTCGTCCTGTTCTGATTAATCTGAGGCATTGTACTGAGTTGGCTCGAGCTCGCAACTCTTAGGGCGTAAGAGAAACGCTCTTCAATAGTGGGGTCACTGCGCTCGTCTGAAGCAGTCGGTCGAATCTGAGCATGTACCGTGGCCAGCTCTCACTCTTTGGGCGCAGATAGGAGACTGCTCTGCACATGGGGTTTCAATCCACAGTGGCATCGTACTTTGTGATTTTGGTGGTTAGCGTCTAGTCTGACGCAATTTCCTCGTCGGGCAAGCCGCACTCTTTCGCTAATGATACGCGCTCTCTAATTGGGGTTTCCTATCCCTCGTGTTCTATAATTTATTCTAATTTCGATAACTGCATCTTTGTTCTCAGTGTGGCAAGCTCGCAGTCTTTGGTGCCGTAATAGAACGCTTCTCTTTGCGTGCGAGAGTAGCTTTTGTTTATATCCATACCGTTCCATAGGTTCTATGTCGAGTAGCTTCATGTGGTTGCGTTACTGGAAGCTAGAGGGATAAATTAAAAGAAAATGTGGATCTCAATGCGATATTGCTGCGCGCGTCCTCGAGTATGAGTTGATCATAGACGGGTAGGGGGGAGGTGTGGCGGGGTGGTGGTCGCTTACGGCTTCTCGGTATGTTTTTTAGCTTTGTGTGTGTTGTGGGGTTGGTTTTGTGTGGTTGGGGGTTTGTGGTGTGGTTCATGGAGCGCGAGCGTACATGCGGAGCGGGAAGGATGGGGGGGCGCATAGTATGCTGTCATCGGGCGTTTCAAATCAGGGTTTGGATTTCGTATCCCGCGAGCCTGATTGGTAAACGTGGGCATCAAACATATAGAACTCTCTGGGTCGGCTTTTTGTACGCTGTGGTGGGGTGGACAAAGTCCTTTGTGTATGTTTGATTCTGAGCATTTTGTACTTATGGCATGCACGCACTTTCTGGTGCATTTGAGATTAGACTGCGGCGTCAGGGGAGTTATCAAACGATCGTGGTCTTTTCATGTTGTGGATATTTAGATATGTTGCGTGGGCATAAGCTTTAGCAATGGCATTGTGCCTTCTGCGTGTATTGAGGTTACTGGCAGAGAATTTTTCCTTACCAATGGTGTTAATCACTGCGTGATTTCAGATGTTAGAGCAGAAGTACTGTAGCATGCTACAGACTTTGGGAAGCCTTAGCGAGTCTGCCTTGACGGTTGTAATAGAATCGGGACTCTTCTTATGGGTGTTTCATCCTCGTTTCTTTGCGTCTATTCCGCGTCTGCGTATTTAAACCCTACGCTCGTTTCGGATTTCTGAGCAGGTATAGTGGCGCTGCTGCGATGAGAGATCGAAGAAAAGTATACGGGGGGGAGACAGAACAGATCCAATTTATGAGAGTGCGGTGTTTTGGGCGAGGTGGTTTAGCGTTAGGTTGCGGGGCAGGAGAGGCTCGATTCGTTCGTATCTGATAAATGATACCGCGAGGCACAAGCTTAGCACTCTTAATGGATTTTTGTTGAACGCTCTCTTGGGAGTTTGGGTTCTCTGTATCGTTCGAATATGAAGCATGTTCTGGCGTTGCGTGAAATAGCTCGCACTCTTGTTAGTAACCGATAGTAGTTAGAACTTCAATATGTACTTAATACTAATAAGTCTTAATCTTAGGATGATTTTTTCGTTTTTTTTTATTTTGGCGTTAAAGAGTCAATTAGATCAGTCTTCCCTTCATGGGGTTTTTGGTTTTTTATTTTTCTTATTATTTACTACTTTTTTTTTTTTTTATAGAGGGATTGGTTTTCAATCCTCGTTCGTTCGAATGGGGAGCATTTTTGGTACTTCCGGTGGTCTGGGGTGGGGCGAAATGTCGGGCATCGAGGTCGGGGCCCTGTGGTATGTGGGAGGTGGGCTTAATCTAGGCCATGACAGGGTTGCACGCGCGCTGGGGGCGTGGGGGCGAGGGGGGGGGGGGGGCTCGGCGGGGGGGGGGGGGGGGTTGGGGTCTTCGAATCCCCCGTCGTGGTGCGGGCAGATGCACCTCGGGGATGCGAGACGAGGGCGCCGCGAGCCCTGAGGTGTCTACATCGAGTTTGGGCACAATGGTCGCGGACTGGAGCGACGACTCAAGAAAGGAAAGTCAAAAAGGACGATTGTTCTATGTGTTAATGTAATTTGCATTTTACAATACAGAACAATTAGCCATTAGTGATAAAAGAAGTAGTTGAGCTATATCACCAATACAAATATTTCATGCAAAATTAAGTAAGTAAAAGAATAAGCGGTACAAACTTGATATAAAAATATATTTATAAAACAAAACTAATGTATTTCCTACTAATTATTGATACTATATAACTCAAGCAATATTTGTATGATTTCTTGGAGGCATAATTTACCTGAGCTAATCGGCTATGTGTCCTTTCTTGTAAAGCTAGAGTAGCTGATTGAAGATTCCAACTTCACATTTTCTTTTGTGTCGAATAACAAGTCAAGCTTGTGACTGTAGCTCTGATTAGTGCATATAACCTTCAAAAATAAAAAATAAAGAAGAAAGAATTAAAACAAAACAAAGAAGAAGATAGTGAATGTCATTGGAAGGAAAATGTAATCAACATGCAAAGAGAAGGTTAATTATAAGATGAAAACAAATAAATAAATACAGAAACAAATAAAAAAAATTAAAAAAATATCCAAACTACACTCTTATCTACGTACCTAGAGAACTAATAAGCTAATTAATGAAATAAGCTCAGCTTTAATACAAGTACAAGTTTATTTTTTTAGTATACTCCTTTTATTTTGAAATACACAGTTGCGAACCTATATTTCATACCTCATGTATATATATACACCTCAGCTTTGAAATAATAAGCTCCAGCAAGAATGGTGCAATTCATGGTGGGCATATAATCCATCTCTCTTTTTATCCTTCTTAATTAGGGTCATTTGTACTATATATATATATATATGTACATATACATATACATATACATATACATACAAGTGGAAGAAATATGGGCAAAAGGTTGTCAGGAACAGCCTATATCCAAAGTATATATAGTAATTACATAACTACTAATTAAGTTTCTATTTTACTTTTTTTTCCCTAATTTTTGAGAAAAAAAAGCAAAAAGAGATGAAGAATGCTTACGCTTCTTCAAGTCCTATTCTGATACACACAATGTTTTATATATCTTGTTTTTCTCATGACTAAATTCACAAGTGAAGAGCTCTGTTCTTTCTTTTGGGAAAAAAAAGAATAAAAATTGGGTGGAAAATGCATCCATGAGTATAGGTTTGTGTATTTTAGATAGTGTACATAGACTGAAAACCATAATAGTAGCAAAATCCATGAGTATAGGTCTGTTCTTTCTTAGCAGTCCATGATAGTAGCAAAATCCATGGCTTCACATAGAAAAAAACCATAAACAACAATGTTATAAGAAAAAAAATCAACAAATTAGTGGCGAAATCATATTTTCTTGCAAGATCCGTGGCTTTCATCCCTAGATCACTTCTTTTGCACAACAAATTTCATAATGTTATTCTTAAAAAAGAAATTCCATAAGAGTATGAAAAGGGGGAAACTACCAGATAAGTCTCCCTATTGTGTCTTCCTCCTTTGATGCTGCGACCACCGTCGGAGAGCAGGGAAGTTTCACCGTAAGCTCGCGTCGCCGGCCAGGGAGAGGAGATTCGCGTCGAGTTTGGCGCAGAGAGAAGCGGTGCGTTGACCTTGAGAGCGGCGACGGCCACCTTCAGGGAGGCGGCGGTGGCGGCGACCTTCAGGGAGGCGGTGGCGGCGATCTTTAGAGATGTATGGTGGGGGTGAGTGCTATAGGGCATAAGGGCATTAATCTGGGAGTCAGGGGTTAGGGGTGGAGAAGAAGAAAACCCCGAACCCTAGGAGCATTCTAATTAAAAAAAATAAATAAAAGGCGCGTTTCGTTTCCCGCGCAATATAATTAGGGACGCACAACCCTAGCGTCGGTAATATTATGACGGTTGAGAAAATTGCCGACGCTTTTGAAGTGCGTCGGCGTAAAAGCGTCGGTATAGACCTATTTTGTTGTAGTGGATGTTACCGAAATCGCCGGATATCCTCCTAAGTATAGAGAGTGCAGCATGCTGTTTTATTATCTGTTAAATCATGTCAGTAGCTCGAATTCGTGAATTTGCATGTGTTTATATGAAATCTGAATTTGGAGCATAAATTGATAATTTATCGACATGACTTACATGCTGAACTGGGAATTGACTTAGGAGAAAACTTGCGAACATACAACCGTCACTTTTCGAACTGTTATCAGATTTAGCTCTAGGAGCCGTTTCTGTTCCTGTATCACCGCTGTTAGTGCGAGGTGGATACTTAGTTCGTTATAGGACGAGTTTACGCTCGTGCTGGGATGCCGAGCTTGTATTTACAGCAGGGTTAGACTGTTCTGTATTACCGGGTGCCGTCGGGGTTGACGGTGGACCCAGACTCTTGTTTTAGCTTCTGGTTGTGCTGAGGGCACGTGAGCTCAGAGTCTTTGACCCCTTTTGACCCCTTTGTTCTTTGACTATAGCCTGTATGAGCCTGATTGAGCTCGACAGAGACACGCTTGCATACTCGGTTGGGTCGCGCCCACGAGTGCCGCTCCGGAGCCTGGCTACTTGCGTTGATGTCGTCTTAGTCCCGGTGGGACTCTCGCTCTCCCACCCAGTGCCTTTGAGGTAGCGTACGGTGTTGCTTAGACAGGCGGGACGGGCGTATTGCAGTCCCTGTGGATCGGGTCAGTGCTGGTTACCTATTGGTTGGGGATGCTTTTACTTTGAGAGTTGGCTGGACGAGCCCGTTTGGGCGGTTCCATTAGATTGGGTTAGGGGTGACCTTTCACTTCGGTGATGCTTACTTGAGAGTTGACTGAGATAGTGGTAGGGTAGTGGCATGATAGCTGTAGAGTTTATTCCAGCTTACTTTGTTGTTCTTTACCTACCAGCTATATTGTTAGTCTCGTAGACTTAGTGGGTGGACCGTAGAGGTCGGTATCGGTACCCACTGAGGACTACTTCTTTTGATAGTAGTTCTCTCACACCCTTTGTTGCCACCTTTTTGCAGAGCCTTCTTCTGTTGCGGCTGCTGCGCCTGTTTCCGCGTATCGAGGTAAGGGAGTCGCGAGCTAGATCCCTACCTGTCCCTGTTGTCCCTAGAGGAGGACCCTACTGGAGATAGTTTATTTTGAGTTGTGCCATGTACATATATTGTGGATTTGTACCTATTTTGGTTGTGGTGGACCTGTTGTATTTTGGACTCTATATGTACAGGTGGCTTTTGTTATTAGTATGTTTTATTTCAGCTCTATATATCTCTTGTAGTGGCTTGTATGTTTGTTTACAGGTTAGCTATCGCTTCGTATACATAGAAAAATCTATGTATACGGCGGATCTGTTGGCGAGCCCGGGGAAACGAGTAATCCGGGGCGTGACACCGCGGCTAGGGCACGGCTGCTCCGGCAACGAACGACGGCGGCGGTAGTCGGGACGACGAGCACCGGCAAGAGGACCTCGCAGGACGTCGGGAGGGGGGCGGCCGCGACAGGAACAGGCGGCGGCAGCGGCGGCGCGACGCTCTCGACCGCGGCTGTAGCAGCAGCCCAAGCGGTGGCACAAGCGGCCGCGGCGGCACTCCGGCGGCACGGGGGCGATCGGGAAGGCATGGGTCGACGGCGGCGGTCCTCCTGAGGCCAGCGCGCGACAGCAGCGACGACGGGAGGCGGCGGCTGCTCAGATCCGAAACCAGTTGCCCGCACCAGCAGCAGCAGCAGCGAGGCACGGCGGCGCGCAGCGGCAGCACAAGGCCGGAGGAAGGCTGCCGGCATCGGGGCACCTTCCAGAGGGAGACCCACACGAAGGGAAGGTCCACCTAGGGTCTCGGCCAAAAACAGGGAGAAGAAGAAGAAGAAAAGGAGAAGAAAGAGAGAGAGGAAGCTTCGGCCTGCCAAGGATAGGCCGCCGCCGGCGACGGCGCTCGGGGATGGAACAGGAGGAGGAGGAACGTCGGCTGACGGTCGGCCGCAATTAGGTGAGAGGACAACCCGCACGAGCGTGTGCACCAGATTCGCCGAACGGACAGGATCTTTCCTATCCGCCCAAGGCATCACAACACATGCAGTCACAAGACGTTCCAAACAGGAACCGAGTACAAAGTTGCGCAAGAAAAGCATCGGTGAAAGAAGATTCTACTTCTATTACATCACATAATCTCACTTACATGCCAACTTTTTCTTTTCTTTACAAACATTCCATACAATAAGTTCCAAAATATGGAATTTATATTTAACATGCTTCACATAACTCCTATAATGTATTGTCCAAAAGTTGGGGTACATCTATACATGAGACCAAAAGGGAAGGCCGCTATCTATTTACGCCAAACCCTTGCCTCGCTTCGCCGCCTCGCTCGCGGAAAGACCTGAAAATGGTGAGGTGAGAACTATAAACATAGTTCCCAGTGGGTAAGGCCACCCAAGAGAGAAGCTCGACCCACCAGGTCCAAAGAAACAACTCAAGCATCGAAAAATATAAATAACCATGCATAATAAGTCTACAAACTTGGAAATAAACATGAACAGATGCAACCTAATAAATGACATCTATCATTTTTCCTAGGTCCATCCCATAGTATGTAATTCATTTACATTTGTAATTTTTTATAGGCATTGGTGTCGGAATCGCCGCCCCACCAACCCAGTTTATCTTTTGTGCAGAGTTACCGCCTTGCTATGGCGTTGGGGTTGGCACTGCCACACCACCAACCCATCTTTGATTACTTTGGCATTGGTTTCGGGATCGCCACTTCACCAACCCATTTGTTTATTTTGGCATTGGTTTCGAAATCGCCACTTCACCAACCCATTTGTTTATTTTGGCATTGGTTTCAGAATCGCCACTTCACCAATCCATTTTATTTATTTTGGCATTGGTTTCGGAATCGCCACTTCACCAACCCATTTCATTTATTTTGGCATTGGTTTCGGAATCGCCACTTCACCAACCCATTTTATTTATTTTGGCATTGGTTTCAGAATCGCCACTTCACCAACCCATTTCGTTTACATTTAAAGTATCTAACCTATGCCCAATGACACTAGGTTCTCACACCGTTTTCCAACCTATGTTCCACAACACTAGGTTCCTGTCAAGTTCCAACCTATGTTCAACCACACTAGGTTCGTGTCAAGTTCCAACCTATGTTCAACAACACTAGGTTCATGTCAAGTTCCAACCTATGTTCAACAACACTAGGTTCATGTCAAGTTCCAACCTATGTTCAACGACACTAGGTTCATGTCACAATTGCACTATTACGCATATTTCATGCATGCACGTGTCTATAACCTTTCTATCACTTAGAAACACAAGTTATACATACATGCAAATGTTCTTTCATGGTATTTAACATGTTACATATGATTCTACTCACATGCAAGGTGAGCTCATTGCTCATTTCACTTAACAAAGCACTTTAGCCAACATACACAATTTCATTCTAGGGTTTCTTACACATGCACCATTTTAAATTTCTTAATGGTTATTTATCCTAGACATGGAAGTGACCTAATCACTTCGGTGCAACACAAACCCACCTCAAGAGCTTCCAAATCTTTGTGTTCTTTGAGCTCCTAGGTCACCAAGCCTTGAGTTCTTGCTTCAACCCAAGCTTTTGCCCTAAATAAGCAAAAATGGTTCGTTACCCATTACGAACCCTTAAATCTAATCGTTCATAAAAATCAAGTGTTCCCACATGATTCTCTAGGCCTCAATTGCAATTCCCGAAGGTCTAAATATTTTTAGCACCTCCTAATTGCAAAACCCCAATTTTACCCTAGGTTTTGCATGCATGTAGCAAAATCCTAGTTTTTCATGGCCAATCTCCCACCATTTGTGGTCTAGATTGCCAAAGGTTTCCAAAACCTCAAAATCCAAGATCAAATCCAAGGTTAAGGCCTAGAATCATAAGAACTTACCTCAACACCCAAGCTCCCTAGTTTCTTCTTGCACCAAGAAGCTCCTTTGCACCTTGGAAGTCCTTTTCCAAGCTCCAATCCACCACTTCTCCAAGCTTTGGAGAGATCTCTAGAGAGAGAAAGTGAGGGAAAGGGAGAGGGAGTGAGGAGGGTGGAGAAAGAATGAGGGGAGAAGGTCTCAGCCCCTATACATAACCCCCACCCTATGAAATTACCAAACTGCCCCTTCACTAGGCATTCTGCATCAGCCGGGTCCGGACCTTGCAAAATGGGGTCCGGACCCCGTACGCATATCCTGCTCTCTGCGCAGGTCGGGTCCGGACCCCACAGCCGGGTCCGGAACCCGTACGCGCATCTCAGCTCGGAAACAGGTCGGGTCCGGACCTTGGCGTCCGGGTCCGGACCCTAGCTGCTCCACGGACTTCATTGTTCGGACCCCAGATCCCGGGTCCGGACCCCGTGAGCAATTTAGCTCCAGTTCGGTCCTTTTCCAAAAATTTAAATTTTTGATTTCTGGGTTCCAACTCGCACCCAAACGTTCTGAAACCCTCGGAACCCAATTCCACACCAGCCATTATTGGCCTTCTCCGAACTTCAACTAATTTGGTAAAGTTCGATACAGCGCACCGAATTTCAAAGTACTACATTCCTCCCTCCTTAAAAGGAGTTTTTCGGCCGCGAAACTAAACCATACCTTAGCTGAACTCAGCGAAGAGGTAAGGGAAACGCTCCCTCATCGAGCTTTCCAGCTCCCAAGTGGCTTCACGCTCCTTGTGATTTGTCCATTGCACTTTCACATAAGGAATTTCACGGTTCCTCAATTTTTTTCACCTCGCGATCCATGATACACAAGGGGAACTCCTCGTAAGTCATGTCCTCTTGAAGTTCAATTGGCACATACTCGAGGATGTGTGCGGGGTCATGCACGTACTTACGGAGTGCCGATACAAGAAACACATTATGTATCCCCGCAAGTTTCGGCGGTAAGGCTAGCCGGTACGCCAAAGTCCCCACGCATTCCAAAACTTCATATGGTCCAATATATCGGGGAGTCAACTTACCCCGAATACCGAAGCGCTTCACCCCTTTCATGGGCGAAACCTTCAAAAAAATGCGGTCTCCTACCGCAAATTCTAAGTCTCGCCGGCGCTTATCCACATAACTCTTTTGTCTAGATTGCGCCGTTGCCAATCGTTTACGTGCTAAGCGGACTTTCTCCTCCGCTTCACGTAGTATATCCGGTCCTAAGACCCTATTCTCACCGACTTCACTCCAATGAATCGGTGACCGGCACTTCCATCCATACAAGACCTCAAAGGGTGCCATACCGATGCTAGCTTGATAACTATTGTTGTAAGCAAATTCCGCCATCGGTAGGTAAGTGGGCCAAGCACCCCTATAATCCAATACACACGCTCGCAACATGTCCTCAAGAGTTTGAATTGTTCTCTCGGATTGTCCGTCCGTTTGAGGATGAAACGCGGTGCTAAAATCGAGCCGTGTGCCTAAAGCTTCATGTAAGCTTTTCCAAAAGTGTGACATAAAACGGAGATCTCGATCCGAAATTATTGATGTGGGAACCCCGTGCAATCGCACAATCTCATCAAGATAGACTTGTGCAAGCTTATCTCCCGACCAAGTGGTGTGGATCGGCAAGAAATGAGCCGACTTTGTCAAACGGTCCACCACCACCCATACCGCGTCGTGGCCACCTTGTGACCGAGGTAGACCAATAATGAAGTCCATCGCTATGTTCTCCCACTTCCACACTGGAATGGGCAGACCTTGTAATTTCCCCATCGGGAAGTGACGCTCGGCTTTCACTTGTTGGCACACAAAACATTGCGCCACAAAGCGTCCAACATCACGCTTCATCCCCGACCACCAATAATGGATTTTAAGATCTTTATACATTTTGGTGCCGCCCGGGTGAATTGCATAGGGAGATGTGTGAGCTTCTTTCAAGATCTCCTTGCGAATTCCATCATTCTTAGGCAAATACAAACGATTCCGAAATCAGATTGTTCCCTCCGAATCCAAATGGAAGTCTTCGGCTGTAGCACCTTGAATTTCGGTGCGTTGTATCGAACTTTACTAAATTTGATAAAGTTCGATGGAAGCCGATAATGGCTGGTGTGGAATCGGGTTCCGAAGGTTTCGGAACATTATGGGTACGAGTGGAAACCCGAAAATCGAAAAATTTTGAAAAAGGGACCAACTAGAGCAAAACTGCTCACGGGGTCCGGACCCTGGAAGCTGGGGTCCGGACAATGAAGTCCGCGGGCAGCCACGGTCCGGACCCGAACTGGTTTCCGAGTTAGGGTGCGTACGGGTTCCGGACCCGGACACCAAGGTCCGGACCCGGCCTGCGCGCTGGTCAGTTATCAGTGCGGGGTCCGGACCCCACTTGCAAGGTCCGGACCCGGCTGAGGCAGAATGCCCAGTGAGGGTTATTTTGGTAATTTCGCAGTGAATAGGTTATGTAGGGGGGCTGAGGTCTCTCCCCTCATTCCTTCTTCACTTTTCTCTCATTCCCTCTCCCTCTCCCTCACTTTCTCTCTCTAGAGATCTCTCCAAAGCTTGGAGAAGTGGTGGATTGGAGCTTGGAAATGGACTTCCAAGGTGCAAAGAAGCTTCTTGGTGCAAGAAGAAGCTTGGGAGCTAGGGCTTTGAGGTGAGTTCTTGTGATTTAGGATTTAAACCTTGGATTTAATCCTTCAAGATAAGGTTTTTGGAAACCCTAGGCAATCTCAACCACAAATGGTAGAAGATTGGCCATGAAATCTAGGGTTTGGCTTGCATGCATGCAAACCCTAGGTAGATTTGGGGCTTTTGCCATGGGAGGTTCTAAAAATATTTGGACCTTCAGAAATTGCAATTGACGCATAGGAAATCATGTTAGAACACTTGATTTCAAGTATTGAATTGATTTAAGGGTTCGTAACGAGTAACGAACCGTTTTCTTGTAGAAGCTTGGGTTGAAGTAAGAACTCAAGGCTTGGACACTTAAGGACTTGAAGAATACAAGAATTTGAAAGCTCTTGAGGTGGGTTTGTGTTTACCGAAGTGATTAGGTCACTTCCATGTCTAGGGTAATTATCTATTTAAAAAATAAAATGGTATGTGTTGTGAACCCTAGAATTTGCATGTTGGCAAAGGTAAGATCATGATAGGTAGAGCAATGAGCTCCTATTGCATGATATAGAATACAAGTATAATTCAATTATCTATACTTGTTGCATGGTTGCATGTATGATTGAACCTAGTGTTATTGAACGTAGGTTGGAACATGTGAGAATAGAACCTAGTGTCATTGAACATAAGTTGTGAGAATAGAACCTAGTGTCATTGAACATAGGTTGGAACATGTGAGAATAGAACCTAGTGTTATTGAACATAGGTTGGAACATGTGAGAATGAAACCTAGTGTCATTGAACCTAGGTTGAGAATGAGAAAGTAAACCTAGTGTTATTGAACATAGGTGAGACTTAGTGACTTGAACCTAAGGTCATGAGACTTAGGTTGGCAAGTGAAAAATGTGAACAACGGGATGTGCGACGATTTTGCTATCCCGGATAGGCGACGATTTCGCTACCATGCCACGAGTTGGCGGTGTTGAAACGGGATGTGCGACGATTTTGCTATCCCGGGTAGGCGACGATTTTGCTATCCCGGGTAGGCGACGATTTCGCTACCATGCCATGAGTTAGCGATGTTGACACGGGATGTGCGACGATTTTGCTATCCCGGGTATGCGACGATTTCGCTACCACGCCATGAGTTGGCGGTGTCGAGATGGGATGTGCGACGAGGTTGCTATCCCGGGTATGAGACGAGTTCGCTACCCATGCCATGTGATGGCGGTGTTGAGATGGGGGTATGCGACGATTTTGCTATCCCGAGTATGCGACGAGTTCGCTACTCGAACTAGGAGGTGACGAGTTCACTCCTTGAATGTTGGAACCCTTATGGTGAGACGGCGATTCCGAAACCATAAGTAAATGACAAGTAATTGAACTTAGTCAATGTGAAGTATAGGATGAACCTAGGAGAGAATGATAAGTTATATTTCATTTGGTTGCATCCTTTATGTTTATTTACAAGCATGTAAATAGTTGTTGCATAGTTATTTGTGATCTAACTTATGCATATGGTGTTTCTTTGGACCTGGTGGGTCGAGCTTCTCTCTTGGGTGGCCTTACCCACTGGGAACTATGTTTATAGTTCTCACCCCACGTTTTCCAGATCCTTCCGCGAGTGAGGCGGCGGAGCGAGGCAAGGGTTTGGCTCTCTAGATAGCGGCCCTTCTATTTTGGTGATACATAGAGTTGTACCCCTAGTCTTGGACTTTGATAGTATAGGGGATTTCCATTACATGTATGAAACTTATGTATTCCATAGTTTTGGAACATGGTGTATGGAATGAAAAGAAAGAAAAAAAAATTTGGGCATGTATAAATGTGCAATGTGATGTAATAGAAGTAGAACTTCTTTATGTTGATGCTTTTCTTGTGCAACTCTTGTACTCCGTTCCTAGTTGGAACCTCGTGGATAAGCTTGTGTTGTGACGCCTTGGGCGGGTAGAAGAGGCTCTATCCGTTCGGCGGGTCTGGGGCATGCGCCCGTGCGGTTATCCTTTCTACCTAGTTGGTGTTAAAGGCCCGGCGGGGCGTGACATCGGCACACCCGCTCTCAATATTTTTCCGCACCTTTTGGAGTTCCGGGTCTCCGGATTGCTTTTCTTTAATTTGCTCCAACAAGGTCGGCCGAATCTCAAGATTCATAAGTGTAGCGGGAACGTCCGATGCTACGACTTCCAAGTTGAACCGGTACATTTCCTTGATCAAGGGTATTTGTGCCGTCATCATCATTGCGAGGTTCTCCACGGATTTCCTACTGAGCGCATAGGCCACCACATTGGCTCTACCCGGGTGGGGTGGTACAAGATGGTGAGATCATAATCTTTGAGTAACTCCAACCATCTCCGCTGCCTCAAATTCAACTCCTTCTGGGTGAATAGGTATTTCAAACTTTTATAATCCGTGTACACCTCACAATGTTCTCCATATAAATAATGCCTCCACAACTTGAGTGCGAAGACCACCGCCGCAAGTTCCAAATCATGGGTGGGATAATTTTGCTCATAGCTCTTCAACTGACGAGAGGCATAAGCAATCACTCGTCCACGTTGCATGAGTACGCACCCAAGATCATGTCGTGATGCATCACTATACACCACAAAAACTCTCCCTCGCCACCGGCAAGGCGAGAACCGGAGTCGAAGTTAACCTTTCTTTTAGCTCTTTGAAGCTTCGGTCACACTCTTCGCTCCAAACGAACTTAGCTCCCTTACGGGTGAGATGGGTTAGTGGACCGGAAATCTTTGAAAATCCCTCCACAAATCGGTCGATAGTACCCCGCAAGACCGAGGAAACTCCTCACCTCGGTAACATTGGTCGGTCTAGGCCAATCTTCAATTGCCTCAACTTTCTTAGGATCCACCGATACTCCACTCTCGGATATAACATGACCCAAGAAAGCGACCTCGCGAATCCAAAATTCGCACTTCTTCAACTTTGCAAACAACTTGTTCTCCCGAAGAACTTGTAGCACAATCCGAAGATGCTCTTTATGTTCCTCGTCGCTCCGGGAGTAAACAAGTATGTCATCGATGAACACTACCACAAATTGATCCAATAGTGGTTTGAACACACGGTTCATTAAATCCATGAACGCTGCCGGGGCATTGGTAAGCCCGAAGGGCATAACCGTGAATTCATAGTGTCCATACCGCGTCCTAAACGCGGTCTTAGGCACATCCTCCGGTTTGATCTTCAACTGATGATAACCGGATTGTAAATCTATTTTCGAGTACACCCGAGACCCTTGCAATTGGTCAAACAAAAATCATCGATTCGGGGTAACGGGTACTTGTTCTTGACGGTCACTTTATTTAGCTCACGGTAGTCTACACATAACCGCAGCGAACCGTCCTTTACTTACATACAAATAGCACCGGGGCTCCCCAAGGGGACACACTTGGCTTAATAAAGCCATTATCCAACAGATCTTGTAACTGAGCTTTTAGCTCTTTCAACTCAGCCGGCGCCATTCTATACGAAGCCTTAGAGATCGGTGCCATTCCCGGAAGTAGATCTATCACAAACTCTATCTCCCGATCTGGTGGCATTCCGGGTAACTCCGCCGAAAATACATCTGGGAACTCTCGGACCACAGGGATGTCCTCGAGCCCTGAAACGTCCTTTTGGTACTACACCACCGTCGCCAAGTAAGCAACGCATCCGCTAGCAATGAGTTTCCTTGCTTGCGACGTGGATACCATTGTGGCAAAGAGCGAACTCTTACACCCACGATACACAAGTTCTTCCTGTCCTGGTTCTCGGAATTTCACCATTCGGCTCTCACAATCAATAGTAGCATAATACTTAGAGAGCCAATCCATCCCCAAGATTAGGTCATACTCGACCATCCGGTTCAATACCAACAAATCCGCTGGCATAAACCAATCCCCAATTCTCACTGGGCAATTTAGACACGCCTGATGCACACAAAAGACATGTTCTGGCACAAGCACCGTTCTTGCATGCGTGGCCTTTACAATTTTTATTCTATGTGCAGTGGCAAATAATCTACTAATGAATGAATGCGATGCCCCAGTGTCAAACAATGCTCTACATCGAATATCATTTACTAGGATAATACCTGCCACGACGTCTTCCTGGGCAATGGGCTCCTCCACCTGCGAGGCGAACACGCGGCCGCTCGGTGCCGGTCGCTGCCCCTCGGCCTGCCTCGGCGGTGGTGCATGTCCTGCTGACATCGCCGCGGGTGGGATGCCCGCAAGCTGTCTCGGCGATGAAAATGTCGATGCCATCGACGGTGCCCGGTCCTCTCCCAAAGGACAATCCGCTCTCATGTGTCCCGGCTGTCCGCACCTATAGCATCGGCCCTCCCTGTACTCACACTGGTTGGGTTTGTGAGGGCCGCTACAAATCGGGCACCGGCCCAAGGGTCGGCTGGGACCCTCGGGAACGGGCTTGCTACTGCGGGTGCTTCGGGGGTTGTTTAGAACTCGATTGACCACCCGAGCCACCCGAAGGGCGCTTCTTTCCTTTGTCCTTCTCTTTCTCCTTCTCGAATAACTCGTGCTCCTCGCGAGCCACGGCATTACCGTGTTCAACCCATAGGGCCCGGTCCAAAACCTCCACAAAGGTTTGTAATTTGAAAGCATGAACCGCCCTAAAAATTTTCAGTCGAAGCCCCCGCACGAAGCAATCGACCTTGTCCAACTCCCCACGTACAACGTGAGGCACACAGTTAATGATGTACGAGAACTCCCTCTCGTACTCCCGCACGGTGCGGCTTCCTTGTTTTAGCTTTCGGAACCTCTCCTGAAGCTTCATTTTCTCATTGTCGGGAAAGTAGGCAGAAAACACCAACCCCCGAAACTCATTCCACACTGGGGGTGGAAGGTTAAAGGGCCGGTCCCGTCTGACCCCCTTCCACCACACCTTTGCCGATCGCTCCAAACAATGAGTGGCAAGGTGTACCTTATCCCTCTCCAAGGTATACAAATTCTCGAAGAGTGTCTCCATCGAGTCGATCCATGTCTCCACGACCCACGGATCCCCGTTCTCCCCGTCGAAGGTAGGCGGGTTGAACTTTTTGAACGTCATGAGGGCCGTGAGTGCGCGCTCCCTCTCCGCATCCACCGCAGCGGGATCGGGCATAACAGCACCCGACTCCGCCGCCACAGTCGGTGGTGCGGCCTGCACCATAGCCGGCGCCGTTGCCACCCCCTCCGCCGCACCCGAAACGGGAGCCGGGGGTGCCCGCTATTGTTCCTGACTAGCCGCAGCCGCCTGCTGTGCCACTGTTTCCTGGAGCGCTTTGATCTACTCCTCTTGTCGTTGCATGGATTCGGCCTGTTGCCGAACCACGCTCATCAACTCGGTCAACTGTTCGCGAAGACCCGAGTTCTCGCCCTCCTCGAGTTGTTCGGGGGCCGCGCTCGATTCCGCGAGCCCAGCCCTCGTAGGAGGTCATCCACGTACCATTATCTCCTGAAAACACAACGACTTTGGTCATTTCGTGACATTCAAAGTCATTTACGACATAATATTTCACGAAAATACACGTGAACCCAATCTAGGCGAAAGTCACACAAGAGCTCTTATTCCCCTCAGTCGGTTTCATGTTGTCGGCCGCCAATATGAACACTCTTGACGAAGAATAAGACACACCTCGAGTCTACCTCTACTTCCAACTAGAGGCATGGATAACTTGACCCGATCAATTCAACTTTCGCCACAACATAAGGCCTCATCACTCACGAGTCTACACTCCTAGGGTCTTTTCCATCCTAGGGTTTCTTAGGTCCACCTAGACCGTTTCTACGCTCTGATACCACCTCAATCTGTCACGCCCCGCCGTGCCTTATCACCAACTAGGTGAGAGGACAACCCGCACAAGCGCGTGCACCAGATCCGCCGAACGGACAGGATCTTTCCTATCCGCCCAAGGCGTCACAACACATGCAGTCACAAGACGTTCCAAACAGGAACCTAGTACAAAGTTGCGCAAGGAAAGCATCGGTGAAAGAAGATTCTACTTCTATTACATCACATAATCTCACTTACATGCCAACTTTTTCTTTTCTTTACAAATATTCCATACAATAAGTTCCAAAAAATGGAATTTATATTTAACATGCTTCACATAACCTCTATAATGTATTGTCCAAAAGTTGGGGTACATCTATACATGAGACCAAAAGGGAAGGCCGCTATCTATTTACGCCAAACCCTTGCCTCGCTCCGCCGCCTCGCTCGCGGAAAGACTTGAAAATGGTGGGGTGAGAACTATAAATGTAGCACTTTGAATTTCGGTGCGTTGTCTCGAACTTTACTAAATTTGATGAAGTTCGGAGAGAGCCGGTAATGGCTAGTGTGGATTTGGGTTCCGAAGGTTTCGGAACATTTTGGGTGCGAGTGGAAATCCAGAAATTGAAGATTTCAAAGAAAAGGACCAACCGGAGCAAAACTACTCACGGGGTCCGGACCATGGAAGCTGGGGTCCGGACAATGAAGTCCGCGGGCAGCTGCGGTCCGAACCCGGGCAGCTACGGTCCGGACCCGAGCCGATGTCCGAGATGGGGAACGTACGGGTTCCGGACCCGGGACTTGAGGTCCGGACCCGAGCGGGTCTCCAAGTTGGGGTGCGTACGGGTTCCGGACCCTGATGCCAAGGTCCGGACCCGGCCTGCGCGCTGGTCGGTTATCAGTGCGGGGTCCGGACCCCATTCGCAAGGTCCGGACCCGGCTGGTGCAGAATGCCCAGTGAGGGGTATTTTGGTAATTTTACGATGGAGGGGCTATATATTGAGGGCTGAGACTTCTCCCCTCATTCCTTCTTCATTCTCCTCACACTTCCTCTCCCTCTCCCTCACTTTCTCTCTCTAGAGATCTCTCCAAGGCTTGGAGAAGTGAAGGATTTGACCTTGGGAAAAGCTTCTAAGGTGGATTTGGAGCTTCTTGGTGCAAGAAGAAGCTTGGGAGTTAGGGCTTTGAGGTGAGTTCTAGTGATTTAGGGTTTAAACCTTGGATTCAATCCTTTAGCATGAGGTTTTTGGAGACCCTAGGCAATCTAAACCACAAAACGTGGAGATTGGCCAAGAGATTTTGTGGTTTCACATGCACGCATGTGAAACCTAAGTAGATTTGGGGCTTTTGCCATGGGAGGTTCTAAAAATGTTTGGACCTTCGGGAATTGCCATTTAGGCATAGGAAATAATGTTGGAACACATGATTTCATGTATTGAGTTGATTTTAGGGTTCGTAACGAGTAACGAACCGTTTTCTTGTAGAAGCTTGGGTTGAAACAAGAACTCAAGGCTTGGACACTTAGGAGCTTGAAGAATACAAGAACTTGGAAGCTCTTGAGGTGGGTTTGTGTTTACCGAAGTGATTAGATCACTTCCATGTCTAGGGTAAATATCCATTTAAAGATAAAATGGTATGTGTTGTGAACCCTAGAATTTGCATGTTGGCAAAAGTAAAAATCATGATAGGTTGAACAATGAGATCCTATTGCACGATGTATATTTCAAGTATAATTCAAATATTAATACTTGTTGCATGGTTGCATGTATGGTTAAACCTAGTGTTATTGAACATAGGTTGAACATGAGGCTAAACCTAGTGTTGTTGAACATAGGTTGGAACATGTGAGATTGAAACCTAGTGTCATTGAACATAGGTTTGACATGAGATTGGAACCTAGAGTCATGGAACCTAGGTTGATAATGAGAAAGTAAGCCTAATGTTATTGAACATAGGCGAGACTTAGTGACTTGAACCTAAGGTCATGAGACTTAGGTTGGCAAGTGAAAAACGTGAACAACGGGATGTGCGACGATTTTGCTATCCCGGGTAGGCGACGATTTCGCTACCATGCCATGAGTTGGCCGTATTGAGACGGGATGTGCGACGATTTTGCTATCCCGGGTAGGCGACGATTTCGCTACCATGCCATGAGTTGGCCGTACCGACACGGGATGTGCGACGAGTTTGCAATCCCGGGTAGGTGACGATTTCGCTACCTCGCCTTGAGTTGGCGGTGTCGAGAGGGGATATGCGACGAGTTTGCTATCCCGGATATGCGACGAGTTCGCTATCCATGCCATGTAATGGCGGTGTTGAGACGGGGTAGGCGACGATTTCGCTATCCCGAGTATGCGACGAGTTCGCTACTCGAACTAGGAGGTGACGAGTTCACTCCTCGAATGTTGGAATAATTATGGTGAGACGGCGATTCCGAAACCATAAGTAAATGACAAGTAAATGAACTTAGTCATTTTGAGACATAGGATGAACCTAGGAGAGAATGATAAATTATATTTCATTTGGTTGCATCCTTTATGTTTATTTACAAGCATGTAAATAATTGTTGCATAGTTATATGTGATCTAACTTATGCATATGGTGTTTCTTTGGACCTGGTGGGTCGAGCTTCTCTCTTGGGTGGCCTTACCCACTGGGAACTATGTTTATAGTTCTCACCCCACATTTTTCAGGTCCTTCCGCGAGTGAGGTGGCGGAGCGAGGCAAGGGTTTAGCTCTCTAGATAGCGGCCCTTCCATTTTGGCGACACATAGAGTGTACCCCTAGTTTTGGACTATGATAGTATAGGGGATTTACATTCTTGTATGAATGTTGTATATTCCATAGTTTTGGAACATAATTTATGGAATGGAAAAGAAAAAAAAATTGGGACATGTATATTGTGCCATGTGATGTAATAGAAGTAGAACTTCTTTATGTTGATGCTTTCCTTGTGCAACTCTTGTACTCCGTTCCTAGTTGGAACATTGTGGATAAGCTTGTGTTGTGACGCCTTGGGCGGATAGGAAAGACTCTATCCGTTCAGCGGGTCTGGTGCATGCGCTCGTGCGGTTATCCTTTCCACCTAGTTGGTGCTTAAGGCCCGGCGGGGCGTGACAGACTGAGGTGGTTTCAGAGCGTAGAAACGGTCTAGGTTGACCTAAGAAATCCTAGGATGGAAATGACCCTAGGAGTGTAGGCTCGTGAGTGACGAGATCTTTGATATGGCGAAAGATAAGTGATTGGGTTATGTCCTTATGCCTCTAGTTGGAATTAGAGGTAGATTCGAGGTGTGTCTTATTCTTCACCAAGAGTGTTCATGTTGGCGGCCGACAACATGAAACCGAGTGAGGGGAATAAGGACCCTTGTGTGACTTTCGCCTAGATTGGGTTCACGTTTATTTTCGTGAAATGTTATGTTGCAAATGACTTTGAATGTCACGAAATGACCAAAGTCATTGTGTTTTCAGGAAAATGGTACGTGGACGGCCTCCTTTGAGGGCTGGGCTCGGGAGGGCGAGTGCGGCTCCCGAACAGTTCGGGGAGGGCGAGAACTCGGGTCTTCGTAATGAGTTGACCGAGTTGATGGGCATGGTTTGGCGACAGGCCGAAGCCATGCAACGACAGGAGGAGCAAATTAAAAAGCTCCAAGTCGAGATGGCGCAGCAAGCGGCTGCGGTTAGGGAGGAGAGAACGGGAGTACCTCCGGCCTCTGCTTCGGCACCGGCCGAGGAGGTGACACCGGCGCCGGCTGTGGCGCCACCGGCATCACCGATGGTAGCCGGTGGGTCGGGTACTCCTATGCCCGACTCCGAGATGGAGGATGCGGAGCGAGAGCGCGCACTTTCGGCTCTCATGAGGTTTAAGAAGTTCAACCCGCCTATCTTCAACGGGGAGAACGTGGATCCATGGGATGTAGAGACATGGATCGATGCTATTGAGACGCTCTTCGAGGATCTTTATACCTTGGAGAGGGACAAAGTGCATCTCTCCGTTCATTGTTTAGAGCGATCGGCGAAGGTGTGGTGGAAGGGAGTCCGGCGTGACCGACTCCCTAGCCTTCCGCCACCGACGTGGGAGGAGTTTCGGGGTATGGTATTTGCCGCCTACTTCCCCGATAGCGAGAAAAGGAAACTTCAAGAAAGGTTCCGTAAGTTGAAACAAGGGAACCGCACCGTGCGCGAGTACGAGAGGGAGTTCTCATACATTATAAATTGCGTACCGCACGTTGTCCGCGGAGAGTTGGACAAGGTCGATTGTTTCGTGCGCGGACTTCGACCGGAAATCTTTAGGGCGGTGCACGCCCTCAAGCTTCGGACCTTTGCGGAGGTCTTGGACCGTGCTCTTTGGTTGGAGCACGGGAATGCATGTGCGCGCGAGGAGCGCGAGTCTTGGGAGAAAGAAAAAGATAAAGAGAAAGGAAAGAAGCGACCGGCGGGTGGCTCGGGTGGGCAATCTAGCTCTAAGCGGCCCCAGAAGCACTCGCAGTCGCAAAACCAATCGCGGGGGTTCCGACGGAATCGACCCGCAACCCAGTGCCCGATTTGTAGCGGCCCCCACCACCCTCAGCAGTGTGACTATCGTGAGGGCCGATGCTACAAGTGCGGACAGCAAGGGCATATGCGGTACAACTGCCCGATGGATGATGGCCGAGCACCGTCGTCGGCATCGGCATTTGCATCGCCGAGACAGCTCGCGGGCATCCCACCCGCGGCGATGTCGGCAGGCCGTGCACAGCCGCCGAGACCAGTGGAGGGCCAGCGGCCAGCACCCAGTGGTCGAGTATTCGCCTCTCAGGTGGAGGAGCCTTCTGCCCAAGAGGACGTCGTGGCAGGTATTGTGTTAATTAAAGGCATTCGATGTAGAGCTTTGTTTGATACTGGTGCATCACATTCATTCATTGCTCGATCATTTGCTATTGCACACGGAATAGAAATTATAGATGCCACACATGCAAGAACGGTACAAGTACCTGAACACACTTTTTGTATACATCATGTGTGTATGGATTGCCCTGTGAGGGTTGAGAACTGGATCATGCCAGCTGATTTGCTGGTATTAAATCGAATGAATGAATATGATTTGATCCTAGGAATGGATTGGCTCTCGAAGTATCACGCCACTATTGATTGTGAGAGCCGGATAGTGAGGTTTAGAGAACCCGGGCACAAAGAGTTTGTGTACCGTGGGTGTAAGAGTTCGCTCTTTGCGTCGATGGTGTCCACGTCGCAAGCAAGAAAGCTTATTGCTAGAGGATGCATTGCCTACTTGGCGACGGTAGTGGATGACCGAAAGGAAGTGCTGGGACTTGAGGACGTTCCTATAGTCCAAGAGTTCCCGGATGTATTTCCGACGGAGTTGCCCGGAATGCCACCGGACCGGGAAATAGAATTCGTGATCGATTTGCTCCCGGGTACGGCGCCGATCTCTAAGGCCCCGTACAGGATGGCACCCGCGGAACTGAAGGAATTGAAAGCACAATTGCAAGATTTAATGGACAAGAGTTTCGTAAAGCCAAGTGTGTCGCCTTGGGGAGCCCCTGTTCTATTTGTGCGGAAAAAGGACGGTTCGCTGCGGTTATGTATAGATTACCGCGAGTTGAATAAAGTGACCGTCAAGAATAAGTACCCGTTACCCCGAATTGATGACTTGTTCGATCAATTGCAAGGGTCTCGGGTGTATTCAAAGATTGATTTGCAATCCGGTTATCACCAATTGAAGATCAAACCGGATGATGTGCATAAGACCGCATTTAGGACGCGGTATGGACACTATGAATTCACGGTTATGCCTTTTGGGCTTACTAATGCCCCGACAGCGTTCATGGATTTAATGAACCGTGTGTTCAAACCACTATTGGATCAATTTGTGGTTGTGTTCATAGATGACATTCTTGTCTACTCTCGGAGTGAAGAAGAACATAGAGAGCACCTAAGGATTGTGCTTCAAGTTCTTCGAGAGAACAAGTTATTCGCCAAATTGAAAAATTGCGAATTCTGGATCCGTGAGGTCGCTTTCTTGGGTCACGTAATTTCCGCAGAAGGAGTATTTGTAGACCCTATGAAAGTAGAGGCAGTCAAGGATTGGCCTCGCCCGACCAATGTCACGGAAATACGAAGCTTTTTGGGTCTTGCGGGGTACTATCAGCGGTTCGTGGAAGGGTTTTCAAAAATCTCCGGTCCACTAACGCGTCTTACCCGCAAGGGAGCCAAATATGTTTGGAGCGAGGAATGTGACCGAAGCTTTAAGGAGCTAAAGGAAAGGTTGACTTCGGCTCCGGTACTCGCCTTGCCGATTGCGGGGGAGGGTTTTGTGGTGTATAGTGATGCATCACATCGTGGTCTTGGGTGTGTGCTTATGCAAAGAGGACAAGTAATAGCATATGCCTCTCGACAGCTGAAGAGCTATGAGCAGAATTACCCCACCCACGACTTAGAACTCGCGGCGGTGGTCTTCGCACTTAAGTTGTGGAGACACTACTTGTACGGGGAGCATTGTGAGGTTTACACGGATCACAAAAGTTTAAAGTACTTATTCACTCAAAAGGAGTTGAACTTGAGGCAGCGGAGGTGGTTGGAGTTGATAAAAGACTACGACTTAACCATCTTGTACCACCCCGGTAGAGCCAATGTGGTGGCCGATGCGCTCAGTAAAAAATCCGTGGAGAATTTCGCAATTGAGATGACGGGACAAATGCCGTTAATCAAGGAAATGGGCCGATTTGACTTGGAGATCGTGGCCCCGGGCGTCCCCGCTAGACTTATGAATCTCAATGTATGGCCGACCTTGTTGGAGCAAATAACAGAAAAGCAATCCGGTGATCCGGAACTCCAAAAAGTGCGGGGTGCTATCGAGAGCGGGCGCGCCGGTGATTATCGTGTAGATTCGAAGGGTGCAATTCGATTTCGAAATCGATTATGCGTGCCGAAAGTTGAGAGTATTCGTAGGGAGATTCTGAAAGAAGCTCACACTTCTCCCTATGCGATTCACCCGGGCGGCACCAAAATGTACAAGGACCTCAAATTACATTATTGGTGGCCGGGAATGAAACTTGATGTGGGACGCTTTGTGGCACAATGCTTAGTGTGCCAACAAGTGAAGGCCGAGCGTCGTTTTCCGGCAGGAAAATTGCAAGGATTGCCCATTCCGGTTTGGAAGTGGGAAAATATTGCGATGGATTTTGTTGTGGGCTTACCTCGATCATTAGGTGGCCACGACGCGATTTGGGTGGTGGTGGATCGTTTGTCAAAGTCGGCACACTTTTTGCCAATCCACACCACTTGGTCGGGGGACAAGTTAGCACAGGTCTACCTGGACGAGATTGTGCGGTTGCACGGGGTCCCGACCTCGATAGTTTCAGATCGAGATCCCCGTTTCACATCGCATTTTTGGAAAAGCTTGCAAGAAGCTTTGGGTACACGGCTCGATTTCAGTTCAGCATTTCATCCTCAAACTGACGGTCAATCAGAAAGGACAATTCAGATTTTGGAGGATATGCTACGAGCGTGTGTGTTGGACTTCAAGGGTGCATGGCCTACACATTTGCCGATGGCTGAGTTCGCTTATAATAATAGCTATCAATCTAGCATCGGAATGGCACCTTTTGAGGCCTTGTATGGAAGGAAATGCCGCTCTCCTATTCATTGGAGTGAAGTCGGCGAGAAAAAGGTCTTAGGACCGGACGTGTTGCGTGAAGCGGAGGAAAAGGTCCGCTTGGCACGCGAACGCTTAGCGACGGCGCAATCTAGACAAAAGAGTTATGCGGATCGACGTCGACGAGATTTGGAATTCGCGGTAGGAGACCGCGTCTTCTTGAAAGTATCACCCATGAGAGGGGTGAAGCGATTTGGTGTTCGGGGTAAGTTGAGTCCCCGTTACATTGGACCCTATAAGGTTTTGGAGCGTGTAGGATCCGTGGCATATCGGCTAGCTTTGCCGCCAAAACTTGCGGGGATACACAATGTGTTCCATGTATCGACGCTCCGCAAGTACGTGTATGATCCGGCGCACGTCCTCGAGTATGTGCCTATGGAGCTTCATGAGGATATGACTTATGAGGAATTTCCCTTGTGTATCATGGATCGCGAGGTGAAAAGTTTGAGGAACCGTGAAATTCCTTATGTAAAGGTACAATGGACGAATCACGGTGAACGTGAGGCCACGTGGGAATTGGAAAGCTCGATGAAGGAGCGGTTTCCTTACCTCTTCGCTGAGTCCAGCTGAGGTATGATTTAGTTTCGCGGCCGAAACTCTCTTTAAGGGGGGAGGAATGTAGCACTTTGAATTTCGGTGCGTTGTCTCGAACTTTACTAAATTTGATGAAGTTCGGAGAGAGCCGGTAATGGCTAGTGTGGATTTGGGTTCCGAAGGTTTCGGAACATTTTGGGTGCGAGTGGAAACCCAGAAATTGAAGATTTCGAAGAAAAGGACCAACCGGAGCAAAACTGCTCACGGGGTCCGGACCCTGGAAGCTGGGGTCCGGACAATGAAGTCCGCGGGCAGCTGCGGTCCGGACCCAGGCAGCTACGGTCCGGACCCGAGCCGATGTCCAAAATGGGGAACGTACGGGTTCCGGACCCGGGACTTGAGGTCCGGACCCGAGCGGGTCTCCAAGTTGGGGTGCGTACGGGTTCCGGACCCTGATGCCAAGGTCCGGACCCGGCCTGCGCGCTGGTCGGTTATCAGTGCGGGGTCCGGACCCCATTCGCAAGGTCCGGACCCGGCTGGTGCAGAATGCCCAGTGAGGGGTATTTTGGTAATTTTACGATGGAGGGGCTATATATTGAGGGCTGAGACTTCTCCCCTCATTTTTTCTTCATTCTCCTCACACTTCCTCTCCTTCTCCCTCACTTTCTCTCTCTAGAGATCTCTCCAAGGCTTGGAGAAGTGAAGGATTTGACCTTGGGAAAAGCTTCTAAGGTGGATTTGGAGCTTCTTGGTGCAAGAAGAAGCTTGGGAGTTAGGGCTTTGAGGTGAGTTCTTGTGATTTAGGGTTTAAACCTTGGATTCAATCCTTTAGCATGAGGTTTTTGGAGACCCTAGGCAATCTAAACCACAAAACGTGGAGATTGGCCAAGAGATTTTGTGGTTTCACATGCATGCATGTGAAACCTAAGTAGATTTGGGGCTTTTGCCATGGGAGGTTCTAAAAATGTTTGGACCTTCGGGAATTGCCATTTAGGCATAGGAAATAATGTTGGAACACATGATTTCATGTATTGAGTTGATTTTAGGGTTCGTAACGAGTAACGAACCGTTTTCTTGTAGAAGCTTGGGTTGAAACAAGAACTCAAGGCTTGGACACTTAGGAGCTTGAAGAATACAAGAACTTAGAAGCTCTTGAGGTGGGTTTGTGTTTACCGAAGTGATTAGATCACTTCTATGTCTAGGGTAAATATCCATTTAAAGATAAAATGGTATGTGTTGTGAACCCTAGAATTTGCATGTTGGCAAAAGTAAAAATCATGATAGGTTGAACAATGAGATCCTATTGCACGATGTATATTTCAAGTATAATTCAAATATTAATACTTGTTGCATGGTTGCATGTATGGTTAAACCTAGTGTTATTGAACATAGGTTGAACATGAGGCTAAACCTAGTGTTGTTGAACATAGGTTGGAACATGTGAGATTGAAACCTAGTGTCATTGAACATAGGTTTGACATGAGATTGGAACCTAGAGTCATGGAACCTAGGTTGATAATGAGAAAGTAAGCCTAATGTTATTGAACATAGGCGAGACTTAGTGACTTGAACCTAAGGTCATGAGACTTAGGATGGCAAGTGAAAAACGTGAACAACGGGATGTGCGACGATTTTGCTATCCCGGGTAGGCGACGATTTCGCTACCATGCCATGAGTTGGCCGTATTGAGACGGGATGTGCGACGATTTTGCTATCCCGGGTAGGCGACGATTTCGCTACCATGCCATGAGTTGGCCGTACCGACACGGGATGTGCGACGAGTTTGCAATCCCGGGTAGGCGACGATTTCGCTACCTCGCCTTGAGTTGGCGGTGTCGAGAGGGGATATGCGACGAGGTTGCTATCCCGGATATGCGACGAGTTCGCTATCCATGCCATGTAATGGCGGTGTTGAGACGGGGTAGGCGACGATTTCGCTATCCCGAGTATGCGACGAGTTCGCTACTCGAACTAGGAGGTGACGAGTTCACTCCTCGAATGTTGGAATAATTATGGTGAGACGGCGATTTCGAAACCATAAGTAAATGACAAGTAAATGAACTTAGTCATTTTGAGACATAGGATGAACCTAGGAGAGAATGATAAATTATATTTCATTTGGTTGCATCCTTTATATTTATTTACAAGCATGTAAATAATTGTTGTATAGTTATATGTGATCTAACTTATGCTTATGGTGTTTCTTTGGACCTGGTGGGTCGAGCTTCTCTCTTGGGTGGCCTCACTGGGAACTATGTTTATAGTTCTCACCCCACATTTTCCAGGTCCTTCCGCGAGTGAGGCGGCGGAGCGAGGCAAGGGTTTAGCTCTCTAGATAGCGGCCCTTCCATTTTGGCGACACATAGAGTGTACTCCTAGTTTTGGACTATGATAGTATAGGGGATTTACATTCTTGTATGAATGTTGTATATTCCATAGTTTTGGAACATAATGTATGGAATGGAAAAGAAAAAAAAATTGGGACATGTATATTGTGCCATGTGATGTAATAGAAGTAGAACTTCTTTATGTTGATGCTTTCCTTGTGCAACTCTTGTACTCCGTTCCTAGTTGGAACATTGTGGATAAGCTTGTGTTGTGACGCCTTGGGCGGATAGGAAAGACTCTATCCGTTCGGCGGGTCTGGTGCATGCGCTCGTGCGGTTATCCTTTCCACCTAGTTGGTGCTTAAGGCCCGGCGGGGCGTGACAATAAACATAGTTCCCAGTGGGTAAGGCCACCCAAGAGAGAAGCTCGACCCACCAGGTCCAAGGAAACAACTCAAGCATCGGTTAGTAAATACAAATAACCATGCATAATAAGTCTACAAACTTGGAAATAAACATGAACAGATGCAACCGAATAAATGACTTCTATCATTTTTCCTAGGTCCATCCCATAGTATGTAATTCATTTACATTTGTAATTTTTTATAAGCATTGGTGTCGGAATCGCCGCCCCACCAACCCAGTTTATCTTTTGTGCGGAGTTACCGCCTTGCTATGGCGTTGGGGTTGGCACCGCCACACCACCAACCCATCTTTGATTACTTTGGCATTGGTTTCGGGATCGCCACTTCACCAACCCATTTGTTTATTTTGGCATTGGTTTCGGAATCGCCACTTCACTAACCCATTTGTTTATTTTGGCATTAGTTTCGGAATCGCCACTTCACCAACCCATTTTATTTATTTTGGCATTGGTTTCGGAATCGCCACTTCACCAACCCATTTCATTTATTTTGGCATTGGTTTCGGAATCGCCACTTCAACAACCCATTTCATTTATTTTGGCATTGGTTTCGGAATCGCCACTTCACCAACCCATTTCGTTTACATTTAACGTATCTAACCTATGCCCAATGACACTAGGTTCACACACCGTTTTCCAACCTATGTTCCACAACACTAGGTTCGTGTCAAGTTCCAACCTATGTTCAACCACACTAGGTTCGTGTCAAGTTCCAACCTATGTTCAACAACACTAGGTTCATGTCAAGTTCCAACCTATGTTCAACAACACTAGGTTCATGTCACAATTGCACTATTACGCATATTTCATGCATGCACGTGTCTATAACCTTTCTATCACTTAGAAATACAAGTTATACATACATGCAAATATTCTTTCATGGTATTTAACATGTTACATATGATTCTACTCACATGCAAGGTGAGCTCATTGCTCATTTCACTTAACAAAGCACTTTAGCCAACATGCTGTAGTACACTGAATTTAGCAAATTGCGGAGTTCTAGTGAGAGAATAGTGCCTTATACTATTCTGGAGTTTTGAGTTGAGTTTGGTGAGCTTCGGAGTGTTTTCGGGACTTAGAAAGTGCGAAAACGGACTCCGGAAGTCGAAATCTGCAAAAGTGCAGATTTTGCTTTGCATACCGGTATCTGGTTTAGGTATACCGGAATCCAGTGAAGACTGGTTGTGCGCAGCTCTCGGCTTCTGCGGAATGCGGCAGCGGATACCGGAATGCACTGTATACCGGTATCTGGTCTAGGCATACCGGAATCCCTTTGCGCAGACTGCTTGGCCGAGGCTCGGGTTGCGGGATTTTTGGTTGGATACCGGTATGCCCATACGCATACCGGTATACAATGCAGAAATTGCATTTTGTGCAGTTTTGGCAATTTTGACTTTTTGAGGGGCCTAAGTGGATTTTGTGCATTGGGTTAAGTACCCTTCATTCACAGCCATTGTTGGCTGAGGATGCACTTGGAGAGGAGGTAGGTTTTCTCTCTCTCTCTCTAGATTTTCTTGCTCCCAAACCCTAGAAAAGTGGTTTTGATCTCTTTTTCCTCCATTTTCTTCATGGAGGAGTGCTTCTAGGCCTTGTGGGGAGCTCGGGATGGAGGAGAGGAACTTGTTTGTGGGCTTAGCTTCAACCTAGCATGCTTGAGCTTGGTTGAGAGCTTGATTTGAGGTTAGTAAACCCTTTTACAACCTCTATTTGTGATTTTTGCTTGTGATTAGCATGTAAACCTAATTTCTTGGAAACTAGGGTTTTGTTTAGGGTTTCTTGATTGTGAGCCCTTGAGGTGGAATTGATGGGTGTGGATTGTTGTTGTAGGTTAGATTTGAAGATCTCTAACCTCAATTTGGACTTAGAACAAGTTTTACTTGCTCAAGGTAATTTTCACCCATTTACCTCATTGTTTTTTGGTGGTTTTCGAAATTGCTTGTTCGATACCCCTAACCCCTTGGAAAATTATCTTAGGGTATGAGAAGCTCGGGGGACAACTTCGTTTCGAAGTACTACGAGGTTTCGACGGGTTGGGTCTGACCTCACCGAAATGGGTGAACTCCCCCTATGTCTCCTATCTTGTTATAGGATGGATTAGATGCATAATTATGTTAATTATGGCATTATGATAATTGTGATTGCAAGAGACATATATGTTATGTATAAAAATGCATGGTACATATAGTGTGGCATTATGAGATTATTATGCATGCTAGTGTATTTGTACTAGTAGTGCAATGATGCATTATGAAATGCTAATTAGGTTATGCATGCTAGATATGAGCATCATGTGAGACACTACTTGGGGTGGTGGATTAGTGATTTCTCTTCGCATACTAATGTATGCTTGTACAGAGAAAAGAGAGGATATGGCAAATGCATGATAAATTGTTGCACCTCATCTAGGTGAGCAACTTTGACGGTTATCGTGACTTTGGGCTCGACCTTTAGGTCGTGGAAATGATCCCGTGTTTAAGACATGAGGAATGAAATTCCATTTGCATTGATAATTATAATTGATTAAACGTGAGTCCATTGGGTTATTTAAACACTTGCATGATAGCTCTATACTCTATGTAGTAGAGGTTGTTGTAGCTTATGCATGGCATGGATAGGGTCTTGTTGGCATCTTAGAATGCATTGTCATGGCATTGTAGAATGCATGAATTGTAGCATTAGAATAATGCATGAACTATAGCATTTGTTGAATGCATCGGTTTGGTATTGAAAGGTATTGGTTATAGCATTAGTATAATACATTGGACATGGCATTAGAATAATGCATGATATATGGCATTAGAATAATGCATGGTTTATGAACTTAGTAAACAAAGAGATGAACATCTACATGTTAGAGACATGGACATATTGGTAGGGACTTACCAAAGGACAATTTGAGAACAACATGATATTGTTGACATTTAGCATCTTGGCTATTGAAGGTTGTAAACATAATATGACATGTTTTGACATAACGTGAAATTAAACTTATGATATTATTATTATGGTTGATTTGTGCTTGTTAGCCACTATGCTCGTTTACACATGCTTGTGAGGGTCGCTCCCCACAAGCCGGCACTCCGGAGTTGGCCTCGCGACAGTTATTTCGCCCGTGTGTTAGAGAGAGCGCCGAAATGGAACCGCCGTGGGTAAGGCTCACCAAAGCGTGAGATGTTGACTACCACGGAGCCATTAGGCTCGGCACAAGTGAACATCCCGCTATTGTATCATTTTATGACTACACGGTTATGGTTTTATGCAAAGGTGAACTTTCATACAGAAAGAGGTTATTTTAATCAGAACGTGACATTTGACACCCTAATTAATTGATGCATATACATGTAGTGTATGGACATAGTATTGGGTGGTGACTTTGTGGCATTACATGTAGTGAACATAACATACATATTGTTGGGAACAAGTTATATAGTTCATACATGTAGTAGAAAATTGGATATACATTACATACTTGTAGTTGGAGACAAGTCATACATGTAATAGTAAAACTTGACATATAGTGAGTTTATGACATTAGAATATGTGTAGTTGATCATGGCATATTTACACATATAGGAGTAGAATGTTTACATACTTTGTAACATGTTCATGTAGATGATTTAGTCATTGGAGGCAAGATAGTTGTAGAACTACCTGTTTAGCATTAAATGTTATATGCTTTCTGCTTTATGTTTCTGTTATACTATCTTGCCTCAGTTGACCTAGCGGTGTAATTCGTCACTCTCGGCGGCTTACCCACTGGAAACTATTGATAATAGTTCTCACCCCCATTGTTGTTGGATTTTTCAGAGCCTTCTGCAGCAGGAGAGGCTTGGGATCGCGGCGAGGGGTTAGCAGCTAGCTAGAGCCTCTACGGTGTTGTGATTGTAGGCATACCATGGGTTTCCTTTCATTGTATTTTGAATGAAAGATGTATGGTTTTGTTGGTTGATTGATCTACTTGTTGATAAGATGTATAAACTCATTTGTATATCTTGAGATTTTAGTTGTAGAACTATGTTCTCGCTCTGATTACCTTGTTAGGATGTATTCCTTATTCTACTTGATTATTGTTAGCATAGACGCCTTGTGTACATTGTGTTGTTTGAGGTACACGGCGGGTCTGTGCACGTGCCTGGTAGGCTCCCACGAGGGCCCGGGGCGTGACAGATTATAGTGGTATCAGAGCCTAGGGTCGCGTCTTAGTGGACCTAGTAAACCTTAGGCAGGTTGGACGATAAGGAATAGGAACGTGAGAGACGAGATCTCTTGTGACTTATGGGCGAAAGTACTATGATTGGGTCATGTCTAAAACTCCAAAGGTGTTGGAGTTAGATCGGAGTGAACCACTTCTATACCCTTGGAGGGTCACGTTGGCGGCTGACAACGTGACATCGGGGAATAGTGGGAGTCCACTTCATTACTTTCGCATGATTGGGGTTATAGTCTTGTGTGGGGATGCGTTGGCGTGGGGTGTTTCACCTGCGCATGTTTTGCTTGTTGCAGCTTGAGTGGTGACAGACGCACTCGATGGCGGCCGAGGCAGCCGAGACGGAAACCCTGCATCCTCCGGAATTGGTGAGACTCTGAAGTTGAGAGAACAACTGATAAATTCAGCGAGTATGGTGGAGCGGCGATCAATTATGATGTTACTCCAAGTTGAGGCTTTACGCCGGCAGACGAGAGGATTAAGCAACTGGAGGATTTGTCGATCCAGTTGGCAGTCGACCTCAGGAAATTCTATGAGAATACGGATCGCACCTTGGTAAGGGCAAGAGATGTGGAGACCGTTGGGATGGCAAAAGAAGCTACTATGAGTGGCAAGTCTATCGTAAGAGGACAATCAAGTGATCGAGGAGAAATTGATCTCGAGAAGGTGGACCCTTAGCAGGATATTTATGGAACGTCAAATCGTCATCGACTATTGTGACGTGTGAGCGGTGGAGCCGCGGGTACCCGATGATGCCCTTGGAGTAGGGGCAAATACTCCCTTCGTGGCCAGGTGGGCCATTTCCAGTCGGAGTGTTTGAGGAGATCAGTGTCGACAATGTTGGGATCGACTTCGCGCGGCCGGTTTTGGAGGTGTGCGTGCCTGTTTGACGGGCGGATGATGATGCAGCGACGATGGAGGTTGTCGCAGCTCGTAGTATTGGAGCTTGTTTGTGGTCTGTTATGATTGTGGTTTTGGTTCGGCTGTTTGCCGAATGCATGGCAGGGAACTCATTCCTTGTTGTTGCAGATCGAGTGGTCCTGAGTGCTTGGACTTATGAGTACTGTTCTTGTACTCCGTTAGCTTTGTATGTTTCTGTGCGCCAACGAAGCGATTGGCTTTACTTGGCTGAAAGCGTTTAGTTCTAATCTGAACTTGGGCTGACTCTTCGGCTATCTGATTGCCGATGAGTGTGTGAGCCGAGCTGTAGTGCTTTGGAAACTTGGACACGAAATAGTATTTTCAGAGGGCTTGGAAGTTTGCTAATTGTGATGATTGTTTCACCTGCCCAAGCCAGGTGGTTGGCTGAGTGGGCGCGTGGCCTTTAGGCCAGCACCTTTGGTGAGTGTTGAGAGTCCTCAAAAGCGAGGATGTCTCTTGTGAGGGAGTTGCCTGTGCAATTCCGGTTGTGTTGTGAGAGTTGAAGGCTTGGTCTGGAGACCTCTTTTCCTAGTGTTTCCTCTTGTGGAGTGTAGATCTCATTTGTTTTGAGCGGATGGGTCATTTCGACTGTGAGTCGACTATCGTGAACTCGGTAGGGTCACGATGAAGGATATGCACCCGTAGTCGAGATCTGTTGATCTGTTTGATCAAGCTCCATGAATTCTGGTTTTGCTCGAGGGTAGTTGCAATCTGAGTGCTACTCTCGTTGGGTCGAGTTTGAGTTTGGACCGAGGGTGACTTGTTCACTCGGTGTAGACATTGCGAAATTGTCGTGGTGTCGGTTGAGCTGGTTGATGCTCTTGTGTGTTGTGATGTTTGGCCCTTTTGGGTGTCCTTGTCCCTGTGCGCATCGACGATTTATTGGAAGTCGAGAGGCGATGAAGACCATAAAGATTCCTTGGAACGAGGATTGCAAGTGCTTCAAGTTGAAGACGTGCTGTTTTGGTTGTGAGGACTAGTGTCCCTTGGCAGTTGATGCCAAAGTGGTTATGAGTGGAGATCTCAAGGAAATCAACCATCCATAGTTGATTTGGACAAGCGGATGTGATCGAAGTTCAAACTTTCTAGTTTGATTAGATGTAATGGATAATTGTGGGGAGATTATTGAGTTGCCTACTCCCTTCACTTGACTCACACATAAAGGGATTAAAACCTTTTAGAAAGATATGTGTGAGAGAGGTTTCTTGGAATTGTTGGTGTGGTTGACGATCGCCAACCTTGGTTACCCCGAAGGTGGGCTTTGTGCCTTGTAGTTATGTTTCTCTCTACGTATTGAGTTGCACTTTGGTGTAAATAGAAAGGTAGTATTGACCTTTCCGTAATTAGAGAATGCAAGAGGAATCGCTAAATTGTGATTTGGAATTGATTGCCATGGCATTTGCTTGGAAAATGTGGCAATTGTATGCATTGTTAGTGGTGTGAAGTGCACCCAGATCTTATTGTTGGAGGTATCTCTACACTCAAGGAAATGAGTTGAAGCTGTGAAAACAGGTTAGAGGCTGGTATACCAGAGATATCGATGAGATGTGGAATATGATGTGATATCTATCCTTTGGATCGGATCACGGAAGTTAGCCTTGATCCCGACTGGTAAATGGTGCAATCGAGATCGAGAATGCAGTAACTGATGAATTCCTTGTGGACTGTCAGAAAGTGCCTTGACGGTGGAACCGACAAGTTGTACCTGTGATAGCAGGATTTATGTGATATGCTATGTAAAGGCTATCTACCTGATATGGATAGAGGATGATTACCGGAGGTTCCGTAATTGGATTGTCTCGCTTCTAAGCTAGACGTGATGGTTGTTGAGAGATTGTGAATAGGAGTAGCTATTCACCTGAATCGGATTGATGAATTTCGCGCAAGTATACCTTGGAAAATTGTGTGATTGCGTGGGGCATCTAGCTCTATCGTTTTGGAATTTGAGCCATTGGATGATTCTCGGTGAGAGATAGGATTTTAAGCATCTGAATCTGATGATCTGAGTGTGATACTTGGTTAAGAAAATCCAAGAGCTTATGTTTGAGGAATCTAAGTTTCAAATTCTTAGGATTATTTGAGACCCTGAGGCAAATGGGCCTAGTGGCATGTCGAGTTGTTTCACTTCAGATCTACTGAAGGTATATGAAGTGTGTGGACGCTCCGAGTGAGTATTTCTACCCAGATGGTGGATGACGTTTCTTTAGGGCTGCATGAAGATCTAAACTTCAAGGAGCATTGTTATTGATTAGACTTGTGGATTGTAGGAATCTGGGATTATCACTATTCCTACTACAAGATGCTTTGGAGCAACATCTTGGACGCGGTGCATGGTGTGAGAGCTGGAGGCTTCACTGCGAGGATGATGTTCTTATCTCCTCTGGTTTTGTTGTTTGGTTGTTGTTGTTGATCCGTAGTTTCGCGGACGAAACTCCTTTTTAGGAGGGGAGTATGTAGTACACTGAACTTTAGCAAATTGCGGAGTTCTAGTGAGAGAATAGTGCCTTATACTATTCTGGAGTTTTGAGTTGAGTTTGGTGAGCTTCGGAGTGTTTTCGGGACTTAGAAAGTGCGAAAACGGACTCCGTAAGACGAAATCTGCAAAAGTGCAGATTTTGCTTTGCATACCAGTATCTGGTTTAGGTATACCGGAATCCAGTGAAGACTGGTTGTGCGCAGCTCTCGGCTTCTGCGGAATGCGGCAGCGGATACCGGAATGCGCTGTATACCGGTATCTGGTCTAGGCATACCGGAATCCCTTTGCGCAGACTGCTTGGCCGAGGCTCGGGTTGCGGGATTTTTGGTTGGATACCGGTATGCCCATACGCATACCGGTATACAATGCAGAAATTGCATTTTGTGCAGTTTTGGCAATTTTGACTTTTTGAGGGGCCTAAGTGGATTTTGTGCATTGGGTTAAGTACCCTTTCACCTTCATTCACAGCCATTGTTGGCTGAGGATGCACTTGGAGAGGAGGTAGGTTTTCTCTCTCTCTCTCTAGATTTTCTTGCTCCCAAACCCTAGAAAAGTGGTTTTGATCTCTTTTTCCTCCATTTTCTTCATGGAGGAGTGCTTCTAGGCCTTGTGGGGAGCTCGGGATGGAGGAGAGGAACTTGTTTGTGGGCTTAGCTTCAACCTAGCATGCTTGAGCTTGGTTGAGAGCTTGATTTGAGGTTAGTAAACCCTTTTGCAACCTCTATTTGTGATTTTTGCTTGTGATTTGCATGTAAACCTAATTTCTTGGAAACTAGGGTTTTGTTTAGGGTTTCTTGATTGTGAGCCCTTGAGGTGGAATTGATGGGTGTGGATTGTTGTTGTAGGTTAGATTTGAAGATCTCTAACCTCAATTTGGACTTAGAACAAGTTTTACTTGCTCAAGGTAATTTTCACCCATTTACCTCATTGTTTTTTGGTGGTTTTCGAAATTGCTTGTTCGATACCCCTAACCCCTTGGAAAATTATCTTAGGGTATGAGAAGCTCGGGGGACAACTTCGTTTCGAAGTACTACGAGGTTTCGACGGGTATCCGGTGGGTCTGACCTCACCGAAATGGGTGAACTCCCCCTATATCTCCTATCTTGTTATAGGATGGATTAGATGCATAATTATGTTAATTATGGCATTATGATAATTGTGATTGCAAGAGACATATATGTTATGTATAAAAATGCATGGTACATATAGTGTGGCATTATGAGATTATTATGTATGCTAGTGTATTTGTACTAGTAGTGCAATGATGCATTATGAAATGCTAATTAGGTTATGCATGCTAGATATGAGCATCATGTGAGACACTACTTGGGGTGGTGGATTAGTGATTTCTCTTCGCATACTAATGTATGCTTGTACAGAGAAAAGAGAGGATATGGCAAATGCATGATAAATTGTTGCACCTCATCTAGGTGAGCAACTTTGACGGTTATCGTGACTTTGGGCTCGACCTTTAGGTCGTGGAAATGATCCCGTGTTTAAGACATGAGGAATGAAATTCCATTTGCATTGATAATTATAATTGATTAAACGTGAGTCCATTGGGTTATTTAAACACTTGCATGATAGCTCTATACTCTATGTAGTAGAGGTTGTTGTAGCTTATGCATGGCATGGATAGGGTCTTGTTGGCATCTTAGAATGCATTGTCATGGCATTGTAGAATGCATGAATTGTAGCATTAGAATATTGCATGAACTATAGCATTTGTTGAATGCATCGGTTTGGTATTGAAAGGTATTGGTTATAGCATTAGTATAATGCATTGGACATGGCATTAGAATAATGCATGATATATGGTATTAGAATAATGCATGGTTTATGAACTTAGTAAACAAAGAGATGAACATCTACATGTTAGAGACATGGACATATTGGTAGAGACTTACCAAAGGACAATTTGAGAACAACATGATATTGTTGACATTTAGCATCTTGGCTATTGAAGGTTGTAAACATAATATGACATGTTTTGACATAACGTGAAATTAAACTTATGATATTATTATTATGGTTGATTTGTGCTTGTTAGCCACTATGCTCGTTTACACATGCTTGTGAGGGTCGCTCCCCACAAGCCGGCACTCCGGAGTTGGCCTCGCGACAGTTATTTCGCCCGTGTGTTAGAGAGAGCGCCGAAATGGAACCGCCGTGGGTAAGGCTCACCAAAGCGTGAGATGTTGACTACCACGGAGCCATTAGGCTCGGCACAAGTGAACATCCCGCTATTGTATCATTTTATGACTACACAGTTATGGTTTTATGCAAAGGTGAACTTTCATACAGAAAGAGGTTATTTTAATCAGAACGTGACATTTGACACCCTAATTAATTGATGCATATACATGTAGTGTATGGACATAGTATTGGGTGGTGACTTTGTGGCATTACATGTAGTGAACATAACATACATATTGTTGGGAACAAGTTATATAGTTCATACATGTAGTAGAAAATTGGATATACATTACATACTTGTAGTTGGAGACAAGTCATACATGTAATAGTAAAACTTGACATATAGTGAGTTTATGACATTAGAATATGTGTAGTTGATCATGGCATATTTACACATATAGGAGTAGAATGTTTACATACTTTGTAACATGTTCATGTAGATGATTTAGTCATTGGAGGCAAGATAGTTGTAGAACTACCTGTTTAGCATTAAATGTTATATGCTTTCTGCTTTATGTTTTTGTTATACTATCTTGCCTCAGTTGACCTAGCGGTGTAATTCGCCACTCTCGGCGGCTTACCCACTGGGAACTATTGATAATAGTTCTCACCCCCATTGTTGTTGGGTTTTTCAGAGCCTTCTGCAGCAGGAGAGGCTTGGGATCGCGGCGAGGGGTTAGCAGCTAGCTAGAGCCTCTACGGTGTTGTGATTGTAGGCATACCATGGGTTTCCTTTCATTGTATTTTGAATGAAAGATGTATGGTTTTGTTGGTTGATTGATCTACTTGTTGATAAGATGTATAAATTCATTTGTATATCTTGAGATTTTAGTTGTAGAACTATGTTCTCGCTCTGATTACCTTGTTAGGATGTATTCCTTATTCTACTTGATTATTGTTAGCATAGATGCCTTGTGTACATTGTGTTGTTTGAGGTACACGGCGGGTCTGTGCACGTGCCTGGTAGGCTCCCACGAGGGCCCGGGGCGTGACACATGCACAATTTCATTCTAGGGTTTCTTACACATGCACCATTTTAAATTTCTTAATGGTTATTTACCCTAGACATGGAAGTGACCTAATCACTTCGGTGCAACACAAACCCACCTCAAGAGCTTCCAAATCTTTGTGTTCTTTGAGCTCCTAGGTCACCAAGCCTTAAGTTCTTGCTTCAACCCAAGCTTTTGCCCTAAATAAGCAAAAATGGTTCGTTACCCATTACGAACCCTTAAATCTAATCGTTCATAGAAATCAAGTGTTCCCACATGATTCTCTAGGCCTCAATTGCAATTCCCGAAGGTCTAAATATTTTTAGCACCTCCCAATTGCAAAATCCCAATTTTACCCTAGATTTTGCATGCATGTAGCAAAATCCTAGTTTTTTATGGCCAATCTCCCACCATTTGTGGTCTAGATTGCCAAAGGTTTCCAAAACCTCAAAATCCAAGATCAACTCCAAAGTTAAGGCTTATAATCATAAGAACTCACCTCAACACCCAAGCTCCCTAGCTTCTTCTTGCACCAAGAAGCTCCTTTGCACCTTGGAAGTCCTTTTCCAAGCTCCAATCCACCACTTCTCCAAGCTTTGGAGAGATCTCTTGAGAGAGAAAGTGAGGGAAAGGGAGAGGGAGTGAGGAGGGTGGAGAAAGAATGAGGGGAGAAGGTCTCAGCCCCTATACATAACCCCCACCCCATGAAATTACCAAACTGCCCCTTCACTGGGCATTCTGCATCAGCCGGGTCCGGACCTTGCAAAATGGGGTCCGGACCCCATACGCATATCCTGCTCTCTGCGTAGGTCGGGTCCGGACCCCACAGCCGAGTCCGAAACCCGTACGCGCATCTCAGCTCGGAAACAGGTCGGGTCTGGACCTTGGCGTCCGGGTCCGGACCCTAGCTACTCCACGGACTTCATTGTCCGGACCCCAGATCCCGGGTCCGGACCCCATGAGCAATTTAGCTCCGGTTCGGTTCTTTTCTAAAAATTCAAATTTTTGATTTCTGGGTTCCAACTCGCACCCAAACGTTTCGAAACCCTTGGAACCCAATTCCACACTAGCCATTATTGGCCTTCTCCGAACTTCAACCAATTTGGTAAAGTTCGATACAGCGCACCGAATTTCAGAGTACTACACACCCAAACCCTAATATTACATCCTAGGCCCTCTGCAGCGCGTGCAAAATGTGTCGACACCCCTCCACATCCGTTCTCGCGCAATTCGGCGCATAAAATATGGACCATTTTGCGAAAAGATCAAAAATCGGAATTTTGACCCCTCGACGATGATATCGCGATATCTCGCGATCCGACGGTCCGATTCATGAACGGATTGCGCCATCGCGATCAGCACAGCCGGAATGTTGAACTCATGATTTTGGATCTCCAGGAATGATCGCCGATTTGCGACAAAACCAATCCCCTCACGATCAACAAAAACACCAAACCAACCAATAAACGCCTTAACATCCCCCGACAAGCAAAACCACCACTAAAGTTTCTCAGCACAGACTGTCACTCATAGGTAGGCCTCTACTCACGAAGTTTCATGCAAAACGGGGCACCAAACATTTCTAAAAAGCAAGAACAACAAGGAATAAAAACCTTTTTAGTGATAAAAATCCATTTTTCACAAAAACCGTGCATCAAATACAAAATCTGTCAACACCATTGGTTCCAGAATAGTCGAGACATTGAAAACGAGCTATTGGAATGCCTGAATCGGAGTTTGATTCGCATCCAAAGCCCTTCTCTCCTCTCGGTCCATTCCGGAAACGCCGGTTACTATTCATTTTAAGTTATATTTAAAAATCGCGTAAAAACTTTGTTTTAAATCATTTTCCACTGAAATCTGACGGGCAAGTTTAAAATTATAAAACACATGATAACATTAAAAAAGATGTCAAACAATCATAGAAAAAAAATCTCAGTCCTCACATCACTCCCACCTTAAAAGAAGTTTCGTCCCCAAAACTTACTTCCACACACAGTGACCTCGGAGTCAGCAACCACGCTCCCGACATCGATCCGCGAGACAATTCCTTCCCGATAAAAGACCGAGATCACCACACAAAATAAACCTTTTTTGATGTGTAACGCACTGCTACAAAGCTAATAGGCATCTAGACCCAATCTAGAAAAGTCCCAAGAGGGAAAATGGTATTTCGTCCTAACTTTTGACACTACGCTGTCTGCAGCCAACGTACTTATTAAAAGAAAAGCAAAATATTCGAAGATCACTTGCCAACAACAAGTTGGCAACACTACAAAAGTACCAAGCCAACCCAACTCATAAGTTGGACCAAGGTTCACGGAAGCATCTCCGGATCATCGAGTACGCAAACCGACCCACGAAACAAGAACTGTCAAGAGCCAACTCCCGAGGGGTCCCATGGCCCTCAACCACAAACCAACGACTACCCGCAACAAAGGGTCGCCAACCGCACGACCCAACGCTCGATCGTCCGTCCTCCGTCCTTCAGGCCCGCATACTTTGACGGATCGAACTTCCAAAACTCCGCCAGTCACGCTCGGATGTGACTTCTATCCCCAGTCACAAGGTCGGCGTCCTCACTCAGAACAGTCGATGCTGTCGCCGTCGTCATCGCGGTCGTGACCACCACCGGCGTGGATGCCACGGGAGGGTCTGCAGTCACCGGGGCACTCGGCGGAGGAGGAAGATGAGGGGTTGGAGCGGCAGCCGCCGTAGCCTGCTGCTGCAGGAACTGCTGGAACATGCCGGAGAGGGCCGTCAGCTGACCCCTCACCTCGGCCATCACAGCCTCAAGCTGCAGGGCACGATCCACACCAGGCTGCTCGCCTCCTGCCGGCTCCTCGCTCGAACCAGGCGCAGTAGCCCGGGTCTGAACACCAGCAAACGGCTCCGGAGGGCGCATGCCCACCACCACGACCGGGACGGGAAGGTCTATCATGACCACGAGCCATCTCTACAACAAAAAAACCGTGTAAGAAATAAGGGTCGGCAACACCCACAACAAAAGCCGAAAACAAAACCCCGTACTCGCGCACCTATACATCTTAGGTCTTCCTATGGGTCAACCTAACCAATGGTTCAGTTACAAATTACGAATGAATGAGTGTTTGTAACCTTTATGCTCTGATACCATCTTAATCTGTCACGCCCCGGGCTATTTTTAGTTGCGAAAAACATGCCCTTTTTTTTTGAAAGCCTAGCCCGTGCGACGTACAGACCCGCCACAAATACAGGTCCCTCTGTCCACTCGGACAGAGTCTCCTCTGTATTTGCACGGTGTACCATCATACATAACAGGATCCCAAACATCATTCATTCATCAACAACAACACAACCAACCTTCATACAGCTAACAGTCCTTAACCTGCATGAATCTAAGCAAGTCCTTAGGCGAAGGATGATGCAATGCACAGTACATCAGATCATTCTATAAAAGTGCTTCTCAGCCAGAAGCTTTATTTTGAAACCCTAAGTTCAATCATTTAAATACCTTTTTAAAAACTATCCCCCACACGAGGACTCTCTTTTGAAAATCAAAAGCCGAACGATCGAAAAGTCATTTAAAAACCGTTTCCCACCCAGAAACCTTATTTTGAAAACCGCTACCACGAGGGGTAGAAATCCACGATAAAACCATACTCAGAGATATAACCAAAATCCACAAGAGATGACGAGGAATCATAAACATCTGATTTCACAATGATCAACTAGATAAACAAATAAGCAAGCACACAGTGTAACTGAACCATATGTATATGTCTACTGTAAGAGATAGGATCAGGGTAAACCAAATCTGACGAATCACAGGTCGGGACCTCTAATGCACGCTAGCTACTCGCGTCTCACCACGTCCCGACTCCCACCACCCAGCTCACCTGAAAAAAAAACAACGATGGCGGGGGGTGAGAACATGATAAACATGTCTCCCCTCCCAGTGGGTACCACAAGGAGACGAATGCGAGGTGTACACACCGACACGAAGGTCAACAAATAGCTGGGGATACGAAAACAGTATGTAAGATAGGGGGTGCCCTAGGATCTATCTAGAGTATATCAATCACCTAGAGGGGGGTGAATAGGTGTATAAACAAAAATCACAAATCTCAATGCGATAAAGTAATGCGGAAAATAAAATCAGCACACCGAGATTTACGTGGGAAACTCCACCTTGGAGAAAAACCCACGGGACCAACACGCGAAAAAACAATCCACTAAGAGTAAAGAATTACAAGGTGATTACCGACTCCACGGACTTAACCTCTCCCTTCTCTTCAGCGGATCACGCGCACCAACGGGTTGTCCACGCCCCACGTCCGAATCCACGAACGCCACGTCCCGAATCCACGAGACGCCCAACTTCGAATCCACGAAGCCTTCAACACGTCGAATCCACGATGCCCACTCGAATCCACGAGCGCCAACGATTCGAATCCACGAACCGTCTTGATCACGCCGAATCCACGACGCCACTCCGTTCGGAGCAAAACAAATAACGTTGATGATGGTTTATTGCTTAGAATATCATTGAAGATCTGTGGGAATAATCTCTAAGCAATCCTCAAATTGATTCTAAAAGAATATTAGAAATTAGGGCACCATGAATCAATTTGAGAGAAGCTTGATGTAGAAGATGAGGAAAACGGTCACCTACAAGCTTCTAGGATTTCTGAAAGATAATCTATGCTTCACAACGTTTTAGAGACACCCCCACATCTTATTTATAGGTTGGAAGCAATCCGAAATAGATTAGGATTAAAAAACAGTTTTTGGAAAGGTTTGAAAGCAAACCAATTTCGACTAGGATTGAAAAACTGATTTTAGAAAGGTTTGGAACCAAATTAGGATTGCTAAGATATTTTAAGGAATATACCATCTTATTTACATGTTTGGGAGACATTAGAATCAAAGTAGGATTGAAAAAATAGAATTTCAGAAAAACTCGACGAGTTGAGGTCCGGATTGCGGGTATGGGGTCCGGACCTTGAAACTCTTCAGGCGTTTCATTGTCCGGACCTCAGCCATCAGGATCCGGACCCGGTCTACGAAACTGTCTGTCATGCTCACGGGTTCCGGACCTCAGCTTCCAGGGTCCGGACCCGGACAGCGAAACCATGAGTATGCGTACGGGTTACGGACCTCAGCTTCCAGGGTCCGGACTCGGTCTGCGAACCAGCATAACCTGCTCACGGGTTCCGGACCTCATGTTCCAGGGTCCGGACCTCGTAGTATGAATTTTTCCGATTCGTTTATAAATCATTAAAAACCTATTCTAATGTCTTCCAAACACTTGTAAATATTTATAAATCATCATCAAGATTATTTAAACTTACCAAGCATCGTGAATTCATACGTGGAGTCTTCGAGTCTTTGTTCTTCGTCTTTTCTTCTTCGAACCTTCAAGACTCCGACTCACTTCACGAAATATGCCAATATAAAATCCGTAACAATCTCCCCATTTGGCAATTTCGTGACAAAACTCAAAATTACATAAAACACTTACGATGCTCATCTCTCCAAAAATGAAATTCATTGCCATCACCAAAACAATGAACTTCTCGCGTGAAAGATCCAAATGAAATTTAAAATTACAATTTAGTAACTCCTAAAACAAACTCTATGACTTAGACAAACATGGAGTCTTGAAGTCTTGAAAGACCTGCAAAAATTTGCATTCTCCACGAACAAAGTTATTAGAAAAAATATCAAAATCGCTCCCCCTTTGTTCATGCAATCTCTCCCCCTATGTTTATGTGTCTAAGTCATCATTACCTCTCTCCCCCTTTTTGTCAAAAATTGCCAAAAAAAAACACAAAAAATAGAGAGAGTTGAAAGAAATTAATCAAAAAACACAAGTTTAAAGCTTTTTCAATTTTGAAACCACTTGTGATAAAATTTCAAGCAATGTTAGTGCATGAGAAATATAAATTCACATTGACTTCTTTCAATCCCTATTAATTTCATAAGAATTAATAATTTTACTACACACTCACCAAGATGTAGATAAAATATTACACGATTTCTTAATTCATATAAACTTCAAAATCAAGTCATCAAAAATAATCTAAAGGCTCAAAAGCTATCAAGATGTAAACGGATTATGAAGATGACTTAAGGGATTCATCAAAGAGACAGAAATTTGTTGCATAAACATTCAAATTTGAGATAAAACAAATAGCACAAGGGGTGGCTCTTTGAGCATCTTTTATGTATGTGGACCACCTTATAACACCGAAAATAAAATTTGAGACATTTTTTCCTTTTGCATACTTTTGCACATATATATATTTTTTTTCGGATATGCAATTTAATTCTCATTTGGTAGCTGCACACACTAACCGGACGACCGGGGTGGTAGCTCTTTCCTCCATGTGGTGGTAGTTTTCACACTCCTTTTAAGGATGTAACTCTTTCCACATCTTTCAAAGCATACGAGCATTTTATAATAATAATAACTCCCCCTCGCTTATGCAATCTCTTAATTGAAAGAACATGTGACAAATTTTAGTCCATAAGAGAATGACTATTCATCAAATTCAACACACACAACCGAGATAGGTTAAGCTCCTAGAGATTACACATGATTGCCTAAATTTGATGAATATAAGTATGAAGAATTCTCATAATAAATTATCTTCAAATATAATGAAAATAAAGTAAAATCGATAATTAATATGAGATTAATTAAGAGTGAATGAAAGTGAACCTATTGATATTCAATGCACTATTTAATGTTCTAATCATTCAAAGAATCTAAAAATCGTAACAATGAAAGCACCAAGATGTGTAATGCAATAAACAAGAGATATGCAATAGAAACCGATCAAAGCACTACACTAAGTCAAAAACAAATTAAGGTTTAAGACAAGGAAAGATATCACCTTTCCGAACCCAAACTTGTCGGATTGTTGGTTGTCTTGCTTTGTTGTATTTGGGCACCGATTGTTTTGACTTTTGATCAACCTTTGGTCTCACCATCGCATTCCGCTTTGGAGTAGTTGGTTGTTGTGGCTTTGACTTTTGGTTGACCTCGGGTACTCGACCTTTTGGATGTTGCTTTTGAAACCGTGGGAGTTGTCGAGTATTGGAAGATGCCGATAGATGCTTAGAAGATGCCACTTGAGTTTTCTTTTTATGGCATGTCTTCTTGATATGTCCTTTCTTTCCGCATCTATGGTATACTTTCTCTTTTACACTTGTTGAGACTTTGGGAAAAGAATTTTTTATCTTCTCAACAAATGTTCGCTCATATCCAAGTCCAAGTTTGCCTGTTTGACCCAATCCGAGCATATCATCAAGTTTCTTTGATCCGGAGGAGAATTTTTGTATGTCGGACTTGAGTTGATGGACTTGTTTGGTCAAAACTTGGTTGGAAGCAAAACTTTCCTTGTATTGAAGTTCTAGATAGCCAACCTTTTCTTGATTCAATTTGATCAATATCTCCGCTTGGTCAAGCTTCTCTTGGAGGATCTTATTGTTAGTCAACATATGTTCCCTTTCCTCCGCAAGAGCTTTAGATGACTCTTTCAATTTATTATTTTCTCCTTCAAGCTCAAGTAGACGTCTCCTTAGCTTCTTGTTAAGCTTAGCCATCTTTTTAGATTCACCAAGTAATTGATTGTAGGCTTCGGCTAAACTTTCATCGTCCGACTCCCCCTCACTTGTGCCATTTTCGCTTGATGTGTCTTGCACAGAAGAAGAGTCAAAAGGGTTAGAAATAATAGATGATAAACAAAAAGTAGAGGGAGAAGGAGAAACATGTGAAGAAAAAGCAATTGTATTATTGGTTTCTTCTTCACTAGAACTTGAATCATTTGAAGTAGAATCATCCCAAGTTCTAGCTTGTAGAGCCTTCTTGTTATAGGACTTCTTAGAGGGACAATCCGTGGCGATATGGCCATAGCCTCGGCATTTGTAACACCGGATTTCCCCTACAAACTCATCATTTTCTTTAGAAGACTTTCCAAGCTTCTTATCTTTAGAGGATTTAGAATGTGAAGATCCTTTTGAAGAAAATTTGGATGTAGATCGGTTTGACTTGTTCTTTCGGAAATTCCGACGAAATTTCTTCGTGAGACGCTCCAATTGATGTTCAAAATCGGCGAGCGAAATTTCTTCATCGGAATCCGAGTCGTCGTCTTCCTCGTTCGTAGATTTGAGTGCAATACCTGTACTTTTAGAGAAAGACTTGGAAGAAGATTGATTAGTAGGAAAAGTCATTTCATAAGTTTGTAAGGCACCTACTAATTCATCAACTTTCATATCATCCGGATGATTGATCGTTTCAATAGCCGCGACTTTCGCCCTAAAGCGCTCCGGAAGTGTTCGAAGGATTTTTCTAACAACCTTAGATTCGGGGATCTTCTCTCCCAAGTTAGCACATGTATTAATGATATCTTGGAGTCTAGTAAAATACTCAATAAAAGATTCATGCTCCTCCATTCGAATAGAATCAAATTGACTCGTAAGCATCTGGAGCTTTTGAACTTTTACTAGACTTGTACCCTCATGTGTAACTTGTAGGGTATCCCAAATCTCTTTTGCCGTTTCACACGCTGAGACGCGTGAAAACTCGGTTTGAGTTAGGGCATTAAATAAAGCATTTATTCCCTTGCCATTAAAAGAGGATAAATCAATTTCATCCTTCGACCACTTATTCCGTGGCTTAGGTACACTTGCGTTATTAACCACTTCGGTTGGATGTTTCCATCCAAGTTCAATGGTTTGCCATACTCGCTCATCAATTGCGATGAGGAAGGCTCTCATCCGGACTTTCCAATAAGTAGTTGGTTCCATCAAATAAAGGTGGCCTAAATATATTACCTCCTTCACCCATTATGAAAGATAAAGCCTAGATCCTGCTCTGATACCAATTGTAAGATAGGGGGTGCCCTAGGATCTATCTAGAGTATATCAATCATCTAGAGGGGGGTGAATAGGTGTATAAACAAAAATCACAAATCTCAATGCGATAAAGTAATGCGGAAAATAAAATCAGCACACCGAGATTTACGTGGGAAACTCCACCTTGGAGAAAAACCCACGGGACCAACACGCGAAAAAACAATCCACTAAGAGTAAAGAATTACAAGGTGATTACCGACTCCACGGACTTAACCTCTCCCTTCTCTTCAGCGGATCACGCGCACCAACGGGTTGTCCACGCCCCACGTCCGAATCCACGAACGCCACGTCCCGAATCCACGAGATGCCCAACTTCGAATCCACGAAGCCTTCAACACGTCGAATCCACGATGCCCACTCGAATCCACGAGCGCCAACGATTCGAATCCACGAACCGTCTTGATCACGCCGAATCCACGACGCCACTCTGTCCGGAGCAAAACAAATAACGTTGTTGATGGTTTATTGCTTAGAATATCATTGAAGATCTGTGGGAATAATCTCTAAGCAATCCTCAAATTGATTCTAAAAGAATATTAGAAATTAGGGCACCATGAATCAATTTGAGAGAAGCTTGATGTAGAAGATGAGGAAAACGGTCACCTACAAGCTTCTAGGGTTTCTGAAAGATAATCTATGCTTCACAACGTTTTAGAGACACCCCTACATCTTATTTATAGGTTGGAAGCAATCCGAAATAGATTAGGATTAAAAAACAGTTTTTGGAAAGGTTTGAAAGCAAACCAATTTCGACTAGGATTGAAAAACTGATTTTAGAAAGGTTTGGAACCAAATTAGGATTGCTAAGATATTTTAAGGAATATACCATCTTATTTACATGTTTGGGAGACATTAGAATCAAAGTAGGATTGAAAAAATAGAATTTCAGAAAAACTCGACGAGTTGAGGTCCGGATCGCGGGTATGGGGTCCGGACCTTGAAACTCTTCAGGCGTTTCATTGTCCGGACCTCAGCCATCAGGATCCGGACCCGGTCTACGAAACTGTCTGTCATGCTCACGGGTTCCGGACCTCAGCTTCCAGGGTCCGGACCCGGACAGCGAAACCATGAGTATGCGTACGGGTTCCGGACCTCAGCTTCCAGGGTCCGGACTCGGTCTGCGAACCAGCATAACCTGCTCACGGGTTCCGGACCTCATGTTCCAGGGTCCGGACCTCGTAGTATGAATTTTTCCGATTCGTTTATAAATCATTAAAAACCTATTCTAATGTCTTCCAAACACTTGTAAATATTTATAAATCATCATCAAGATTATTTAAACTTACCAAGCATCGTGAATTCATACGTGGAGTCTTCGAGTCTTTGTTCTTCGTCTTTTCTTCTTCGAACCTTCAAGACTCCGACTCACTTCACGAAATATGCCAATATAAAATCCGTAACACAGTAGCACATGTTAGCACAATATAACCAGATATGAATGACTAAGCTACTACAAGTAAGATAGCATATGCATCAATAGTAAATAACCACAAAAAAATATCCAATCACCATAGGCCACAGGGACGGATCCCTGGCACTGTCACCTCCTGCTCAACTATCGGCACATAACCTCCGCAGATGCACATGCCTCGAGGCTCACGGGTCGAAAACCGCGACCCTTTTCCGGAAAAGAACACCCTCCTGCGGTGGATCAGACCGCTGGTGTACGTGAAGTGCTAGAAGAGCTATGACGGTCGATGCAAAATGCTCAATCCACAGGACGGCAACCAGCCGAGAAAAGCAACGGGACCAAATCCAAGGATCGCTCGGAACAACAGGCGATCACCACCGGCCAACCAGGCCATCACAATAAATCATGCAAACAGTACTACTCTACTAATGACAAGCACACATAACTAGAGACAATAGGAGTCAAGTAAACTAATAACGAAATGCGAGAGAAGGGATAGAAAGGTAACATCGTAGTCCACTTAACCAACTCAGGATCGAAGTACCCACCTGAAGGTACGGAAGAGCCTAACACCGACGGCTCTCAGGGTGTCGACTGGACCTACGAAGCACTAACAGGGTCAAAACCCACCGAGTCAACACTAACATGCAGAATCTCAAAACCCGAAATCATCGGATCGTCCGGAAAACCCGCCGAGACGATCACGAACCCAAACAAAGCCCCAGAGGGGTACCAACAAGCAACCCCTGTCGCCCGCTGTCCCCAAACACACCACAGAAGGTGGTCGGACAGCGAACACACAACCGGGGTGCCACAAGCACTAACGTGCCCGAAGACGGCTTCCCGGGTTCCCGTAAAGTGCCGATTTGGCACCGAAACTCACCGTCGCTCATCCGCTGCCCTCAGAACTGTGGGACAGCAAATGAGGATAGCCAACAAGGCTATGCGACAAAGCCAGGTCGCCCACGGAACCAACCCCTGGGTCCCATGACCAAAACGTGCGTTACGCCGACAAATTGTCGGAAAACGCACCGAAAATCAAACCGGATTTCCGCGGGGGCACTACGAACATGGACAACTATTCCATAGGGCCTCAAGGGTCATGCCCTTGATGCCCACAACGTCACCACGCTGCCACAATAACAAACAAGCCCTAAACATGCATCCAAACACAATAACAAAGAATTAAACGGCCGTTAGAGCACTCCGCTCATCCGCACAACCCTCCGCGAGCACCAGCGGATAGGGGACGACGTAGCGGAGGCCGTGCTCATAGCCCCTCTGCGACAAGAACAGTCGCAGGCTCAAACGGTCCACAAAAACAGACCCTACAAGAAATAACAGGGCTCGACAATGCAGAAATAGCTACACGGAGTGACAAATCAGTCAACCGAGGTGAGCACGGCGATCAGCGCATTGCCGCGATCATCGTGCTCACCTCCCCGAGGATCGGGAGACAGCCAGAGGCTCAGATACGAGCGTGCAGCTCCAAGACAAGCAAGATCGAGCACGGCCGGAGTAAGCAAGCTCCGGCCGGCTTCCGGCGGCAAGGCAGCGCGCACGCGGCCACGGCTCGGGTGCGGGGGAGGCAGGGAAAAGGGGGCTCACCTCAACCGGCGGCAGGGAGCGGCGGCGGTGGCGCGGGGAGAGCGACAGCTCTCGGGTCGGCTAACCGCGACTAGGGCACGGCTGCTCCGGCAACGAACAGCGGCGGAGGCGGTCGGGACGGCGAGCACCGACTAGAGGACCTCGCAGGACGTCGGGAAGGGGGTAGCCGTGACAGGAACAGGCGGTGGCGACGGCGCGACGCTCTCGGCCGCGGCTGCAATAGTAGCCCGAGCGGCGGCACAAGCGGCCGCGGCGGCGCTCCGGCGGCATGGGGGCGGCCGGGAAGGCACGGGCCGGCGACGGCGGTCCTCCTAATGCCGGCGCGCGGCAGCATCGACGACGGGAGGCGGCGGCTGCTCAGATCCACAACGAGTTGCCCGCACCAGTAGCAGCAGCGAGGCACGGCGGCGCGCGGTGGCAGCGCAAGGCCGGAGGAAGGCTGCCGGCGTTGGGGCACCTTCTAGAGGGAGACCCACACGAAGGGGAGGTCCACCCAGGGTCTCGGCCAAAAACAGAGAGAAGAAGAAGAAGAAAAGGAGAAGAAAGAGAGAGAGGAAGCTCCGGCCGGCCAAGGACAGGCCGGCGGCGGCGGCGGCGCTCGGGGATGGAACAGGAGGAGGAGGGAAGGTCGGCTGAGGGTAGGGCACAAGGAATTAGGGTTAGGGTTCCAACAACACACACGAAACACATATATATGTTGGCCTAGTGGCCCTAATCATTCTTTAGATTTTGATGATAACAAATAATTGAACTAATCTTTTATCTTGAGTTTTGTGTTTAGACTTCTCTATCTTCAATTGGACTCAAGATGGGCAATCCTCTAGCACTAAGCTTCACCACTTGAAGCTACCTTGTCAAGTAGATAAATTATCTCTCTACTCAATCTTTTAACATTGTGCTTTAAAGATTAAAGTAAGAAATATCGAGCTATATTTTAACTTACTCTTTTTATCATCTAAAGCACATGGGACTTCAAACAATATTCAAAAACTTCTCAAAAACTGTTTTCTGTCAAGTTTGTGTTTTGGACTCTGTTCTGGGCGCCCACAAACTTCTGGAGGCCCAAAAGTTCCTGATCAGCAATTTCGGCGCGCGTGGTCTGACAGTGTAAGAAAAGTTGACGTGCATGTTCTGGGCGCCCGCAAACTTCTGCAGGCCCGAAAGTTATGCTCAGGTTTTGTGGATCCTGTCTGTTTGCTGTTTGGGTGGTCCAGAAACTTCTTCACCTGATCTGGGCGCCCACAAGTTAACTTCTGGAGGATCGAAAGTTCTGCTCAGAGAAAACGACGCGCATGGTCTGACAGTGTCGGAAAAGTTGACGCGCATGTTCTGGGCGCCCACAAACTTCTGGAGGCCCAAAAGTTCTGCTCAGAGAAAACGGCGCGCGTGGTCTGACAGTGTCAGAAAAGTTGACGCGCATGTTCTGGGCGCCCACAAACTTCTGAAGGCCCAAAAATTCTGCTCAGAGAAAACAGCGCGCGTGGTCTGACAGTGTCAGAAAAGTCGACGCGCATGTTCTGGGCGCCCACAAACTTCTGGAGGCCCAAAAGTTCTGCTCAGAGAAAACGGCGCGCGTGGTCTGACAGTGTCAGAAAAGTCGACGCGCATGTTCTGGGCGCCCACAAACTTCTGGAGGCCCAAAAGTTCTGCTCAGAGAAAACGGCGCGCGTGGTCTGACAGTGTTAGAAAAGTCGACGCGCATGTTCTGGGCGCCCACAAACTTCTGGAGGCCCAAAAGTTCTGCTCAGAGAAAACGGCGCGCGTGGTCTGACAGTGTCAGGAAAACCGACGCACATGTTCTGGGCGCCCACAAATTTCTGGAGGCCCGAATGTACGGATCCAGAAAAGCGGCGCACGGGTCTGACAGGCCGCTGGATGTGCAGTGCGCGTGATCTGGGCGCCCACAATTTCTGGAGGCTCGAATGTACGGATCCAGAAAAGCGGCGCACGGGTCTGACAGGCCGCTGGTTGTGCAGTGCGCGTGCTCAACATCTGGGTGCCCGAAAGTCATGTTTAGGGCGCCCGAAAGTGCAACGGTCTGGAGCAGCTGAGGCTATAAATTGATGGTCTTGAGGCCTTTCTCAGCAGGGATTTTGAAGTCCAATTGAGCTTATATACTTCAGCATTTTTAATACTCTTAGCCCTCAATCCTCTCTCTAAACTTGAGTGTAATTGATAGTGAGATATCATCTTGTAAAAGAGAGAAAAGAAAAGAGTTGAAGCTTGAAAGTGTAACCTTCTTGAGAGAAGAATGTGTTGGTGTGAAGGCTAGGTGCTTGCCCGCAAAAGTATCGTTTAGTGGAGATCCAACGTTCTCTTGTGTTGAGAAGTTGGCAGGGATGTAGGCAAAGTGCCGAACCTCGAAACAAATCGATTGTGTGCTTCTTGAGTTTGCATTTCTCTAACTCCTCACTTTCTCTCCCTTTATTTGTTTCGAGTTTTTAAATTACTTGATTATTTAACATTTTATTTTAGAAACCTAATTCACCCCCCCCCCTCTTAGGTTGTCATTTTGATCCTCAATATATACAAGGTACAATTGCAGGAAAGCCCACCCAAACCCTAATATTGCATCCTAGGCCCTCTTCAGCGCGTGCAAAATGTGTCGACACCCCTCCACATCCGTTCTCGCGCAATTCGACGCATAAAATATGGACCATTTTGCGAAAAGATCAAAAATTGGACTTTCGACCCCTCGACGATGATATCGCGATATCTCGCGATCCGATGGTCCGATTCAAGAACTGATCACGCCATCGCGATCAGCACAGCCGGAACGTCGAACTCATGATTTTGGATCTCCTGGAATGGTCGCCGATTCGCGACAAAACCCATCCCCTCACGATCAACCAAAACACCAAACAAACCAATAAACGCCTTAACATCCCCCGACAAGCAAAACCACCACTAAAGTCTCTCAGCACAGACTGTCACTCACAGGTAGGCCTCTACTCACGAAGTTTCATGCAAAACGGGGCACCAAACATTTCTAAAAAGCAAGAACAACAAGGAATAAAAACCTTTTCACTGATAAAAATCCATTTTTCACAAAAACCGTGCATCAAATGCAAAATCTGTCAACACCATTGTTCCAGAATAGTCGAGACATTGGAAACGAGATATTGGAACGCCTGAATCGGAGTTTGATTCGCGTCCGAAGCCCTTCTCTCCTCTCGGTCCATTCCGGAAACGCCGGTTACTATTCATTTTAAGTGATATATAAAAATCGCGTAAAAACTTTGTTTTAAATCATTTTTCACTGAAATCTGACGGGCAAGTTTAAAATTATAAAACACATGATAACATTAGAAAAGATGTCAAACAATCATAGAAGAGGAGGGAAGGTCGGCTGAGGGTAGGGCACAAGGAATTAGGTTTAGGGTTCCAACAACACACACGAAACACATATATATACAAGGTACAATTGCAGGAAAGCCCACCCAAACCCTAATATTACATCCTAGGCCCTCTGCAGCGCATGCAAAACGTGTCGACACCCCTCCACATCCGTTCTCGCGCAATTCGGCGCATAAAATATGGACCATTTTGCGAAAAGATCAAAAATTGGACTTTCGACCTCTCGACGATGATATTGCGATATCTCGCGATCCGACGGTCCGATTCACGAACGGATCGTGCCATCCCTATCAGCACAGCTGGAACGTCAAACTCATGATTTTGGATCTCCAGGAATGGTTGCCGATTCGCGACAAAACCCATCCCCTCATGATCAACCAAAACACCAAATCAACCAATAAACTCCTTAACATCCCCCGACAAGCAAAACCACCACTAAAGTCTCTCAGCACAGACTGTCACTCACAGGTAGGCCTCTACTCACGAAGTTTCATGCAAAACGGGGCACCAAACATTTCTAAAAAGCAAGAACAATAAGGAATAAAACCTTCTCAGTGATAAAAATCCATTTTTCACAAAAACCGTGCATCAAATGCAAAGACTGTCAACACCATTGGTTCCAAAATAGTCGAGACATTGAAAACGAGCTATTGGAACGCCTGAATCGGAGTTTGATTCGCGTCCGAAAACCTTCTCTCCTCTCAGTCCATTAGAAATAAACTTAGCTGGAAATGTAAATTAACTAGGATTCGAACTTGGGACCTCGGATACCAACCATCAAGCCCTTTGCCACTTGCGGTAGGGACGGTCAGTAAAACAGGTACTTTTTTGCATTCCAAATAAGATAAAAAGTTTTCATGCCGGACAAATTAGATTTTGTAGAGTATTTATAATTTAAGTATATGAGATAATCTACGATATTTGGTCAACTTCTTATCTCAGAACTCTTTTATTTTACTTTTTTGCTTGAATTTTCATATGAAAATATGAAAATATTAGATCATAAGGAAATATTAAAATAATTGGAGATGCTGTGCTTCAGAGTATTGCATGGCCTTCAACTTCTGTAAGTAAATTATTGCTTTATTTAATTTTTTTCACCAATTAAAATTTAGCATTAGTATGACTTATAATTTGTTTTTATTTTTGCAGGCCGAGTACATTCGAAAGTGAATGATGTTGAAGCATTACTAGCACGCTTCTAGAAGAATTTATTTTATGATCTTACTTTTTGGTCACTATTAATAAACCACTTAGTTAATTTGGAGCATTTGTTATGTTGATGTTCATAAATGATTGAATTAATTGATGGTACTTTTGAATTGTATGAAATATAATGGTTCAAATTTTACATTGGTTAATCATATTGGTGACTATATGTGAATGATCGATGATGTCTCAATGTGTATGTCTTGATGATATGTGTGTATTGTCTATTTTGTATTTTTATAGAGATTGAAACTTATCTATTTAGAAATTTTAATGTGAAAGATAATTACTATTCTACTATAGTGGTAATTGTATTTGTAACTTACTATATATAGTTTGAAGCTACACTTAATAAAAAATTATAAAAATTTAATTGAATTATCAAATTAAATTTAGCTAATTAATAGAGGTAATAGACTAATTAGTTAATTTGAATTACAATAGATAATTAAAAGTCACTTAATATTTTATTTATTAATAGTGATAAAAAAAAGTTATCACTATAAAATCGATGAACTTGACAAATTTCAAATGTATAGTAGCGGTTAAAGAATTGTCACTTTTTATTTGAATTAATAGAGGCAGTTGAAAATTTATCGCTAAATATTTATAAAATTAACGAATTTTAGGTTTATAGTAGCAATTGTCAAACCACTGCAATATTAAAGGAAAACTGCCACTATATGTTAGCGGCATTTTGCTATGGTTGCTAAATCAAATTGCGACCCATTTATAAGTGGCAGTTTTAAAACCGTCGCTACAACTGTCGCTGTTGCTTATAGCGACAATATTTTGCTCTTTAGTGGCAGTTTTATAACTGCCACTATATAGCTTATTTCTTGTAGTGTTGAAACCTTTAAAAAAGGAGGAGAGATTTTGGAACTTAGACGCTTGAACAAAGGGGGAGAGATTTTGATATTTTTACTACTAACTTTGTTCGTGGAGAAATTTTTTTGCAGGTCTTTGACGACTTCATGACTCCATGTATGTCTAAGACATAGAGTTTGTTTTAGGAGTTACAAAATTATAATTTCGATTTAATTTGGATCTTTCACGCGAAAAGTTCATTATTTTGGTAATGGCAATGAATTTCATTTTTTTTAGAGATGAGCATTGTGAGTGTTTTATATATTTTTGAGTTTTGACACGAAATTACCAAAGGGGGAGATTGTTACGAATTTTATATTGGCATATTTCATGAAGTAAGTCGGAGTCTTGAAGGTTCAAAGAAGAAAAGACAAAGATTGAAGACTCGAAAACTCAATGTATGAATTCACGATGCTTGGTAAGTTTAAATGATATTGATGGTGATTAATGATCATTTACAAGTGTTTGAAAGATATTAGAATAGATAAAAATTAATTTAAAATATAAAAATTGAGTTTTTCAATTTTTAGGATCCGGACCCTGAGGTGAGGTCCGGACCCCGTACGCCTCTTTTGCTGTCACGTAGGGAAGGTCCGGACCCTGAGGCCTGAGGTCCGAACTATGAAATGCTGGAGAGTTTCAGAGTCCGGACCCCACATCCAAGTTCCGGACCCCGACCCGTCGTGATTTTTTGAAAACGTATTTTTCAATCCTACTATGATTCTAATGTCTCCTAAACCTATAAATAAGATGTGGGGGTGTCTCTAAAATATGGTTAAGCATATTTTATCTTTTAGAAATTCTAGAAACTTGTAGGTAGTCGTTTTCCTCATCTTCTACAATAAACTTCTCTCAAATTGATTCATGGTGCCCTAGATCTTTAATCTTCTTCTAGAATCAATTTGAGAATTGCTTAGAGATTATTTCCACAGATCTTCAATGGTATTCTAAGCAATAAATCATCACTGACTTTATTGTTCTTACTCCGGACGGAGTGCGCTTGTGAATTCGAGTGGGCGTCGTGGATTCGACGTGATCAAGGCTTCGTGGATTTGAAGTGTGGACGTCTCGTGGATTCGGGACACAGGGTTCATGGATTCGAACGTGGGGCGTGGACAACCCGTTGGTGTGCGCGAGATCCGTACGAGATAAAGGAGATGTTAAGTCCGTAGAGTCGGTAATCACCTTATAATCTTTTATTCTTAGTGGATTATTATGGCGTGTTGGTCCCGAAGATTTTTTTACTCCTATTTGGAGTTTTCCCACGTAGTGTGCTATTTTTATTTTTCGCACTTATTTTATTACATCGAGAATTGTGGTTTGGCCGTTATACCTATTCACCCCCCTCTAGGTATTGATAGTATCTAGATAGATCCTAGGCTCCCCCGTAACTTACAAATTATGTTATTTCCAAAAATGGGCTTGGGTTGAAATCAATAGTTTTTTTTCATATATAATTAAAAATTATAAAATTTGGAATAATTTTCTTAAAAACTTATCTAAAATTTATTTAATAATTAAATAACTATACATACTTTATTAAAACAATACTAAAAAAATTTAAAATAAAATATAAAGTTAAAATACATTTTTAAAATATAAAAAATGGTTGGCCTGATTCGTCTCTTGCAATTTGGGCGGTGCAAGCACAACATGATCCGCATCAGACTCTTACTTATAGTGCTTTTGAAATAGATACATAAATGCAAAATGTAGTTTTAAATTTTCTAATATAAGTTAGTGTATTTATAAAAGTTTCGGCAGAATATTTCATCAAGTAACTAAATAGTTTGTGAAATTATGGAATATTCAATCAGAATATTACAAATGCTATTAAAATTAGAACGTAAAATTAAAATTTAAAAAACTTTTATATTATTTTAAAAAATATTGTACAATGTTTAGATGGTTCGGAAATAAGTTGAGCTAATGAGGTAATCTTTCATACAAGCATCACAAGTCTTTTACTCATATGGTTCGGAAATAAGTTATTCTTAATTGTTTCTTGTATAGATACAATTTTTGACATAAAACAAGAACTAGACCAACTTTGCAATTAGATGAGAATTGAGTTATTACCTGAAACAAAAAAATAACATTTAAATATATTGCTAGACTAGAATAGTGGGAACAATAGTAATTATAGCTTTAAAATAAAAATATTTTACTAAATTAATTAACAAAAAAAATATTAATTAAATAATAATTTAATAAATTAATTAATTAGTTAACCATGAATGTTGTTAGATAGCCATAAACGTTTATGAACAAATTAATTAAAAATATTATTTAACCATTAATTAATTTACTATGAGTACTATTAATTAATAAATTAATTAACCATAAATAATTAGATAAATCAATAAATTATAAATTAATTTAATAATTTTTAATAATTTAATAAATTAATTTAAAAGTTAATAAATTAATTATTTAAATATATTTATATAATTAGTTAGATGATTAGCTGAGAAAAATAATTGGATTAGTCAAAATATTAATTGATTAATCAGTATAACTATTAGCTATTGCATAAACGTGGTAAATAATTATTTTTTTGATTAGGTAATTAACTATAAAAAAATAAATTAATTGCTTAAATGGTTAATTAAATATATATTAGAGTAATAAATCAATAGTTAATTATTTATCTACTTAATTAGTGTATAAATTAATATATAATATATTAATTTATAAAATATTATTAATTAGCAGAGGTTTAAGGGGAGGAATTGTTATTTCATTTTTGTATGGAACAACAATTCCATTCTCTTAATGGATTATCCTAAAATAACCTATTAGGATAGATTTTTTTTTTCTTTTTTCTTCGTGCATGAACAAGGTGGCGAATAAGACCCTTATTCCCCTTATTTTTCCCTGTACTTAAACCAAACACTACTATATTGAGTAATAACTAAGTTTATTCGAGTTTATTATAATATCTAAAAAAGCAGGCTTTCTTACTCAAACATAGATATTAACTGCGAAATAAGTCAAGAAAAGAAGGAAACAACCAAAAAGATAGGAATGGCAATAGGGCGAGGCGGGTCCCCGCAATTTTTTAGAATCCCTAGTCCTGCCAAATCCCTATGGACAGGAAAAAAAATTTCCTCTATCATGTCCCCGCAGGCATCTCTGTCACCGCAGGGACACCGCAGACTTTTTAAAAAAAAAATATTGTGAATTCCCTTTTTTTTTTAACTCCTAATTTTGGTGTCTTCTCCTCTTCTCATCTATAAACATATATTAATCCCTAATACTTTTGGCCGAGGTGGCACAACCTCCTTCATTTGGCAAGAGGTGTGGGACCCTTTTTTTTTAACTCCTAATTGTGATGTCTTCTCCTCTTCTCATTTAGCAAGAGGTGTGAGATCTATTTTTTTCTTCTTCTTTTTTTTTTTAACTTCGAACTTTGGTGTGTCTTCTCATCTTCTCAACGTCCGCTGCTTCACCTCCCCCAGCCCCTTTTTTTCTTTCCCTAGCTCACGCGTCTTTTCCTCTTCTCTACCATCTGTTTCTCCCTAACTCCCACAAACCAACCTCCTCTCTTTCTTTGTAGAGTTTTTTAGAACCCGTACAAAATGTTTCAGTGGCGTGGTCATAGCGGTAGCGAAGACGATGAACGCGATGGCGGCGGAGACTAAGACGGTGGCGGCGGTGGAGGCATGGCAATGACAGTGCAGATCGAGGCGGCGGCAGAGTAATGGCGAGCCTCGCCCTCTTAGAGACCAATATCAAGTGAGAGTTCCTCGATCTTTTTTTTTTCTCTCTCTTTTTATTTTGCATTTTTTCATCTATTTTAACCCATTTTACAGCATTTTTTTTTATTATTTGGTTGTTTCTGTTTAAAGTGAGTTGGATTTGATTAAAAATCTAATACTTCGATAATACCTGCCGGCCGCATTGTGCGGATAACTACACTAGTATTATATTATTTTGCAAGGTAGGGAGTAGTAGCCTTGCCTTTGCCCCCGCCCCCGTTGTCGCCCCTATCCCTATCCCTGTCCCTGTCCCCGCTCCTGCAAGCGGGAAAAAAAAAATCGTCCCTGTCCCTACCTCACGAGAACAAAATTCTCCTCATTCCCGCCCATTTGGAGTGAATTCCTAGTGGTACCCCAGAGAAAATTGTTGTCGCTAGAAAATACTAAGCTCAACGTTTGTATTGGTGAAGTTTACAATTTTTTTTTTTCGAAAATTGAGATCTTTGTCCTCTTGCACCCGTATGTCACGTAGACGGTCCCATTTGCCCCTCAAACTCCGGAAAGGTCTAAAAATATCTCAGTTATACTATATCATTCATGTCGTTAGCCAATCAAAATGTGTTCCTAAAATTTATCCATAATAGAAAATATCTTTTAAAAATAATTTTATTGTACTTTTATTTCTAAACGACGAATTTTATTGGTTTGGGATATAGACGAAGTCATGTAAGTGTGCCTTGTCATTATGAAATCTCAATGATCGGTTTATTTAGATAAAAAACACTAGGTATTGTCTTTTTGCAAACTTTATTTATTTATTTTTTATTTTTTTGTCCAGAAGATGTTTTAGTAAGCTTTTTATATAGGGTAAATTTCTGTTAGATCTCCGTTAATTTGGCGCACTTTTAATTTGCGACTGTACTTTACTGTCTTGTAATTTTATTTTTGTTTCACCTTAAAAATATGAAATTGGATCACAATATACTGCATTTGCACACAGGAGACTGATTATATTTTACCATCCTATAAATTGTACATTAATAACTGCTCAGTGGGTCTTAAATTGTTACTCTTGGTTATCCTAATTTAAACAACAAGTTCTTATAGTATGATAAAAATAAAAGTGAAATATAGTAAAATACAACTTTCCAAACTATGGATGACAAAGTGAACATATGTATATATGTACGGAAATATGTACAAAAACCCCACACTTAGCACGTTTGCAAATTTGCTACCTAAATTTTTAATTTTAGCGATTTGATTTTCAAAACTTCATTAAATACTTTAATGGGCTTCACTATTAAGCAAAGCTACTAATTGAATAGCTGTTTTGTTGGCATGTCTTGTGTATAGTTTTTCAAATCTTTAAAACCCAAAGAAATTTATTTTTCTCTTCTAGTGGTAATCATTAATTACTTGTGGTTTGAAGTTTTGCAAGATTATGTGCAATACAAAGAACCGAAACGGTTGTAAAATTAGTAAATTCGATTACAGAGATAGTCTATTGAATTATTGTGACGCCCCAACTTCCCAGGGGGTCACCCATCCTAGGACTACTCCCATCCTAGCACGCTTAACTCTCTCAACCTCTTCGGCCTTGCCACCGCCGAAAATGCTTAAGCCGGGTTGAGAGTTTAGCCCTATTATATCTCATATATAGGACTAATCTGGGGTCTCACAATCTCCCCCCCTTTAAGCCCTGACGTCCTCGTCAGGCTCAGACTCACAAGTACCAGGCGATGTGAGACGTCTCGCTAGCCTAAACCGGGGGAGCCGCGCTCTACCCATAAACCCTGGGGAGCCATGCTCTACCCATAACTACACCTGGCTCAGCCGAGACTCATCTCACACTTCCGGCTGGTAATTGGCTCTGATACCATCTTAATCTGTCACGCCCCGGGCTAGTTTAGATGCGGAAAACGGGTCAATTTTTTTTTTTTTTTTTTTTTTGAAAGCCTAGCCCGCGCAGTGAACAGACCCGCCACAAATACAGGCACCTCTGTCTATACGGACAGAGTCTCCCCTGTATTTGCACGGCGTACCAACATCATACAACAGGATCACAATCACACTTGCATTCACAATAATCCACAAGATACAACATAGAATATATTTGCATTCCGCCATCCCTACATGCCTCTAAGCACTCCTTAAGCGAAGGATGATGCAATGCACAGTACAACAAACATCCTATCAAAATTGCTTTCCACTCGAAAGCTTTGTTTTCGAATTCTAATAAGCATTAAATCAAAATCACGAAAAACCTTTTAAAACTGTTCCAACACGGAACTTCATTTTGAAATCCAGCTACCACGATGGGTAGACACCCACACGATAAAACACAAGTCAAATGCTGATAATAGAAACTAAAATCCAATCTCATGCGTAATAAGTCATCATCTTATAGATTCATCATTAATCAGGCATAAATCATGATCATCTAACTGAACCATTTCTTTATCTAACTACTAATGCAGATAAAAGAAACATAACCAGGGTGATGACCGCTAATGCAGTCTAGCTAGATCGTCCTCGCGTCGAACCCACGAACTGAACTCCCCACCAGAGCTACCTGAAAAATGGTGGTGGGGGGGATGAGAACATGTAAACATGTCTCTCCCTCCCAGTGGGTACCGCAAGCCGACGAAGGCAAGCGTACACACCGATAACCAGGAGATAGATAGATATAACAATACAGTAGCCATGAAAGAAGGGAAACAAGGTACAACTGCACTAGTGCTACTGTAAATGACATGCATCAATAAATGAATACAGCAAATATACCCAATCTAGCCAGTCCGCAGACCTCAGGCTCATGCCACTCCTACTCTGCCAGCATATAAGTGCCCAACTGAGCTCACGGGTCGGACGTACGACCACTTTTCCGGAAAAGAACACCCTCTTGCGGGGATCAGCCGCTGGTGTTCGCGAAATGCGCAAGAGTAATGGCGATCAATGCAAGTATGACCAATAAATGTTGGCAAACAGCCAATAATCCACCCCTCCGGGTATACCGACCGTATAGGCATCAGACAACCGTGTCAAGAAACCGACCAAGAAGGTCACGAGAAAATCATCTCAGATACAGATGTAATCATATCTACTCTACTGCTAGAACAAGTAAAGAATGCAAGTAGAGATCACAAGGTGCTAGCTCACTATCACATGCATATATGTATACGAAGTATAAAAAGGGAGAGTGGAAGGAACGTCACCGAGCATGCACCACTAAACCAACTTCGGATCGAAGTACCCACCTGTGCGAATATCGCGTCTGTCTCCCGACTGTGGAGGATCGTCAACCGGACCTACGGAGGGTCCACCGGGTTAGTATCTAACCCACATATAAGAAATGCTAACTCACAAGCCCACACACGATCCCACGGGAATCGGTTTCCCAAAGCTGATTACCGTAACTCGCCGGAAGTCCCAAAATCATACCGGGACTCCGCCGGGACTCACGGAGTGTCCCGAAACTCACCGACTCATGCCACGAGTCAACCACTGCCCCAAAACACATCCCTTTGGGGTGTTTGGGCAGCAAGCACAAGATCGAACATCGGAACGATCATCGTCGGACAATCGTTCCGATCCGGGTTCCCGTAAGTGTCGATTTCGACACCGGGACCCACTGTCTCTCACTGGACGTCTCTGAACATTCGAGACGGTCCCCACGAGCAGCCAACAAGGCTCAGCGACCACTCTACGATAATCGATCGGCATTGGATAATTTACGAGCCGAATACCACGCTTCGCCGACGGATTTCGTCAGGAAACGCTCCGAAAATCCACTTTCGGACAAACGAAGGACAGCGGACCTTGGACAATCAGTCCACAGGTCACACGTAGTTCCTACATACTGCCCACAGGAACCACGCCATGTAAAATTACATAAAAGCCCTCAACATTCCATAAAATCACATTACTTTATGTGATTTAACGAACATTATGGGTCGTTACGACAAACTGAGGGTATTCGGGGTCAGCCGAGACACACACTGATAGGTCTCGACATGCCGGAGGCCGTGCTCACACTTCGGAGCACAACCGGACACTGTGGAGCGTGCGGGTGTGACGCGAACTTCAGCGAACTATGCGCACAGCACGATTATCGCGCTTATTCCGCGGATCCGGGAGGTGCTGACCACAATGGAGGTGAGCATCACGCTCAGCACTTACTGACGATCGCCGTGCTCACCTCCAGAGGCATCGGGACAGCCTCGGGATCATCGGAATGTCAACCCAAACCTAAAACAGTGTGCAGTCTGCATTCAACAAGGCTTACCGGGCTGAGGGAGCTAGGGCACGGCCGGCGGCGGCACGGCGGCGGGAGTGCCGGCGGGAGGCAGGTGCGGCCGACCGGTGGAGGTCGCCGCACACAGTAGCCGGCGGCGGGAGGCGGCCAGAGGCGGTGGCGGTGATGCCCTAGCTCGGGCGGAGCCCTAGGCCGAGCCTTCGTCTCCCGGCGGGCGGCGGCTCTGGCGGCGGTCCCGTCGGCAGACGACGGATGCGGGAGGGTCAGGGGGGCCGATGCTCCGGTTGGTCGACGGTGGAGGGCGGCGGTGGTGATGTTAATCCAACCCGCTCCCGCACAGATTTCGGGCTCGAGCTCGGGTGGTTCCAGCGGCCACGGCCGACGTCGGGGCACCTCGAGGCGGCGGCGGTGGGTCGCCTGAGGTAGGAGGAGGGTGGCCCGACAGGTCCCGAGCGGTGGCGACGCGCGGGAAAGAGGCCGAGCTCCCCACGGCCAGATCTGCACCAAGGTTGGTGCAGATCGGTTCCGGCGGTCGCGGCGGCGTGCAGGGGTGGCGGCGGCGGTTGGCCGGCCGGGGCTCAGTCGCCGGCGGCGGGGAGGCACGCGGCGCACTCACAGGGATGAGGGAGGTCGGCTGGGGTTCTAGGGTGTCGAATGGTGGCTAGGGTTAGGGTTTGTGTAGAGGAAACCCTAAGACCACCAATATATATAGGTTGGCAAATCGCAATTTAGCCCACCAACACCAACTATTTTTAGTTGAGTCCCTCACAGCGAGTGTATTATGCGCGTAAGTACCTCCAGGTCCAATGTCGTGCAGTTTGGTACATAAAATATAGGGATTCCTCTTGAAATACCAAAAGTGACATTTTAACCCTTCCTCGGAAAACGTGCTATATCTTACGATCCGTCCGTCAGATTTCCGAACGGATTGCGCCAGCGCGATGAGCACTGCCGAGGCATCGAACTCACGATTTTGTTTCGTTCGAGTTAATTGCCGATTTGCAGATCAATAGACCCCTTTACCGTTCATATTTTTAATTACAATTTGGTCCCTCAACCACCAAGTAGGCTTTTCTCGAAAACCGTGCGTCAGATCCAAATTCCGTCAGTGCCATCGAGTCCAGAATAATCGGACAGTCGAAAATGAGCTATTGGACCACTATGAACGGAGTCCGATACATTCCGAAAGCCAACTTTAATCATCGGCCTATCCGGAAAACCAGAGTTACTATTCACTTAAGTGAATTTTCAAGATCGCGTAACTCTTTCATTTTAACTCATTTTCTTCCGAAACTTGACGAGTGATTATGTAATTAAAATACACACATAAACATCGTCAACGGAGAGTTAAATTAAATATGAGGAAAATCTCGGTTCTTACATCATTCCCCCCTTAAAAGAAGTTTCGTCCCCGAAACTTGATTATATTTACTCCTCGAATAATTGTGGATAATATTTCCACATAATCGATTCAAGTTCCCGTAATGCTTCGCGTTCTTCATGATTAGCATATTGAACTAGCATACGAAATGCTCCGGTTCCGCAGTTGTTTCTCCTCACGTGCCAATATTCGCGTCGGAGCCTCATCGTAGGTCAGATCCTCCCGAAGCTGAATAGTCGTCAGACTGCTGACATGGGACGGATCAGAACTACGCTTCCGAAGTATGGACACGTGGAAGCCATCATGTACTTGGGCGAGACTCGGAAGTAGAGCCAATTTGTACGCCACCGGACCAACGCGCTCCTAGATTTCAAACGGTCCCACATATCTCGGGCTAAGCTTGCCCCTCAAATCGAACCGTTTGATCCCTCTGGACGGTGAAACCTTGAGCAGAACATGCTCGCCGACCTGAAATTCCAGGTCACAACGCCGATGGTCCGCGTAGCTCTTATGCCGACTCTGTGCAGTCAATAATCACTCTCTAGCAATGCGAATCTTTGTCTCTGCGTCCACCACCAAGTCCGGCCCGATCACGCGGCGTTCTCCGATGTCATCCTAACTGATAGGGGACCGACATCGACGCCCATATAAAGCCTCGTACGGTGCCATCCCAATGCTCGCCTGATGACTGTTGTTATAGGCCAACTCCACAAGTGACTGGTACTTGAACCACCCGTCACCATCATCCAGGACGCATGCACGAAGCATATCCTCTAGAGTCTGAATAACTCGCTCAGACTGTCTGTCGCTCTGGGGATGGAAAGCCGTATTGAAGTTCAGCTTCGTATCCAAAGCTTGCTGTACACTCTTCCAAAACTGGGACAATAATTCTTCACTCAGAAACTCAAGGTCCACCTAAATCTGGTCCACGTAGTAGTAACTAACTCAACTACGTCAAAGGTTCATGCAGGAAAAATTCCGGGACAATACCATAAGTCTGGAGTATGTTTTCGGAGTCCGAAACGACGCACTCCAACAAACAACGTCAACCTGCTCACAACGAGCGAAACCATATCGTTGTCCTAACTCCTGCATCAATAACATTCACCTCGGAGACCACAGTCTCCCACCAGTTTGTAATACAAACGGATCGAAGTCAAACCTTCAGCATCGATACCCACTTGCGGTATTCGACACTCCTATGTCTAAGATCTAACCCGTCCGCCTAGACCAAAAGGTCTAAGGCTACCTCAATCAGTTGAGCTCGACAAGTAAGCCTACATCCAAGTACATGTGATTCGAAAATTGACCGGTTTGTAGATGACCCATTTTCCGCATCTAAACTAGCCCGGGGCGTGACAGATTAAGATGGTATCAGAGCATGAACAATCACAACTACATTCACAACCTATCTAACTGAACCACTGGTTAGGATGACCTTAGGAAGACCTAAGGTTATAAGCATGTGAGAGCAAGGGGTTGTGGGATTGAGTCCCGATAAGTTGGTCGAGTTTTATTAACTCGAGGTTTATTGTTGTTTCGTTACCCCGTGTTTATTTTGCAGTTGCGGTGCAGACTTGTGTCTCTACTGGGAGTGGTGGCGGATTACCAGACAGGTATCTAGTGGTAGGGTGATGTGCACCTGGTAAAACCACTCGGGACAGATGTTGATATTGAGGTTCCAGGCAGTGCATCTGCTGGGCCTTAGCTGACGGTTGAGCCGTGTTTATCAGGCCCCACTTCCCAGGTAGAGCACAAGGTCCACTGCGGGTATCTCTATGGAGACGATACATTGTGCGGCTACCGTCGCAACCGTTTCTGGAACTGTGCGAGTACAACTCGAGGATTGAAATGCAATCGCTTGGGCAACTGCTGTACGGATATTGTTTCCTAAGGCATTTGTATTGCGTGGGCTGCTAGTGTGCGGCCCGAGGTTTGTTTGCCGACCGCTCGTGCGGTTGTGGTATGAGTAGAGCTTCTTGAGCTTTAGCGGGTAGGACCGTGGTGCCTACCCCATCTCTCTATTCTCTAGTGGTGGAATGAGTCACCGAGAGAAAAGCGAACCCAAGTATGGATAGTTGAAATAATTTAGTGGTAGTTTATGGGGTTTTCCCCTTTTATCTGATAAGTAAGTTGTTAGATCGACCCCGATCTTTAGATTGATTGGAGTGTATCGAGGTTGTTATTGGATTCTTTATTGAGTTTCAGACAAGGTAGTAGTTTTCGTGTGAGTATATGGGCGAGAATACGCCTAACTCATGAGACTGAAGTTTGTTCATGTTGAAAAGCGAGCTCAGAAGATCATTCTCGCTTGAGTGATGTTTAGATATCTTGTCAGTGGATTTATCAGTACAGTCGTTTAGATCTCCTTATGATCTTTGCGCCTATTGGCGTAAGCCAGGATTGGTTTTGACTTAGTTTCAACGTCGGATTTTTAGGAAGTACGCGTAGTGTGAGGAGATCCCAACACCTAAATCAGTATGGTATGGGATGACACATGGCGTATGTATGCTTATGGCATAGAGGATGATGCTCGATAGGATAATTGGAAAACCCTAAGGGTAAGTTGTGGTGTTTGATGAGGCTCAAAAATCGAGTTGTTATCACCTTTAGCTTGTGTAGTTGGCGACTCTATGTTGCAGATAGTTTCTTTTCCTATTGTTGGAGCCATAGAACTCCTAGGGAGTTGGCTCAATGGCTAGTCCAATCTCGGTGATCGACGTTCGTAGTCGATATTGATTAGTGTCGTGGTGCACTCTTGTGCAGCATGGTGATATTGGACGATTTCGTGCTGGTGTCACTTCTCCAACATGGTGTTGGAGATGGATCTACGGTATTTCGCTTTCCTTTTGGTAAATGCGTTGGCTGCAGACAACGTATTGTCAAAAGTCAGGATGAAATGCCCTACCCCTTTTGGGAGTATTTGGATTGGGATATTGTGTTTCCCGTGTAGACAACCTTTATGGATGATCTCATGCAAAGGTTAGAGTCGTGGTCATCTCCGACCACGCAGTGTATTCTGAGTTAGCCCTGGGCAAGGTTATGTAAAGTGATGGTCTGGTTGTACACGAACCAGTAGCCAGGTCTCGCATAGGTAAGGGGATAATGCGCCCTCAGATGCAATCTATATTACATTGCTAGGTGTAAACTTCACTGGGCACGTGAACTGAGCCTGGCCTTTGGCTCAAAAGTCGATGCAGGTACTTGAATGCTAGGTACATGACACGGTTAAACACGGATAATTATGAGAGTGGGTTGCTCTTCTGGTCACTTGACGATTGATGCATCTGGGTCTCGTTGAGACAGGCATCGGATGTGGTATGGAACATTGCATCGCTAAATTATTTCAACTATCCATACTTGGGTTCGCTTTTCTCTCGGTGACTCATTCCACCACTAGAGAATAGAGAGATGGGGTAGGCACCACGGTCCTACCCGCTAAAGCTCAAGAAGCTCTACTCATACCACAACCGCACGAGCGGTCGGGAAACAAACCTCGGGCCGCACACTAGCAGCCCACGCAATACAAATGCCTTAGGAAACAATATCCGTACAGCAGTTGCCCAAGCGATTGCATTTCAATCCTCGAGTTGTACTCGCACAGTTCCAGAAACGGTTGCGACGGTAGCCGCACAATGTATCGTCTCCATAGAGATACCCGCAGTGGACCTTGTGCTCTACCTGGGAAGTGGGGCCTGATAAACACGGCTCAACCGTCAGCTAAGGCCCAGCAGATGCACTGCCTGGAACCTCAATATCAACATCTGTCCCGAGTGGTTTTACCAGGTGCACATCACCCTACCACTAGATACCTGTCTGGTAATCCGCCACCACTCCCAGTAGAGACACAAGTCTGCACCGCAACTGCAAAATAAACACGGGGTAACGAAACAACAATAAACCTCGAGTTAATAAAACTCGACCAACTTACCGGGACTCAATCCCACAACCCCTTGCTCTCACATGCTTATAACCTTAGGTCTTCCTAAGGTCATCCTAACCAGTGGTTCAGTTAGATAGGTTGTGAATGTAGTTGTGATTGTTCATGCTCTGATACCATCTTAATCTGTCACGCCCCGGGCTAGTTTAGATGCGGAAAACGGGTCATATATAGGACTAATCTGGGGTCTCACAATTATTTGACAAAATTTAGAGAATTAAATTGTCAAAAATAAAATTTCAGATGCCCTTTAGTAAAAGTACTATAATTTCGGGGTTGTTTGTAGATTTTCCCGCATATATAGGTGTACGCTTTTCATTTATTCTTAGGGCCATGGTAGCTGAGCACGCTATATATGGCCTGCAGGAGCGTGCAGTAAAAAAAGTAGGTAAGAACCGGCGAGCGTAACCTTTATCCACCGGAAGTTCGCATACAACTGGCTTATTCGACTGTTGTGACGGTTGGTCACGCTGCCGTAAAGTTCAAGAAGAGTCGGGGCATCTCGCTACTTTCGATTTCCTCATTCAATTCCTCGAAGAATTTGACCACTTCGGCGTCCTTATAGTTGGTACTTGCAACTGTGCCACTCTCGCTGAGTAGCTTCGCATCATCTTCACCCTGCAGGATGCAAGACATGCAAGCTGTGTAGGCCGTGAAGCAGAGCACGCTGCTTGTCGGAGTCGCCTCGAACTTGATGAGGTTGCGGAAGATTGGTTTGCTGTCCTCGGAAAGGCGCAAAGTGGGGATATTGATCACCCCGAATAAGAGCGTTTGTCCACGGTTGAATGTAATGTCCAGGTAGCTACCCGAGGGTTTCTTCTTGAACTTTGTAGCATATTTTTGAAGCTCAGTAGCGCTGGGAATACGTTGTACCAAAGCATTCCAGCTACCTCGACAGTCCATTTCTGTTAGAAATTAACCGGCACAAAAGAAAAAAGCAGCGGAAAATAATTTTGTATTTTAAAATTTTTCGGAAGCCAAATACATATCACATATGAAAACAAAAAATCAATAAATAAATCCAGTGCCGGCGGATCATTCTCATATTATTATGCAAAAAATTTAATCTAAACAAAACTCTTATGTTTAGTGATCTTACCGTGGACCAGTTAAGGTCTCTTGATCTACTGTACGATTGAAACTGAATATGATGAACTGAGGTTCCGATATAGCCGCGCACGTGCACGGCCTCTACGCGTATCCACACGGAATCAGCGCATACCCGATCGATCTTCGTCTCACGAACCGGATGAGTCACGGACCATATGAACGGTGCTAGTAATCCCTTCATGATCCACTGGTCGATGAAGAGTAGAGAAGTTGATCGAAGAGAAACGCGCGCGGAAGAAAGATCGAAGAGAGATTGATCTCTATATGTATATTCATCAAAAGCCATTATACATCTAATTAATTAAGGTGCATGGCACCTTAATTAAAGTAGCTCCATCCGTACGGCATATGATGCCGTACGGCTCTTTTTTTTTATTTTTTTTTATTCACTTTCATCCATTTACATATATATCTATATAAACTTATATATGTATATATATAAATCTATTTAGAAAAATCTTATCTAACAAGATTTTCTCTGTAAAATTAAATATTCATACTTATCCAATTAGATCAAATCTAATCAAAATCTTATCTCATAAGATGTTATGAATATTTAATTATTCTCTAATCCAATTAGAGATAAATATTAATCTCTCCATATTTAATTAGATCTTATCTAATTTTATTCTTATCCAATAAGATTACTTACTTAGTATTTAAATCTCATTTAAATATCTTTTATGATTAAATATTATCTACTAATCCAATTAGGGATAAATTTAAATCTCGCGCATAATTCTCAAACTGATTCTGAGATCTTAATCTAATTAGGACTATCAGTAATAAACGAGTTGAATAATTAAATCTAATTTAATTAAGCAGCTTCCTCTTATCTTCGTCGCTTACACTAAACTCTTTAGTGAAGGACTCTATCCATACGATTCGGATGCACACAATTCCTAATGTGTGTGACCGCATAGGTTCATTACCATTCGGCAGTGGAGCTCAACATCATACTCTTTGATATTTAATTAGAACTCTTCTAATCGATATATAAGAACAATTCAATTCGAATTATTCATATTCTCTCACCGTCCGTGAGTGACACCTAGCAGTATATGAACCTTTCTGCTTACAGTTACCGTGTGATTAATTCCTTCCAACATATAATGTCCCTATCGAACTAAGGTCATGGTTACTCACCAAACCTTATCATTCGACCATATGACTAGAATATCTGAAATCACCTCAATATGGTAACACAGTTAAAAACTCTTTTCACATACCATGTACACTGGCTAGGGGTTTTTCGAGTTGAGACCGATAGATTGCATAGGACGTTCTCCCTCATCATTGAGAGTGTTAGATTTCTTATTGTGCATTCACATGCCTCCCCGTATAAACTACTACAACCAATCAGTACCGAACATAGACCCGTATCTAGAGTCTAAGTATTAGTACTGTCAAACGATAGCAACCTATACGTGAAGCAACTATGATGCCTCAGGTCTGAGGAGTACTTCACACAACTGTAACAATGAACTTGTCACTGGCGAGTATGGAACCATGTGACTGTTCAACTAAATGGTCACGCTCAGTGTACTTGTTCTCTAACAAGCACATGTATGCTTGTTCTAGTGTCCCTACACTAGTGACTTGAGATTCGTCACCTCAATTAGAAATATAGTATACACCGGCCTATCCGGAATATCATCGTCCATGTAATATTCCTCTGGCTAGGAACATTTAAAGAGTTTCGTACAGAAAAGTACATATCTCAAATTCCTAACTCTTAGGAATATGTCTTCTCAAACAAAGACTCTATGGACGATTCACGTCAATATTGCACTGCTATACAATAGACATGAATAGAATATCTGCCCACATATTATAAATTATAAATGATTAATACGTAAATACCCTTAAGCTAGTGTCACCAGATTGATTTTTGGGCATATAACTAACAATTTCGTATCCTTTCTTTGGCATTCGAGACCAGTGAAAAAGGTGGAGCAGATGGTGGAAGTGATCAGGCACTCTAACAGTTGTTACCTGTTCTTCATTTTTCATGGGCCAGATATCGTCAAAGCACCACAAAGCTAATTCTTCAATCTATTCCTCACAAATGGTGCTGACTTGAGGGAAGCAACCTAGTAGTGTCTTGATGGCGGAGAACGGAATCTGGTTGTCGACCGTCAACAAGTCGAACTTGATCTGCTCCGTGTGCTCCCTTACATCTAGATATAAAGCCATATACTCCGAGTAGAAGCCAAGGGGCTCTAACTTCCTCGTGCAGAATGTATCCATCACGAATAGTGCAGAATGCATCTCCATAAATCTTTTCTAATAAAGCCTCCCCTTTCTCCTTAAGATTGTTGGCCTCCCTCAGTTTCTCCTTGTGCCATTCTATGTTCTTCTTGCAGGTTCCTACCACCCCGATCTCGATGTCGCTTGGGATCGACCGGCCACCGTCACTCATGCTGCTACTACAAATCAATCGGTTCGCTACAACAAAGAAATTTAGTGATAATTGAGAATTGAATTTTATTTTGCCTTTCTTAGAATTATACGCCTTTCCGAAATGCTACCATGAGAAAATTCATGTAGTCTATTTAATTGCTTGATTGAACAAGACCTCTTCTATTTCAGCAAGAGGATATTTCGTGTCAGGTATAATTTTTGGTTTTTTTTAAAAAAAGAAAAATCAGCCACAGAAAAAAAAAAAAAAAAAAAAAAAAAAAAAAAGGCAAACTGTATGGAGAACCCTCACCTATAGGACATTCTGTAATTCCTCCCCCCCACCCCCCCCAACTTTAATTTTTTTTGGAACTTTAATTTTTTTTTGGATCAAAGGCTTCTTTAATTAAGTTTTAATTTTTAGAATTAAGTCATTTTAATTAAAAAAAAGATAGAGATTTTATCTAATTGATAGGTGATTTTATCAAATTTAACAATTGTAATCACTTTGAGTAAATAAAATAACACTAATTAATGATTAGTAACTAATTCAGTCAGCAAATGTGAAAAAAATAGCCAAACTAAATAAAAAAGAAATAGATGCTGCGGGGTGTCAATTGAAATATAAAAGTTGAGAGGTCTATACTAGAATGGCCTACAGACAAATGGATCTGCATACATTTTTACTCCAAAAAAAATAAAGATCGCTTGACATTTTGATTTGCAGGAAAAAAAAAATTGCCTTTGAGTCATTGTTATTTCGTTTGTTGAAAAAGAAAATGAAAAATGCCTACCTTTTTCTCTTCTAATTAACAATATTGAAATAAATCAACAATCCTTTTTTTAATATTGAGATATTCTCAACTTTCAATCATTTTGATTAAAGCGAATTGTTTCAAACTACTGTAAAAATTTAATTATATTTAACTATAAATATGTTAAATTTAATAAATTTTGATGAATTCATAATTTGCTAATAAAAATGCTGATTCCTGCATCCATAGGTCAACAAAAGTCATTATTTCTAAGAAGTATTCTAATTTACATATCTAAAATAATTTAAATCAAACTAGTTAAAAAATTAGGAGGTATAGTCCAAACAGATATGTAGCTCAGCGATACATTTCAAAATGATCAACGGTAGAGGGTTTTTTTTTTTTTTTTTATCTTCTATTATGCGAGAGATGAAGAATTGGTGCACAGGGAAAGTTCATTGGTGCACAAACTTGGCATGTTTTCGTGGAACGTGCAAGAACACAGAAATTTTTTTTTCCATAATATATAACTAGAATACTATACTATTAATAGCACCAATCCATTAGTACTATTAGATGTTCAGCCCTTGCATGAAGGATTGTGCTGTTAGAATGATACTAGGGGTGGCAATCCAGCTCGCTGTTCGCGAGCCAGCTCGTGTTCAGCTCGAAATGAGCTCGAGATCGACTCGCTCGTTTAGTAAACGAGCCGAACACGAGCTGAATTTTTCAGCTCGTTTAATAAACGAGCCGAACACGAGCTGAGGTCAGCTCGCTCGTGTTCGGCTCGATAACAGCTCGAATATATATTATTTATATAATTTATATATATATATATAATTATATATAAATATAATTTTTTATTATTTGATTTTTAGCCCAACCTAAATTAAAGCCCAACTCAATTATAAAAAGTCAATTTATACATAAAGTTTCAACCATTAGATCAAAGTCTAATGGATAAGATCTTATAAATTTATTTATATATATATATATATATATATATATATATATATATATCCTTTCTAATCATTTTAACTTATTGTTTTTGAGCCGGCTCGTGTTCGGCTCGTTAATAAACGAGCCGAATTTTTTAGCTCGATACTTAAACGAGCCAGCTCGTGTTAAACGAGCCGAACACGAGCCGACCCAAGCTCGCTCGTGTTCGGTATATATATATATATATATATATATATATATATATATATGTATATAGAACTAGGCTGTAATACTATCAATAGCACCAAGCTATTGGTGCTATTAGTTTTTTAGCCTTTGGATTGATAAATGTGCGGTTAGGATGATGTGTGTGTGTGTGTATATATATATATATATATATATATATATATATATATATATATATATATATATATGGGTTAATTGCATACAGGTCCCTGTAAACAGTGAATTGCAGATATATCCATGTATAGTTCAATTTTCATAAGTTATTCCTGCAAAAGTCCTAATGTATGCAGAAATGTCCTTCTGGTTTGTTACCGTTAGAGAACTGTTTATTTTTTAACATCAGGCTCGTAAAATGATATTTTTACCCTCACAAATATGTCCTTGCAAAAGTTGGATACGAAGAAGAAGAAGAAGGAGGCGGCGGAGGCGATCGCCCGCCGCGATCTTTCTCCCTCGCCGGCGGCGGCGACGACGACCACTCCGACCTCCGCTCTGCTCTCCCCGATGGCCGAGTTCTACCTCTCCGGCGAGATGGGGCCACGTCGACAAGCAAAAGAGAAAGAGAAAAAGGAAGAGGAAGAGGAAGAAGGGCAAAATTGTCAATTCACCTTATTAAGTAACCATGGTTAGGCATTTTAACTGTGGTTAACTAAATTTCTCTAACGGATCCTAACGGCAGGGACATTTCTGCATACATTAGGACTTTTGCATGGATAACTAATGAAAGTTGAACTTTGCAGGGATATATCTGTAATTCGCTATGTTTGCGGGGACCTGTATGCAATTAACCCTACTTTTAATATGATTGTTTTCATACTCATCAATCATTTTCAATGATAAAGTTTTCGAGTCGACGATCCTTATCGTTAAACATAATTTAAAATATTTAAAATTTTAGAAATCGAATTTCATAATTTTTTAACTTCATATATCTTATGATTAAAGGGCTCCAAATTTGACAATTTTAACGGCCGGTATGGAGTGTTTAATAGTATATATATAAGAATCAGAATTTAAATTTTGCTAGAAAATCCTATCTACTATATATAGTCCGGCTGAGATACTATCGATAGCACCAAGTGCTTGGTGCTACCGAATTTTCTGCCGCTAGATTTATCCCTTTCATCATTTCTAATCGTTAGATCATATATATATATATACATATACATATATACATATACATATACATATATATATATATATACATATATATATACATACATATATATATACATATATATATATACATACATATATATACATATATATATATATATATATATATATATATACCGGCTGGGATACTATCGATAGCACCAAGCGCTTGGTACTACCGAATTTTCTGCCGCTAGATTTATCCTTTTCATCATTTCTAACCGTTAGATCATACTATTCAATCAACCACCCACTCAACCCTAGAGGACCACTATCAACCTAATCGGGGACCACTATCATCCTAACTGCACATTCTTTCATTCACCGGCCGAAAATCTATTAGCAGTACCAATGACTTAGTGCTATTAATAGTATTCCAGCCAAATTCTATGTGTGTGTGTGTGTGTGTGTGTGTGTGTGTGTGTGTGTGTGTGTGTGTGTGTGTGTGTGTGTGTGTGTGTGTGTGTGTGTGTGTGTGTGTGTGTGTGTGTAGAAAAGGCTACTATACTGTCCATAGTTCCGAGGCTTTGGTCGTGAGACCCCAGGTAGTCCTATTTATAAGATATAATGGGACTAAACCTCTTAACCCGGCTATATCATTTTGGGCGGTGGCTAGGCCAAAGAGGTTAAGAGAGTTAAGCGTGCTAGGGCTAGAGTAGTTTTAGGATGGGTGGCCCCCCGAAAAGTGGGGGCGTAACAGTTGGTATCAGAGCCAATTATCAGCCGGAAGTGTGAGATGAGTTTCGGCTGAGCCAGATTATACAGCGGGAAGAGCGAGGCTCTCATGCTGATGACTGTTGTGGGTAGAGCGCGGCTCCCCCACAAGGTCAGTTAAGGCTAGCGAGACGAGTCTCACATCACCTGGTGCTTGTGAGTCTGAGCCTGACGATGACGTCAAGGGTTAAAGGGGGAGAGAATGTGAGACCCCAGGTAGTCCTATTTATAAGATATAATAGGATTAAATCTCTTAACCAGACTGTAGCATTTTGGGCGGTGGTTAGGCCCAAGAGGTTAAGAGAGTTAAGCGTGTTAGGATTAGAGTAGTTCTAGGATGAGTGATCCTCTGGGAAGTGGGGGGCCTCAAATTGGTATAGTCTCTTTTTGATTTTTTCGATATCAGAGTGTTTAAATCATTGATCCATATTATTAAATATGATCTAGGATATGTGAAGTTTTAGGAATAAAATTTTATATTTTTTCGTCATTCTCTACTTCGTAAGTAAATCATTCCCAAATTAATAGTGATAATTGAACAATTTTAAAAAAATCAAGAATAAAACTTTTAAATTTAAGATCAAGAATGCAACCTTGATTTAGATAGTTTAAAGTTTTTTTATTATAATTTGAATAAATTTAGATTCTTCTACACTATTAAACTACAAACTCATCATAATAGCCATTAAAAATTGTCAAATTTGAAATGGTTTGATTATAAAGTAAACAATATCGAAAAATTATAAATTTTATTTATTCCTGAAATTTTACATACTCTTGATTAATTTTAACAATATGGATTATTCATTGAACATTCTAAAGTCAAAATGAAACTATAATACGAAGGTTCCAGTACTATAAATAGTGTAGTAAGAGTGCTACATGGTTAAAATATCTCTGCAGCAAATATGAGGTCATTCACCAGTCCTCCTTGAAAACCCAACTGGAGACTCAGATCCTGCCTCATGGGGTGTTTGGTTCGGGAACAAGGGGGGAAGAAGCCCTTGTTCCCCCTTTGTTCCCAAATGCTGCGTTTGGTACTCGAGAACAGTAGTTTTCGAGTACCTGAAATAAGTTAGTATAACTCGATATAAGTCTGGAACTGTTGTTCCACCATTTTTTCTGAAATAAACTTATTCTCAAGTGGGAAAAAGATTAATTAAAATCTAAATTTAATTTTAATTATGGTATTAAATCATTAAGTAATCTAATTAAAAAATTTAAATCATTATCCATTGCTTAAATAATAAAGTAATTAATTTATTTATTATTTATAATTAATTATTAATAATTTAATATGTTTATACATAAACTAATATTTATTTTGATCAACCATTGCTATTTCTATTAATCTAATTAATTTTTTACTAGTTATCTAACTAAAATAATTTACTAACTAATTAAAAAGTTAAATTATTTTTTATATTTAATTAATTAATTAATTAATATATTTTTATTATCTTATACAATATTCATAGCTAATAAATTTATTAATTTATTAAATTATTTTTAATTAATATTTTGATATTTATTAATTAGATAAAATATTTTTAATTTAAAATTATAACTCTTATTTATCTTGTTCCAATCTAACCATCCAAACACCTTAAGTGTTATGGTGGTAGGCACACTCACAAGATCACCACACTTGTTATGGTGTGTGTGATTCACACAAAATAGAAAGAAGAAGATGAAAGACAAAAATAATAAGAAAACTTTAATTAATTGATGGATCTCCGTTTCTCATATATCTTTAGCCAAGCTGGCTACCAATATATAAAGAAGTTGCAATGCTAACAACCTAACAAATTAAGCAACAATATGTTAACAACCTAACAAAGTAACCACCAATCCAACTAACATATGTTTATCAAACTAAACATATGAAGTTGTTCTAGGTAACTAATTTCCTAACAACTAGATTTGGTCTTATCTTCAACACGCCCCTGTAAGACCAAACTCGATGATGCCAAGTCTTTCACGACACCAAACGAATTTCTCCACCGGTAATGACTTGGTGAAAATATCCGCAACTTGCTGGTGAGTCGAACAATGCTTCAACGCGATATTGCCGTTTGCCACCTGGTCTTGAATAAAATGGTAGCGGATTTCGATATGCTTGGTGCGACTTTGGTGCACCGAGTTCTTCGTCATGGCGATCGTAGATTGGTTGTCGCAGTAGATGACTGTCTGGTCCGTTTGGTTCTGCTTCAGATCACATAAAATTCGCTGCAACCAGATTGTCTGGCAAGCTGCACCAGTAACCGCAATATATTCGGCCTCAGAAGAAGATAACGCCGTCGTGTGTTGTTTTTTTTAGGACCAACACACCGCACTCGAACCGAGCTTGAACACGTGTCCACTTGTGCTCTTACGATCGTCGATAGAACCTGCCCAATCACTGTCAGAAAAACCAAAAAGAGAAAAAATGTTAAAGTTAGTGAACCATAATCCATGGCCACTAGTCCCCTTCAAATATCGTAGGATCCGCTTTGCTGCACCCATATGGATTTTACTCGGATTTTGCATAAACCGAGAAAGCAAGCTTGTCGAGAATAAAATATATGGCCTCGTGTGCGTCATATATAGTAAACTCCCAATTAGACTTCTGTAATTATTGGCATCAACTTTTTCAGCACCGTCATTAACTGACAACTTCAAATTTGTTCCCATCGGATTTGCCACTGAATTACAATCCTTCAAACCAAATCTGTCAAGTAAATCAGATATATACTTCTTTTGCGAAATAAAAATTCCTTTTTCCGATTGCACAACTTCAAGACCCAAAAAATAGTTCATCAAATTGAGATCCGTCATCTCAAACTCTCGCACCATGTGAGACTTAAATTCATCAATCATTTTTTGCGAGTTTCCAATATATATTAAATCGTCAACATAAAGACAAACAATCAAAACTTTCGTACCTTGGGTCTTTACATAAAGTGTAGACTCACTTTGACTTCGGCTAAAACCATTTTGAAGAAAATGGGCATCAATCCGACTATACCAAGCCCGCGGCGCCTGTTTGAGTCCATACAATGCCTTCTTGAGCCTATACACTTTATTTTTCATATCTTTAATTTCATATCCCTGAGGCTGCTTAACATAAATTTCATCATCCAAAAAACCGTTTAAAAATGCAGATTTAACATCAAGTTGAAAAACTTTCCATTTATATTGAGCAGCAAGAGCCAAAACTGTTCTTATTGTATCAAAACGAGCAACTGGAGCAAAGGTTTCAGAGAAATCAATACCTTCTCGTTGTAAATACCCTTTGGCAACAATTCTAGCCTTCAATTTTTGGATGGATCCGTCAGGCTTGAACTTGGTTTTGTAAATCCACTTTAAGCCGATAGCTTCTTTATCTGGGGGTAGATCTACAAGTTCCCAGGTTCGATTCCGCTCCAGCGCCGACATCTCCTCATCCATTGCTTTGCACCAATCTGGTGATTTAACTGCATCTTCAAAGATCTCGGGCTCTAGTGTAGAACTGAATTGGCACACATCTGTTCTTTCATAAATTTCCTGCAGCGACCTCATCCTTGATGGAGATGGTTCGGGAGATGAACTTGTTGAAGAACTTGGTGAAGTGTGAGTGGGGCTCGAACTCGCACTTCCCGTCTCATTAGTCGTAGGAGATTCTTCATCAACCATTTCAATAAGCCGATCCTGCATAACTTCATTCCACTGCCAACTATTTTGTTCATCAAATATTACGTCACGACTAATTATTAAAGAACATGAAACGGGATTATAAAGTCTGTATGCCTTACTTCTATCACTGTACCCCACGAAAATGCATTTCTGTGAATTGTCATCCAGCTTCTGTCGTTTTTGAGATGGTACATGGACATAAGCGATAAAACCAAAAATTTTAAAGTGTTTTACCTTCGGCTTTCGTTCGGTCCATGCTTCATACGGAGTAATGTTCTCCAAAAACGATGTAGGACTCCGGTTTAAAATGTAGGCCGATGTAGAAACTGCTTCCGCCCAAAATTTATTTGGTAGTCGTTTAGCCTTCAACATGCTCTTGGCCATCTCTACTAGACTTCTGTTTTTCCTTTCCGCTACTCCGTTTTGCTGTGGGGTGTAACTTGTCGTCAATTGCCTGTGAATTCCAGTCTCTTCACAAAAAGCTTCAAATTCATTAGAAATAAATTCACCGCCTCTATCTGTCCGGAGAGTTTTTATTTTATAACCCGATTCTTTTTCCACCATATTTTTAAATTTTTTGAAAGATAAGAAAGCATCGGATTTTTTCTTTATAAAGTCAACCCAAGTCATACGACTATAATCATCAACAAATACCACAAAATAGATATTGTTATTCAATGAGAGGGTTTGCATAGGGCCGCACACATCTGCATGCACCAAAGCTAGCGGGCTCTTTGCCTTCCATGAGCTTCTGTTTAGAAAAGGATTTCGATGATGCTTTCCTCGTATGCAGCTTTCACAAAGCGATCCGTCATGTGCAATTAGTGGCAAACCGTCAACCATATCCTTCTTATGTAGAAGCTCCAATCTGTCAAAACTCAAATGCCCAAACCTTTCGTACCATAACCAATTTTCATCAATAGATGCCTTCATAACATGACTTTGAAAATCAACATGCATAGGAAAAATCTTATTTTTTGCCATAGGAACTTGAGCAAGTAATTTCTTTTTCTTGTCATCTTCATAAATGAGGCATTTAGAATTTTCAAACACTAAAGAATATCCAAACATAAGAAATTGGCCAACACTAAATAAATTTGCATCTAATCCAGGAACATAAAGAACATCTGAGATTTTAGTAATTCCGAAAAAATTTACCTTCACCACTCATTTTCCTTGTGCTTCACGAACTCGGCCATCTCCCATTTTGACCGGTTTCTGTATCGATCTGTCCATCTCAATAAATAGATCTTCTCTTCCTGTCATGTGAGCACTACAACCACTATCCAAATACCAGATATTTTCTGAACAATTGTTTATGGTATAACAAGCAAAAAGGACATCAGATTCTGCATACTTAGCATCAATCGATGCATTGTTCTCCTTTTTTAATCTACAAAATCGTTCAGTGTGGCCATATTTCTTACAATAATAACATTGGATATTCTTATAAGTGTTACCTCGGTTGGATCCATATGATCTATCGCCACTTCGTTGATCTGTCGCCCCAGATCTACCTCCACCTCTATTTCCGCGTCCACGGCCACGATCACGTCCTCTACCACGGCCTCGATATGATGGTGCTTGTAGATTACAATCTGTATTATCTTTTTCTGTATCTTGCGAAATATTAAACTGAGTCTTAAAAGCATTCTCAATAAAATTTTCATGAGGCCTATCCATCCGTTCTTCATGTGATAAAAGAGATCCAAGTAATTCACTACATGAATATTTAGAAAAATCTTTTGACTCTTCTATTGCAGAAACAACATGCTCATACTTGCGTGTTAAGCTTCGTAAAATTTTCTCAACAACAGTTTCATCAGTAATAGCATAACCATAAGTACGCATCTGTGTAACTACTTCCATCGTTCTTGAAAAGAAAGAATGAATATTTTCACCTTCTTGCATAAAAGTGGTTTCAAACTTTCTTTTTAAGGTTTGAAGCTTAACTTTTAATACCTTAGTGGTACCTTGATATTCGATTTGTAGTGTGTCCCATGCCTCCTTTGCTTTCTTCGCCGCAACAATATGAGGAAAAATTTCCTCATCAATGGCCTGCTGAATGAGGAACAACGCCTTCGCATCCTTCCTTGCGGTATCTGGGCTTGCATCTGTGGACCCTTTCTCCACAAGATCCCATAGATCTTGTGACCGCAAGAGTGTCTTCATCTTGACGCACCAGAAATCATAGTTCACCCCTTTGAATGTTGGGAGAACCGGTTGGGATCCGCCTATACCATTGACCGCCATCGTCTTCTTCTCTTACGTCAAAACTTGTCTCTGATACCACTTGTTATGGTGGTAGGCACACTCACAAGATCACCACATTAAGTACGAAAAATTATAAATCTTTAAACATCTATTATTACAACATTGGAAAAAATTAAGTAGTGTTACTGCGTGCTCGATTTAGTAGATTAATTTAGAGCTTACGTGATTTGGTTCACAATATTTTCTGTTAATATAGAGAATATTTCAGTTGCATAACATGCATTTATTTTTCACGGTACTTGTTAGATTTTTAACTTCGAGGTTTCCTAATATATGTCCTCACAAATAAGCAAAACTGTGCAAACACCAATTCAAAGTTTGTACATGATATGCATGCCCTTAAAATCTTGCTTATTTATTTGTGCATGGGATATGTCTAGTATGAGTGCATGGATCTCAAAATTAGTATATCCAAACATTATAGGTAGGTTTTGAAAAAATAGAAAATGCACAGTGAATTATATATATATATATATATAATAAGGCAAAGAGATAATATAAGCTTAATGTCACACTTCAACAGTTCTGTTTCAAATAGTTTATGAATTAACTATACTTTTACATTTAATTACTATTTTACTTGTAATAACTATATTATACTAGCAATTGTAACTTCAGCTCAAGTATTTTATACCATTTACATGGCTAAGTGTGCCTTATCAAGTACTAATAATATTGGCTAGTTAGATTGGATTGTTTTACATGATATCAAAGCCCCTCTCGAGGATTAAAAACTTAGTTTATGCTATTAATTTGACCAATGCCCCTAAAATTGAGCATGTATTTAACAAGCTAAATTTCAAACATTATTTTCTAGCAACAAAATACCATCTTAGAGAAAAACAGATGTTTTCTACAATATCATATTAGGATTTCTATTCTGCAGGTACTTATGTTGTATTTGTGGTCAAAATATATACAAGGGTTTCGGGTACAAGAAATTAAACCACTAGGGGCGTGTTGGCTTATACAAGAGTTTCTAGAGATGAAGGGATTATATTATCTAACAAAGAAATTAAACCACTATACATATAGCGTACAAAATCTCAAACTAGAAAAATGGTTGCTAATTATCTCTTGAAAAAGATAATTTATCATAGACTAGTACTAGAATATATAGTAGTAAGTAATAATAGACTATGTTAGCTGCCCATATAAAAAAAGATAAGGGTTTCGGGTACGTACGTACCTCTGTGAAACTAATTCATATATTGTTACTAGCTAGGGAGGTTCATCTAATTACTCCGGCACCTTTGGAGCTATTCCATATATACATGTGTGTGTGTATATATATATATATATATATATATATATATATATATCGATGTATCCTCTCTTTACATGGGATAGGGACAATGCACTGTGCAACGTGACTTAACTCAAGGCAAACGAATAGAATGGTACGGAGGAATAGCGTCTTCAATTAAGCTCTCAATGTTGGCTTTTATTTGTTCTACTACCTCCTCCTTGATCAACACTAAAGAGAAGTAGGCATCTGCTTCTTTGATGATCATCTATGGATCATCAATGCTCAGCTCTCTCCCGAATTTGGCCCCGCTACTTCTTCTACTATCAACATGCATGCAGCAACAATCTTGAGTAAAGCATCGCTAAGAGAGAAATTTGGAGCATCCACTGCAACAGAAAGAGGAAATAAAATTTAGTGATTGCCTAGCAGACGAGTAGCCTCAAAATGAACGGCTGAAAATAAAATTTTTATAAAATATAGTGATAAAAAATTCAAAAAATTTTAATGAAAAATAATTAGTTCATACAATTTAACATGGTATCAGAGTAGAAGGTCCTGAATTTGAATTTTGCTAAAAATTTAGCGAAATTCGAACTCAGGACCTTATACTCTGATGCGGTGTTAAACTATATGAAGCAATTATGTTTCTCTAAAATTTGGCATTTACTCCTATGCAGTTTAAAGAGTATAAAACCAACGGCAAACATTAAAGGGCAAGGGCAACACCGGTAACATACCATACTAATCGGTCACGAGGGGGCCATACCGCGAATGAAGAAGTTGGGACCCTCTTTCCTCGACCAAACTTTTCTTTGTATAATGGAAAACTCTATCCATACACCGCTTTTTGAGGTGTATGATATACACTCATCCATGGTACAGATTAGATTTGTGGTATCCTCGGATAGACTCTTTTGATTTACTCGGTTATACCGATGCCGACTTTGCGGGTTGCAAAGTTGATCGAAAGAGTACAAGCGGATCCTGCCATTTTTTAGGACACTCGCTTGTATCCTGGTCATCCAAAAAGCAAAATTCTGTAGCGCTTTCAACGGCCGAAGCTGAATATATAGCTGCCGGAAGTTGTTGCGCACAAATTTTGTGGATGCAACAAACTTTAAGGGATTTTGGATTTCAATTTTCTAACACTCCTATTCGATGCGATAATACTAGTGCAATCAATATTTCTAAAAATCCTATTCAACATGGTAGAACTAAACATATTGATTTAAGACATCATTTTTTACGTGATCACGTAAATAAAAAGAATGTGTCTTTAGAATTTGTTGAAACGGATCGGCAATTAGCAGATATTTTTACAAAACCGCTCAATTTTGAAAAGTTTGATTGCCTTCGCAGAGAAATAGGAATGTTGAATATTGAAACTTTGTAACTTGCTCTGATACCAATTGTAGGATCGTAAGCGCTAACCAACTATCCCAAAAGCACGTGCTGTTAGGAAGGGCGCACCCATCGCACTTAAGGGCTCAGCCATAGCGCTCGCGGGCTTCGACCTGACTCAACCCACCTGGACGTTGGGTCTATTGTTGGGCCTCTTGCCGTTGGGTCTCTTGTGGATCACACCCCCACTCAACTTATTAGGCTCACCCAACTCAACTTATTTGTCTCCTGGGCCTATTGTCACGGGGCAGAAAGTTGGACCTATTTTAGCCCAATAATAACTGTGGTTATGTCTGCCGCGAACGAACCCGGCCCCGCCGCAAGGCGAGTGGTCATTCATGGTACAGATTAGATTTGTTTAAGTTTTGATTTGGGATCAGGTTTATAGGTTCATGGCTTCCAATAGACGCAAGCATCTATTGTTAATTACCCCACACTAACAGTGTTAAGGAACCCTCGATTAAGAGACCAAATTTAATGCTGATAATAAAAAGAGACCATAGTATAAATATGAACTTTGATTCATATAATTTTTAAGTACATGGCTTAAGCAGGGGCATACCCCCACTGTACATTAGTGAAATGCTCAGTTTACAGACTTGGCAGTCTTTCAAAACTGTGTTGCTCAGTTTAACGACATGACGGTCGGTTGGAAATTGAGGTGCTCAGTTTAGCGACATGGCGGTCGGTTTGGAGTTAAGGTGCTCAGTTTAATGACATGGCGGTCGGTTTGAAATTGAGTGTCGGTTGATTTTGAGATGCTCAGTTTAATGACATGGCGGTCGATTTGAAGTTGGCGTGCTCAGTTTAACGACTTGGCGGTCATTTGTTCAGTTTAACGACTTGACGGTCGTTTATTCAGTTTAACGACTTGACGGTCACTTGTTCAGTTTAACGACTTGACGGTCAATTGTTCAGTTTAACGACTTGACGGTCATTGTTCAGTTTAACGACTTGGCGGTCACTTTGAATTTGAATTTGGTTTGCTCAGTTTAACGACTTGGCGGTCCATTTGAGTTTTGAACTTGGTTTGCACAGTTTAACGACTTGGCGGTCAGTTGTTCAGTTTAACGACTTGACGGTCGTATTGTTTAGTTTAACGACTTGACGGTCGTTTGTTCAGTTTAACGACTTGACGGTCACTTTGAGGTTGACGTGCTCAGTTTAGCGACATGGCGGTCGGTTGATTTTGAGATGCTCAGTTTAATGACATGGCGGTCGATTTGAAGTTGGATAGAGCTTGATGTTGACTTGACGTCATTTGTGCAGTTTAACGACTTGATGGTCATTTATGCAGTTTAACGACTTGACGGTCATTTGTTCAGTTTAACGACTTGACAGTCATTTATTCAGTTTAACGACTTGACGGTCGTTTGTTCAGTTTAACGACTTGACGGTCGTTTGTTCAGTTTAACGACTTGATAGTCGTTTGTGCAGTTTAACGACTTGACGGTCGTTTGTGCAGTTTAACGACTTGACGGTCATTTGTGCAGTTTAACGACTTGACGGTCAATTGTTCAGTTTAACGACTTGACGGTCATTTGTTCAGTTTAACGACTTGGCGGTCACTTTGAATTTGAATTTGGTTTGCTCAGTTTAACGACTTGGCGGTCCATTTAAGTTTTGAACTTGGTTTGCACAGTTTAACGACTTGGCGGTCAGTTGTTCAGTTTAACGACTTGACGGTCGTATGAATTTGAGTTGTCTAGTTTAACGACTTTGCGGTCGTTTGAATTCGGGTTTAGCTTTTGTGGTTCTCCTTGGCTTGGAACTCTTTTGCATTTGGTTTAGGTCGAATCGACTTATTGCTCTCTCCAGGTTCGATTTAGATTAAACCGATTTATGCTTGGTTCGATTTGGCTCGATCCTCTTGTAGTTCTGTTTGGGTTGAGCCGGCTTGTGGGTTGGTTCAGATTGAATCCTTTATAGCTCGATTTCAGTTGAACCGGCTTGTAATTTGGTTCAACTTGGCTCGGCTTGAATCTCCTGTACTTCTGTTTGAGTTGAACCCGGCTTATGGTTTGGTTCGACTTGACCCAATCCTCTTGTGGTCCAGTTCGGGTTGAAATCACTTTAGTTCAAGTTGAATCCTTTATGTTTTGGTTTAGGCTGAACCGGTTTGTAATTCGGTTCGACTTGGCTTGGCTCGAAACTCTGTGCTTCTGTTTGGGTTGAACCGACTTCGGTTCAAGTTAAATCCTTTATGATTTGGTTTAAGTCAAACCGGCTTATAGTTCGGTTTTGCTCGGCCCAGACCTCCTGTAATTCCTTTCGGGTTGAAGCTGCTTGTAGTTCGGCTCGGCTCAACTTGGACCTTCCATGGTTCCATTTGGGTTGAACCGGTTTGTGGTCGAATCGGTTCATTATTTGGTTTGGTTCAAACCTCTTGAATCTCAGTGTGATTTGAGCTGAACCGGTTTTTTGATCTGATTTGGTTCGGTTTACCACCATATGTTTAATTCACCGTCTTAGATTCGGTTTATTTGGTTCAGTGTGGTGGGTGTGATTCACCACCTTGGATTTGACCTTCGATGCGCCATCTTGGGTTCGATTCACCGTTGCGAGTTCGGTTCAATGTTCTGTATATGGTTTAACATTCGGGCTTGATTCACCATTAAGAATTTGGTTCACCATTCTACATTTGGTCCACCAAAAACTTGAGCTTATTTTATTTTTGATCCATGGTCGGCAGACCCATTGTCGACTTGGGTTTGGTTTGGTTTGAATTTATATCCAAGCTAGTTTGATTTAGGCTCAGTTCCAACTTATTTATTTTCTCCCTTTTTTATTAAGTTCAAATTGAACTCAAAATTATATTGGGTTCGGTTCAAACCAAATATTTATGCAGTCGATTTGGTTTAACCGAATCGGACCCGAGTCAAGCCTATCACGAGGACGGCGACCCGGTTTAATTAATCGAACGCGAGTCAAGCCTATCACGAAGACGGCGACCCGGTTTATTTAACCGAACCCGGGTCAAGCCTATCACGAAGACGGCGACCCAGTTTAATTAATCGAACGCGAGTCAAGCCTATCACGAAGACGGCGACCCGGTTTAATTAACCAGACCCGGGTCAAGCCTATCACGAAGACGGCGACCCGGTTTATTTAACCGAACCCGGGTCAAGCCTATCACGAAGACGGCGACCCGGTTTAATTAACCGAACGCGAGTCAAGCCTATCACGAAGACGGCGACCCGGTTTATTGAATCGAATCCGGGTCAAGCCTATCACGAAGACGGCGACCCGGTTTATTGAATCGAATCCGGGTCAAGCCTATCACGAAGACGGCGACCCGGTTTGATGAACCGAACCCGGGTCAAGCCTATCACGAAGACGGCGACCCGGTTTAGTGAACCGGACTCGGGTCAAGCCTATCACGAAGACGGCGACCCGAGGAAAGCTTATTGAGTTATTATTATTTTTTATTATTGTTGTCATTGTGGTTCGAATCGGAGTTCAACCGTGTCGAGCCTATCGCGAAGACGGCCGCTCGGTATGATCATGAGCCCAACGAGAGTAACGATCCAATGTCGGGATTGAAAGTGTCGAGCCTATCACGAAGACGGCCGCTCGATCAACCCGACGCAAGGATCGTCACCATCGTTTACGCACACATATTTTTTTGTTGTAATTATGGCGGAGGCGATGTTGAGGAACACGGGCTTAATGAATACGCGCGCATGATGTAGTAACGATTCAATATCAAATTTGATCGGGTTGACCTATCACGAAGACGGTCGTGTTGATCAAACCGACAGAAAAATCGCAAATACACCGTTTACACGTATACACTAATCCGTCATCGGAGAAGAAGAAGGAAGAAGAGGCTACGAGGCCTCCTCGCGCGCCGTTGTCGTCGTCGGAGTCGTTGTAGCCGTCGCCGTCGTTGTTGTGGCCTTCAACTTCCTTTTTTTTTTTCTCTCTTTTCTTTTTTTCTTTTTTCTCTTTTTTTTTTTGGTGGTCTGAGAGAGGGGACCCCAACTCCCTCTCTCTGTACGGATCAGAGAGAGAGGAGAGGGTCCCTCCTCCTCGCGCTCTCTCTCTCTCTTTCTTTTTTTTCTTTTTTTTTCCTTTTTTTTTTTGCTTTCTTCTCTTTTTTTTATATTTTTTTTCCAACCTCTCTTCTTGATTCCCATGGTGCAATTTATAGCGATTCTAGGGCCTCTTCATTTTGGGAAATAATTCAAATTTTTTTGAAAAGAGGGCAACAATATTTTCTTAATCTCTTTCCTTATTGATACCTAGTCTTCTAAGGAAAGTAGCAATCAAATCACAATTTAATATTTTTTTCCTTTTTGATGATTGGTCATCTAAGGCAAATACTAATCCTTCCATGTTTGTTTTATTGCTCTCCACATTTTCAAATTAAAATTTTGAATTTTTTTTTTTCTCAAACACTCCTTCACCCTCACTAGCCCCTCTTTTAAACCGAACCGCTCCCCCCTCTCTTACTTGCCGCCTCTTCTCTGAACCGAACTGCTTTTCTAACTTCTGAACCGAATTGCCGAACCACTCTTCTGCTCTCTCACTCACCTCTTCTGTGAATCGATCCGCTCTTTCGACTCCTGAACCAAATCGCTCACTGCATCTGTGAACCTCTGAACCGAACCGGACCGGCTCTCTCTCCTTTTCGGTTTTGCGTACGGTAGGGTGCGTAGCGTTTCCTCTCCCCTCTTCTCGGCGTCGGCGTCATTACTTCTCTCCCTCCGTTGCAATTAATGTTTGCTCTTCCCTCTCCGCGGCGTCATTCCGGCCTCTTGCCTTTACCGTTTCGATCAGTAGGTCCTTTCCTCTCCCATCTCCACAGCATCGTCCCTTACGCTTTTTCGTTTCCAAAGCCCACTTCCACCTCGAACTCCTTCATTTCCTAGAACTTCTTTCTCTCTCTTTCTTCTCTTTCCTTCGCCATGGCATCTTCTCCGACCACCACACTCGCGTCAAGGACCAAACCCAGCACCTCTCCTCCGCCTCCGCCTCCGCCTCCGCCTCCGCCTCCGCCGCCGACTTCAAGTCCTCGCAGGTTCTTTCTTCGCCAAATTCGTCTTCTTCTTCGACAATTCAATTTTTGCAAATTAGGGTTTGACTTTGATGGTGGAATGAGGGGGATCGATTTGACTGCTTTTGTTTTTGTTATTGTGCTTAGTTGGAGGAGATCTTTAGCAAGGTGGTCGGGTCCTGCGAGGCGCTGCTTCATGGTTACTCGATCAGAAGGGTAAGTAACTCAGGTTGTTTGTGATTTTGTAGTCTAATTTTTGTGCAGGCGGAATTTTTTTAAATTTCATTCTTTATGCTGGGAATTGTGTTGTTATTTATATGCAATTTTGCTTCTTTCATTTGCAGCACCACATTGATTTATTTAGTTCTCAGTTTATTCATTATTTTTACATTTTTTTTTTCTTCATTTCTGTTTGCAAATTCAAGCTCAGAGGTAAACCGTGGTTTCGGCTTCGTCCAATTGTAAGTATGATTTCTTTTTTGTTCCTCTTTAGCCTTGATATTATATTAACAAAGAAAACTAATGTATATAAAGAAACATAAATAAAATAGACCTAAATATTAGAAAAAGAGAGATTGTAAGAGATTTGTAAGAACTATTGGTAATTAAAATTATTGTTCTATTAATAATTAAAATTATTTTATGAAGAAATGTATGACAAAGAATTAGCAATTATTTCATAAGTTAAATTATTTTAGAGCTCTATACGACCCCTACTCCTACATCCTCGATCGCTCCTTTCTCAGGAAGAAGTAAGAATTATATATATATATATGAGTAGTGCTTCTATACTTGCAATTTTTTCTTACCGTTCATTCATTTCTAATCAACGGATACGATTTAATTTTTCATAAATTGTGACCTGCAATAGCAGGTCACTTTGTGAGAGGTACCGGTCGCCAGGTACCTCACAGAGGGGCATTATAGTCTTTTAATATAAGGATAATATAGTAATTTTATCTTTATCATTTTATTAAATTTTTTATCTTTTTGTGTTTCCTTTTTCTCTCTTTACCTTTCCTCTTTAGCCATAGATAAAGAGAGAAAATTTAATAAATTGTATTAAATTGTGCCACAAAGGTTTAATTTAAACAATATTAGTAACTCTGTTTTAAATTATTAAATTTAAATTATTTTAAATTAAATTGTATTAAATTATTAAATTCTGTTTAGCCATAGATATATTGTATTAAATTAAATTGTATTAAGTTAAACTGACTCAAAATATTAAATTAAATTTAAAATTTTAAAATACATATTCACATATTCACATATTTTCAAATTATTTGACAAGGCTTTAAAATGTAATTTTTCTTTTTCTTTGTTTAATTACTTAAATTGTGCAAACGAGTTTAATTTTAGGAAACTATAATGCATTAAAATTTATTTCCATACCTAATACTTTAATGAAATGAGTTTAATTTTTTTTGAAATAAGAATAAAATTTTAAATTATTAAATCCTGTTTAGCCATAGATAAATTGTATTAAATTAAATTGTATTAAGTATACTATTACATTTATTAAATTAAATTGTATTAAGTATATTACATTTAAATATATAAGAGAGAGAGGGAAATTATTATACATCTTTTATTTTTTTTTATTTATAAAATATTATATATTTTTATTATATAGTATTATATGTATACTATTACATTTATTATATTAAATACTTATCAAATTATTGTTATTTATTTTATTGGATCGGGTTGCGCCTGAACAGACTATACTAATTTCCAACAAGAATATGAAAATATTTTGTAGACCAATTATGGGTTGGGCCTATACCCACCTTGAACCCGACCCGAATCATATATCAAATTTAATATTATACTTAAATTTATATTTTAAAATTTTAGATTTAATATAATATATTTTGTAATATGATAAAAATAAATTATTGTTTCGGGTTCAGATCTATGGGTTTGGGTTTAGTTTTGGATTTCGAAATTTTGATCAGTTCAAGGTATGGATATGAATTTTCGAAATCTGTTAACTTTGAAAATAGGTTTTGCGATTGGTAGTTGGATTCGAATTTGAGTCCTTAATTATTTTTTTGACCAATAATCTTAATCTTTTTCAAATTTTCATTTAAAATTTTGTGTAAAAGTTTTATTATCTCTAAGGGATAAATTTTTTAAAACTTGTATTACATCTAATGGTTCTAAAGTATTCTTATTATTCAGCTCAGTAGGTTGAACTGAGAAACTTGATAGAATAGATTATAGTTTGATCAGTCGAAACAACTATTTTATTTAATTTTTAAATCATTGATACTAATTTTTCATAAAATAAGTAACAAAAATTAAGAAGCTAATTGCAAACTAAAAGGTAAGGGATTGATATTTTAAAAATCGACTAAAAGTTGAAAAATTTTAAAGGTGAAAGTCAAAATCACCTTAATAAATCAAATCAACTAGATTGACTAACTTGATAAAATATATAAATAAACTACATTTAAATAGTGATACAAAATTAACATTGAATTTAAATAGTGATACAAAATTAATATTGAATTTAAATTTTTAGCCTATACAATTCTATTCTAAGAATAAATTGAATTATACCCAATATTCCTAATCAATTAAAGTCTAAATTAGAAAAAATTTAAAATTTTTTAAATATATTAAATATGTTGAACTCAAATATTCATCCACATTCAAATATGTTTAAATTAATAATACAAAAATAATGTCAAAACTAGTTGAATTTTTAAACATTTACTAACATTACAAATTTTTTTAAATAGTGATACAAAATTGATTGTAAAATATAAAAAAATATTAAAATTATAATATTACATATGTTGAATTTAAAGTGATACAAAATATTATAACATATTAAATACGTTCAATTCGTTATTATGAACATTAAATTCGTTAAAATAATTTTGTAAAATTTTTCTTATTTAAATTTAAATTTAAAAATTTAAATATTAAATATTTAAACTCAACATGTTTAAAAACATTAATATTTCTAAATATCTATAATTTAAATTAATGCCTAAATTGGAAGAATTTCAAGTTTCCTTTCATTAATGCTTAAATTGATGCACAGTTAATGCCTAAAATTAAGATAATCAATTAATTGGAATATTCATGAAAACTTTCATATAATGTTTTCTAGTTTAATTACTAAAATACCCTCATATTAAGAAATCTGTTAACCTGCTACATAATAAAATTACAATTTTATCCTTACTCAATCAACGGTTAGGATCTTTTTTATTTTTTATAAAATAAAGTACCGAATCATTTCTCTATATATATATATATAATGAGTGTATGATTTACATAAAAAATTTTGAGCCTTTAATTAATTTTTCAATAAATATAACTTAATTTGTGCCGATGACTGTCAATACACTAGAAATGTCATTTAAATATCCAATGTATACTGTTACGGAATTGGAAGATGAGTGAGAATACTCTTAGTAAAGTTCAAGCTTATTTGATGCCTATCGTTACAGAGGTAGTAGAAAAGGAACTTCACCTATATGAGCATAAGAAGTGGTGCCGCTTCTGGCAAAAGTTTAGAGCTTACTTTTGTAAATGTTCATGAAATCAGGAGGTAGCACATGGCCATAAAGGTGCTAAACCTATTCGGCGAACATCTCAATTAAGTTTATAGACCTATGTGTGTGTTATTTTCGGTTCTGATATAAAGAATCTTGGTTTAAGCCTTGGCCATCATTGATTTTGTTGGAACTTTGAGATAATTACACGAATTGAAGGTTTAATCGAAAGACACCTTGTATGCATAAGTCTATTTTAAATCAGTATTAAAATCTAGTAGGGGATTGTTAGTGTAGATTGTAATAGTGAAAGTGAGATTAGTGAATGGTTGTATCTTTAGTAAAGTAGTTATTCTTATGAAATGATGTGTCTTTTCATTTAATACAAAAATGTGTCTCTTTACGAAGTATCTATTCATCTCCTATAAATAGAAGATGTTTGAAGGCTCCAAGGGAAACACAATCAATTTTTTCTCCTTCCTAATTTTTATACTGATTCTTAAGAGAGAAGTTCTTGAGAAAAAGTCTTCAAAAGTGTTGTTTGCAGTCTTTCAGCGGTCTTGTTGTATCCTGGAGGTGATTTGCTAGAAACCCGGCAGCATACAGTCGAGTGGGGGCAAATATCACCTTAAAGAAAGTGAACTTACACGCTTCAAGACTATAATTTACTTGATCTCCATTCATATTCCCCAACAAGGGCCTTTTTGGCGTGGGGGGTTCCTTGAGGTCGAGGAGCACGGCTTCGACGAGAGGGTGGGTGAGATGGACGGATCCGAAGGTGGCGGTTAGGGTTTCCCAGGACGGTGTTGGCGCTGTGGTTCGTAGGGAGGCGGAGATGCGGTCGCTGGGTGAGGAAGTGGTAATGGTGGTGGTGGCGGGGGAGGGGTGATGGGGATTGGGGTTGGTGTGGGTGGAGAGGGAGAGGAGGAGGAGGGATTTGGTTAGGGGTCGGAGGTGGTGGAGGAACGTGGTGTGAGTTCTGCGAACGACGGTGGTGGCATTCATGAAGAAGAAGAAGAAGAAGAAGAAGAAAAAGAGAGGCTATAATTTTTGACGAGTCGGAGAAGGGAATCGGTTGCATGCATACATCTATTTTTATATCTATTCCACGTATAAAAGCATGTACTTTAAATTTAAGTTGGATTAACAGATTTATTTTTTTTGCAAAATTTAATTTTTTTTATATAAAGCAGATAATGTAACGAAATTTTTTATTCAACGAGTCAGATTTCAATTTTAAGAGTTCTACCATAAAGTTTTAGTATTGTGGACTATAGGTTGTACATATACACCGAATGCATGCGAAAATTTTCCTCTTTAAAGTCAGGCAGTAGAAAATATGGCCTACACCAATATGCATACATCCTGTAGGCAACATATTCTAATTGATAATTAGTGCTCTAAAGCCAAAATCTAATTTTATAACTTTAATTTATTAAGTAAAGAGCTTATCAAGAAAAAAAAATCTTAATTTTTAAAATATATTAAAAAAAATCAACAGCAGGGAAATAGTCATTGCTTGAGTAGTAAGAAAAAAGTGTCCATTTAATTCAAGAACTCCATGCACATAAAAAAAAAATTAGGATTTTAATTTGAAGTTCTGAGTTGTCTAAAATTCAATTTAGAAGTTGTACATTATAAAAGAAAGCTGTGCACATTATAAAAAACAATTTAAATTTGAATTTGGATATGAAATTTGATTTAAAAATTAAAATTTGTAACTACAAGTGAATCAAAATTGAATTTGATTTTAAAAACATAAGTAAATTAAAACTTTGATACTTTAAGTTCAAATTTAGATTTGTTTCAATTTTGGGTTTTAACTAGATTGTAATTTTTATAATTATTATATAAAAATCAATACTACACAGGGATTAACAAAATTATCGTACGACCGGGAGAATGAAAATACAACCTATTTATGCTCTCACCGGACGGGGTGGATCAAAGTAGCGGTTTCGAGTTTTGTCACTACCGGTGAGCTCACCGCGCAAACTGCATCGTCTCATGCGCTGCAAAATAATTTTTTTTCGCATCGGTTGGCATTAAAAAAAAAAATTTAAGGTCGGGAGTTCCGGGGGTGATCGTACCGCGTGACTCGGAGGCGGTTATGGATGTAAAACAGGCCGGGCCTTGGCACTCCACGGATACTATAGAATTCGGGCAGCTCCGGCCCGGGCCAACTAAGAGTGGGGAGAATGGAACCCAATTTAGTCCCCCAAGACCCCTTCGGGGCCTGGTTGACGGCCCTAAATCTGTGCCGGGCCTACTCCCAAGATATATATATATATAGTAGAGCTACTGTGCTATTAGAAGTACAGCAGCACTTGTGCTCCTAAGTTCCTAACCATCCATCAAATTTTATGAATGATAATTAGGATGAGAGAGAGAAGAGATATTGAAGAGATATTTAAGGAGAGGAAAAATTGAGACACTCAATTTCTCCTCAATTTCTTTTCTCTCTCATCCTAACCACCCATCAAACTAGGGTGGTTAAAAATTTAGGAGCACAAGGGCTGCTGTGCTTCTAATAGCACAGTAGCCCTGCTATATATATATATATATATAGTTTTCATTTTAAAACTATCAAAATATTTTAAAAATAATAATTTTATTCCAATCAAGTTATGTCCAAATAATTTTGAAAGATTTATAAACTTTTTAAATTTATTCAAATTATTTATAAATTTTAAATTTAAATTTCTGTTTAAAATAATTAAAAATTTTATATTATTGATTATTTGTAACCATAATAGCCTTTTAATAGTTAAAAAAAATTACAAATTTTGAAATATTTTTAAAGATAAGAATTTTTAAAAGTTAAGGGAAAAAAAAATTCCGGACCCGCACAGCCCGTGCCATCCGGGCCTGAGGACCGTGCTGGACTAAGGGTCCAAAATTTCGGTTCGGCCCAGCTCAATACGGGCCGAGCCTCGCGTCCGTGCGCCCGTTTAGGCCCGGAAAATGTGGGCCGTCATTACAGCGCTATGGGGTGTTTGAATCCGGCCACCCCCGATGAGGTCACCGCCTTTACAACGTTGGCCAGGTCGCCGCAAAATAATATTTTTTCGTGTTCTAGGCAATCAAATTGCAAAAGTCAACAAAATAAAAGAAAATAGTGGAAAGTTTGAGCCAAAAACAAAATCAACACTTGGTTACTCCTACTCGTTGGCACTGTAGGAACAACGCACTCATGACTAGCTAGTTCTTTTGTACTGCACGAAATTTTCAAACTAACAGATTCAAGAGGCACTTTAATATGCCTCCTACGTACAACAAAATATAGATATATGCATAGACATCAAAGTACACCGTAACGCATTACTGGGTGATATCGGGAGGTGCTAATTCCTATTCTTAAAGCTCTAATGCACATCAAAGATAGGCTATATGTATATCTTAACCGGCCACTGCTACACTTTATATAATCAGAAGGTATTTTCTTTCACTACCGTCACTGGGCAAGTTGCATGGTTCACGACGTAGCTGCTTACGCTTCCCAGGAGAGCCCTGCATGACATAATTTAAGGTTAGTCGCAAGTACGAACTTCTTGAATCAATTATCAGAAAAGTGAGACAAAAATGATAACTCATTTAGATCGGAGGATGTTACGAAATGAAGTGAGGATGAAGAAGCTGACCTTTTTATCTTGCTTAACCCTCTGCTTCCTACTACTAGGCAGTGCAATGGGATCTTCTCAATTGCTTCGCATAGCTTCTTCGTTGGATCGCCCCAATATATCTTAGCGACGACTTCTACCTGCAGCAGCAACATGTGATGCATTATTTCTTTTATCTTTTCGGCAACCAAACAGAACTTTGTTTACATTTGAGCCATGTATTTGTTGTGAGTGTGATTACGAGCAGTAATACCCCTTTCTGACACGCCTGACCCAGAATTTCAAGTGCTTCGTTGTCTGGCGACATGCCATACCTCTTGGTAACGGAGGGATAAGAGAATTCATTCAAAGGTATGAAAGCTGAAGAATCGAAACAAGAAAAATCATTACCAAGGCAAAAAGGTTGAGACCAGAAATGGCTACTTTTAGTTTCTAGTGTCAGATAGAGAGAGCGAGAGACGGACAGAAAGGGCTAACATACGTGAACCATTTTGTTCCCATAGATGAATCACCCCTTGCTCAATCTGGTAGTTAGTGTTGACATGTACAAAGAACGAGGCAATCGCCGCTCCTCACAAGGTTGGTCGATGCCCACCTAAGTGCTGCTTGGCTGCATGGGGAGAAATTCACAGCCACTCCGACATTCCTCTTCGCCATATATACAACTCACCTGAGAGCCTATACTAAACACTTTTTTACTTCCTCTATAAGCTTCTTCTGCTTCTATATTGTTTTCTTCTCCATATATAGACATTTTTAGGCTCCGTAGGAACTCAAAAAAGAGAGACAGAAGCTTCTTTCTATCTCTCTTTTAAGATTCCTCTTTCTTAGAAGAGATCCTGCTTTATTTCAGCACCTTCTTCTTGTGCCCCCCCTTTACTTGATTCCTTAGTATACTGTTGCTTATAGTACTTAATAACCTTGCAGAGTTAAAGTTCTCAAGCAGTCGAGCCGCTCTAGCTGCATGAAACCAATAAGAGAGTCAGAAAAGAATAAGAGGTAAAGCAAAAGGTGGCAGAGAATGTGATTCCACACCATTTATCTTTGTGACAGAAAGAAAGTGGGGCCTTACTACTAATCAAGAATAGATCCAAAGGTTGATTCTAGAGATAAATCGAGCATTCGCCAAATAAAGATATTTAAAGAAACCTAGTAGTTCTTATTTGAAATCCTTAAGCAGCTTGCTCCTAAAGTTAGAGGCACAAGTTCTGATTTGGGCTTCTGGGTTTTCGATCCAAAATCTCATTTTGGCTTCCTATTTCAGTTATAAACATATAATTTTCCATTTGCCGAAAACTTGGCTTTAACTCTGCATGAAAGGCGTCTCAAATTTGTCTTTGCTAGAAGTACACTTGGCTTTCTGCTCTAGCTAAAAACCTACAAGTTTTGCCTGCTGTATGCTTGACTTCAAAATTGTTACTAAATGCTTGAGTTTTACTAAATGCATTAGAGTTTTACTTCACAATGAGAAAAAGTTGGTCCAAAAGCCATGTCCATTGGCCAATCATGCATTTAGTTCTCCTTACTACAATTAGCAACAATCAAAGTGCGAAAAGATCTGAAAATGTCGAGCAGCAAGTTATCCAGAAACTATCAAGATTTATCCGTATTGCTTGATTGAGATTTGCAAAAATGCGTACCCAGATTCTTTTTTCTTCTGGATTGGTAACTTGAGAGCATCTTAGACAGCAAATTGGCATGGGAATGCATCAGCAATTGGTTGATACTTATCCACACATTAATACCTAACTTACATTCTTGTATTACTTGCTTTACAAAGTAGATAAAGTAACAATTGGTATGCATCATCCAACTTCATTTATGCTTCTGTGGACATGTTGTTCACGACCATTCGCCCAAGCTTAAGCATGCAAAGCATGTACCAAGTACCATAACTTAATCCATCTGCAATCAATCTTGTACACTCAAAGATAAATAAAATTGCAATCAACAAAACTAGAGACCGTATGCTTGGTTTAATCAGAACGGGTTTAATTAGATTTGAGAACACAAAGACAAACCATTCAAGAGAATTTATTCTTTATACAGCAAAGTGGTAGACATCTAATAGTCAAAACTGGTCAGGTCAGGTTTACAATTGCAACACATATACTTGAAGAACTATGCAGGACCAAGAGAAATCAAGTGGATCGATATTGTTTAATGGATTCAGAAAAAAAAAAAAAAAAAAAAAAAAAAAAAAAAAAAAAAAAAAAAAAAAAACCATAATGGCGAGCTTAGGAGGATCAATAACTCCACCCCCTTTCAATAAGAGATGCTTTCAGATACCTTTCACTTGGTCATGCTACAAGTGCGACACATTAAAAATCCACCAGCCGCCCAAAATTCCGATGACGTGGAGCTTTTTGCCTCTTAGTTCAACTTTGCCAATACAAAGAAGCTTGTAATCTTCAACTTCGACATTCCTTGCATACAAGTACTGCAGATACAGGATTATATTACAGATGATAATAAAAAAGAAATAGAAAAGATGTTGGAGTGAGCAAAGAAGTACACTATGCCATCATGCACAAGAGTAGTTCCTCAAAAAAACAAAAAAAAGGGAGACAGATGGTGAAAAGTGCAACTAATTCATGGTTCATAAAGTAACTGATGCTAAGTAGCCAAACATGATGATTGATAGGGAAGTGAGGTAATTTTTACACAAGTTTCACCTACATGAAATACAGTGTGAAATTAAAACTGCTGAGGAAACAAAGAAAATGAGTGCTGTGTGATTATGAACTTATAAATCCTTTCCTTACTCATGCTTAGCTGTAAAATTACTAGCCCATTCCTTGTTTATTATCCAGTAACTTAACCAAAAACTTCAATTGGACTTTTGATACTGATAGTTGGTAATAATGATGCCATTGTCCTAGAGATTTTACTTAATTCTTAATTAGCACTTCAAGACATAAAACGATAGCCATGCGTATGTAAAATGCCGCTAATGAAACTATCAATTCCAAGAAAGAAATAATAAAATATTATGATAAGCTAGTGCTACTTACCAAGTAGTAAAAGATGTCTCCTATTTACTGTTTGCGTATAAATGGTGTAACAACTCAAGCATGACAAAGATACAGGGAAATTTCTATTCCGCAGCATCCAAAAGTGTTTGCTTCACGCCTGGTACATAACCTGCTAAAATCAATGCTGGTATCATGCATTTCAGGATAAGATATATCTCCACTGTCTGAGGATGTGAAGTGTCTCCAGCAGAAAACTCGTGAAGAAAACCATTTAACTCAATATAACTCAAACCAGGGTTCTTCAACACCCCATTCTCCTTCATAATCTTCCAAACATTGCTAGCACTTTTGAACTGACCTTTATACACATATATATTAGAGAGTAACACGAAAGAACTACTGTCATGTGGTACCATGTTGATAAGTTGCCTCGCTGCATGCTCAGCAATTTCGAGGTTCCCATGGCTTCTAGACGCACCAAGAAGCGCTCTCCAAATGACATCATTAGGTGCCATTGGCATAGAGTTCACTATTGCAACTGCAGCTTCTAGAAACCCTGCACGGCCCAGTAGGTCCACCATACAACCATAGTGTTGAATCTTCGGAATTATACCATATCTCATGCTCATAAGCTTAAAATATTGATAGCCCTCGTATACTAAGCCTGCATGACTACAAGCACTCAAAACCCCAATAAATGTTATATCATCTGGTTTTACCGTTGATTTCTTCATAGCTTCAAACAAAGAGACAGCATTACGCCCATATCCATGTATTGCAAGCCCCGATATCATTGCATTCCAGTGATCTATATTTCTAAGTTGAATATTGTCAAAGATATTCAATGCAAGGTCAACATACCCACACTTGGAGTACATGTCTATGAGCGAAACACCGATATTACCATCCAATGAAAACTTGCCCCTCTCAGCATAAGCATGAACCCATCTACCTTGAACAATAAGGCCTAAATCGGATATAGCAGAAAGAACAATAGCTAAAGTAAAGCAATCAGGTTTTTCTCCTAGCAAGTGCATGTGGAAAAACAAATCAACTGCCTTTTTTAACAGTCCATTTTCTTTGTAGCCCGAAAGCATTAGATTCCAAGAGACCACATCCCTATATGGCATGATGTCAAAAAGCTCCTGTGCTAATGGCACATTTCCTATTTTATTATGTCCGTCAATTAAAATATTCCAAGAAACAACATCCTTAAGTGGCATTAGATTGAACAATTGGAACGCAAGTTCCATCTTTCCATGCTTTGCATAGGCGTCAAGCATGGTATTCCAAGAAGTCAAATTTCTAAAAGGCATTGAATTAAATAACTGGTGTGCTTCCCTAACATCACCACATTTAGCATACCCACCAAGCAAGCAATTCCAAGTTATTAAATTCTTATATGGCATTTTCTCAAACCAACAATGAGCAAGTCCTATCTGATTAGAGTTAGCATACCCATTAATCATGATGCCCCAAGTGACTTCATCTTTAAATGGGACCTGATCAAACAACTCCTTTGCAGCTTTCATATTCCCACATTTTGCATAGCCATCAATCATTGAGTTCCATGTGATAACGTCCCTCTCAGGCATTTTATCAAACAACTGCTTAGCAAATTCAATCTGGTGATCTTTCGAAAGCCCGTCAATCATCAAATTCCAGGAGAACAAATCACGTTCAGGCATTGCATCAAACATTTTCAATGCAGCTCCAATGTCACCATTCTTAACATACCCATCGATCATCATATTCCAACTGATCAAATTCCTATACACCATTTCATCAAACACAGCTTTTGCCGATTCCATCCTCCCACAACTGGCATACATAAAGATTGAAGAACCCTGGACAAACAAATCCATGCTCAACGGGCTCTTTGCAACTCGGCAATGAATCTGCTCCCCTTCCTTAAGAGCCCAATCACTAGCACATGCTTTGAGCACGAAAGGAAAGGTGAACTTATCAGGGTACACACAACTACACAACATCTCTTTATACAATTTAATTGCATCCCATGGCTTGTAGGTTTGCTCAAAACTTCTAATCAAAGTGTTCCACAGAAAAGGATGGGGATCATTAAGATACCTCAACAATGAAGATGCATACTGCGAATTCTCAATACATCTACTTGCACATAATTTCACCACTTTGTGAATCGCTGACCGATCCTTTAAAAGCCCGATAACGATCAACGGCGTGAGTACGCGCTCCAATTCTCTCGACGTCCTGCATTTCTCTAGTAAAGTGAGGAAGGATCCGATTCTCGTACCTTGAGGGTTTGCTTCCTTCGCTGAATCTTCTCCCTGGATCAATTCCATCTTCTACTTCATTATCCTCATTAAATACCTCCATATTAACCCTAAAATTCAAGTAAACAAGCGATGATTGCCATATTTTTACGAAATCAAACTCAAAATTCCCCAACGTTTCACATCAAGGGATTCAAGTTGCCCTTAGGGTTCTGGTCACAGCGAACTTGTACAAGGACTTTCATGAAATACGAACCCTACAAGTATCGAATCGAATTGAATTGAATCGCGGGAAAAGTTGTGAACTCAAACAATTTGAATTGAAAAGAGAGGACAACATCGCAGGAAAAAGAAGCGATGATTGTCATTTACATAACAAAATTGGAGCCAGAGAGAACAGCATCGAAAACCCTAACCCCAATTGAAGGAGGAGACGATCTATTAGATCCCCCGCAAAACCATCATTCGATTCGAGAAGAAGAAGAAGCGTCTCACTTTCAATCGCATGAGGGCTCCTTATATAGCCACGCGGCTACGCAGTGGCAATCTCAAAGCAAGTACACCTCTGCCCGTCTCCGTTAAGAAACGGCGCTCTCAGATTCGTGCTATGATAAAAATTTCGAGGAAGCAGTGGCGAATCACACAATTCTTCCATGTTTCAGCAGTAGCATATTTGATGGGCCTATTTAGATCGGCCTAGCAAGGCCTTTGGGCCTATTCACTCTCCAATTGAGCGAACCCAAGGCTAGTTTGGGCCTGATTGGATCGGCCCATTAAAGCCCCTTGGGCCTCGCGCATTTGTTTCCAGGAGCATGAGCAATGATCTCAAACTATTCCATTCTTAACTAGGTCTAGGGACTATTTAGTATGCGAACCCAAGGCTAGTTTGGGCCTGAGTCATTTAACATAACAGAAACTAAAAAAAAATTCACAAGAAATATTTTTTTAACAAAAATATATTACATGATTATTTTTTTCTCGTATGTTCTTACTGTTCGTAACGTATTTCGTAAGTAGATGAAATATCAAAGTAGCTCATCGTAATAGGACTCATTTAGTATTGAGGTTGACACCAAAAAACAAGGTCCAAAATACAGAGAAATGTTTTTTTCTCAATTTTTTGATAAGACTGTTGAAATTATTAACCCAACCAGTGCAATCCAGTATGATGTGTTATTATTTATAGAAATGCATAAAATATGTTTTTATCGTATTTTCTTGCTGCTCGTAATATATTAGTGTTAGGGTGCCCATTGAGTCCCTCCACTAATTTCTTCTCGAAAGAACGAAAGAGAGCTGCAACCAATAGAATCAGCACAGACCCTGTAGGCCTGGGAGAAGTGCTTTGCAACTCTTTGAATTGGCTTATAGCTTGCCCACCATTATTCATTTTTATCGAAACTTAGGTTACCTAACTAGTTCTCTTCTTTCCAAGCAACAATTTAAAGAGAAAGAGAGGTCCCATAATGGAAGGCATACAGTAGCATGCCTCCATGATGAAGCAATGAGCTTTATGAGCCCACCTTTTTTATGCTTGCTTTATGATAAAGTTGCATATAATAATATGAATTTGCAAAAGAACATGGTTTAAAGTTAAAAGGTGGTCTCCAACAAACGCTTTGTCGATTGGGCTTTTTGTTCATTCGGGGAGCTTAGCTAAAAGGAGATTTAAAAAATAATAATTCAAAAATGGATTCAAATTTTGTTTCCTTCTCCTGGTCTTAAAAGCACTCTTCCTTTGATCAACACTACAGAATTTTCCAACACTAGTGATTCCACTTGGGAGTTGGAAAGTAGCATCACTGGATTGCCGATTACGAAGTCGGGAGTTCAATTCCCCATATCCATGTTTAATAAATAAATGATTTAGCTCTCTGGATTAAGTTCAATCACTCGTATGCATATTTAGTAAAAGAATGATTTAGTTCTCGACTTCTTATGGAAAAAAATATATAGGACTAATTATAGGAGGATTCTTAGAGTGGGCTTTACGTGGTTGTTCAAATAAAAAAAATTTAAAAAGAACTGCAGATACAAGATTATATTACAGATGATAATAAGATAATTTGAAACCACAGGACAATTTTATATGGTCTATTTTGCACGTTTATATGAAGGAAATCTTTAACAAACAATAATCATTTCAATAACAGTGTAGTTACATAGATATAACATTGATCTGAATACCAATGATACAAACTCACCTTTGTTTTATGGAAGCTGGGATCCCGACGCATCTCTCTCTGACGCAGCTGCAGCAGTTAAATTTCTTCTAAGTTGAAATCACAGATGAACAAAGTCAAAGAGATACAAAGAGAAGTTGTATAATTCAAAAACTAAAGATTAATTATTCAATTGTTTATTTACTTATTCGGTTATTTATCTATCTAGAGATGAGGCACCCGCTAATTTTCTTTCTTCATGCTTCTACTCATTGCGGTTCCAAACAGAAAAGCTAAGTTGAATCCTATGTAGCTATATTTGCTAGGAAAAAGTAAACAGTATAAAAGCTCTGGCACTTACGTTATTTGTCAATTGTCATTAATCATTAATCATCAGAGTACTTGGTAAAGATACAACCTTATATGTCGGATAAAATGGTTTCTTTAGCAAATTACATGGTGTGAAAACTGGTTTTGTTGTGTAAAAGAAATGGAAGAAATTATTCTAGCAGCATGACAGGAAGAGCAGTTTCTTGCTGGGAGATGAAGCATTTCCTACTATTCAGAGACATTTTCAGCCACTAAAAGAGAAAATAAATAAATTCAGCATGTCCTCTTGACTCTCCTACTCTCTCCAACTAAACGGGCTGTAAAATCATAAAACTTCAAAGACCTGCTAGCTCAACTGAACAACAATTCCCCAAAGTTTAACTCTAAAAGCCACAGAAATGATGGCATTTCATTGTTTCATTATGGAGTAACCATTTCGGGCTAATTATTTGTTCAACATACTGTCTCAGTGCAACCTGAAGCTCAAATAATCTCAAGCAATAATTTTGCTCATTTTCTGCCATTTGATTTCTGCAATCAGTTCTTTTGCTGTATCCTTTCTTTTTCTCTTGCTGTCTCAGTTTTTCTTTTGTTTTCCTGACTGCTTTGAGAATTTTACAGAAATATAAGTCAGGAAAACATTGTAAGGAGACTCTATGGAATGTGTTGGCAGAAAGAGGTGAAATAACTTGTGTAAAAATGATTAACTGGAACCTATGCAACATCACCAGCAAGGCATCAATTAACACTCCATCATTAGATAGCGGAACAGTGCCATGACTAACTTACATTTTGAAAATCAAATTCTTTCAAGAAGACCAGTTATAAAATGTGATTAAAACGTACGAGAAAATACTAGTCAAGAAATATCAGGATCAAAATAGATGAAAAGAGTAGATTCTATAAGTACAAAGGATCGCACAATGCTCAAAGATTTAATTTTCCATGGAACAGCAAAATAATCAAAAAATATTTTGCTATGGCAGAAACCACAAACCAACCTGTTAAATAAACATATAAATTGAGAAAGGACTGGGTCTTGTACAGAAGAGAAAAGTATGATATTAACTGCAAGGGTTACTGGACGCCTCCAACCCAAAAACACTATCACAAGCAAAACAACATGCAACTAGAATTTCCTGGTCAAAGCCCAAAAGGTATTAAGATCATCCTTCAAATATCCTGAAGGTTCGGCGTAGTCCGCAGAATCTGGAACATCGAGAACAGCACATGGAGGCAACAATAAATAAATCAAGTTGGAACTGCGGATTTTTCAAGTACAAATTGTACTAGCATAGGGGGCCGCGCTTTGCGGCGGGTTGATTTTATAAAAATAAACCAATATATATATATATATATAGAGAGAGAGAGAGTAGGTCTCGTGTGCTATTTGGAGCATGGAGGCCTCCGTGCTCCTAAGCCGTTTTCGATGATGGAGCTTCCGAATCGACGATCGGCTCCGTTAAACTTGATCTAGCATATTTGAAGTATCTAGAAAATAAATTTTGCGATTTTTCGATATCGTTTACCTATTGATCAAAAGGGCTCGAAATCAATAATTTTTAACGGTTGATGTATGCCGTTTGCAAGTTTAACGTTGTAGAATTATTCAAATCAGATGAAATTTTGATAGAAAATTCTTTATACTATCCACAACAAGATCAATATCTCTAATCAAAAAATTTAGTGCTATATCACCACTTTTTATGAGATTTTTATTTTCAGCCGTTGATTTTGAACCCTCATATTGTGGAGTATGAACATGTTACACAGACATACTTTTGTTACAATTTTTCGACGCTGTAAACGTTAATTTATGTAATCACATAGGACAAACAATGACTAATCAGTGATTAATCATTCTATAGATGGATACAAACTAATTCACTTTTAGGCATCACAAGCAACTCCAAATTAGACTTAAAAAACATTTAAATCTACAAGCTGAAGAGGTCATAACTAGTATAAAAAGACTAATGAAACCTTCTGTATTTAAACAGAAAGCCATGATGTATTCACCTAGATACAAGCTGCACCTAAGAATTGTGAACTAATAACCGTATCAAAAAAATAAAAAATAAATTAAAAAAAGACGAATAAAAAAAGGACGTTTCTCTAAAGAACACCTTCAAATATTTAATAAACATTTAACATCACTTTGCATTTTTTTTGGACAAGTTACAGTAGAAGATCAAATTTACCTGACAAGTGTAAGCTTCGCCCAATCATCTTTTGCATGCTAAACACTGATCTGAATCTTTGTGCATAAACTGGTGAAGCAAGCCCAACATAATTGCGCAAAATTTTTAGCGATGATGATCTTCCTGAAACTAAAGAAAATTTCCCTTTTAAAATTGAAAAAGAAATTTGTTAAGAGTAGTGATAATGATGTTATTGACATTATTAAGCCAGGCACTAGAATGTCACAGAGAATTGAACAACATATTAATGCCCACCTAAAACTGAAGGGTCAAACGAGCAATTACGCTGTAACGGATAAAAAGCTATGAACATTACGACAAGGCAATATCTTGAAGAATATTCCACCACACAAAAGAATCCTGTATTTGCTATTTTCTGCATTACAAAATTCTAATTTAGATTCTGATTCATTCTAACAAAGGTCATATCATCCTTAGCCACAGTGCTTCAAAGAAATCTGTAGAGTGGTGAATCCTTTCCTCTTTTTTTTTTGGTTTTTGGTGCTATGCTGTTTACATAGAAAGGACCACTTAACGTTTATAATTACAGCATAAGACTTTTATCTTCTTTTAAGGAAGTTTAAACTCCTTGTTTATCTCGTCTCTATTTCCTACTTATAGAATATTATCCTCTGCCACTCCAAAAACAAAAACAAATACAAGAAAGACCTCATTTGGAACCGCGGATTTTTCAAGCACAAATTGTACTAGCGTAGGGGGCCGCGTTTTGCGGCAGGTTGATTTTATAAAAATAAACATATATATATACATATATATATAGAGCAGGGCTACTGTGCTATTAAGAGCACAGCAGTCCTTGTGCTCCTAAGTTTGATGGGTGCTACTGTCTCAATTTCTCCTCTCCTTAAATTTCTCTACAATATCTCTTCTCTCTCTCATCGTAACCACCCATCAAACTTGATGGGTGGCTAGAAACTTAGGAGCATAAGAACTGTTGTGCTCTTAATAGCACAGTAGTCCTACTATATATATATATAGGCTAGGGCTACTATACTCTTATGAGTATAGTCCTTTGTACTCATAAGTTTTCTGCCGTTGGATGTAGGAATGTGTGGTGTAGCACACTAAACTTTAGCAATTGCGGAGTTCTAGTGAGAGAATAGTGCTTTATACTATTCTAGAGAATTTGATTGAGTTTGGAGAGCTTGGGAGTGTTTTCGAGACTTAAAAAGCGCGAAAACGGACTCCGGAGATCAAATTTTGCGAAAGGTGCAGAATTTGTATTGAGTACGGGTACTGGTTTTGGGGTACGGGTACTGATTTATTTAGTACCGGTACGCCAATTCGTGTACCGGTACGCAGTGCTGCAGAATCAGATTTCGTGCAGTTTTGTAATTTCTGAGTTTTGAGGGGCCTTAGGGGATATTGTTACATCATGTAATATATCCCCTCAACCCTCACTTGTTGCCCATTGTTGCTGAGGCTTGGAGGAAGGAGGTGAGCTTCTTCACTCTCTCTCTCTCTAGATTTTCTCCCTCCCTAACCCTCTAAAGCATGGATTGATCTTCTTTTTCTCCATTTTCTTCATGGAGCTTGCTTCTTGGCTTTGAGGGGAGCTCGGGATGGATGAGATGAGCTTGTTGGAGGACTTAGCTTCAACCCTAACATGTATGAGCTTGGTTGGGAGCTTGATTTGAGGTTAGTAAACCCTTTTACAACCTCTATTTGTGATTTTTGCTTGAGATTTGCATGAAAACCTAGTTTCATGAAAACTAGGGTTATTGTTAGGGTTTCTTGATTGTGAGCTCTTAGGGCTAAATTGATGAGTGTAGAACACTCTTGTAGGTTGGATTTGAAACTCCAATGTGTTGATTTGGAGTTTGCACAAGCTTTTCTTGGATTAAGGTATTATTCACCTATTTTCTTCATGAATTTTGGTGAATTTCGTGGTGAGCTTGTTCGAAGCCCCTAACCCCTTGGAAATTTATCTTAGGGTATGTGAAGCTCGGGGGACAACTTCGTTTTGAAGTACTGCGAGGTCTCGATGGTTATCCGGTGGGTCTGACCTCACCGAAATGGGTGAACTCCCCCCTATGTCTTCTCTAATGTTTTAGAGTTGAATTGATGCATACTCATGCTTAATATGACATGATAGAAATTTTGGAATCATGATATATGTATAGCATATATGAGATTTGCATGCTCTATGTAGTAGAGTTCATGATTGAGTTTATACATGGCACATTATGGAAAGTTGTGGCAAGATGGCATTTCAAATTATGATAACGTAGAAATGCATGTTGGAATGATTAAACAACATATGAAGTACTTAATGGAAAGTGGACTTGGGGACACTTAGCATATCGGTTATTGGTAGAAATGAGCATGATATATGACATACTTACCATGGGTAGAAGAAAATATGACACCCGGCGTGTTCCTGACATAGTGAGAGGCTAAGTATGTTACACTTCACTTAGAAGAACAACAAGGTTGGCCTTATGACATAGTGCTAGACCCTCGGGTCGTTGATTGGTATTCCATGTTTAAGACATCAGGTAAGAGTTTTCTTATCGGTAATGTAAGTGGTAATTGCATACCATCACTTTGATAATAAGAAATAAATACTTGCATGATGACTTTTATACTCTATGTAGTAGAGGTTTATGTAGCTCATGCATGTCATGGATTATGATCTTGTTGGCATCGTAGGATGCATTGTTATAGCATTTGTAGAATGCATGAATTATGGCATTAGAATAATGCATGGATTATGGCATTTATAGAATGCATCGAAAATAGCATTGGTACAATGCATTGAGTATGACTTTGGTTATAGCATATGATAGTAACCCGTTGGGGTCATGAATGAGACGTAGGTCCATTCCTATTGGTAGAGTGAGATGTAACCACTTGCATGTTAGAGACATGTTACATATTGGTAGAAATATACCCACATGTGAATTGAGAACAAGTGTGACTTATGTGTCATGATTCCGACCCTCGAGTCGATGTTGTGATTTCATATTTTAGACATGATGATTGAGATGTGTTGGCCTTGGATACGATGCTTATGATCAGTGCTTGTTTGCCCTTGTGCTCATTCGCACATGCTTGTGAGGGTCGCTCCCTACAAGCCGGCACTCCGGAGTTAGCCTTTACGACGTTTGATCGCCCGTGCAGGATTGGGCGCCGAAGTGGATCGCCGTGGGGGAGTGTCTCATTGTCTGCGGAGCAATGTTGACTACCACGGGACCATTAAGCATGACACAAGACGGGATGTTACCTTGTGTAAGTCCCCTCGTGGATTGGGTAAAAGCTAAGTAAACCGGACATAGTACATCACGATTGTTTGATGCATATACATGTAGTGTATGAAAATAGTAGTGAGTCGCATATTGTGGCAATACTTAGCTTGACACCATTGGGATGCATTCATTGTAGTTGGACATATTAGTTAGTCACTACATACATTGGCATCCATAGTAGCATTAGGCCTATACTCACATTGGTTTAGTATAGTGGCATGAATGTATGATGTTAATGAAAAAAAAAAAAATTCTTAACTAATGTTTATAGCATAAATGGACATGCATGTAGGTTATGGTGGAAGACATAATTGTGCATATGATTGCAAGGAATCAAGTACATGTAAATTTTTGGTAATGGACCTACCTATGTATGTAGTGGTAGAAATCATATTATTTTTTTTAAAATGATATAATCATTTGTTGGCATGATAGTAGTAGAATTACTTGCTTAGTATTTATTGCTTTATGCCTTATATTTCAACTTATACTATCTTTGCCTCAGTTGATCTAGCGGTGTATTTCGCCACTCTCGGCGGCTTACCCACTGGAAACTATTGTTTAATAGTTTCCACCCCCATTGTTGTTGGATTTTTGTTTCAGAGCCTTCCGCAGCGGGAGAGGCTTGGGATCGTGGTGAGGGATTAGCAGCTAGCTAGAGCCGCGACGATGATGTTTTAGATGGACCCTTGATGCCTTTCTTTTATTTTGTATGAAAGGTGTATAGTTGTGTTAGTTGGTTGATCTGTTAGCACATAAGATGTATAATTTTATTGTATATCTTGAGATTGTGGCTTTATGTCAACTTGTTTTAGTTGTAGAATTATGTTCTCACTCTGATCACCTTGTTTAGGATGTATTCCTTCTACTACTTGATTGTTGTTGTTGTCATAGACGCCTTGTGTACATTGTGTGTTGTTTTGGTGTACACGGCGGGTCTGTGCACGTGCCTGGTAGACTCCCACTAGGGCCCGGGGCGTGACAGATTATTTTGGTATCAGAACCTAGGGTTGAGTCTTAGTGGACCTAGTAAACCTTAGGCAGGTTGGACGATAAGGAATAGGAACGTGAGAGACGGGATGTCTTGTGACATATTGGCGAAAGTATTATGATTGGGTCATTTCTAAAGCTCCAAAAGTGTTGGAGTTAGATCGGGGTGAACCACTTCTATACCCTTGCCAACAACGTGACATCGGGGAATAGTGGAAGTCCACTTCATTACTTTCGCATGATTGGGGTTATAGTTTTGTGTGGGAATGCGTTGGCGTGGGGTGTTTTACCTGCGCATGTTGTGTTTGTTGCAGCTTGAGTTGTGGATGACGCACTTGATAGCGGCCGAGGCAGCCGAGACGGGAACCCTGCATCCTCCGGATTTGGTGAGATCCTAAAGTTGAGAGAACAGCTAGCGATTACGGCGAGCATGGTGGAGCGGCAGACATTTTCAATGTTACTCCAAGTTGAGGCTTTGCGCCAGCAGACGAGAGGATTAAGCGACTGGAGGACTTGTTGATCCAGTAGGCAGCCGACCTCAAGAAATTTTATGAGAATGCGGATCGCACCTTGATAAGGGCAAGAGACGTGGAGACCGTTGGGACGGCAAAAGAAGCTACTAAGAGTGGCAAGTCAAATGTAAGAGGACAATCAAGGTGTTCAAAGAGAAATTGATCTCGAAAATGTGGATCTTTAGCAGGATGAAAGAGGGACGTCAAATCGTCATCAACTATTATGATGTGTGAGCGGTAGAGTCCGCATGTACCCGATGATGCCCTTGGTGTGGAGGCGGGTGCTCTCTTCGTGGCCAGGTGGACCATTCCCAGTTGGAGTGTCTGAGGAGAACAGTGTCGACAATATTGGTATCAACTTCGCGCGGCTGGCACCGGATGAATGCGTGCCTGTTTGACAGGCGGAGGAGGATGCAGCGACGATGGAGGTTGTTCGCAGCTCGTGGTATTGGAGCTAGCTTGTTGTTTGTTATGATTGCGTTGATTGTAGTTTTGGATCGGCTGTTTGCCGAAGCATGGCAGGAAACTCATTCCTTGTTGCTTGCAGAACGGGTTGGTCCTGATTGCTTGGACTTGGGAGTACTGTTCTTGTACTCCAATAGGATTGGATGTTTCTATGCGCCAACGAAGCGATTGGCTTTGTTTGGCTGAGAGCGTATAGTTCTGATTTGAACTTGGGCTAGCTCTTCGGGTATCAGATTGCCGATGATTGTGTGAGCCGAGCTGTAGTGTCTTGGGAATCTGGACATGAAATAATATTTTCAGAGGGCGTGGAAGTTCGCTATTTGCGATGATTGTTTCACCCGCCCAAGCCTAGTTGTTGGCTGAGTGGGCGCGTGGCCTTTAGGCCAGCATTCTTGGTGAGAGTTGAGAATCCTCAAAAGTGAGGATGTCTCTTGTGAGTGAGTTGCTTGTGCAATCCCGGTTGAGTGGTGAGAACCGAAGGCTTGGTCTGGAGACCTCTTTTGCCTAGTATTTTCTCTTGGTGGAGCATCGATCTCATTTGTTTTGAGTGGACGGGTCCTCTCGACTGTGGGTCGACTATCGTGAACTCGGTAAGGTCACGATCAAGGATATGTACCCGTAGCCGAGATCTGTTGATCTGTCTGATCAGCTCCATGAATTCTGGATTTACTCGAGGTTAGTTATAATCTGAGTACTACTCTCGTTGGATTGAGTTTGGGTTTGGACCGAGGGTAACTTGTGCACTCGGTGTAGACATTACGAAATTGTCGTGATGTCATTCGAGCTGTTGATGCCCTTGTGTGTTGTATTCTCTGACCCTTGAGGGTATTCTTATCGCTGTTTGTGCCGACACTTTGGAAGCCATGAAGTGATGAAGACCAGGAAGATTCCTTGGAGTAGGTATTGCAAGTACTTCAAGTGGAGGAAGTGCCGATTTGGTCGTGAGAACAAGCATTATTTGACAAGTAATGTCAAAGCGGATGTGATTGAAGTTTCCAAGAAATCAAGCAATTCATAGTTGATTTGGACAAGCGGATGTAATCGAAGTTCAAACTTCCTAGTTTGATTGGATGTTATGGATAATTGTGGGGAGATTACTAAGTTGCCTACTCCCTTCACTTGACTCACACATAAAGGGATTAAACCTTTTGGAAGGATATGTGTGAGAGAAGTTTCTTGGAACCGTTGGTGTGGTTGACGACCGTCAACCTTGTCTGCCCCGAAGGTGGGTTATGTAGTTGCCGTTATATTCCTCTCAGTGGACTGAACTGTGTTTGATGCAGATTAGAAAGGTAGTATTGACCTTTCAGCAATAGAGGGAATATGAGAAGAATCACCAACCCATGATTTGGAAATGGCCGCCATAGCGTTTACTTGAAAACTATGGCAATTTTATGTATAGTTAGTGGTGTGAAGTGCACCCAGATCTGAATGTTTGAGATGTCTCTTCACTCAGGAAAATGAGTTGAAACAGTGAAGACAGGTTAGAGGTTGGTGTACTAGAGATATCAATGAGATGGGTAACATGAATTGATATCTATCATTTGGATCGGATCACGGAAGTTAGCCTTTATCCCGACTTGTAAATGGTGCAATCAAAGATCTTAAATGCAGCGGCTGATAAATTCCATGTGAATAGTCAGAAAATGCCTTGGTTGTGGAACCGATAATTTGTACCTGTGGATAATAGAATTGAGTAGACACTCTAAGTGAAGCTCATGAAGCCCCTCATGCTATGCATTTGGGCAGCATTGGAAAGGGTACATAGACCAAATGTGTCACACCAGTGGCAGGAATGAAGTTGACCCTGGAGAGTTTTGGTGTGATGTTTGATGTAACAACAAGCGAAGACCGAGCATCAACTTCCTATGAGCAAGTTGCGAAGGCTATCTATCCTCGTATGAAAATAGAGGATGACTACCGAAGATTCTGGTATTGGATTGTCTCGCTTCCAAGCTAGACATAATGTTAGCTGGAAGTTTGTGAGTAGGTTTGCTAAACCAGCTCATTTACCCCTATTCACACGGTTTGGTTGAGGAAAGACACGCACAAGTATAACTTGGGAAAATTGTGCGACTTCGTAGAGCGCCTATGTAGTATACTGAACTTTAGCAAATTGCAAGGTTCTAGTGTAAATTAGTACTTTATACTAATCTGGAGGTTTTGGCTGTGTTTCGAGAGCTTGGGAGTGTTTTCGGGACTTGGAAAGTGCGAAAACGGACTCCGGAAGTCAAAATCCGCAAAAAATGCAGTTTAGACATTGTATACCGGTATGTGGTTATAGCATACCGGAATCCTGTGTGAAACAGGTTTGCGCAACTCTCGGGTTTTGCGGAATCCGGCACTTGATACCGGTATAGATGCAAAGTATACCGGTACTGATGTTCGGGATACCGGTATACTGTTGCGTGGCCTGGTTGGCCGAGGCTCGGGTTTGCGGGATTTCTGGCCAGATACCGGTATGCCCATACGCATACCGGTATACAGAGCCGAAAATTCTGCCTTGAGCTGTTTTGCGAATGTTGGCTTTTGGAGGGGTGTAAGGGCAATTGTTACAACATGTAACTTAACCCTACACACTCCCTCACAGCCCTCATTGTGCAGGGACTTTGGAGAAGAAGAGGTAAGCTCTTCCCTCTCTCTCTCTAGGATTTCTCTCCCTATTCTTGAGATCTTGGGGTTTTGATCTCATTTCTCTTCTCCATTTTGCTTGTTGCTTGCTAGTGGAGCATTGGAGAAGGCTTGGTTGTTTTGAGGAGAGCTTTTTGAGGATCAACTCCAACCCTAGCTTGTTGTAGCTTGAATTGGAGCCCAAAAGAGGTGAGTAATTCTCTTATAAGCCCTTTTTTGTGGTCTTTTGGAATTATTTGTGGATGAAACCCTAGAATGGCAAATTTAGGGTTTACTTTGGGGTTTCTTGATTCCATGCTTTTGGATGGGAATTGATGGGTGTAGAACATTATGTTAGGTTGGATTTGGAGCCTCCTAACTTCGATTTGGGTATTGGACAAGGATTTCTTGGTCTAAGGTAAATTCCACCCTTTTTCCCTCTTGTATATGTCAATTTTCGAAGTGTTCGTTCGACACTTGTGACCCCCTAGGAATTTTCTTTAGGGTGCTAGAAATTGAGGGGACAACTCCGCTTCGACGTACTGCGAGGTCTCGAAGGAGTTCCGGTGGGTTTGACCTCACCGAAATGGGTGAAATCCCCCTATGTCTTTGGTTTTGTTAAAAGCTCTAAATTGTGCATTTACATGCTAAATGTAGCATTATGACATTGTTGGAATCATGACATATAGGTGTCATTCATGAGAATTGCATGTACCTTGTAGGGGTTGATAACATGCATGGATTAAACTTGTATAATGATTTTGTAGCATTTCATCTTATTATATGTAGAAATGCATGTTGGATAAGTGAGACATCATGTGGGATACTAGATGTATAGTAGAATATGAGATTCGATCATGATGCTTATATATTGACTCTTAGTAACATTAGTCATGGCATATGACAAACCTTTGAGAATGTTAAACTAAGTATGTTGCATATTACTTAGGTGTATAACAAGTGGACATTATGATATAGTGTTGGACTCTTGGTCACTACTTGGCATTCCATGTTTTAGACATGATGAACGTGACACTTATGCAGTTGATTATGCTTGTTGGCCATTTGTGCTCATTCGCACATGCTTGTGAGGGTCGCTCCCTACGAGCCGGCACTCCGGAGTTAGCCTTGCGACCTTGGTCGCCCGTGCAGGTTTGGGCGCCGAAGTGGATCGCCGTTGGGGGAGAGTCTCATTCTAGCGAGAGAATGCTGACTACCACGGGGCCATTAGGCACGGCACAAGCGGGACAACATCGTCCCCTATGGATTGGGTATCTATGTTACATGTGGTAGTGGACATGACATAGCATATAGTGAGATTATGACATTAGAACATGTGTAGCTAAAATATTGCATATTTACACATGTACATGAGTAGAAGAATTACTTGCATTGTAACATGATCATGATTAGAATATCACATGTTTATAACTTATGGTAGAGGCATAGTAGTGTGGAATTTTAAATGTATGCATATTTTTTATTCTAATCCTACTTTTGCCTCAGTTGACCTAGTGGTGTATCCCGCTCCTCTCGGCGGCTTACCCACTGGGAACTATTGAATAATAGTTCTCATCCCCCTGGGGTTTGTTGTTTATTTCAGAGCCTTCCACTGCGGGAGAGGCGAGGGATCGAGGCAAGGACGTCGCGACTAGTTAGCTCCTGAGGAGATAGTCGCTTAGGTGGTTACCTTTCTTTTGTTTATATGAAAGGTGTTTGTACTTTTGAGTTAGTAGTAGAGTTCACCCTATGTAGTGGATGTATTATGGTGGAACTTGTAACACCTTTATTTTGTGTACTTCCCTTTGTGCTCCTTATGTGTACTCTACCTTGTCATGTTATTGTTCTTAAATCTTGTATGTTTATGCTCTGATAACCATGTTAGGATTGTTATTATTTCTTTCATTGTATACTTGTTGTAGACGCCTTGTGTGCACTTGGGCGCCTTGTGTACACGGCGGGTCTGTGCACGCGTCCGGGTGTGCTTCCGCTTGGGCCCCGGGGCGTGACAGCCTAGCTCTATCGTTTTGGAATATGAGCTAAATGAAAAATACTCGGTGAGAAGTAAACTTCGAGTATGAGATCAGATAATCTGAATGTGATACCTGGCTAAGGGAATCCAGGAGTATATGTATGAGGAATCTAGTCCTAAATTCATTGGACTATTCGAGATCTTGAGGCGAACGGGCCTAGTAGCGTTTTGACTTGTGAAGTGTAGAAGGTTCGGAATTGTGATTATTCCTACTACGAAGGTACTTTGGAGCAACCATCTTGGATGCGATGTTTTGTGAGAGCTAGAGGCTTCACTGCGAGGGCGACGTTCTTATCTCCTTCAGACCTGTTGTTGGATGGTTGATCCGTAGTTTCGCGGACGAAACTCCTTTTTAGGAGGGGAGAATGTAGCACACTGAACTTTAGCAATTGCGGAGTTCTAGTGAGAGAATAGTGCTTTATACTATTCTAGAGAATTTGATTGAGTTTGGAGAGCTTGGGAGTGTTTTCGAGACTTAAAAGGCGCGAAAACGGACTCCGGAGATCAAATTTTGCAAAAGGTGCAGAATTTGTATTGAGTACGGGTACTGGTTTTGGGGTACGGGTACTGATTTATTTAGTACCGGTACGCCAATTCGTGTACCAGTACGCAGTGCTGCAGAATCAGATTTCGTGCAGTTTTGTAATTTCTGAATTTTGAGGGGCCTTAGGGGATATTGTTACATCATGTAATATATTCCCTCAACCCTCTCTTGTTGCCCATTGTTGCTGAGGCTTGGAGGAAGGAGGTGAGCTTCTTCACTCTCTCTCTCTAGATTTTCTCCTTCCCTAACCCTCTAAAGCATGGATTGATCTCTCTTTTCTCCATTTTCTTCATGGAGCTTGCTTCTTGGCTTTGAGGGGAGCTCGGGATGGATGAGATGAGCTTGTTGGAGGACTTAGCTTCAACCCTAACATGTATGAGTTTGGTTGGGAGCTTGATTTGAGGTTAGTAAACCCTTTTACAACCTCTATTTGTGATTTTTGCTTGAGATTTGCATGAAAACCTAGTTTCATGAAAACTAGGGTTATTGTTAGGGTTTCTTGATTGTGAGCTCTTGGGGCTAAATTGATGAGTGTAGAACACTCTTGTAGGTTGGATTTGAAGCTCCAATGTGTTGATTTGGAGTTTGCACAAGCTTTTCTTGGATTAAGGTATTATTCACCTATTTTCTTCATGAATTTTGGTGAATTTCGTGGTGAGCTTGTTCGAAGTCCCTAACCCCTTGGAAATTTATCTTAGGGTATGTGAAGCTCGGGGGACAACTTTGTTTTGAAGTACTGCGAGGTCTCGATGGTTATCCGGTGGGTCTGACCTCACCGAAATGGGTGAACTCCCTATGTCTTCTCTAATGTTTTAGATTTGAATTGATGCATACTCATGCTTAATATGACATGATAGAAATTTTGGAATCATGATATATGTATAGCATATATGAGATTTGCATGCTCTATGTAGTAGAGTTCATGATTGAGTTTATACATGGCACATAATAGAAAGTTGTGGCAAGATGGCATTTCAAATTATGATAACATAGAAATGCATGTTGGAATGATTAAACAACATATGAAGTACTTGATGGAAAGTGGACTTGGGGACACTTAGCATATCGGCTATTGGTAGAAATGAGCATGATATATGACATACTTACCATGGGTAGAAGAAAATATGACACCCGGCATGTTCCTGACATAGTGAGAGGTTAAGTATGTTACACTTCACTTAGAAGAACAACAAGGTTGGCCTTATGACATAGTGCTAGACCCTCGGGTCGTTGATTGGTATTCCATGTTTAAGACATCAGGTTAAGAGTTTTCTTATCGGTAATGTAAGTGGTAATTGCATACCATCACTTTGATAATAAGAAATAAATACTTGCATGATGACTTTTATACTCTATGTAGTAGAGATTTATGTAGCTCATGCATGTCATGGATTATGGTCTTGTTGGCATCGTAGGATGCATTGTTATAGCATTTGCAGAATGCATGAATTATGGCACTAGAATAATGCATGGATTATGGCATTTGTAGAATGCATCGAAAATAGCATTGGTACAATGCATTGAGTATGACTTTGGTTATAGCATATGATAGTAACCCGTTGGGGTCATGAATGAGACGTAGGTCCATTCCTATTGGTAGAGTGAGATGTAACCACTTGCATGTTAGAGACATGTTACATATTGGTAGAAATATACCCACATGTGAATTGAGAACAAGTGTGACTTATGTGTCATGATTCCGACCCTCGAGTCGATGTTGTGATTTCATATTTTAGACATGATGATTGAGATGTGTTGGCTTTGGATACGATGCTTATGATCAGCGCTTGTTTGCCCTTGTGCTCATTCGCACATGCTTGTGAGGGTCGCTCCCAACAAGCCGGCACTCCGTAGTTAGCATTTGCGACGTTTGATCGCCCGTGCAGGATTGGGCGCCGAAGTGGATCGCCGTGGGGGAGTGTCTCATTGTCTGCGGAGCAATGTTGACTACCACGGGACCATTAGGCATGGCACAAGCCGTGATGTTACCTTGTGTAAGTCCCCTCGTGGATTGGATAAAAGCTAAGTAAACCGGACATAGTACATCACGGTTGTTTGATGCATATACATGTAGTGTATGGAAATAGTAGTGAGTCGCATATTGTGGCAATACTTAGCTTGACACCATTGGGATGCATTCATTGTAGTTGGACATATTAGTTAGTCACTACATACATTGGCATCCATAGTAGCATTAGGCCTATACTCACATTGGTTTAGTATAGTGGCATGAATGTATGATGTTAATGAAAAAGAGATTTTCCTTTACTAATGTTTATAGCATAAATGGACATGCATGTAGGTTATGGTGGAAGACATAATTGTGCATATGATTGCAAGGAATCAAGTACATGTAAATTTTTGGTAATGGACCTACATATGCATGTAGTGGTAGAAATCATTTTTTTTTTTTGAAATGATATAATCATTTTGAGGCATGATAGTAGTAGAATTACTTGCTTAGCATTTATTGCTTTATGCCTTATGTTTCAACTTATACTATTTTTGCCTCAGTTGACCTAGCGGTGTATTTCGCCACTCTCGGCGGCTTACCACTGGGAACTATTGTTTAATAGTTCTCACCCCCATTGTTGTTGGGTTTTTGTTTCAGAGCCTTCCGCAGCGGGAGAGGCTTGGGATCGTGGCGTGGGGTTAGCAGCTAGCTAGAGCCGCGACGATGATGTTTTAGATGGACCCTTGATGCCTTTCTTTTTATTTTGTATGAAAGATGTATAGTTGTGTTAGTTGGTGTAGTACACTAAATTTCAGTGCATCGTACCGAACTTCTACAAATTGTGGAGTTCCGATAGAAAGATAGCATGTGAAGCTATGTGTGAGGCTTCGGCCCTGTTTGAGACTTGTGCGAAGTGTTTTCGGCGCAAAAGAGGCGTGAAAACGGACTTCGATAAGTTAAAACTGCAGATGTTGTAAATTCTGCAGTTGGATTCCGGTATGTGAAGCTAATACCGGTACTAAAGTGATTAGTACCGGTATGTGATGAGTATACCGGAATGCCATGTTGAAACCGAAAACCCAGCTCTCGGGTTTTGCGGAACTTTCCGAAGTATACCGGTATGTGAAGAGGGATACCGGTATGTGATGGTCGAAACAGTAAATCCAGCTCTCGGGTTCTGCGGAATCTCCGAGGTATACCGGAACCAACACTCGTATACCGGTATGCATATGCACATACCGGTATACAATGCCCAGTTTTGGCTGGTTGAGAGTGTTAAGTGTGAAGAGGGGCATTTTGGTCTTTTCACACTCGTGGAGGTGTTTGAAAGGCAGGGAACACCCCCCTTTCTCAGTCATCTTCTTCTCCACTTCTTCTCTTCATCTTCTCCACTTTCTCTCTCTAGAGATTTCTCCAAAACTTGGAGAAAATGGTGGATTGATCTTGGAAAATGCTTCCAAAGGAGAAAAGAAGCTTCTTGGTGCAAGAAGGAGCTTGGGGAACTCGTGATTAAGGTTAGTACCTCACGTTTTGGGTTCAAACCTTGGATGTAATCCTTTGAAATGAGGTTTTTGGGAACCCTTGGCAATCTAAACCACAAATGGTGAAGGATTGGCCATGAAATCTAGGGTTTGGCTTGCATGCATGCAAACCCTAGGTAGATTTGGGGCTTTTGCAATGAGAGGTTCTAAAAATATTTGGACCTTCGGAAATTGCAATTGAGGCCTAGGAAATCATGTTGGGACACTTGATTTCACATGTTGAGTTGAATTTAGGGTTCGTAATGAGTAACGAACCGTTTTCTTGTAGAAGCTTGGGTTGAAGCAAGAACTCAAGGCTTGGACACTTAGGAGCTTGAAGAATACAAGAATTTGGAAGCTCTTGAGGTGGGTTTGTGTTTACCGAAGTGATTAGGTCACTTCTGTCTAGGGTAAATATCCATTTAAAGATAAAATGGTATATGTTGTGAACCCTAGAATTTGCATGTTGGCAAAGGTAAAAATCATGATAGGTTGAACAATGAGATCCTATTGCATGATGTACATTTCAAGTATAATTCAAATATTAATACTTGTTGCATGGTTGCATGTACGGTTAAACCTAGTGTTATTGAACATAGGTTGGACATGAGGTTAAACCTAGTGTTATTGAATATAGGTTGGAACATGTGAGATTGAAACCTAGTGTTATTGAACATAGGTTGGAACATGTGAGATTGAAACCTAGTGTCATTGAACATAGGTTTGACATGAGATTGGAACCTAGAGTCATGGAACCTAGGTTGATAATGAGAAAGTAAGCCTAGTGTTATTGAACATAGGCGAGACTTAGTGACTTGAACCTAAGGTCATGAGACTTAGGTTGTTAAGTGAAAAACGTGAACAACGGGATGTGCGACGATTTTGCTATCTCGGGTAGGCGACGATTTCGCTACCATGCCATGAGTTGGCCGTATTGAGACGGGATGTGCGACGATTTTGCTATCTCGGGTAGGCGACGATTTCGCTACCATGCCATGAGTTGGCCGTACCGACACGGGATGTGCGACGAGTTTGCTATCCCGGGTAGGCGACGATTTCGCTACCTCGCCTTGAGTTGGCGGTGTCGAGAGGGGATGTGCGACGAGGTTGCTATCCCGGATATGCGACGAGTTCGCTATCCATGCCATGTAGTGGCCGTGTTGAGACGGGGTATGCGACGATTTTGCTATCCCGAGTATGCGACGAGTTCGCTACTCGAACTAGGAGGTGACGAGTTCACTCCTCGAATGTTGGAATAATTATGGTGAGACGGCGATTCCGAAACCATAAGTAAATGACAAGTAAATGAACTTAGTCATTGTGAGACATAGGATGAACCTAGGAGAGAATGATAAATTATATTTTATTTGGTTGCATCCTTTATGTTTATTTACAAGCATGTAAATAATTGTTGCATAGTTATATGTGATCTAACTTATGCATATGGTGTTTCTTTGGACCTGGTGGGTCGAGCTTCTCTCTTGGGTGGCCTTACCCACTGGGAACTATGTTTATAGTTCTCACCCCACATTTTCCAGGTCCTTCCGTGAGTGAGGCGGCGGAGCGAGGCAAGGGTTTAGCTCTCTAGATAGCGGCCCTTCCATTTTGGTGACACATAGAGTGTACCCCTTGTTTTGGACTACGACAGCATAGGGGATTTTCATTATATGTATGAATTTGTATATTCCATTGTTTTGGAACATAATGTATGGAATGAAAAAGAAAGAAAAGAAAAATTTGGACATGTATATTGTGCCATGTGATGTAATAGAAGTAGAACTTCTTTATGTTGATACTTTCCTTGTGCAACTCTTGTACTCCGTTCCTAGTTGGAACATTGTGGATAAGCTTGTGTTGTGACGCCTTGGGCGGATAGAAAGGACTCTATCCGTTCGGCGGGTCTGGTGCATGCGCCCGTGCGGTTATCCTTTCCACCTAGTTGGTGTTTAAGGCCCGGCGGGGCGTGACAGTTGGTTGATCTGTTAGCACATAAGATGTATAATTTTATTGTATATCTTGCGATTGTGGCTTTATGTCAACTTGTTTTAGTTGTAGAATTATGTTCTCGCTCTGATCACCTTGTTTAAGATGTATTTCTTCTACTACTTGATTGTTGTTGTTGTCATAGACGCCTTGTGTATATTGTGTGTTGTTTTAGTATACACGGTGGGTCTGTGCACGTGCCTGGTAGGCTCCCACTAGGGCCCGGGGCGTGACATGTGGTTAGAATGATAGTGGTCTCTAGGGCTGGCAATCCAGCTCACCGTTCGCGAGCCAGCTCGTGTTCGGCTCGCTTGTTTAGTAAACGAGCCGAACACGAGCTGGATTTTCCAGCTCGTTTAATAAACGAGCCGAACACGAGCTGGGGTCAGCTCGCTCGTGTTCGGCTCGATAACAGCTCGATTATATTTATTTTATATTAATATAATTTTTTTATATATAAAATTTATATATATAAATATATAATTATATTTGTATATAAATAAATCATACAGATTATTAATTTTCAATTTTTCAGCCCAACTTGAAAATAAAGCCTAACTTATTGATAAAAAAGCCCACTTCTATTTAAAATTTCAACCGTTAGATCAAAATCTAATGGATAATATTGGATTTTTTTTTTACTTCTTCTCTTTCTAACCCTAATTCCTCTTTCCCTCTTTTTTTTCTTTTCCCACATCCGAGCTGCCTCTTCCTTTCCTCTTTCCCTTTTTTTTTCACACCTCACAATCTCTGCCTGCAGCCCGCCTCTCTCTTTCTCTCTCTCTCCGCGCGCGATTCCGAAGACCCCCAGCCCCAGGCACTCCGGCAGCCTCTTCCCTCTCCACCGTTGCGAGCCGAGCACGAGCCTCTTCCCTATCCGAGTAGGTTGCGAGCCGAGCATGAGCCTCTTCCCTCTCCGAGTAGGTTGCGAGCCGAGCACGTTGCGAGCCGAGCACGAGCCTCTTCCCTCTCCGAGTAGGTTGCGAGCCGAGCACGAGCTAGCTCGAATAGGTTGCGAGCCGAGCACGAGCTGGACATTTCGAGCTCGTCACGAGCTCGAGCCGAACACGAGCCGACCTTGAACACTCTCGAGCCGATCTCGAGCTGGCTCTAGCTCGCTCGAGCTCGGCTCGTTGACAGCCCTAGTGGTCTCTTAGGGTTGAGTGGGTGGTTGGTTGAATAATATAATCTAACGGATGAAAATTGTCAAAGGGGTAGATCTAACGGTCGAAAACTTATGAGTATAAAGAGGCCTATACTCATAAGAGTATAGTAGCCGGACTCTATATATATAGTAGGTCTTGTGTGCTATTAGGAGCACAGAGGCCTCCGTGCTCCTAAGCCGTTTTCGATGATGGAGCTTCCGAATCGACGATCGGCTCCGTTAAACTTGATCTAGCATATTTGAAGTATCTAGAAATAAATTTTGCGATTTTTCGATATCATTTACCTATTGATCAAAAGGGCTCAAAATCAATACTTTTTAACGGTTGATGTATGCCGTTTGCAAGTTTAACGGTGTAGAATTATTCAAATCAGATACAATTTTGATAGAAAATTCTTTATACTATCCACAACAAGTCAATATCTCTAATCGAAAATTTTAGTGCTATATCACAACTTTTTATGAGATTTTTATTTTCAGTCGTTGATTTTGAACCCTTTTGATCAATAGGTAAACGATATCGAAAAGTCTCAAAATTTATTTTCTAAATACTTCAAATATGCTAGATCAAGTTTAACGGAGCCGATCGTCGATTCGGAAGCTCCATCATCGAAAACGGCTTAGGAGCACGGAGGCCTCTGTGCTCCAAGACCTACTATATATATATAAATTAACCAATAGAACATATAAAAATAGAAAGAAAAAAAATTCAAAAGCACTAAGTAAACCAGCTCGTCCAATGCATAAAAATGATAATAGCAAGCTCTGCTCTATGTTAGCTAAACATGTGAGTCTAAAGATACATTTATCATAGTAAGGAGAGAATAATATATTCTACAAATACAACAACAAAAAAAATTAGAATGAACTTAATTTTTCAATCAGAGGACTTTCATCAATTGCTATGTATCTTAAGAAACCTTAATCTCAATGTACTACAGCTAAAATCCAACCAAAAAAAAAAACACAATTTCAATAGATAAGAAATTTGACATGAAATAATTTAAAATTTAAGTAAAAAATATGTAAATTGGTTAAGAGTAAAATAACAACAAAAGCACTTATCATCATGATGTTGTAAGATGATATATATCTGATTCACTAAATAGTAGATGGACAATAGTCAACAATGGGAAAGAAAAGAGTAGCAACAAAGCTGCTACACGACTGATGGGCAACAAACAAAAGAAAATAAATGGAAAAGAAATTTGATGAATTTGTGCTCAGATAGTTAGATTTTCGTCCGCATTTTTGCACCAAGTAAAACACTTTTTTTTTTCCTTCTTCCCGATCAATAGTTTTTAAACTATTAATAGATATAAGAGTTGCCCTAGGCCATCAAACTCACCCTACTGTTTAATGTTCTATCATTAGTTACAGCTTCAGTAGAGGAAGAACAGGCGACGCCGCTATAGATTTGCCATAATAAATTGATGACGGATCACCAAGCGAAAGCAAATGGGCTAAGTAATGTATCCTCCTCTTTGGAGTAAGTAATATACCTAATCCAACAAAGATAAGAAAATCATTGTGAAAAGTGAGCAAATATAAGAATCGAGTAAAAAATGTAGCACTTGAATATAGAACCAAGCAAATATGCACATATCCAATATATACATATCCAGTATAAGAAACTGAGCAAACAATGTAGCACTAATTAGGACAAAAGGTAATTTAATGGCTATAGAAGCATATGACTATCAACTTGAATTAAAGTCAGATTCCATAATAGAAGGAAATTATCAAAATAGTGTGAAAACAATCAAAATTCCATAACAAATTGAATTAAAGCATCATATAAGAATACAGCAACAGTAATGTTACAAAAGGTATCACTCAATCCTAGTGATATTGCAAAAGAGAAGAGTAAAGAGCTTGGAGTTGAAATCGGATCTGACAAAACAGAAAGCATATTGTTTAGCATACTTCCTGTGCTAGAATTCACACAAGAAGATTGTGGTTCCGTGATTTCCCTTTAATATTACTATGCCAATATAAATTAGATCGCCAAGTAGCTTGAGAGCAAGGAAGAAAATTATCATTTATTCATTACATACCTCTGCGTTGCTTGTATACATGCTTAGAGAGAGAGAGAGAGAGAGAGAGAGAGAAAGCTCAAAATTGCAAGAGCAAGAGTATAAAGGTAAAATCACTAATAAGATATTTCAAAAAAAGAGTATCCTCAAAGTAGAATTTTGGAAGCAACAAAAGCTAATATGCTGAATTTATATCTAAACTCGTAAGTCGCCTGCTTTAATTGGGAAAAACTACTATGCAATTGCTTGTGAAAAATAAAAACCACATTGAAAACTTACTCTAACTGTGACTATTTTGTTATTTTTCCTACTTTCTTCAAAACCTTAGTCTTATTTAAAGAGGAGTTGATCAATAGAATTTCAACCTACCAAGCAAGGTTCAAGGTTAAATGCTATAAGAAAGATACCAAGAGGACTCATTCCTACATCTCAGGGTTAAATGAAGAAAATACAATGCTTTCCATTCATTTGATTTCCTTTGCATTGAACGACACTAAGTTGTGGAGAGAACCCATAATATCCTCAACAAAACCTAATCCATCAATCTCTAGAGCTTAAAATGTGATAAACTTATTTCTAATCAGGCCCTCGAAAGGTGAGACCCTGTCTTCTTATCATCTTTTTGAATCATACTACAAAATAGAATTGAAGATCACTCGAACTTTCTTGTATACTGACGAAGACGTCGAATTCCTCGACTTGTAAAAATACATAATTATTTTCAGAGATTTCGTATTTTTTTAGAGAGTTGTGTCATAAGTTTCTACCTGTATAATGCTTTCATAAGGATCCTGAGAGGACTATTTAGAGAGTGAAACTAAACAGCTTATAAATTTGTAGTTTTGACCTTAAAAACTTTCTGCATAGAGTTATTCTGCTCTAAAATTTAAAAGGAAATAATTATTTAAACTTTTTCCCCAAGATCTATGGTTAATAAGGCTGTTTCGGAAAAGCTGGACTAAAGTTAGAAAGCATATATGCACCTATGTCATAGTATGGACACTAAATTAGTATTCCTATCTCTTCTTTCCCCTCTTTCCCATAGATTATACCAAACTAAGTTGAAAATTATACACTACTGGGACATTACTGTGCTCAAATTCAAAAAACAACCAAAAACTTAAAATCTTTAAATCCAAAACATTAACTGGAATCCACCAACGGAATTAAAGAACGAAATCGGCCATACATAGCCGATTTGCAAACTGGTGGGGGAAAGAAACGACGATAGTCATTATCTTTTTCCATTGCAGTAATCCTGTAATCACATAAAACCCAAGAAAATCCTAAAAGACCTACCCTGAAAAGAACGCCCTTCTTATCTTAAAATTGATCGAAATTAGATCAGATTAAAACCAAAATCAGCACCAAATCCGAGAGCATACCTAACGTACGAATCAAAAACGCTCCATTCATGTTGCCGCGAACAGAAATTCTGAAAACTAGAAGGACCTTGGCGGCGTCCCTGGGGTGGCGGTTGAGGATGGAGGAGAGGAGAGGGGTGACAAAGGGGAGCGGGGAGGGGCGGAGGGAGGTGAGAAGGGCGCGCGTCGGCGAGATCGGGGAGGGAGGAGAGGTGGTGGGCGAGGGAAGGGACCGGGAGGGAGGAGAGGGCTATTTTTTTTAGTGCGGCGGGGCAGGTTTGGAACGGGTTATTTTAACTTCAAAAATATCTCATTTATTCCTATTTTTTTTTTCAATATACTCTCATATGTTACTCCGTTATTTAAAAAATTTCCTGCAGTTATCATCCGTTAAGTTAATTTGAGTTAACAATGAGTTAGATATCCACTATAATTAAAAAAATCGAAATACCTCTTTTGCCCTTAACTTAAGGTCAAATAAGAAAGATTGGTGATGGTAGAAGGGTATATTTGAAAAGACCAAAAATAAAAATGTTTTTTGTGCCCCTAACTTAAGAGCAAATAAGAAAAGTCGGTGATATGGAAGGGTATATTTGAAAGGGTAAAATAGTAATTTCATACGTATAACAACTATTGCTAATAGAATTTAACTTTAGAAGTATATTTGAAATAGGTTGGAACGTAAAAAATGGTATTTTCAGTATTAGCCTTCTAAGAGGGGTAAATCAGAAAGTCGGAAATTTTTTAGGAGTATATAAGCAATTGCCCCTTTTTATTTTATCTTTGGCTCCCATTTACCGCTCTATTAGGAGCGGATCGGGACGGGAGCCGATTTTTGGCGGATTTTTTACGGATCCGAGCGAATCAAAGGAAGAAAAGGATCTTTCGCCTCCCGCTCCATTTATTTGGCGGATCGGGGCGGATTCGGGGAGGGTTATATTTTTCTATATTTTTTGTTCACACTTAGCGCCCCATTTGGGACGGATCGGGGCGGGAGCTCCACGAACCCGGATCCATTTGTATCCTTAGGTGGGAGGAGAGAGAGAGAGAAAGAAAGGGTATACATGTCCAAAAAAATAAAAAATAAAAAATGCCAAATTAAGGAGCTCACGCCACGTCAGCATGAGGATGGCGGATTGCTCGCAATCTTTACATCTACGGGGTTTATTTCGATAATAAAAACCAAAAATCAAGAAGTAATTTTTAAAAAAAATTTCCTCGCTTCTATGAATTTTATCAGAAGATGCCATTCCACATCTGGCTGGAGCAAGCCAACCAACCACAACAACAATGGAGAAGTTCATATGTGGACACATTCGATCACATAGAATTTGAGTTTAGTAAACCAATAACATAAAAAAGAGGCAAGGACACCAAACAAGGCCAAAAAATAGCTAATCTTTAGACTTCCTCACCTCACTGCACAAAGCCGGGTTGCTGGTAAGGATCAGGGGAATCACAAATTGGTATCAGAGCGGCACGATTCCGAGGGCGGTGTAGTTGCACGTTGAATTCGATTCCCTGAATCGTGAATCAACACAGCGACCAGATTCCAAGCTGCGAGAACCGATTAAGGTTGGATTCGACAAAGGGTCTCACTGCGGGGGTCTATCAGATCCTTCTCTGAGCATCAAGAATCGTAGTAAGCAGGGACGACCATTGGGTCGAGCAGGGAGAATAGATTCGGGTTTGTTAGTAAGTCCATGGCAGACGGCACTAGACTCAAGGTGCTGGATGAGCATGTGCACACTCTAGAGCAGCAGCTTCGAGAGCTTACAACGGGCAATGAGAGGAAATTTGAGGCACTAAGCAATCGGATTGAGGCAATCCATACTGTGGGGCAAGCACACTACGAAGCCCTATACAGAGAGGCGGCAAATTCCTCTAAGAAACTAGAGCAAATCATGGAGATCTTGGCAAATTTCCAGCAAGCAACTCCTTCAAAAGGGATTTCATCTACAGTCAATCAAGAGGATAGAGGTATCTTACCCACTCCCCCATTTCATACTGCAAAAGATGATAACACTATAAACCCCACATCGCATAGATTTAACTCCTAATTGCCTATGCCCAAATTAGAATTTCCGACATTCGGGGGCGAGAACCCCAGGAAGAACACTAAAATTCCAGGAAAAACTGCAATTTGAGCTTACATACCTATTAAATTGACGTTGGAAAGGTCCAACACAAACTCCTATAAGTCCACAATCCACTAAACCAAGTTTCACAGCAATTGGATGCTCCTACGCCGCACACGAGCCGAATCTCCCAAGGTCGCTGCTGGATTTCTGCAGAATTCTAGGTCTCCAATGGCCAAATGTGGAAATTAGAGAGATTGGAGAGGGTTTGGTGCAAAAAGGCAAGCTCCCTGTGAAGAAGAGGTGAAAGGAGCTCTCAGGGGACGTCCAAACCCTTTTATAGAAGTATAGGTTAGGTGCAATAAGCCTCAAGAACAAAAGGGTATTAACCTAAACCGACTTTGTGGTGAGCTGCGCTCCACCCACAACAGTCAACAGCACGAAAGCCTCGCTCTCCCCGCTGTACACCTGCCTCAGCCGAGACTCATCTCACACTTCGGGCTGGTAATTGGCTCTGATACCAACTGTGACGCCCCAACTTCCCAGGGGGTCACCCATCCTAGGACTACTCCCGTTGTAGCACGCTTAACTCTCTTAATCTCTTGGGCTTAGCCACCGCCCAAAATGCTCAAGCCGGGTTAAGAGTTTAGCCCTATTATATCTTATATATAGGACTACCTGGGGTCTCACAATCTCCCCCCCTTTTAGCCCTGACGTCCTCGTCAGGCTCAGACTCACAAGTACCAGGCGATATGAGACTCATCTCGCTAGCCTAAACCGACTTTGTGGTGAGCTGCGCTCCACCCACAACAGTCAACAGCACGAGAGCCTCGCTCTCCCCGCTGTACACCTGCCTCAGCCGAGACTCATCTCACACTTCCGGCTAGTAATTGGCTCTGATACCACTGTGACGCCCCAACTTCCCAAGGGGTCACCCATCCTAGGACTACTCCTGTCATAGCACGCTTAACTCTCTTAACCTCTTGGGCTTAGCCACCGCCCAAAATGCTTAAGTCGGGTTAAGAGTTTAGCCATATTATATCTTATATATAGGACTACCTGGGGTCTCACAATCTCCCCCTCTTTAAGCCCTGACGTCCTCGTCAGGCTCAGACTCACAAGTACCAGGCGATATGAGACTCGTCTCGCTAGCCTAAACCGACTTTGTGGTGAGCTGCGCTCCACCCACAATAGTCAACAGTACGAGAGCCTCGCTCTCCCCGCTGTACACCTGGCTCAGCCGAGACTCATCTCACACTTTCGGCTGGTAATTAGCTCTGATACCAACTGTGACGCCCCAACTTTCCAGGGGGTCACCCATCCTAGGACTACTCCCGTCGTAGCACGCTTAACTCTCTTAACCTCTTGGGCCTAGCCACCGCCCAAAATACTTAAGCCGGGTTAAGAGTTTAGCCCTATTATATCTTATATATAGGACTACCTGGGGTCTCACAATATGGTGATTCTGTAGCATACTGAACTTTAGCAAATTGCGGAGTTCTAGTGAGAGAATAGTGCTTTATACTATTCTGGAGACTTGAAGTGAGTTTGGAGAGTTTGGGAGTGTTTTCGGGACTTTGAAAGTACGAAAACAGACTCCGGAGAGCAAAATCTACAAAAGGTGCAGATTTTTGCATTGTATTCCGGTATGGCTTGAGATACTGGAACGGATTTGATTTATTCCGGTATGGATTCGTGAGATACCGGAATACTGTGTATTGGCCTGTTGGCCAGCGCTCGGGTTCTGCGGAATCAGACCTTGATACCGGAATTGCTTGGTACCAGTATGTCTGTTCGTATATCGGTACGCAGTGCTGCAGAATGTGATTTCGAGCAGTTTTGTGATTTTTGACCTTTGAGAAACCTAAGTGGATTTTGTGCTCGGAATTTAAGTACCCCTCCACCCTTCTCTTGTGCCCTTGTTGCTGAGGCTTTGGGAGAAGGAGGTAGGCTTCTTCCCTCTCTCTCTCTCTAGATTTTCTCTTCTCCAACCCTCTAAATCATGGATTTGATCTCCTCCTTTTCTTCTTCTTCATGGTAACTTGCTTCCATGGCATGGAGAGGAGCTCAGGATTGAAGAGTAGAGCTTGTTTGTGGATCAAACTTCAACCCTAGCACTTGCTAGCTTGGATTGGAGCTCTTGAGGTGGTGAGTGGCTCTCTAGCAACCTCTTTTCATGAGTATTGCATGAAATTTTGGATGTAAACCTAGTTTGGTAGAAACTAGGGTTTGATTTAGGGTTTCTTGATTATGAGCTCTTGAATTAGAATTGATGGGTGTGGAATGATCCTTTAGGTTGGATTTGAAGCTCCAATGGGTTGATTTGGAGTTTGTCCAAGTTTTTCATGGAATGAGGTAATTTCCACCCATTTTCTCCTTGTATTATGGTGATTTTTGAGATGTGCTCGTTCGAAACTTGTGACCCCTTGAAAAATTCTCTTAGGCGCATGAAGCTTAGGGGACAACTTCATTTGAAGGAACGACGAGGTTTCGATGGGTATCCGGTGGGTCTGACCTCACCGAAATGGGTGAACTCCCCCTATGTCTTCTCTAATGTTTGAGAGTTTAAATTGGTGCATATTCATGCTTATTATGACATGATAGAAACTTTGGAACCATAACATATGTATAGCATATATGAGATTTGGCATGCCCTATGTAGTAGGGAACATATTGAACAATATGTATTGTGTACAATGAATGGTTGTGATATAACGGTATTTCACCTCATATTAATATGGAAATGCACGCTTGAATGATTAAAACAACATACGGGGTAATGGATGGATGGTGGACTTCGAGGTTCATACATGATACTTAACATGTTGCATATTGGTAGAAGAAGACATGACACATGGCGTGTTCTAGACATAGTGAGAGACTAAGTATGTTGCAGTTCACTTAGGTGAACAACAAGGTTGACATCATGACTTAGTGCTAGACCCTTGGGTCATTGGTTGGTATTCCATGTTTAAGACATGAGGAAAGAGTTTTCATACATTGGTTATATAAGTGGTAATTGCATACCATCACTTTGTTAATGAAAAATTAAATACTTGCATGATGACTTTTATACTCTATGTAGTAGAGGTTTATGTAGCTTATGCATGTCATGAACTATGGTTTTGTTGGCATTAGTATAATGCATTGGAAATAACATTGGTAGAATGCATTGATTATATCATTGGTAGAATGCTTTGGAATCGGCATTAGTGTAATGCATTGGAAAAGGTCTTTGGTAATAGTATATGATAGTAACCCGTTGGGGCCATGAATGAGATGTAGATCCATTCTCATTAGTAAAGTGAGATGTGAACATTTGCATGTTAGAGACATGTTGCATATTGGTAGAGGCTTACCAACAAGTAATTTGAAAACAAGTATGGCCTAAGTGTTATAGTTCCGACCCTCGAGTCGATGTTATGATTCCATGTTTTAGACATGATGATTGGGACATGTTGGCCTTGGATATGATGCTTATGATCTGCGCTTGTTTGCCCTTGTGCTCATTCGCACATGCTTGTGAGGGTCGCTCCCTACAAGCCGGCACTCCGGAGTTAGCCTTTGCGATAGTTATTTCGCCCGTGCGGGATTGGGCGCCGAAGTGGATTGCCGTGGGGAAGGCTCATTCTTAGCGTGAGGATGTTGACTACCACGGGGCCATTAGGCATGGCACAAGCCGGGACATTACCTTGTGTAAGTCCCCTCGTTGATTGGGTAAAAGCTAAGTAAACTTGACATAATACATCACAGTTGATTGATGCATTATAAAGTGATAGTTGGACATGGTAGTGAGTTGTTGTCTTGTGGTATTACTTAGCATGACACCATTTGGATGCATTCATTGTAGCTAGACATTCATATTAGTCACTACTTGCATCGGCAACCATAGTGGTAGTAAACCTATACTCATGATGATTAGTATAGTAGCATGGACATATGAAAAGGTTTTCCTTTAACTACTGTTTATAGCATAATGATGGACATGCATGTAAACTAGAGCAAAAGGCATATTTGTGCATATGATAGTAGAAGTCATATTCATATAGATGATATAGTCACTTGGAGGCATGATAGTAGTAGAATTATTGTTTAGCATTTACTGCTTATTGCTTTATGTTCAGCTTATACTATCTATGCCTCAGTTGACCTAGCGGTGTATTTCGTCACTCTCGGCACCCACTGGGAACTATCGTTTAATAGTTCTCACCCCCATTGTTGTTGGGTTTTTGTTTCAGAGCCTTCCGCAGCATGAGAGGCTTGTGATCGTGGCGAGGGGTTAGCAACTAGCTAGAGCCTCTACGATGATGTCATAGATGGACCATTGTCACATTTCTTTGTGTTTTGAATGAAAAGTGTATAGTTGTATCTAGTTGAGTGATCTTCTAGTGTTGATGAGATGTACTTTAAGTGAATTTCTATTGTATATCTTGAGATTATAGTTGTGATGAACTGATTTTAGTAGTAGAATTATGTACTTACTCTGATCACCTTGTATAGGTTGTACTCCTGCTACTTCTTTGATGTTGTTGTAGACGCCTTGCGTGCATTGAGGTTATCTTTTTGGTGCACACGGCGGGTCTGTGCACGTGCCTGGTAGGCTCCCACTAGGACCCGGGGCGTGACAGATTCTAATGCTTAGAAACTCATAAGATATAAGAGAAGACCTTCTAAGCAATCATCAACTTGATTCTCAAGCAAATTTTAGAATTCAAACCATAAGAATCAAATTGATGTAAGAGAGAAAAAAACTTGTTCTCGAAAAGATGAACGAACGGCTCCAAAATAAATTTCTAGGGTTTACTCACGATATTCTCTCTTAGGCCCGGTTTAGAGAAGTCCCCATTTCTTATTTATAGGTTTAGGAGACATTAGAATCAGAGTAGGATTAAAAAAACGCGTTTTCGAAAAATCGCGACGGGTCAAGGTCCGGACCTTACATCAGGGTCCGGACTTTGAAACTCTCCAGGCGTTTCATATTCCGGACCTTGACTCAGGGTCCGGACCCTCCCTGCGTGACAGCCAGAGAGGCTTACGGGTTCCGGACCGTGCCTCAGGGTCCGGACCCCGAAACATGAAAATGTCCTGTTTTGTAAATTTTAACAAATAAAACATATTCTAATGTCTCCAAACACTTAGATTAAATGTGTAGATCACCATTAACTATATTAAACATACCTCGGGGGTCGTGAACTTCATAGATGAGTCTTTAAGCCTTTGAACTTGACGCTGTCTTCTTCGACCCTTCAAGACTCCACATGACTCCACGAAATCCGCCAACAAAAATGCCGTAATTAACAGACCTTGATGCCCCTTCACCGGCCGAGGAAAGGTTTGTCGGTAGCGGGCGACGTGCCGGCGAGGCCCATGGAGGCAGCGGCTAAGGGTGCACGGGTTAGGGTTAGGGTTTGCTCCATGCAACCCTATATATACATATACATATATATATATATATATGTATATGTGTATGTATATATATATGTATATGTGTATGTATATATATATGTATATGTGTATGTATGTATATATATATGTATATGTGTATGTATATATATATGTATATGTGTATGTATATATATATGTATATGTGTATGTATATATATATGTATATGTGTATGTATATATATATGTATATGTGTATGTATATATATATATATATATATATATATATATATATATATATGTATATGTGTATGTATGTATATATATATGTATATGTGTATGTATATATATATGTATATGTGTATGTATATATATATATATATATATATATATATATATATATATATATATGTAGTGTAGAGCTACTATGCTATCGGAAGCATAAGGGAGTTGATGCTTCCGATTTTTTAGCCCTTGGATCAAGAATTATACGGTTAGGATGATAGCGGTCCCCTTTAGGGTTAAGTGGTCCCCCTAGGGTTGAGTGGTCCCCACTGGTTAATAGTATTAATCCAATGGTTATAAATGATCAAGGACCTTCATCCAAGGCCAAAAAAATCGGAAGCACTAAACCCTTCCCTTCGTGCTTCCGATAGTATAGTAGCTCTACTCTATATATATGTATATATATATATGTATATATATATATATATATATATATATATATATATATATATATATATATATGTATATATATATATGTATATGTATATGTATATATATATATGTATATATATATATATATATAGGAAAATTGCACCATAGTCCCACAAGCTATGGCACTTTCTCCTCAGACCCTCACCAGCCTGCAGTAATTGCATCAGGCACCATCCCCCGAAATTTCACGCGATTTAACACCTGAAATTTCATGAAATTTTGAAAAAGTCTCTCTATCCAAAAATTCTCACTGGACTTCAACTAAGTGTCATTTTGCATAGATAGCTATGAATTTTGTGAATATTGAGTCCCACGATCCCCTCTGAGTCTACTTTCATGTGGATCCTTCCTCTCACCAAAACTATGAAATTTCACACATAAAATGATAGCTCCTTCGCAATGTGCTCCACTTTCACGTGTTGCAAAAATTTCAATTTAACCCCATAAACTTGGAGCTTCTTACCAAGAACTCACCAGTGCGTGTAATACGGCTATTACAACCCTCCCATGGATTTTCGCGCAAAACGGAGCATCGAAACATTCTAAAAAGCAAAAACATCGAGTAATAAAAGGCCAATCTACGATAAACGCAGATTTTCTCGAAAACCGAGCGTCAAACGTAAAATCGGACAGTGCCATCATTTCCGGCACAGCCGGACCATTGATAACGACCTAATGGGTCGTCCAAAACGGTGTCTGATTCACGTCCGAAGTCATCCGCCTCAAGCCGATGCCTCAAAACAAAACGCAGGTTACTATTCATTTAAATCCTCACAAATCTCAGTCCTCACAAACAGAGACTTGGGTGTTACCCTGAACACAAATGAAAAATACAAAGCACTTATCATGGTTATATCAAAACAGATGCAAGCTGTGCAAGATGGGGATGAAGAAGACTATTTGTGAACTAAACTTCATACTTCCAGAATGCAGCAAATTTATAAGAAAATTGAACAGTTCACTTGCTAGACAGGAATGGAAGTGAATATGCATTAGTTAGTGCAAGATTGTGATATTTGCTTAAGAGCTAAGGAGGGAAGTAGGCCCAAACAGTGCTACAAGAGGCTGATGCTTGAAGAATGGTGGTCCCACACTAGATTCCACATCTCAATAGAAAAGAGAATTTTACAAGGTGAATATAGCTATTACAGTCCAACCCATGCCTCAATTATTGTTGAAAATATTATGGAGGACCCAAATTTGAGTTGGTGAAAGGAAAGAGGGCAAGTAGTACATATTTTTGAAGAGCAATCAAATAAAGCATAGCAGAGAACGACACATTATGCTAATAGAAAAGGAAGTAAGAGTCTCTCTAGAAGAAGACATGTATACTTGAAGTCACTATTCCGTAAGCAACATAGCAGAGCTGTCAGAAGAAGTCCAAAACTCTCATTTAATTTCTATGAACAAACCAAGTTTTTGACGCGAGGAGGTCCGGCGGCGAGCAGGTTGCGACTCCCGGAAGGCCAAGGGTTGACCTTCACCTCAACGGGAATCACCATCCGTGCCGCTAACCGGAGAAGAGGGGCGAAGCATGGTGAAGCAAGGAAACCGAGCGACTCAAGTATGGAAAAAAAAAAGGAAACTGGAAGAAGAAGACACTACTTGAAGAAGCAACTGGGTACTCCAAACGCACTTCCCTGTGCCCCATCCTTGAGGACAAGGATGGATTTAAGGGGGAGGGAATTGTAATAACCTGATAACAAAAGGGAGAGTAGCAGAGGCTTAGCAAGTGGATTAATAGTAGGGTAGAGAGAATAAAGGAGCAAGAATGGGAATCTTAACTTCATTCATGGTGAGTTGGTAGTCCTCGAGAGAAAGGAGAGGATCTGACAGGATCTATGAAGTGGATTGGTAGTCCTCGAAAGAGGGATCTAGAGATCTTTAGTGGTTTGGGTGGCCAGAGAAGCAGACCCGCCCCGCTAGGCATCAAGCAACCAGGAGAGCCTCAAAGCCCAGCCCATGAGCCCAACCACTCAACAGATTGAGGCCCACTTGGTCTACATACCATTTTATTATTTTTTACATTTTAATCTACTATTTTCTGTAATTTGCATTTTAGTACAATGTAAAGGAGAACATAAGAAGTAGACGTAACTAATGAGGGATTCAATCAATGAAATGAATTAACAGTTTCTTTCTCCTCAATTATTCTTCTTCTTCCTCCTCTCCTCCTCCACTCTCTTCTCTTCTGTATCTCCAAACTACTCCTAATCTTATCTCACTCTCCCTCTCATTCTCTATCTATTTTCTCTTCTTTCCCCTTTTTCTCACTCAATTACCTCAAATTCCCAATATGAGCCTCAACATCATCCCCGCTGCCATCCGCACCTCAGAGCGTTCTCATCATCGACGGGTTGCGGCGAGTCCGGGACATTACACATTGTGGGGTGAGGCACTCAAAACTGAATATATTCTTAATCGGGTCCCTATTAAGGCTGTCACTAAGACTCTTGTGAGCTTTGGATAGGTAGAAAATCTAGTTTAAGACATTTTTATATATGAATTATCAAGCTGAGGCCAAATTATATGACCCACAAATAAAGAAATCGGACCCTCGAACCATATTAGGATATTTTATTGGTTATTCAAAAAGGTCCAAAAGGTATAAGTTTTACTGTCTATCGCTTCCTATAAAGATTGCAGAATCTAAAACAGCACAGTTTATTGTGGATGGAATAATCAGTAGGAGCTCTGAACCTCGATTTATTTAATTTGAGAAAATTCAAGAGCATTCATATTCTGTACAGGACAGATCCACTATTATCCCTAACAATTTGATGGTTCCAGTTCCAGCAGAACAACAAGTTATTTTGGAATCACAAAGTGATCGTAAACCTATCATTGATAATTCACATCAAGATGTACAAGTAGATAATCCGCATCAAGAAATACAAGTGAATAATCCGCATCAAGATATACAGGTGGATGATCAGATAGATTTAAGAAGATCTTCAAGACAGAGAAGACTGGCTGTATCTAGTGATTATATTGTCTATCTTTATGAGAATGGCTAGAACTTAGATGATCCTCTTAGTTTTTTCGAAGCCATAAATAGCAGTAATTCTACGGAATGGTACAATACCATAAAAGATGAGATTGAATCCATGAACCACGATAAGGTATAGGATCTTGTTGAGTTAACTATAGGAGTTAAACCTGTAGGATGCAAGTAGGTCTATAAAATCAAATGGGACTCCTAAGGTAATATATAGAGAGACACAAGGCCCGTCTTGTGGCAAAAAGAAAGAAGGCATTGACTGTAAAGAGACTTTCTCTCCAGTATCTAGAAAGAAATTTTTTCGTGTTATTATGACTCTGGTTGCTCATTTTGATCTCGAGCTACACCAGATGGATATTAAAACTGTTTTTTAAAATGAGGATCTCTATGAAGAGGTATATATGAGTCAGCCTGAAGGATTTTTGCAAAAGAAAAAGAAGCACTTGGTATGCAAACTAAAGAAATCAATATATGGACTAAAACAGGTCTCCTTATAATGGTACTTAAAGTTTAAACAAACCGTTTTGACCTTTAGTTTTAAGAAAAATATTATTAATTAATATATTTATCTGAAGGTTGGTGGGAGTATAATAATTTTCTTAGTCCTTTATGTTGATGATATTTTATTTGCCAGTAATGATTTTGGGCTATTATATAATACTAAAGAATTTCTTTTTTAAAATTTTGAAATGAAAGATTTTAGGTGAGGCCTCATATGTTCTTGGAATTGAAACTAAAAAGATAGGTATAAAGGTTTACTCAGCCTATCTTAAAAGGCCTACATAAAAAAATTTTGAAATTTTTTGATATGCATAATTGTAAGCTCAGCATTGCTCCTATCCAGAAATGGGATAATCTTAATGCTTTTCAGTGTCCCAAGAACAATTAGAAATAGAACAGATGAAAAACATACTCTATTCCTCTGTAGTTGATAGTTTCATGTATGCACAAACGTGCACACGTCCGGATATTGCTTTTGTCATTGGATTACTTGGCAGGTATCAAAGTAATCCAGGTATGGAGTGTTGGATTATATGCTGATATACAGGAGATCAAATCACTTGGAGCTGATCGGGTACTTGGACTCCGATTTTGCTGAATGCCCAGATATCAGAAAGTCTATAATTGGGTATATTTTTCTGCTTGCTGTGGAGCGATTTCATGGAAGAGCAGCAAACAAAGTGTTACTGCCCATTCGACCATGGCTGTAGAGTACATTGCATGTTACGAGACCATATCATAGGCTATTTAGCTTAGAAATTTTATCATAGATATAATGATTGTGGACTCTATTGCTCGTCCAATAAGGATTTTCTGTGATAGTTCAGCATCAGTTTTTTTTGCCAGTAATAACAAGATTATAGTAGGATGTAAACACTTGGACACCAAATATCTTGTTGTGAGGGAGAAGATAGAGGAATGTTATGAGATTACAGTAGGGTGTATACACTTGGACACCAAATATCTGGTTGTGAGAGAGAAGATAGAAGAAGGTAATGTTACGATTAAATACATCAATACCAAGTGAATGATTACACACCCAATGACCAAGGGGCTGGCACCTGGGTCATATACAGATCATGTTAGTAGTATGGGTCTAATTAGTTCTTTTAATGTATAAGATTATAATATTTTATCTTCTTTCAATAAAGTTAAAGTTTTAATGCAGCTGTATTGGACCATTTAATAGACGTAAAGTTTTATTTGTTAACGAATAGACATATAGTTTTTAGTTCATTCATAAAGTTGTGCCATATAAGGTACTCGACTAGGAGATGAAGATGATACGATAATTATAGAAGAAAAATTTCAATATGAAGGACTGCTATAGTTCCTATCATTGTATCTTTTAGTTTGAGTTAAGGATCAAGTGAGTTCTAAGTTATTTGACCATAAAGTATTCAATAATGCACAATAAAGTTTAGATTATAGAAAATTCGTTCATGGAATATGATTAATGCGAGACAAGTGGGAGATTGTTAGGATTTCCATAAATGTGGCCCAATTAATTCATATTTAAATTTGGATTTACTATAGATAAAGGTCAATTCTAATAGATATAGAACTACTTGAATGGTATATATTATCCATTTTTCATCTATTTAAATTAACCAGACTTTGATGGGAAGTCGATCTGAACTCTATATAAAGGGGGTATTGGTCCTGCCACCTTCTCATATGCATTCTGGTAAAGAATTACCATCTGTTTCACACCATATGGGAGAGTGCCTGAGAAAGGAGGAGAAACCAAATTACCTGAGTTTAGTTGGTGACGTTCACATTACAGCCGGACTTCTCGCTTCCGCAATTGATCAAGAATTTTTTCTCTATAGCGCTCTGTGAGTTATTTTATTTTTGTTTATGATTCTGGATTTTGGTATTTATTTAATTTTATTGTAGTTTACATACCGATATAAATATGGTGGAAAAGAAATCGGGCTATAAAATAAAAACTCTTCAAACAAATAGAGGCGGTGAATTTATTTCTAATGAATTTAAAGCTTTTTCCAAGAAAGTTGGAATCCACAAATAGTTAACGACAAGTTACACCCCACAACAAAATGGAATAGCAGAAAGGAAAAATAGAAGTCAGGTGGAGATGGCCATGAACATGTTGAAGGTTAAACAACTCCCAAATAAATTTTTGGGCGGAAACAGTTGTAGTACACTGAATTTCAGTGCATCGTACCGAACTTCTATAAATTGTGGAGTTCCGGTGGAAAAATAGCAAGAAAGGCTATATGTGAGGCTTCAGCCAAGTTTGGGACTTGTGAGAAGTGTTTTCGGCGCAAATGAGGCGCGAAAACGGACTTCGAAAAGTTAAAACTGCTAAACTTGTGAAGTCTGCACTGGATTTCGGTATGTGGACCTCCATACAGGTACTGAAGTGATTAGTACCGGTATGTGATGATGGGTATACCGGAATGCCATGGTTGAAACCGAGAACCCAGCTCTCGGGTTCTACGGAATCCTCCGGGGTATACCGGAATAGCACCCGTATATGCAATGCACATACCAGTATACAGTGTTACGAAATTCCAGTTTTGGCTGGTTGAAGGTGTTAACTGTGGAGAGGGGCAAATGGGTCTTTTCACACTTGAGGGAGTGTTAGAAAGGTAGGGAACACCCCCCCTTTCTCAGTCATCTTCCTCCTCCACTTCTCCTCTCCATCTCCTTCACTTTCTCTCTCTAGAGATCTCTCCAAAACTTGGAGAAAAGGGTGGATTGATCTTGGAAAAGGCTTCCAAAGGAGAAAATAAGCTTCTTGGTGCAAGAAGAAGCTTGGGGAACTCGTGATTAAGGTTAGTTCCTCACGTTTTGGGTTCAAACATTGGATTTAATCCTTTGAAATGAGGTTTTTGGGAACCCTAGGCAATCTAAAACACAAAATGTGGAGATTGGCCAAGAAATTTTGAGGTTCTACATGCATGCATGTGAAACCTAGGTTAAATGAGGGTTTTTGCCATGGGAGGTTCTAAAAATATTTGGACCTTCGGAAATTGCAATTGAGGCATAGGAAATCATGTTAGAACACTTGATTTCAAGTATTGAGTTGAATTATGGGTTCGTAACGAGTAACGAACCGTTTTCTTGTAGAAGCTTGGGTTGAAGCAAGAACTCAAGGCTTGGACACTTAGGGGCTTGAAGAATACAAGAATTCAGAAGCTCTTGAGGTGGGTTTATGTTTACCGAAGTGATTAGGTCACTTCCATGTCTAGGGTAAATATCCATTTAAAGATAAAATGGTATGTGTTGTGAACCCTAGAACTTGCATGTTGGCAAAGATAAAATCATGATAGGTAGAGCAATGAGCTCCTATTGCATGATATAGAATTCAAGTATAATTCAATTATCTATACGTGTTGCATGGTTGCATGTATGATTGGAACCTAGTGTTATTGAACATAGGTTGGAACATGTGAGAATAGAACCTAGTGTTATTGAACATAGGTTGGAACATGTGAGAATAGAACCTAGTGTTATTGAACATAGGTTGGAACATGTGAGAATAGAATCTAGTGTTATTGAACATAGGTTGGAACATGTGAGAATAGAACCTAGTATTATTGAACATAGGTTGGAACATGTGAGAATAGAACCTAGTGTTATTGAACATAGGTTGGAACATGTGAGAATGGAACCTAATGTCATTGAATGAAGAAAATAGTTGATAGTGGGATGAAGTTGAGCAGGATCGGCTTATTGGAATGGTTGATGAAGAATCAACTACAGCTAATGAGATAGGAAGTGCAAGTTTGAGCACCACTCACACTTCACCAAGTTCTTCAACAAGTTCATCTTCCGAAACATCTCCATTATGGATGAGGTTGCTATAGGAAATTTATGAAAGAACAAAAATGTGCCAATGTAATTATATACTTGAACCCGAAATCTATGAAGATGCAGCAAAATCACCAGATTGGTGCAAAGCAATGGATGAGGAAATGTTGGCGCTCGAGCAGAATCAAACCTAGGAACTTGTAGATATACCCCCGAATAAAGAAGCTAACGGTCTAAAGTGGATTTACAAAACCAAGTTCAAGCCCAATGGATCCATTCAAAAATTGAAGGCTAGAATTGTTCCAAAGGGTATTTACAATGAGAAGGTATCGATTTCTCTGAAACCTTCGCCCCAGTTGCTCGTTTTAATACAGTAAGAGTAGTTTGGCTCTTGCAGTTCAATATAAATAGAAAGTTTTTCAACTTGATGTTAAATCTGCATTTTTAAACTATTTTTTGCATGATGAAATTTATGTTAAACAACCTTAGAGCTATGAAATCAAAGATATGGAAAATAAAGTATATAGACTCACGAAAGTATTGTATGAGCTCAAACAGGCATCGTAGGCTTGGTATAGTTGAGTCGATGCCTATTCTCTTCAAAATGGTTTTAGCCGAAGTGAAAGTGAGCCTACACTTTATGTAAAGACCCAAGGTATAGAAGTTTTGATTATTTATCTTTAAGTCAACGATTTAAAGGGGACTAGTGGCCATAGATTGTGTTCACTAATTCTAATGTTTTTTCTCTTTTTGGTACTTTTGATAGTGATTGGGTAGGTTCTATTGATGATCATAAGAGCAAAAGTGGACATGTGTTCAAGATTGGTTCGAGTGCGGCGTGTTGATCCTCAAAAAAACAACACACGACGACATTATCATCTTCTGAGGCCGTATATATTGCGTTTACCGGTGCAGCTTGCCAGGCAATTTGGCTATGGCAAATTATATGGATCTGAAGATGAACCAAACGGATCGGACAGTCATCTCCTGCGACAACTGATCTATGATCGCCATGATAAAGAACCGGCTGCACCAAAATCGCACCAAGCATATCAAAATCCGCTACCATTTTATTTGAGACTAGGTGGCAAATGGCAATATCGCGTTGAAGCATTCTTCGACTCATGACTAACTTGCGGATATTTTCACCAAGTCATTATCATTGGAGAAATTCGTTTGGTGCCACGAAAGACTTGGCATCACCGAGGCTGGTCTTATGGGGGCATGTTGAAGATAAGACCAAACTATTTGTTAGGAAGCTAGTTACTTAGAATAATTGTTCATTTGTTTAGTTTTTGATAAACATGTGTTAGCTATGTTGTTAGTCAATTTTTTGGGTTCTTAAGATATGGTCAGTATTACTATCTATTTATACACTGCTGACTATCTCGGCCAAGGATGTACCAGAACGGCCCCACTAATTAAGTAAGTTCCTTTATATTATTCTTATAGAGCCCTGTCTCATCTTATACATCTTTTCTTTTTTTTATTTTTTGTGAATCATTCACACAATAACACGTGTGTGGTGATCTTGTGAGTGTGCCTACCACCATAACAATTCTTTTTTTGAGTGAAAACTGGAGGGAAAAATTACCCCTAGCCAATTTTATTGCGAGCTATATACACATTACAGCATACACAGTAAAAAGAGTAAATAGAAGACTAAAACACAGGTATCTCAACCTGTCATACGTCACAATATATAACACAAAATTAGACGGCCTACGATATAGCTGAAATTAGAAATAAAATAAAATCTTGTGAAAAGCTAGTGATATTCCCATTAGTTCTTTTCCATACAGCATTCGAAGAACCAATCATTTTGCAATGGCTAGCAACCTGGATCCTTCGATGCACTCTTTCCCCATTTATGTCTCCATCTGCGCTCTATACTTTTCTTACCTATAGCAAGATTATTAGCCCATAGAGATACAAAATGGTTGATTTTTTCAAGTAGAGAGACCGCAGAGTAGGAATTTCCATTGAAGGATATTGTTTCTTCCTCTCCATAGACACCAGCACACAGTCAATACTATTAAGTCCCATGCTTAGATGCATCTCCACATTCTTGGGGCTCCAATCAATCCACATATTCTTCAAACAGGAGGGCCAACCTTTGAGTTTATATAGATGCTTCATCGTTAACCAAATGGATTAGACAAAATTTAATCCACATATTCTTCAAACAGGAGGGCCAACCTTTGAGTTTATATAGATGCTTCATCGTTAACCAAATGGATTAGACAAAATTGTACCTAATGAATATATGATTAATGGATTCTTCTCCACTGCGGCAGAAAACACATCCTTTCCTATTGATCTTCCAACCTTTCTTGAGCATCACTTCCTCAGTTAAAAGTCTATTGTTCAGAGCTAACCACATGAATAGCTTCACTTTTAAAGGAGCAGGGGAAGACCAAAGTTTTTTGGCCATAGCACACCTCATTCCTCCATTATTAAGAACTTTGTATAGGCTTTTAACAGAAAAATTTCCATTAGTAGCCCATCTCCATTGACCTCTATCATCCTCCCTATTTAGAGTGACATTGGCCAACAAACCCGGAAGTTTACAATATTCAACATGTGCTTGCGGCTCAAAAATTCTGCTGAATTGTAATTTAGACGGCCCTCTACCAGTTGGCCCCTTAAAAACAGCTGCTACAGAACAATTTTTGAAGTAAGCTAGTCTATAAATATTTGGAAATGTAGAAGCTAGAGTTGCCTCCCCCAACCACCTATCAGTCCAAAAACTGGTGCTATTACCATTCCCAATTTTAATTGTCAAACTTGATCTAAAAATGGCACAAGATTTCTTGACTCCCTTCCACCAGTAAGAAGTATTTCTACTCTTTGGTATGTAACATGAGAAAAGCATTGCTCTCTTAAAGTAGTTCCCTTTCACTATCTCTTTCCATTTAGTTTTAACTGGAGACAGAAGTCTCCACCACCACCTTGCAAGTAATGCCAAGTTAAACTCTCTTAAATTTAGAATACCCAAGCCACCTAATGAAGATTTTCATCAAAAAGGAAATGCTCATGAAGATGATCGAGAGACGAATTAGGAAGTTCAATCAAATCAACCAAGATTGATTTCAATCCACTCAAGAAAGGAAATTATGACTGTATTTTATTATTTCAATTTATTTTCTTTTATACATATCATACCATTTGTAACACTTTGTAAACTTTATATATTTAATAGAATGAGGAATACTCTTAATATATTGAGAGAAACCATTCAAATAATTTCTAAGTCCTCCTCTTCTTACTTTTCTTTCTGGTATCAGAGCTATCGATCATGGCAAATATTTCTACCTCTGTCTATACCTATCCAGCTTCTATTAACCTTATGAATTTTGTTTCTATCAAACTCAACCAATCAAATTACTTGCTATGGAGAACTCAAATTTTTTCGCTAATCGAGAGTCAAGATGTGGTGGGCTTCATCAACGGCGAAACGCCACAACCAGCTCGTGAGATTGATTCGGCTGATGGCAAAAGCCAGATCGTGAATCCAGATTTCATATCATGGGTTCGCACGGACCGGTTGGTGAAGGCATGGATCACAAGCACCTTATCAGAAGAGGTGCTTGGTTTGGTCGTCGGACTAGTGACTTCAGGCGAGGTATGGGGTACACTAGAGAATTCTTTTGCGCAAGATTCTCAAGCTCGGGAGTTCGAACTCTGCAAAAATTACGGCTAATCAAAAAGGGCTCACACTCGTTAGCAGATTATCTTCGTCACTTCAAATCTATATGTGATGAACTTAATGCCATCGGTAAGCCAGTTGATGATAAAACAAAGGTATTCTCTTTACTTAATGGTTTGGGCTCACAGTATGAATCTTTTACTACTACAATGTTGAGACCACCTATTCCTACTTTTACTGAAATCATTCCTTTATTGAAAAGTCATGAATTAAAAAATAAAAGTCATTATGATGATGTAAATCATTCAATGGCTTTCTATGGCCACCAATCCACTAGTGGAGGAAAGAATTATTGAAAGAAGCCTAATAAACCTAATACACCTAAACAAGGTGGACAACATTTTACTTCAGAAGGACGTGGCTTTCCTCAAGTTACTATGCAACAAAATAAACCAACACAGGAGCGAGGTGGTCAAGGACAAGATAGTTATTTCCCACACGCACAATTAAATCAATTCCAGAACAAAACAAATGACGACGTGGTGGCTTGTCAGATCTGCAAAAAACATGGCCATGATGCACTTCATTGTTGGCATCGTTTTAATCATTCATATCAGGCAGAAGATATCCCAAAAAGCACTTGCAGCTATGAGCATTTCTGAAACTCAAGATTCAAATTGGATTCTAGACACTGGAGCAACAACTCATATGACAGGTGATGTTGGTAACCTTCAGAATCTCACCCCTTATTACGGTTCTGATTTTGTTATGGTGGGAAGCGACCAAAGATTGAAAATATCACATGTGGGGAATTCTAATATCTCTACAGAATCTGGCTCTATATCTTTGCATGATGTATTATTAGTCCCTGAAATGAAAATGAGCTTATTATCTGTATTACAACTAACATCGGAGTTTCCATGCTTCTTTGAATTTAATTCTGATGGCTTTCAGATAAAGGACAGGAGGACGGGAAAAGTGATGGCATCGGGGAGTAGAACGGGAGGGCTATATTCATTGAATAATAGCAAACAAGAGATTCAAGCCCACTTTTCAAATAGACAGCAAGTTGCACCCGAAGAAACTTGGCATCGACGGTTGGGACATCTGCAATCTAGTATTGTACATCATCTTCATAATAACAATCTTATTAGAGTGAATAAATGGAACAATATGTCTGCTCTAGTTGTCAAATGAGTAAATCTTCAAAACTCCCTTTCTCTAATTCTACTAAAGTCTCTCCTGAGCCGCTATATAAAATTCATTGTGATTTATGGGGAGCGGCCCCTATACGCGCTGCGCAAGGATTTAAATACTATGTGATTTTTGTCGATGATTTCTCTCGCTTTATTTGGTATTATCCTTTGAAAAGAAAGTTTGATTTTTTTTTGACTGTTTCGTAAAATTTCAAAAGTTCGTCGAGAGACAAATCAATAGAAAAAATAAAAATATTTCAATCAGACGGTGGAGGTGAGTTTTCCAGCAAAGAATTTCTTGATTTTTTGGCCATGAATGGCATAAAACATCAAATGTCTTGTCCTGCCACGCTAGAACAAAATGGCGTAGCGGAACGAAAGCATCGCAATATTGTGGAACTTGGTCTTACTATGTTATTTGAGGCTTTTATACCTCGACGCTATTGGGTGGAGGCATTCTCAACAGCGGTATTTCTTATTAATCGGCTTCCCTCTCCTCGACTTGATATGAAGAGCCCATATCAAACTCTTTTTAATAAGAATCCTGACTATTTAAGTTTGCGGGTTTTTGGATGTCGTTGTTTTCCATATTTGAGAGCTTATGCAAAAACTAAGTTTACTCCACGTTCTTTACCATGTGTGTTTTTGGGATACAGTGATAAACAAAAAGGTTATCGATGTCTATATTCTCCTAAAGGGCGGGTTTATATTTCTCGACATGTCGTATTCTACGAACAACTGTTTCCTTTTCAAATATTTTTCATCTATTTGATATTCAACAGGATGAATGTGAATTGTCAACATTTCATGATTGGTCAGATCAAGCTAGTTTTATAGAATCAACTGGTGTAACAGGTGGAAATCAAATTATATATGTTGATATTGCGAATTCATCTAGCAACTCACAGCCAACATCTAATCCTGAAGTATCTCAAATATTTACAACGGCAAAGGAGCAACATATTTTGGCAGAAACTCCATCATCTGCTGAACATAATTCTGAATCAAGAGAATTTTCTCATGAAGTTGCGGCTCCATCAATTGGTGACATGACTCTTCCTGACGACATCTCACCCTCTCAAGTGATGAATGAATCTGTCCAAAATATGACTGGTGAGCCTTCCACTATCTCTATTCCTGTCAAAAATGTTTCAAATACTCATCATATGATTACGCGATCAAAAGTAGGAGTGATTAAACCTAATCCCAAGTATGCACTTTCGATTACACATCATACTCCTTCGGAGCCTAAGTCAACTCAATCAGCACTCAAGCATGACGGGTGGTGCTTGGCTATGCAAGAGGAAATTGATGCTCTAATAAAAAATGATACTTGGGATCTTGTTCCTCGGGAATCCTTCATGAATGTTGTTGGATGTCGATGGGTTTATAAAACAAAATTAAAAGCTGATGGCAGTCTCGATCGTCTTAAAGCACGACTTGTTCCTAAGGGATATAATAAAAAAGAAGGTATCGATTTTTCAGAGACTTTTAGCCCAGTTATCAAACCAGGTAGTATTCGAACTATACTTACCGTTGCCACAATTAAAGGATGGCCTATGTCACGCCCCGGGCCCTAGGGAGAGCCTACCAGGAACGTGCACAGACCCGCCGTGTACCTCAAAACAACACAATGTACACAAGGCGTCTATAACAACAACAATCAAGTAGGATAAAGAATACATCCTAAACAAGGTAATCAGAGCGAGAACATAATTCTACAACTAATACAAGATCATCACAACTAAAATCTCAAGATATACAATAATCATTATACATCTTAACAATACTAGAGGATCACTCTCTAGAAAACAACTATACACCTTTCATATAAAATACAATGAAAGGACACCATGGTATGCCTACAACAATAACACCGTAGAGGTTCTAGCTAGCTGCTAACCCCTCGCCGCGATCCCAAGCCTCTCCTGCTGCGGAAGGCTCTGAAATAAAACCCAACAACAATGGGGGTGAGAACTATTATACAATAGTTCCCAGTGGGTAAGCCGCCGAGAGTGGCGAATTACACCGCTAGGTCAACTGAGGCAAGATAGTTTAAACTGAAACATAAAGCATAAAACATTGAATGCTAAGCAGATAATTCTACAACTATCATGCCTCCAATGACTAAATCATCTACATGAACATGTTACAAAGTATGTAAACATTCTACTCATATATGTGTAAATATACCATGATCAACTACACATAATCTAATGTTATAAACTTACTATATGTCAAGTTTATTATTAATACACGAATGACTTGTCTCCAACCACAAGTATGAAATGTATTATCAATTTCCCACGACATGTATGAACTATATGACTTGTTCCCAACTATATGTATGTTATATTCACTAACCACTAGTGTGCCAAGTCATGTCAATGTTTCACTACATGTAATGCCACAATGTCACCACCCAATACTACGTCCATCAGCTACATCTATGTGTACCGATTAATTAGGGTGTCAAATGTCACATCCCTCATCATATTTTCTACCATAAAGGACTTTTCAAGTCTCGGCTTGTGCCGTGCCTAATGGCCCCGTGGTAGTCAACATTCTCGCTAGAATGAGCCTCCCCCACGGCAATCCACTTCGGCGCCCATATAACCTGCACACAGGCGATCAACATCGCGAAAGGCCAACTCCGGAGTGCCGGCTTGTGGGGAGCGACCCTCACAAGCATGTGCGAATGAGCACAATGGCATGAACAAGCATAGTCAACAGCATGAGAAATACGTTCATCATGTCTCTAACATGGAATTACCAACCGAAATTCAAGGATCTAACATTATGTCATAATGTCAACCTAGTTATTCACCTAAGTGAAATACAATATGCTTAACCTCAAACTATGTCAAAACATGTCACATTATGTTTACTACATTCAATAGCCAATATGCTAAATGTCAACAATATCATGTTGTTCTCAATATGTCCGTTGGTATGTCCCTACCAATATGCACATGTCTCTAACATGTAATGTCCATCTCTTTGTTTACTAAGTTCATAAACCATGCATTATTCTAATGCCACATGTCATGCATTCTACAAATGCCAAAACTATGCATTATACTAATGCTATAATCCATGCATTCTACAATGCTATAACAATGCATTCTACGATGCCAACGAGTCCATATTCATGCCATGCATAAGCTACAACAATCTCTACTACATAGAGTATAAAGCTATCATGCAAGTGTTTAAATAACCCAATGGACTCATGTTTAACCAGTTACCATTATCAATGCAAATAGAATTCCATCCCTCATGTCTTAAACATGGAGTCAATCCACGACCAAAAGGTCGAGCCCAAAGCCAACGATGCCAATCAAAGTTGCTCACCTAATGAGGTGCAACAAATTTATCTTGCATATGCCATATTCTCTTTTTTCTCTATACAAGTATACTTTAGTATGCGAAGAGAATTTACTAGATCAACAACCAAGTAGTGTCTCGTATGACACTCTTTTCTAACATGCATAACTTAATTAGCATTTCCTAATGCATCAATGCACTATTAGTGCAAATACCCTAGCATGCATGTTATTCTCATAATGCTACACTATATGTACTATGCATTTTTCATACACAACATATATGTTTCATGCAATCACAATTTTCATCATGTCATAATTATCATAATTATGCATCTAATCAATCCTATAACAAGATAGGAGACATAGGGGGAGTTCACCCATTTCGGTGAGGTCAGACCCACCGGATACCCGTCGAAACCTCGCAGTACTTCGAAACGAAGTTGTCCCCCGAGCTTCTCATACCCTAAGATAATTTTCCAAGGGGTTACAAGCTTCGAACGAACAATTTCGAAAACCACCAAAATCAATGAGGTAAATGGGTGAAAAATATCTTGAGCAAGTAGAACTTGTTCTAAGTCCAAATTGAGGTTAGGGATCTTCAAATCCAATCTACAACAACATTCTACACCCATCAATTCCACCTCAAGGGCTCACAATCACGAAACCCTAAATCAAACCCTAATTTCCAAGAAACTAGGTTTTTCATCCCAAATCCAAGTAGCAATCACTAATAGAGGAGTTATAAGATAATTACTCACCTCATAAGAGCTCCAAATCAAGCAAAAGAGGCTAGGGTTGGAGATTCATCCACCAACAAGCTCATCTCATAAGCCACGAGCTCCCTCCAAGCCTAGAAGTCCACCTCCATGGGGAAAATGGAGAGAAAGGAGATCAAAACCAAGATCTAGGGGGTTGGGAGCAAGAAAATCTAGAGAGAGAGAGAGGGAAACCCTACCTTCTTCTCCTCCAACCTCAGCCAACACCACAACAAGAGAGGGGTGAAGGGGTACTTAAACCCGAGCAACAAAATCCAACTAGGCCCCTCAAAAAGCCAAAATTGCAAAACTGCACAAAATGCATTCTGCAGCATTGTATACCGGTATGCGCATGTGTATACCGGTATACTGTGCAAATTCTGCAAAACCCGAGCCTCGGCCAAACAGGCCACTCGAAGGGATTCCGGTATGCCAATATCCAGTACCGGTACAAAACGCTCCAATACCGGTATGCTAACTCCAGTACCGGTACGCAGCGCATTCCGGTATCCGCTGCCGCATTCCGCAGAACCCGAGAGCTGCGCACAACCAGTCTTCACTGGATTCTGGTATCCCTAACCCAGATACCGGTATGCAATGCAAAATCTGCACTTTTGCAAATTTTGACTCCCGGAGTCCGTTTTCGCACTTTTCAAGTCCCGAAAACACTCCGAAGCTCACCAAACTCAACCCAAAACTCCAGAATAGTATAAGCTACTATTCTCTCACTAGAACTCTGCAATTTGCGAAAGTTCAGTGTACTACAGCCTATTCGGCAGTTAGATGTTAAAAATACTTTTTTGCATGGTCATCTACATAAAACTGTCTATATGACTCAACCTCCTGGCTTTATTGACCCTATCCGTCCAACTCATGTTTGTTGTTTGAAGAAGGCATTGTATGGACTCAAACAAGCTCCACGGGCTTGGTTCGATCATTTTAGCACACTTTTATTTGGTCTTGGCTTTTATTGCAGCACAGCTGATTCTTCCCTTTTTGTCTGTCATACTAATAAGGGAAAAATTATTTTATTACTATATGTTGATGATATCATTTTAACTGGAGACAATTCGGTACTTCTTGATACCTTTATTAATGATCTTGCTTGAGAATTCGCTATGAAAGATTTGGGACCACTCCACTACTTTCTTGACATTGAAGTTCAAAATTTTCAAGGAGGACTCTTTCTTACGCAAGGAAAGTATGCACGCGATTTATTGGTCCGGGCTCAAATGACTGCATGCAAACCTGTCTCCACTCCTATGGCTTTAAAAGCTAAGGCTCTTTCTTCTAATGATCCTCCTTTTGCCGATCCTACTTTTTATAGAAGTCTTGTTGGAGCTTTACAATATCTGACAATGACTCGTCCAGATATCTCTTTCTCTGTTAATGCAGCATGTCAACATATGGAGTCGCCGACGATGCAAGATTTTCAGAATGTCAACCGCATTCTTCGTTATATCAGTGGTACTATTGATTTTGGAATTCGAATTTTATCTCAAAGTACTCTTGATTTATATGCCTTCTTTGATGCTGATTGGGCTGGCTGCCATACTACTCGCCGATCTACCACTGGTATATGCACTTTTCTTGGAAGTAATTGCTTATTCTGGAGTGCTAAGAAACAATCTACGGTATCTCGATCTAGTGCCGAGGCTGAATATCGAGCTATGGCTTCCACTGCTGCAGAGTTAACTTGGTTATCCTTTATATTGCGTGATCTCGGTATTATCCTTGATAAACCAGCCATTCTATTTTGTGATAATATGAGTGCTTTACATATGACAGTTAATCCCGTTTTTCATGCTCGTAGTAAGCATATAGAAATTGATTATCACTTTATACGTGAGAAGGTGGCTCTTGGCCATTTGATCACACGGTTTGTCTCCTCTCCTCACCAACTTGCCAATGTATTTACCAAGCCACTTTCTAAATCTGTTTTTCAACAATTACGAGCCAAACTCGGCATATGGTCTAGACCACTGCCTAGTTTGAGGGGGAGTAATGAAGATTTTCATCAAAAAGGAAATGCTCATGAAGATGATCGAGAGATGAATTAGGAAGTTCAATCAAATCAACCAAGATTGATTTCAATCCACTCAAGAAAGGAAATTATGATTGTATTTTATTATTTCAAATTATTTTCGTTTATACATATCATACCATTTGTAACACTTTGTAAACTTTATGTATTTAATAGAATGAGGAATACTCTCAATATATTGAGAGAAACCATTCAAATAATTTCTAAGTCCTCCTCTTCTTACTTTTCTTTACCACCTTTCTTTTTACTCTTACTTACCCTCTTCCAATTTACTAAACAGAGCCCACTTTTGATTTCCTTTTTCCCTTTCCAAAAGAAACTCCTTATCTTGCCAATACGCTTTAATACCCAATCAGGAATATAAAAATATAAAAAATAATAGGGTTAATTTCATACAGGTCCCTGCAAATATAGTGAATTACAAATATATCCCTACAAAGTTCAACTTTCATATGTTGTCCCTATAAAAGTTCTAATATTTTTAAATATGTCCCTGCCGTTAGAATCCGTTAGAAAAATTTAGTTAACCGTATGTTAAATACTTAACCATGGTTAGTCAATGAGATAATTTGATATTTTTACCCCTATTATATTATACTATTGTGACTTTTGGAGGGACATATTTATGAGGGCAAAAAGGTTATTTCACTCATCTGCTGTTACAAAATAGACAGTACTTTAACGGTAACAAACTAGAGGGATATATTAATCCATCAAGCACCGTCGACCCTTTATCTTCAGTCTCATATTTCAATCCAAACAACTATTGAGTTACAACCTTTAATACACAAACTTCGGACCATTAGATTAAAACTAGTAGATGGATTCAAAGGTGATGAGTTAGTAGTGCGCAAATATACATATAAACCAAGTGCAAGTAATAATTTTTTTCTTCTAAGCTAAGGATTGAAGCGAGACAATTCTAAAGTTCTGGGTCTAAATTGTCGAATTTAGAAGTTTCCAGTTATATACTGATTGCAACTATAAGAAGACAGACATAAATAACAACAAGAAGAAAGAGTTACAGAAGGATTTGATAGGATCATTTTTTTGTTACCATATGTTTTGAACTGTTTGATGAAGAAAATAGAAGGATTTGACAGGGTTTACTATATAGTAGCATGACGCTAAAATGAAATCTTAAAAGACATTTATATTGTCGTCTCAGTGAAAAGATTAGATAAAAAACAGTGTGCTCGCACATGGAAGAGAGAGAAGGCGGGAGCGCATAAGCTTATTCAAACTGATCAGAGCTAGACTTAGTTATTGGTAGAAATATCACAAAGCCTTCAAATGAATAGTAAGCATATAATTTATTCAAATTTATATATTACATAGAGTATTTTCAGATAAAACTAAAAATTTTCCAAGCAGCCCTACAATCTCACTACGGCACCAAAGACAAATTAACCAAGCAAAGTAAGAAAGGAATCACCATGTATATATAACAAATTAGCTCACTTGTAGCTCAATTTTGGTACTAGATAGCTAGCTAGTACGGTGCATGCATGATTATTTAACGTTATCGTCACCAACATCACCATCGTGGTCATCATTATTATTACTATTATTATTCAAGAATGGGAATCTTGGACCTTTTTAACCTATTGGCTGGAGTGTTTTTTTTTTCATTTTGCCCTCGAATATGCGAGCCTTTGTATTTATTTAGCAGTGCTGAAGGTTTCATAATAGCTCAGCATGGAATATACGGTCTGCAGGAGTGTGAGAAGAAAGAGTACGACACCCGCCACGATCGAAAGACGGACCCACATGTTGGGAAAATACTGAAGCTTCATCCTACCGTAATAGTTGCTGATTCGTCTCTTGTGATGCTTCCCAACCATGGCGTACAGATCGTACAGATCGTCGGGCATACTCTGATTCTTGACCTGCTTGTTGAAGTGATCAAAGAATTCGATGACATCGGCATCCTTGTAGCTCGTGCTGGCCACTATCCCTTCGTCCCGGAGCAGCTTTACATCGTCCTCGTGCTGCAGAATGCGGGACATGCATTTGCAGTAGGCCATCACGCAGCGCCCATTTTCGATGAAGTTCATCTCGAATGCGATGAGATTGCGGAAGAGGTCTCTGCTATATTCGTCAAGGTACACGGTGGGGATGCTCATCCCCCCCCATAGCTTGGTCAAACTGTCCTGGAACGTGACGTCCAGGAAGCTACCAGATGCTTTCTCCTGGAAAGTCATAGCACACTTCTGCAGTTCCGTGGCGCTGGGAATGTGCAGCACCAGATCCTTCGTTCGTCGCAGTGTTTCGGAGCCACTTCCGTACTTGCCCTCTGGTACCCGCGACCAGTGGAAGAGGTGCAGCAGATGATGGAAATCAGTGTACTGGAGGTCTGCGCTCTTATTCTGATTCTTCTCGGGATACAGATCGTTGAAGCCCGACAGCACAAGCGCTCTAAACTCTTCCTGCAGATCGTAGTTGTAGTAATCCGCTCTGCCGCTGTGACTGATCACGTAGAGCTGCTCGAAGGCAAAAAAAGGGATCTGGTTGTCGAGTGTCAGAAGGTCGATCTTGATCTGCATTATACTATCCTTTGCCTCCAATAACAGAGCCATGTAATCCATGGGATACTCGTCCAAGGGGCATAGCTCTTTGTTGCCCGACGCATCCAGCACAAACAGTATGAAGGCGCTGTCGAGCAGCAGCATCTCTAGAAAATCTGAGCTTTCAAGCTGGGGAAACATATCCTTGTAGTAGTTGCGAGCTATCGTTTCCTTCTCCGCCATAGCATCGAGATAAATTCTGCAGTTGAATTTATTCCACCGCTTGGCAATAAACCAAGTGACTTTCCGCTTGTACTCATCGTCGAATATCACCGGATGCTTGCCGTTGCGGTGGTATGGCCCGATCGTAACCGCCCGAAACATGTCCCGCTCAATGTCAAGCGCACAGATTTTAGCGCCGTCTTCTCTTCTGAAAAGCTCGTCAAAATATTCCTCCGCTCGCCACGGCGTGCTGTCTTCCAGCTCTACTGTCTGCTGTAGCCAATTTAGCCGATTCCTTTCTGCTTCTTCCATGGTTGGATCATAATCCGAATCCAAACCCGGTTCTTCTCGCGTGATCGAATTGGGCAAATATGTACTGTCGCCACCTAGTTGCTCATTCATCATTTTAGACCCTATACTGCATATATATATATATATATGCACGATTAATTACACAAGAAAAAAGATAAAATTTCAAAAAAAATTAAAGATTAAAAATGGATTCTGATGAGTTTGTTTGGAATCTAATAGTTTTAACTTTGAATTTGCTGAAGTTCGACTGTGTTTTTTGAATTAATGAATTTTACTTAAAGAAAAGGCATCCAAATTTTCAAGATTGAAAATTTTAGCAAACGTTCGGATTTCCTCGAAAAACAAGCTGAAACGCGAGATCGAACATGTATTGGGGTAAACTGCAGCTGGGAAAGGAAGTTGTTTTATTATTTTATTTTTATTAAATTCCGGATTTAGAATGTTATTACGTGCATAATTAAGATACAAATCTGAGTTATCAGGTGCGGAGAAATAAATAAATATATGTGTGTGTATGTATATGTATATGTATATGTATATGTATATGTATATGTATATATAGATAGTAATAAATTTCACCGTGCAACGTTTTGCACATTAAAAAAAATTAAAATTTTGAAAGAAAGTCAAGTTCAAAATTATAAAAAGATGGGTTTAGTTAAGTTTGCAAAACAATTAATTTTTTTTTTTTTTTTTTTTTTTTTTTTTTTTTGAGGAAACAAGTTTATACTCTATTTAAAGTTCAATTCTGTTTGTAGAGTTGATGATCAATTTTGTTTGATTGTAATTATCTAATGAATGCAGTAGGGAAAACTGGCAATTCTATAAATAAGATAGATATAGTAATATTTGTTTGAAAAATATGCTACCTGCATATTTCATAATGCGAGTGTAAATTTTATATCCTAATCTAAGGATTTACAAAATTACTTCGACTTTTAGAATTAATTAAAAAAAAAAGAAAACTTGATAAGACAAGTGAGCATTATGGACCACAAAAAGGCTAGGGCATAAGTTTTGCAACTACACTGTAGGATGCAAGGTGGCGTTGCTCTATTTATTTTATCTATTAAAGTTAATGATAAAATTTGATCATGCTTCTATAGAATTTAGTGCATTTGTAGTTTGCTATCCTTCGGTTTAAAAAAATTATATATTGCTACCTTGTAACTATGTCATTATGTTACCGTAAGTACCTGCTATTAGATAAAACGTGTTGTTTAACTTTATGCAGGCATATAAAATTATGCACAAATATGCTACAGTTTCCATCCTAGTAGTTAAGGGGAGCAATTTTAAACACAAGATAAAAACTTATCCATCTAATCAACTTTTAAACAAAAAAAATTAATTTTACTTCGAAACTAGAGGTAATCTCACCAATCTTTATATAAAATAATAATATTTATAAATGCAATTTCTTTTTGTATCTAATCAAACAAATTATTTATAATTACAGTGCATTTATTACATTCAAATAAGATATATACAGTTATAACCATTGTATATATTTTTAGTTGCATGCGTTTTAGGCTACACTGCATTTATCGAAAAATGTTCTCTTTTCCAGCAAAATAATTTTATGACGGGCTAAAAAATTTATCCATCCATATCTAGGCGTCACGGACACTGACACGAGACACGACACGACTCGGACACCGCGACTCGGCAGCTTTTTAAAAATTAGGACACGGACACGGCATGGACACTGATAATAAAATATAATATTATTAATATAATAATATATTTTTATTATATATAAAATATTAATGTTGGTAAAATATTATTATATTTCTCATACGAATGAAAGTCAGTGAAAATTTTTATTGATAGTTCATATATTTTTTTTAAAAATTTTTTCCACCATACATAATTTATTTGTATTGTCAAAAAAAATTGGATGCATTAATTAAAAAGCTAAAATATTTATCATTTTACATTATATATGCGTAGAAAAAGTAAAATAAAAATATGTATATATTTTTTTAAGTTGTATGCGCTATGGACGGCATTGAATGTGCGTCCAAAAAGTGTCCACATCGTACACGTGTCCGACACGGACACGCGCGTGTCCGACACGACTACGCGAGGCTTATAGAAGTGTCCGTGATAATAGATTCATACTTATGCTATCTTCTTTTATTGTTCAATTAACTTCTAATGTTTGTTGTGTAAAGATAGACACGTCTGTATAGGCTCCTAGTCTTATTCAATTTTCTTTGCACTTATTCCCAGTTCACCTATTGCATGTGTAGCTTAGTACGCACATTGATTGGGAGTGTTGAGCAGCTTAATTAAGATCTATCTTTTTAGAGATAAAGGAGAAGTCTCACGAAGAAATTTACTCATATAGTGGGTCATTAAGCTGACTCAAACTGGATATATAAATGAAAAGGTTAATTATTATTACCGAAATCCACGAGATAAACTCATCATACATAGAGTGCACAGATAATCAATGAATACTTAGCCAAACAGTTATCTACTCTCTTAAAAGGAAGCAATGTGGTACTATATATAAAAGTAAAAGGGTTAAATTCCTCAAAACCACTTGAAATTTCACCCAGTTGCATATAACCATCTAACCTTTAAAAAATTCACTTTTTCGATTTAAAGTTTTTATTCTTTTTTTGATTTAACCACCTTGCATTTATATTCTATAATTTAAAATGGCCAGCAATAGTCAAATAGCCAATAAACAACAAAGGATGTATGCCACAAATTAATACAGAAGGATCTTCTTTACGTTAAAATTCGATCTAACAATATTTTTTTTTTTTTTTTTTTTTTTTTTTTTTTTGCATTTACTGTTAAAAGTTAAATAAGATAATTATGGTCAATTTTATTCAAACAAAGTAATTTTGGCATCAAGAATATTCATCAGTATCGATGACGTACGCTCTTTATTGTTCTTAATCATTTAGCTACTATTAGTTACTTTAAATTGATAAATATAGATCAATTGGTAGAGACAATTGTTTTTTTTTTTTTTTGAGAAAAAGGCAGCGAGCTGCCCGCTTCATTCATTAGGCAAATAGAGACTGAAAGTTTAGATGGCAAATATGAAGCTTTTTAAAGTATGGATGGCACTGTGCAAACTGCCGAACGTTTAGGTCCCGATGGTGCATTTAACCCAAAAATAAACTAATGAGCAAGAACTGTATATATACTATCTAGAGGTTTGCTAGGCTATTATCGGTAGTAAAAAGTTCGGTCTACTACCGATTTATTTTTGATGATAGAATATCCAAATGGACGATTGACATCGTTAAACATGGTATAGGCCATTTAAGCTATTAAAAAAAAATCAAATTTCATAATTTTCTGACATTACTAACCGAACAATCAAAGGGTCACAAATTTATAATTTTAATAGCCAATACGATGCACTTGCTCATTTAATGATATAGAAGCCGTCAAATTAGCTGAATTTTTATTAGAAAATTTTCTAAATTATTTAAAATAAGATCTAGACTCTACATCTTGAATACAACAATTGTATTATTTTTGTTTGAAGGATATTCATTTTTAGAGGTTCATTTTATGTCCACTTGATGCAAAAGAGAACAACATTGAAAAAAATATGAAATTTAACTTCTACATAGTTTAAATGGTCTAAATCATATCCAATGATTGCGATCGTCGATTTGCAAGCTCTATCATCAGAACCAAATTAATAGTACTGAACTTTTTACTATCGATAATAGCCCACTAAAGCTCTACTAGATACGTTCCGAGGGCCTGAAAAAAAAACCTAATGAAGATGAGGGTTTTTTTAACATACCTTTTATGAAAGTAATTAATAATAATTGGGCTTGATGCATCTACCTCCAGCTCCTTCAGAGTAGTGCCATAGTCCAGACGAGTGCAGTGTGCGTACATATAGAAGTATTTCCCCTTTAAATGGGAGACAATGCACCGTACAAAGAAACTTGGCTCAAGGGCAATGAATAATATCGGTGTTTTTGTTCTAATTACTCCTCGGCCGTCACCAAAGAGAATGAGACATCCGCTTCTTTAGCCATAGGTATACGTAAAGCATAATCACCTATATATATATATAGTTAGTGTTCAGCATAATAATCTATGGTTAGTGATATTAAAATTAGTCTTTAACATACCTCAATTGTGATTCGTAGATCGTGATAAAGTAGAATCAAACCAAACCACTCGTTTCAACGGATCAAATGCAAAATCACAAGATGAAAATTGCACTAATTTTCACAACCCAAATGTCAAATCTTTCAAGAGTAGAGAGTAAACTATCAGAAATTTTTCTTTCTCCGAAGAGTAATGGGAGAGAGCTTTTTTGTGAGAGAGAGATTGAAGTGTTTCACCATTCCTCTTGTTTTCTCTCAGTTGTGGTGTGTAACTGCACGTAGTGCAGGGTGGTTTCTCAACAAATTAAGGAAACCACTGTCGGATCGTTGGCGCTAACTATTAATCCCAAAAGCTCGAGCTGTTAGAAATACGCAACCAATTCACTTAAAGCGTACAGATACACCTCCCACGGATCTCGATTATGACTCGGCCTAACCAGCCTCACGCCACTTCTAACATGACTCGGCCCAACCTGGCCTCCCGCCACAGGGTAGGATGCTGGCCTATTTAAGCCAACAATTCCCCCTCCAGCACCTGCAAACATTCACAGCATGCGGGAATCGAACCCGTGACCTCTGACTCTGATACCACTTATCGGATCGTTGGCGCTAACCATTAATCCCAAAAGCTCGAGCTGTTAGAAATACGCAACCAATTCACTTAAAGTGTACAGATACAGCGTCCACGGATCTGGATTGTGACTCGGCCCAACCAGCCTCACGCTACTTCGAACATGACTCGGCCCACCCTGACCTCCTGCCATAGGGCGGGATGCTGGCCCATTTAAACCAACAATCCCCTCTCCAGCACCTGCACACATTCGCAGCATGCAGGAATCGAACCCGTGACCTCTGGCTCTGATACCACTTGTCGGATCGTTGGTGCTAACCGTTAATCCCAAAAGCTCGAGCTGTGAGAAATACGCAACCAATTCACTTAAAGCGTACAGATACAGCGCCCACGGATCTCGATTGTGACTCGGTCCAACCAGCCTCGCCACTTCGAACATGACTCGGCCCACCCTGGCCTCCCGCCATTTCGAATCTGACTCGGCCCAACTTGGCCTCCCGCCACAGGGCAGGATGCTGGCCCATTTAAGCCAACAACCACTACTTAATGGGTCGGGTCGGATTTGCCCATCATGGGCGACCCGAAACCACCGATAAAAAAACCAACAATTAGTGTTGGCTTAAAGAGGTCAGCATCCTGCTCTGTGGCAGAAGACTAGATTGGGACGTGTCACATTCGAAATGGCGTGAGACTGGGTTGGGCCGAGTCATGTTCGAAATGACGTGAGGCTGGTTAAACCGAGTCACAATCGAGACCTGTGGAGTGCTGTGTGTATGCTTCATATGAATTGGTTGCATATTTTTAATAACTCGAGCTTTTGAGATTAATGGTTAGTGCCAACGATCCGACAAGTGGTACTAGAGTCAAAGGTCACGGGTTCGATTTCCGCATGCTGCGAACTTGTCCAGATACTGAAGGGGGATTGTTAGCTATCTCCCTCGAGCAATCTCATGGTGCTTTTATGTTATCTTCATGAGCTTCTGCCGTGACCGAACTCGAAATTGAGGTTTGGGGACCCAAAGAAACAGCTTCAATATGGTGCGCCTGCAAAAAGAAGTTGTTGGGAGTATTTTGATTTAGTACTGGTTTGGCCTAACAGTGCTGTGTAACTGGCAATACTATCAAACAGTGAAGTCAAATTGTCCCTTATTAAGGAAAAAAATATTAATTTTTTAATTAGATTTGTACTTATCTAAATTAAAGTCAAATTCTAATTTAATTAGAATAATATAGATTTATTTTGGAATATATAGAGTACAAATAGTTTAGACTATGGGTCTGACAAACTCTCGATTGGAGTCATACATTATACGTAAGACGTGGAGGCACATGAGAGAATTTTTTAAGCTCTCAATTAAAGGCCAAGCCATGTGTGCATTTGTATTTTGGTACCCTTTAGTTTAAAAATTGTATTTTGCTATATTATAGAAATGTCTCTATGTTTCCGTGAGTACCTGCTACTATTAAATAGAACATGTTGCTAATTTTATTATTTAAATTGTTGCATTAGCATCCAACCACTGCTCTTGAAATTGGCAAAGGAGGCTTAACTAAGCAAATAAAATTATACCCAAATTAGCTATTTGGGTATAATTTTAAACACGAGATAAAAACTTATCCATCTAATCACTTTTTAAGCAAAAAAGTTATTTTTTACTTCGAAACTAGTGGTAATCTCACCGACCTTTATATAAAGTAATCTTTATAAACACAATTTCCGTTTTCATCTAATCAAATATATTAATTTAGGAAAATGCTACTAGTACACCATTCAGGGTGTACAAGTTACACCCCACCATCCAATGGGTGGGGTGACTAGTAGTTAACAAAAAACCCCACCCATTGGATGGGTGGGGTGTAGGATATACACCCCAAACGGGGTGTATATGTAGTATTGCTCATTTATTTATAATGGTTAATTTCATACAGGTTCCAATAAAAGTATCAAATAGTAAAAAATTCCTACAAAACTTAAGTGATCAGACTTATCCATTTAGAAATTATCTGGTGTGCAAAAATATCCTTCCAAAAATTTTGGTTCGTTCATATATGTCTTGCCGTTTGATTCACCGTTAGTTTTTTAACGGTGAGTGTGTAAAATAATTATTTTGCCCTTATAAATTGTCTCTGCAAAAAGCTATATATATATCTCTCTCTCTCTCTCTCTCTCTCTCTCTGTCTCTCTCTCTCTTATGTCGCGGTCGAGGGCCTCCTTTGACGTCGTCGTTGTCGTAGGTCTCACTGTTACCATGGATAAAGAGAAGAGGGTGAGAAAAATGATGGGACTCAATATTGAAATTCAAATTATATATATATAAAAAGTATAAAGGTCATTTTACTGCTTAGCTAACTGTGGTTATGTCTGCCGCGAACGAACCGGCCCCGCCGCAAGGCGAGTGGTCATTCATGGTACAGATTAGATTTATTTAAGTTTTGATTTGGGATCAGGTTTATAGGTTCATGGCTTCCAATAGATGCAAGCATCTACTGTTAATTACCCCACACTAACAGTGTTAAAGAACCCTCGATTAAGAGACCAAATTTAATACTGATAATAAAAAGAGACCATAGTATAAATATGAACTTTGATTCATATAATTTTTAAGTACATGACTTAAGCAGGGGCATACCACCACTGTATATTAGTGAAATGCTCAGTTTACAGACTTGGCGGTCGTTCAAAACTGTGTTGCTCAGTTTACCGACATAACGGTCGGTTGGAAATTGAGGTGCTCAGTTTAGCGACATGACGGTTGGTTTGAAGTTAAGGTACTCAGTTTAATGACATGGCAGTCGGTTTGAAATTGAGTGCTCAGTTTAATGACGTGGCGGTCGGTTGAAGTTGAGCTTCATTTGATTTGCTCAGTTTAGTGACTTGACGGTCATTTGTTCAGTTTAACGACTTGACGGTCATTTGTACAGTTTAACGACTTGACGGTCATTTGTGCAGTTTAACGACTTGACGGTCATTTATGCAGTTTAACGACTTGACGGTCATTTATGCAATTTAACGACTTGACGGTCATTTGTTCAGTTTAACGACTTGAAGGTCATTTGTTCAGTTTAACGACTTGACGTCATTTGTGCTGTTTAACGACTTGACGGTCATTTATTCAGTTTAACGACTTGACGGTCATTTGATTTGGATTGCTTAGTTTAACAACTTTACGGTCGACTTGAAATTAAGGTGCTCAGTTTAGTGACTTGACGGTCATTTGTTCAGTTTAACGACTTGACGGTCATTTATTCAGTTTAACGACTTGACGGTCATTTATTCAGTTTAACGACTTGACGGTCATTTGATTTGGATTGCTTAGTTTAACGACATTGCGGTCGTATGAGTTTCGGTTGTTTAGTTTAACGACTTTGCGGTCGTTTGATTATGGCTTGTGTAAGAAAATTAAGCATGTAGGCGCAGCAGAAGAAAATAACACAATTAAAATTTTCTAAACCAAAGATCACCTCGTGTTTAATTTTAGATCGTTAACAATTAATCTAATTGATCTTATCAATTAGGATTTACTTTTACCTTGCGCGGGTCGAGATCACCGCGAAGTCGACGATCACTGGTAAAAGTTGTTCGTCCTCGCTAGCCGCGCACGCGCCCGGCCTCTACTCGCGTCCACACGAAATCACGCCTTTGATCGAAGTAGTCGACCGCTTCGATCCGCGATCCGATCACGAATTAACTCTTGCGTCGATTTGAGGAAGATGATTCAATCTTCTAATTGTGCTAGCAATCTTCCGAAGATCGAAAACGATAGATTAATTGTGGAGGACTTGAGGAAGAGGGAGAGGGTTGACGGCTAGGGTTTTCTTGTATTACTTTTCTTATTTAATATGTCATATGACATATATTTATAATGAGAAAACCCTAATCCTAAACCTAATCCTTATCGAATCCTAATCCGATTGGATTATCCATTAACCCTCAAGTTGGTTTTAATTTGAACCGAATCCGAATCCGAATCCTAATCCTAATTCGGTTCGTGTGTAACATTTACACATAAGTCCTCATATTATTTACTAACAATTAGTAAATACACCATGCAACTTTTGCACTTAAATACATCTAATTTACAACAATTGCAAATTAGTCCTTTTTACTAATAAATTAGTAAACTTTAGTATTTAACTATATTGCAATTAACCCATCCGATAAACTTCTTTTATCGTCACCTTAATATCGATCATGCGCGATTTCTTATGTGTGTGACCTAATAGGTCCAATTCTGTCTGGTAGTGAGATATGATGCGATCCCCATCGACATCATCATCGAAACTCTTTTCGATGGATCAAACACTTTTGATTCTACCCTAGTAGAATAATTATTCGCATATAATTATTCTTATTGGTTCCCACAATCCACCAGTGACGCCTAGCAGCATATAGTGGCAATCCAGTCAGAAGTGAATATCGGACTGAACCTCTAGGTGCAGTTACCGTACAATACAATCCTTCTATCGCATAGTCCCAACTGAGTGGAGGTCATGGAATACTCGTCAAACCCCATCACCCGTCATATGACAAATTTGATAGGACAGAAGCTCTTATGGTTGCTCTTGGAAACACCTTTCCATACACCATATTACCCCGGCCGAGGATTTCTGAGCTTTGTCTTACAAATAGCATAGGACTAATTATCTCTCTACCGAGAGCGATAGATCCCCTATAAACACACACCCATTCCTAATATGAATCTACTGCAGCCAACATATACTACTAAGACCCGTGGCTAGGATCAGAGTTTGTTGCATAGTCAAACTACAGTAGCTTCACATTGAATGGCCGTGGTGTCGCAGGTCTAAGGATCAGTTGTACCACTGCAACATCGAACCAGTTACTGACGAATAAGTAGACATCCATGTAACCGTTCGTAGTTGGTCACGCTCAGTCCCCTTGTTCTCTAACAACCACCTGCATGTTCGCTCCAGTGTCCCCACACTGATGACTCGAGACTCGTCATCCCATAAGGAAGCGGCACATACATCAATCTTACCGGATCAATCATCGTCCCCATGATGATCCACCGATTGAGAGCATTTATGAATTAATCACCAATAATATGTATCTCAAATTCTCAACTCTTGAGAATACATATTATCATCTTATTAATTCAAAGGACGATTCACGGACACATTAAACATGAATGGCATAAAAATGCCCAAATTTATAAATTATAAAGATTAAGTACAAAGATATGTCCCATAGAAAATAAAATGCGTCAGCCTGATAGGCTTCTAGGGCATACAACTAACAGCTTGTGAGTCGATTAAGTTGACTCATTCAATTCAGCTCGGTTTGAATCCTAGATTTGCTTCAATTTGAGCGGAGCTGGTTTACTTGATTTGGTTCATCTTTTGATCTGTTTGATTTGGGTTGAGCTGCCTCAGACTAGTTTGCCCCTTCTGAATTTGGTTTGGGTCGAACCCTTATTCTTTAGTTCAGGACCCATTGAGACCTGGTTTAGGCCGAACACGTATGAATTAGTTCGAGATCCCCTTGAGTTTCATTGGGTCGAGTTCTTATAGTTTGACTCAACTTGAACCCTCTTATAGTTCAGTAGGTTCGGATCGAGCCTTTATGATATGGTTCGAGACTGGCCTGCGTTTGATTCGGGTTGAGCTCTTGTGGTTCTCCTTGGCTTGGAACTCTTTTGTATTTGGTTTAGTTCGAATCAACTTATTGCTCTCTCCAGGTTCGATTTAGATTGAACCGGTTTATGCCTAGTTCGGCTTGATTCGATTCTCCTGTGGTTCGGTTTGAGTTGATCTGCCCTTTGATTTTGATTTGGGATTGAACTGGTTCATGGTTCGATTCAAGTTGTATAGTTTGCATTGAATCGACACATATAGTTCCGTCCAGGTTTGATTTAGGTTGAACTGGCTTATTGTTTGGTTCGGCTTGGCTCGACCCTTCTCCGATTCACTTCGGGTTGAACTAGCTTGTAGTTCGGTTTGGCTTGGCTCGGACCTCCTGTGGCTCCATTCGGCTTGAACCGGCTTGTAGTTTGGTTTGGCTCGGTTTGGACCTTCTATAGTTTTGTTGAGTTGAACTCAGCTTATGGTTTGGTTCGGCTTGACTCGGACCTTCTGTGGTTTAATTTGGATTGAACCGGCTTGTAGTTTGGTTCGGCTCAGCTCGAACCTCATGTGGTTTAGTTCAGGTTGAACCGGCTCTTAGTTCGATTCAGGTCGAACCGGTTCATTATTTGGTTTGGCTTAAACCTCTTGAATCTCAGTCCGATTTGAGTTGAACCGGCTTATGAGTCGATTTGGTTCATCGTTTTGGGTTCGGTTCACCTTCTTAGGTTCGGTTCACTAGCTTGGATTTGGTTCACTGTTGCGAGTTCGGTTCAATGTCATATATGTGGTTTGACACTTGTGCTTGGTTCTCCGTTATGAGTTTGGTTCACCGTTTTAGACTTGGTTCACCAACTTGGTCTTAGTTTATTTTTGATCCATGATCGGCATGACTCCTTGTTGACTTGGGTTTGGTTTGGTTTGAATTTATATTCAAGCCGGTTTGATTTAGGAGCGGCTCAGCTTGTTTATTTTTTTCTTTTTTATTACGTTAAAATTGAACACATGCTTATATTGGCTGAGTTCAAGTCAAGCATTTATGCAGTCGACTGAGCCGAATACAAGTCAAGCCTATCACAAGGACGACGATCCGGTTTATCGAACCAAACTCGGGTCAAGCCTATCACGAAGACGGCGACCCGATTTATTGAATCGAATCCGGGTCAAGCCTATCACGAAGACGGCGACCCGGTTTATTTAACCGAACCCGGGTCAAGCCTATCACGAAGACGGGCAACTCAGTTTAATTAATCGAACGCGAGTCAAGCCTATCACGAAGACGGCGACCCGGTTTATTTAACCGAACCCGGGTCAAGCCTATCACGAAGACGACGACCCGGTTTAATTAATCGAACGCGAGTCAAGCCTATCACGAAGACCCGGTTTAATTAACCGAACTCGGGTCAAGCCTATCACGAAGACGGCGACCCGGTTTATTTAACCGAACCCGGGTCAAGCCTATCACGAAGACGGCGACCCGGTTTAATTACCGAACGCGAGTCAAGCCTATCACGAAGACGGCGACCCGGTTTGATGAACCGAACCCGGGTCAAGCCTATCACGAAGACGGCGACCCGGTTTGATGAACCGAACCCGGGTCAAGCCTATCACGAAGACGGCGACCCGGTTTGATGAACCGAACCCGGGTCAAGCCTCTCACGAAGACGGCGACCCGAGGAAAGTTTATTGAGTCATTATTTTTTTTTATATTATTGTTGTCATTGTAGTTCGAATCGGAGTTCAACCGTGTCGAGCCTATCGCGAAGACGGCCGCTCGGTATGATCATGAGCCCAACAAGAGTAACGATCCAATGTCGGGATTGAAAGTGTCGAGCCTATCACGAAGACGGCCGCTCGATCAACCCGACGCAAGGATCGCCACCATCGTTTACGCACACATATTTTTTTGTTGTAATTATGGCGGAGGCGATGTTGAGGAACACGGGCTTAATGAATACGCGCGCATGATGTAGTAAAGATTCAATGTCAAATTTGATCGGTCGACCTATCACGAAGACGGTCGTGTTGATCAAACCGACAGAAAAATCGCAAATACACCGTTTACGCGTATACACTAATCCGCCGTCGGAGAAGAAGAAGGAAGAAGAGGCTACGAGGCCTCCTCGCACGCCGTTATCGTCGTCGGAGTCGTTGTAGCCGTCGCCGTCATTGTTGTGACCTTCAACTTTTTTTTTTTCTCTCTCTTTTCTCTCTCTCTTTTTTTTTTGGTGGTATGAGAGAGGGGACCCAATCCCCCTCTCTCTCTGTGTGTACGAACCACAGAGAGAGGGAGAGGCGGGGCCCCTCCTGAGGGGCTCTCTCTCTCCTTTTTCTTTTTTTGCTTTTTTTTTTTTTTTTTTTTTTTTTGCTTTCTTTCTTTTCTTTTTCTCATTTTCTTCAAATTTTCTCCTACCTCCTTTTTCATTGAATCCTATGGTCCAATTTATAGCGATTTTAGGATCTTTTTATTTTGAAAAATAATTCAAATTTTTTGAAAAGATGGCAACAATAGAATTTTAATATCTTTCCTCTTTATGGTTGGTCATCCAAGGTAAGTTTGATCATTCCCCCTTTATTTTATCGCCTTCTATAGTTTCGATTTGAAATTTTGAATTTTTTTTTTTATCTCAAACAGATTAGCTTTTTTTAACTCATGATAGTTTGATAACAAAAGAATATATTTACAGACAGAAGGACTTTTGGAGTAATAAATTTGATAACTTAAGTTTTGTTGGAATTTATTTGCTATTTGATACCATTACAGAAAACCATATGCTGTTATCCCTATTTATAATTGCAAGACTTTTTGCTACATCCAACTAAGTAAAATACATATAGTCATAACTGTTATATTTTTAGTTGCATGTGTTTTCGATTGTACTAATTTATTGACAAATGTTCTCTTTTCCAACAAAATAATTTTATGACAAGCTAAAGAATTTATCCATTCGTACTTATGATATCTTCTTTCACTTACCAACATTAGCTGTGAAAAGATCAACTGGTCGATCTGTTGGACATGTCTAAAGCTTTTTAGGCTTCTAGGTTTTATATAAGGGTTAATTACATCATTGGTTCCCAACCTTTGCACCATTTTTTACTTGAATTCCCAACTTTTTTTTTACAATCAAGTCCCTAATCTCTTAATTTTATTGCAATTACATTCCAACCGTTAAAAAAGATGTTAAAATTAACGAAATTGCACGTCAGCACCTACTTGGCTTTCTTCCGCATGTCAATTTTGGTTCCTAAACTTTGTACGTTTTTCACTTTAGTCCCCAAAATTTTAATTTTAAATTCAAAATTAATAGTAATTAAAATTTTAAACTAACGAGAAATTAGAATTTTGAATTTAATTTAAAGCTACAATTTTGATTTAAAGCTAAATTAAAATTTTGAAGGGAAATTCAAATTTTAAATTGAATCTAAATTTTGAATTCAAACTTAAAATTTTGATTTTGATTTTGATATTTGAATTTGCATTTAAAATCAAAATTTTGAAACTAAAATTTAAATTTAAAATCTGAATTTGAACTTACAATCAAATTCAAAATTTTGATATTAAATTTTAAATTTGAATTCAAAATTTAAATTTAAACTTTAGATTTGATTTCAATTCTAAGTTTGAATTTAAACTTCGAATTCAAATTTACATTTTGAATTTGAAATTCCAAATCAAAGTTTGAAATTAAATTAAAATTAAAATTCAAAACGTGAATTTGAATTTAAAATTAAATACAAAATCATAATTTGAATTCAAATTTAAATTTGAATCCAAAATGAAAATTTAAATTTAAAATTTAAATCTTAAATAAAAAATCTTGCTTTGAATTTTATAATTTAATTCAAAATATAATTTAAATTTAAACTTTAAATTTATAATATAAAATTTAAATTTAAATTGTATAATTAGCTGGCCCTGACATGGCGCCTCCATGGCGCTGACACGGCGCCACTGTGGCGCTGACGTTGCATTTTTCGTCAATTTTAACACCTTTCTAACTGCTGGGACTTAATTATATATATAATGAAATCAAAAGGTTAGGGACTTGATTGTAAAAAAAAAAAGTTGGTGACTAAAGTGAAAAAAGGTGCAAAGGTTGGGGACCAATGGTGTAATTAACCCTTTATATAATTTTTGTCCACTTATTCCTAGCTAGTTCACCTACTGCATGTGTGGTTGAGCACACACATTGATTGGGAGACCTTCCAACGGTTCCTTCAGTAGGGGAAGAAAGTTATCTTATCCCCCGTTATTTATAAAAGAAAGCATTGAAGAAGAGGTAAAGACAACTAGTAAGAGCAGGAAATAAAACTCAATTGAGAGATGGGATTCATACCCAGGCGAAGGGAAGCGGGGAAGACAAGGTTTAGAATCTTGGTGTCAGGTTTGATGGAATTGAATGAATAGATGCAGGAAGGAAAGCAGTAGCCATTTTAACACTAACTTATTATTTAAATAGAACAGATCCAATATCATAAAATAAAGAAGATCGGGGGATACCTGGTTATTACTGATACCGTGTAAACTCCTCTTTGATTTTTATGCTTTAAGATAGGCCTTGGAAGGAGTTTCCGAGAGAGAGGACATGATATTTATATTAAATATATTATATAAGGAAGCAAGCATCCGATTGATAACTACGAGTAGGGGCTGTGAACATGTCAGCTCAACCAGTAGACGGTGTCAAAGTAACAGATGCAAGAGTAAGCGCGGTTGGAGTTAGAAAGGTATAGTAACTGTTCACGCACCCGCAGTTGTCTTGAATAACCCGTTTCATCCAAGCCAAGTGAAAACTCTTACTGTTCTCGAATCTGCTCTTAGTGGGATTTTCCTTTGCTTTGAAGGAAAAGGTTGCTTGCAACAGCAGCTATTTCATCAGCTGTTAGCTCTGTTTCTCCTTTTCCGGTGCTCTTTTAGCAAGTTTTTCATCTTCTTACTAAAATGGAATCGAGTCAGCTCTTGATGGAAGGTTTGGTGGAAGAGTATGTGAGGGAGGAACGGATTACACCAAGGTTGACGTTAGCCCTACTCGTCTAAGTCTTCCCCTTACCTGTCCTAGCCTAGAGAAGTAATAGTAGTAGGCGGACTAAGAGCAGTTGGAGTCAGTTAATCAGTAAGCGGTCCTAGTCTTTGTTGGTGAATGCCTATCTATCTGGTCTTACTGTTTATATACTGTTTAGACCGACCGTCCCAAGCGCAAGTGGCAAAGGGCTTGGTGGTTGGTACCCGAGGTCCCAAGTTCGAATCCTAGTTGATTCACATTTTCAGCTAAGTTTATTTCTAAACAAAATAAACGAAGCGGGTAGCATGCTACCTTTCTCTAAAAAAAAAAAGAAGATCTTTTATAGAGATAAAGGGTAAGTCTCACAAAGAAATTCACTCATTTAGTGGGTCATTAAGCTGACTCAAACTAGAAAAATTAAAAAAGGTAATTATTATTACCACAATCCACAAGATAAACTCATCATATATAGAGTGCCCAATTAATTAATGAGTACTTAGCCAAATAGTTATATACTCTCTTAAAAGGAAGCAATGTGGTGCCATATATAAAAGTAAAGGGTTAAATTCCTCAAAACCACTTGAAATGTCACCCATTTGGATATAACCATCTAAACTTCAAAAATATTATATTTGCTATTTAAAGTTTTTAATTTTTTTTTGAATTAGCCACCTGAATTTAGATTTTGTAGTTTAAAGTGGCTATCACTAGCCAAATAGCCAAGAAACAACAAAAGATGTACACCAGAAAAAAAAAAGAAAAATCTTTTTTACGTTAAAATTCAGTCTAACAATAAAAAAAATTATTTTTGCATTTAATTGTTAAATTTTAAATAAGATAATTAAGGTCCATTTTATTTTTTAAAAAATGAATTTTGACATCAAGAAGATTCATCTATGTGGATGGCGTTTGCTTTTTATTGTTTCTTAATCATTTGCTATTAGTCAATTTAAATTAATGAAATATAGATCAATTGCAATTGCAAGAGACTGAAAGTTTAGATGGCAAATACGAAGCATCTTAAGCATTTTAAAATGTTATGTGCTAGTGGTGCATTTAACCCAAAAGTAAATGAGCATGAACTATATATATATATATATATATAGAATGAGGCTACTATACTATCTATAGTACCGGGGCTCCGGTACTATAGTTGCTTTTTCTATCTTAGGGTGTTCAAATCAACGATCCACACCGTTGAAACTGATCTAGGGTATGTGAAGTTCTTAGGAATAAAATTTTAGTTTTTTTCGATATCGTTTACTTAGTAAATAAATCATGTCAAAATGAACGGTGGAAATTGAATAATCCTTAAAATTTGAGTATAGGAGTTTCGAATTCAAGATCAAGGATGTTGACCTTCATCTATGTAATTTAAAGTATTTTCTATCAAAATTTGAATAAATTTAGATTCTTCTCCACCGTTAAACTACAAACTCGTCATAATAACCATTGAAATTTGACAATTTTGAAACGGTTTGATCACAAAGTAAACTACGTCAAAAAATTATAAAATTTTATTCCTAAGAACTTTAAATATCCTAAATCAGTTTCAACGGTGTGGATCGTTGATTTGAACACCCTAAGATCGAAAAAGCGACTATAGTACCGGAGCCCCGGTACTATAGATAGTATAGGAGACTAGCTCTATATATATATATATATATATACTAACTATATATTCCAAAGGGCTTCATAAAACCTTGAGAAAGATGAGGGTTTTTTAACATACCTTTACGAAAGTAATTTATAATAATCGGGTTGGGTTCATCTACCTCCAACTCCTTGAGAGCAGTGCTCATAGTCCACACATGCGTGCAGTGTGTATATATATATATATATATATTTTCCCTTTAGATGGGAGACAATGCACCGTGGGACGAAACTTAGCTCAAGGGCAATGAATAATACCGGTGCTTTTGTTCCAAGTACTCCACCAAAAAGAATGAGACATCCGCTTCTTTAGCAATAGTTATAAGTAAAGCATAATCACCTATACATGGTTAGTGCTGAGCATAATCGGCTTGTTTTGCTGCTCTTCTGCTGGGGCTTCTTTCATCAACAATGACAATCTCTTGCATTAGCATTTGATAAACAAAACATTTTAAACTATTTTTTAAAATAATCTTATAAATTTTTTTACTTGACTAAATAACTTCTAAAAAATTTATTTGGCCAATAGCTCACTTTTTGCCATGACTCCGCACCACAGCGGACAACATTATAAAAGACGGTAAATCGTTCGCCGTCTTTAAGAAGACGGTGAATCGTTTGCTGCCTTCTGCATGTAGTTTTGTCTACTGTGACACTGAGTTGGCAAGAAGAGAATGATAAATTTTCTACTAAAGCAGTAATGTCTACTAAAGTAGTGAATGGTTTACCGCATTCCATAAGATGATGAACCATTCACCGCCTTCAAGCTTATTCCACTTCAACCCTTCACTAAACTTACAAAGTTAGGTGGAATGGAGATAAAATGAAAGACGATGAATGATTCACAATTTTCATGAACACAGTGAATTATTCATCGTCTTTAGTAGTTTTTACAACAAATGTCGACAAAAAATTTCAACGACAATCAGACTTTCAACAATATGAGACTTTTGAGAAGAATATCAATAAAAAAATTTCGACAACACCAGATTTTAAACAATACAAAACTTTTGGAATGAATACCAATAGAAAAGGAATATAAAATATTCTATATTTTACAATACAAAATACAACGCATTCGATTCAAATAATACAAATGTCAATAAAAAAATATATCACATTATATCCTTGCAGCTCTCCTCTCCCTCAACGTCCTCGGCCACCCACGCGTACATCCACGCCGACACCAACGTCCACGAGCACAATCAACAGTCAAGCTAAATAGTAGGTATGTCATCAAGTAGCTCAATGCTTGCTATCAAATCGAAAACCTCGATAATCATGCCCTCATGACGCTCAGGAATCTCCTGGATCTCCTGTGACAGTAGTTGGTCACCCTCTATAGCAGCCAATATATATGCTGATAAGTGTTGTGATGATGCTGAGCTACGATGTTGAGAATATATGCAAGTAAAATGGGTACGCAACATTGGTTGCAGAAATTATTAAGATGTGAAATGAGATATCGAAGAGGCTTGAATAGGAGATGAAGACCGATTCAACCAAATGTCAAAGGAGGCTGAATGAGAGATGGAGACCATCATAGATGATGGCTTGAAGTTGAAGGAGACTGAATGGGAGATGGAGACTGTCACATCTGATGGTCTGATGTCAATTCCTTAAATCTCTGATAATAGATAGAGTAGGTACATTCTCTAATACCATCTCAATATGCAATGAGTATTAAGCCAATGTTCTACACACAGAAGGACAAATTAAGAATGAAAAATAAAAATGAACATGACTACAAAGTCTCTTGAAAAATAGATGACTCAGAAAAATCGTCAACTAATTGTTTGATGCTATAGTTCATCTGTTGTAATGCGTCGACCTGTATTAGTAGACATAAACTTATTATTTTCTATTTAAATTTAATATTATAGTTAAATGCAGAGAGTATTATCATACCAGTGCTCTCTCTATCTGCCTATGAGAATAGAAAGTTACCGAAGGATGGTATACTGGGCGAGATATCCATATCCTCGTTATTGTCCAGTACCATTCCATATAAATAGAGGCTTGCTCATACCAGATCATCACCGGCAATCAAAACTTGATCGACAATATTCTATAATCACTCCGCCCATCTATCAATGTGTGGAGCATGAAAGGTGACCTAATCCTTATCCGGACGCTCTTGAGATGTCAAGCGACGGATGCTTTCCACATTTATTAGTATATGCTGGAGAAGACCAAATTATCGTGGGATTTGATCTGGTACGTGCAACTCTACAATATAAAAATAAATCAATGTAGTCATTGATCACCAAACTTGCAATCCCTATGCACAAAATGCTGGTAGTTACGCTATAATCGGTGTATGGCCTCCACATAATATGTGAACAAGCTAAAATAACAATTAACTAAATATATAACTTGTTGCATGAATAAGTTTGTAAAATATTGTGTAGATACCTTGATCTCTCTGTTGATCTAATTCATCTCGGTAAAAACTCAATATCAGTAGTCCTGATATTAGCTCCAAACTAAAATTCACTGGCGTTGGCCCATCTAAAATTGAAAAAATATATATATAGACTTGCAGTTAATTTTGAAATGTAATAATTATTAAGTAAATATGTCCTACTAGCAACCCAATGGGCAATCTGCTATTTCGAGCATTGCTCCAACCTCAGTATATTGACTAATATGAATATGGTCTCGCGTTCAAATTTAGAAATAAGTTACGGAAACATCGATACCTTAATAAATAATATATTACATATTATACCTATGATAATGTTGCAAACTAACAACATTCGATCTTTCTTTTAAATGAAGCCACCCCTACCGTTTGATAGAAGTAGGCTAAAACTGCTACACCCTACACTAATCCGCTGCATGCAGCAAAATCATCCAAAAGTAGAAGCCACTTAAGATGAATTCTATATCCAGTGAGGTTGGCAAGTAAGCTACACCAAATTTTATATAACATGTAGGCATGTGCTGTAACTGCAACTATTGCGGTAGGGGCATCCGGTTGTGTATAGTGGTAATGCTGGTACAACCAATCTAACTTTACCAGCCTTGATATCATCCGGCACCTGACCTACTAGCGACTGATATAACTCTAGCCATTGATGCAGTACGACACCGTCACGGGTGGACCATCTACATAAAACTAAGTATGACGGCCACATTTTGAATTGTAATCATCATCTCACCATTGCGGAAGTGAAAGTTCTGCGTCCCCCATCTCTATCTCTCAACAAGAGCTACTGATAAAGATTGATCCAACTGCACGCGTCTAAGGCGTGGTATATAATAGATCTAGCCTGTCGTAGAGGATCGAGTACTAATGGACGGTCAAGATCCCATTGGTTTACCTTACGGACATGCTTCGTAAATTTTACAGCATGATACCCCTATAATGCAATAAAGTATACTTAGACCATTATTTCGACCTAATAGTGTTACAATAATTTTCTAATTAAATTATGACCTATGGAGATGCTGCTCTAACAAGAACGATGAATCTAGTCCCACATCATCTACATCCGCCATCTACAATATTGAATGTTATTTTAGTAAAATACTGAGTAAAAACTCATAATATAGTAAGGCAATATAAGTAAGAACACTACTCTTACGCCGGCATCCTTACTACGATCTTTCTATATTTTCGAAATTTCCTTTATTCTCGGTCTCAGGGGTCAGTCTTGCACCCTACATTGTCTACTTTCAAGGTTCAAGTCATCCTGCTTGAGTGGTCATACTACCACTATGTTCATCACCTATGTTCAATAGCACTAAGTTTTCTACATTCAAATGTTGAGTTATCTAATGGCCCTAGAGAAGTTCAACTTACCATTTAGTCCATAACATAGGTATACAACCAATCATGCATGCATTCATTCATGAGTCTTAGTATAATATGCAAGATTACCATGCATGCATTCATTTATTCATGAGATATGATGCCTTTAATTCATGTGCACTACATGCAATCACAAATAACTTCATATAGTTATTTTTCTCTTAGACATGGAAGTTATCTGATCACTTTGGTCAAGTACAACCCACCTCAAAACGCTCCTAATTGCTTGTAGTCACTTGCAATTAGGCTTCCCTCTTGAAGCTAAAAGCTTGCTTCCAAGCTTCGTTGCCCTAAACAAGAAAATGGTTTGCTACCCCTTTCGAATTCTCAAATAATTTTATTTCAGGAAATCAAATTGTCCCACATGATTTCCTACCGTCCAATTAGGATTTTAAAGAGACAAATAATTTTTTAGACTCATCCAACAGAAAAGCCCTCTTTTCATCTAGGGTTTTCCAAGATCAATAGCAAAACTCGATTTCAATGACTAATCTCTACAATTTTTTTGTCTAGATTAGCCTAGAGTTTGATAAAATCCCAAATTCAAGCTCAAAATCCAAAATTCTAACTCAAAACACTAAGAACTCACCTCAACCTCAAGTTTTTCAAGCTTCTTCTTGCTCCAAGAAGCTTGCTAGACACCTACAAAGCTTCCTCCTAGCTCAATCCTTGATCTTTTCAAAGATTTGAGGAGTTTCTAGAGAGAGAGAAGAGAAGAGAGTGAGGGAGAGTGAGAGAGAGTGTGGGTTACAAGTGAGAAAGAAGGGCTAAGGCCCCTCTCTCAAATAATCCTATCAAAATTACCAAAATGCTCCCGAACTGGGCATTCTGTGTGCTGACGGTCCGGACCCTCCATTCAAGGTCCGGACCCTGTACCAGGGTTATGCACTATGCAGGCAAGGTCCGGACCCTACCTCAAGGTCCCGAACCCGTAAGCAAATCTTGCAATTTTTCGCAGCCAAGGTCCGGATCCTGCACCAAGGTTCGGACTTTGATACTCTTTTAGTCCGAACAGTAACATCAAAGTCTGGACCCTGCAATCAAGGTCTGGACCCCGAGAGTCCAATAGCTCAGACATGTCTTTTCCAAAAAAAATTATTTTTGATCCTCGGAGCTTTAGCTCACTTCTAATCGTTCCGAAACCCTCAGAACCCATTTTCAAGCATGTCAAAATCGCTTCCACTGTACTTTACCTAATTTTGTTAAAGTTCAGCATAGTATACCGAGGTTCAGTACACTATAACCACCTCTACCCAAGCCTACCCATAATGCTCCAAATGCCTACACTGCTCCAGCAAAAAATTGGAAGAACCCCAGAAGCTGTTGAAAATACAGCTCACAGTTCTAAAGAGGGTATTAATTATAATCCTATAGAAGGTACTACAACAAGTGAGTAAATGAAGATGCAAGGGCTATGCTGTGAATATGGAAGGAAGTATAGTATAGGGAATACGTGCAAGAGTAGTTCCCTGCATGCGTTATAAGGCCAGAAAGAGGTTGAGAAGGATGCTAAATTAGAAACAACAAAAGAAGAAGGCAATGAACTGAAGCATCAGAGTAAAGAGGGTAAAACTACGGAATTTACAACAGAAAAGTGCAAGAGGTTGGATAATATAGGAGTAACGGGTGTTGTTGAGGAGTTCAATAAGCACAAACAAAAAAGGCTAGTTGAAGTGTATCATGAGAACACTAAGGACTTAAGGGTCCAAAAGCTAATCCAAAACTCTAGCTTGGCAAAAGCTTACGTTGCGTACGACTTTGTGAATAGGTATAAGGAGCTAGGGTCTGTGCTTGAAATGCCTCATCCCTGTTCACTATCTTTGGCCTATGAACAAGCCAAGCTACAGGAATCTAACAGAGACTTGGGTGTTACCCTGCACGCAAAAGAAAAATGCAAAGCACTTACCATGGTTATATCAAAACGGATGCAAGCTGTGCAAGATGGGGGTGAAGGAGACTATTTGCGAAATAAACTTCATACTTCCAGAATGCGGCAAATTTATAAGGAAATTGAACAGTTCACTTGCTGGCCAGGAATGGAAAGGGATATGCATCAGTTAGTGCAAGATTGTGATATTTGCTTAAGAGCTAAGGAGGGAAGTAGGCCCAAACAGTGCTACAAGAGGCTGATGCTTGAAGAATGGTGGTCCCACACTAGATTCCACATCTCGACAGAAAAAAATATTTTACAAGGTGAATATAGCTATTATAGTCCAACCCATGCCTCAATTACTGTTGAAAATATTATGGAGGACCCAAATTTGAGTTGGTGCAAGGAAAGAGGGCAAGTAGTACATATTTTTGAAGAGCAATCAAATAAAGCACAGCAGAGAACGACACATTATGCTGATAGAAAAAGAAGTAAGAGTCTCTCTAGGAGAAGACATGTATACTTGAAGTCACTATTCCATAAGCAACATAGCAGAGCTGTCAGAAGAAGTCCAAAACTCTCATTTAATTTCTATGAACCAACCAAGTTTTTGACGTGAGGAGGTCCGGCGGTGAGCAGGTTACGACTCCCGAAAGGCCAAGGGTTGACCTTCACCTCAACGGGAATCACCATTCGTGCCGCTAACCGGAGAAGAGGGGCGAAGCATGGTGAAACGAGGAAACCGAGCGACTCAAGTATGGGGAAAGAAAAAGGAAACTGGAAGAAGAAGACACTACTTGAAGAAGCAACTGGGTACTCCAAACCACTTCCCTGTGCCCTATCCTTGAGGACAAGGATATATTTAAGGGAGAGGGAATTGCAATAACTTGATAACAAAAGGGAGAGTAGCAAAAGCTTAGTAAGTGGATTAATGGTAGGGTAGAGGGAATAAAGGAGCAAGAATGGGAATCTTAACTTCATTCAGAGTGAGTTGGGAGTCCTCGAGAGAAAAGAGAGGATCTGACAGGATCTATGAAGTGGACAAAGAGGGATCTAGAGATCTTTAATGGATCGAGTGGTCGGAGAAGCAGACCCGCCCCGCTAGGCATCAAGCAACAAGGAGAGCCTCAAAGCCCAGCCAATGAGCCCAACCACTCAACAGATTGAGGCCCACTTGGTCTACATACCATTTTATTATTTTTTACACTTTAATCTACTATTTTCTGTAATTTGCATTTTAGTACAATGTAAAGGAGAACATAAGAAGGAAATGTAACTAATGAGGGAATCAATCAATGAAATGAATTAACTGTTTCTTTCTCCCTAATTATTCTTCTTCTTCCTCATCTTCTCCTCCCCTCTCCTCTTTTCTCTATCTCCAAACTACTCCCAATCTTATCTCACACTCTCTCTCATTCTCTCTCTCTATTTTCTCTTCTTTTCCCTTTTTCTCACTTAATTACCTCAAATTTCCAATCTGAGCCTCACCATCATCCCCGCGGCCATCCGCGCCTCAGAGCGTTCTCATCACCGACGGGTTGTGGCGAGTCCGGGACATTACACATTGTGGGGTGAGGCACTCAAAACTACCATATATATTCTTAATCGGTCCCTATTAAGGCTGTCATTAAAACTCTTTTGAGCTTTAGATAGGTAGAAAACCAGTTTAAGATATTTTCATACATGGAATTGTCAAGCTGAGGCCAAATTATATGACCCACAAATAAAGAAATCAGACCCTCGAACCATATCAGGATACTTTATTGGTTATCCAGAAAGGTCCAAAGGGTATAAGTTTTACTATCCATCGCTTCCTATAAAGATTGCAGAATCTAAAACAACACAGTTTATTAAAGATGGAACAATCAGTGAGAGCTCTGAACCTCGATTTATTGAATTTGAAAAAATTCAAGAACATTCAGATTATGTACATGATAGATTTTTTTTTTCAAAATTCAATAAATCTGAATGCTCTTGAGTGAAAGGAAAGATTCAGATTTAGCTCTGAACCTCGATATTTCTTTTTCAAAATTTTGAAATGAAAGATTTAAGTGAGACTTCATATGTTCTTGGTATTGAAACTAAAAGGATAGGTATAAAGGTTTACTCAGCCTATCACAAAAGGCCTAGATAAAAAAAAAATTGAAATTTTTTGAAATGCATAATTGTAAGCCCAGTGTTGCTCCTGTCTAGAAAGGGGATAATCTTAATACTTTTCAGTGTCCCAAGAACCAATTAAAAATTGAACAGATAAATAACATACCCTATGCCTCTATAGTTGATAGTCTTGTGTATGCACAAATGTGCACATGTCCAGATATTGTTTTTGTCATTGGATTATTTGGTAGGTATCAAAGTAATTCAGGTATGGAGCATTGGAAGGCTGCTAAGAAGGTTATGAGGTACTTGAAGGAAACTTTGAATCATATGCTGATATACAGGAGATCAGATCACTTGGAGCTGATCGGGTACTCGGACTCTGATTTTGCTGAATGCCTAGATATCAGAAAGTCTATAACTAGGTATATTTTTCTGCTTGCTGGTGGAGCGATTTCATGGAAGAGCAGCAAACAAAGTGTTACAGCCCCTTCGACCATGGCTGCAGAGTACATTGTATGTTACGAGACCATATCACAGGCTATTTAGCTTAGAAATTTTATCATATATTTAAAGATTGTGGACTCTATTGCTCGTTCAATAAGGATTTTTTATGATAGTTCAGCTGCAGTTTTCTTTGTCAGTACTAACAAGATTACAGTAGGGTGTAAACACTTAGATAACAAATATCTTGTTATGAGATAGAAGATAGAGGAAGGTTATGTTACGATTGAATACATTAGTACCCAGTGTATGATTGCACACCCAATGACCAAGGGGATGGCACCTAGGTCATATACAGATCATGTTAGCAGTATGGGTCTGATTAGTTCTTTTAATGTATAAGATCATAATATTTTATCTTCTTTCAATAAAGTTAAAGTTTTAATGCAGCTATGTTGGACCATTTAATAGACATAAAGTTTTGTCTGTTAACGAATGGACATATTGTCACGCCCCGGGCCAGTTTTAGAAGCGGAAATACGTGTCATTTTTTTTTGAAAGCCTAGCCCGCGCCACGTACAGACCCGCCACAAATACAGGGCCCATTGTTCACACGGACAGAGCCTCCCCTGAATTTGCACGGCGTACACAATATACAACCAGGATCACAAGCACCATTTATTCATCACACAAACCAATCACACCAACAATACATACAGCTAACTGTCCTTAGCAGTTGCATGTATCTAAACAAGTCCTTAGGCGAAGGATGATGCGATGCACAACCAACAGATCATTCTATAAAACTGCTTCTTACCAGAAGCTTTATTAGAAACCCTAATCTCAACCATTTAAAGATCATTTGAAAACCGTTCTCCACACGAGAACTCTCTTTTGAAATTCCAAAAGCCGATCAATCGAAAATCCATTTGAAACCCGTTTTCCACACGAAAACCACAGTTTTAAAACCACTACCACGAGGGGTAGAAATCCACGAAAGTAAACGAGGGTAAATTAAGCTCACAATGATCCATGAACATATATAAGCCAAAGCATCTACGAAATCCAAACATGTAAGACAATCAACCAAAGTGTAACTGAACCACATCCACAACTAACTAATAAAGGGATAAAGACGATAACCAATATGAAGGGAGGAACCTCACAAGTCGGGACCTCTAGTACCACTATCTACGCGTGCCTCGCTGCGTCCCGACTCCCACCACCCTGCTCACCTGAAAACAATAATGATGGCGGGGGGTGAGAACATGTAAACATGTCTCCCCTCCCAGTGGGTACCGCAAGCTAACGAAGGCGAGGTGTACACACCGGCACGAGGGTCAACAAATAGATAGATAAGATAAACAGTAGCACAAATAAGTATGAGGGTAACATACAACTGAACAACTATGCTACTGCAAGTAAGATAACATATGCATCAACAGTGATAACCACAAATGTATACCCAATCCATAGGCCACCGGGACGGATCCCTGGCACTGTCACTACCTGCTTAACCATCGGCACAAAACCTCCGAGACGCACAGCGTCGAGGCTCAGGGGTCGGATGCACGCGACCCTTTTCCGGAAAAGACGACCCAAGCGGTGGATCAGACCGCTGGCGTACGTGAGATGCTAGAAGAGCTGTGACGATCGATGCGAATGCTCAATCCACAGAACGGCAACGAGCCGTGAAGCAACTGATAAACCAAAATACGAGGATCGCTCGGAACAACAGGCGATCACCACCGACCAACAAGGTCGTCTCAATAATCATGCAAACAACAACTACTCTACTAAGGCAAGCACACATAAGTAGAGTCAACAGAAGTCAAGTGAACTAATAACGAAATACAAGAGAAGGGATAGAAAGGTATCACCGTAGTCCACTGAACCGACTCCGGATCGAAGTACCCACCTGTAGAAACGATAGAGCCTAACACCGACGTCTCTCGGGAACCACGACAGGACCTACGAAAGACTCACAGGGTCAAGGTCCACCAAGTCGACACTAAACACATAGCGCTCACAACCCGAAACTGACGGATCGTCCGGAAAACCCACCGGGACGATCCGGAAACCACACCAAGCCCCAGAGGGGTACCAACAACCAAACCAAGTCCTCCGCTGTCCCCAAACACACAAAACAAGGTGACAGGACAGTGAGCACAAGCTCGGGGTGCCACAAACACAAACGCACCCGAAACGGCTTTCCGGGTTTCCAAAAAATGCCGATTTGGCACCGGAACCCTTCGTCACTCATCCTCTGTCCTCAAAACTTTGGGACAGCGATGAGGAACAGCCAACGAGGCTATACGACGAAGCCGAGTCACTCGCGAAACCAGCAAGTGAATCACACGACTAAAACGCGCGTTCTGCCGACTATTTCATCGGATAACGCACCGGAAATCAATCCGGATCTCCACGAAGGGCGAAGAGGTTGGACAACCAGTCCACAGGGCCTCAAGGGTCATGCCCTTGCTGCCCGCAGCATCACAACGCTGCCACAAACACTAAAGGCCCCAAAACGAGCAACATACACACTATAACAAGCATAAAGAAGGCCGTTTGAGCACTCCGTTCGTCCGCAAGACCTTCTGCAAGCACCAGCGGATAGGGAACGACGCAACGGAGGCCGTGCTCATAGCCCCACTGCGACAGGGACAGTCGCAGGCTCAAACAATCCAAGAAAACAGCAACAACATGTGATAATAAAGCCGACAAAGGCTAAACAGCGAAGCGGCGCGCCAAAATAGTGAAATGAGGTGAGCACGGTGATCAGCGCGTCGCCGCGATCATCGTGCTCACCTTCCCGAGGTTCGGGAGGCAACCGGAAGCTCCAAACCATGCATGTGGCCCAAACCAAGCCAAAACAAGCCTGGCCGGAGCAAGCTTGCTCCGGCCGGCTACCGGCCGACATGCAGTGCGCGCGGCGGCTAGGGTCGGACGCGGGGTAGGTGAGGAAGGGGAAGCTCACCTCAACCGGCGGCAGAAAGTGGCGGCGGCGGCGCGGGGAGAGCACTAGCTCTCGGGTAGCTAGGGCACGGCGGCGCCGGCAACGAACGGCGACGGCGGCGGTCGGGACGGCGAACACCGGCAAGAGGGGCTCGCCGGACGTCGGGTGGGAGGTGACCGCGACAGAAAAGGGCGGCGGTGGCGGCGGACCAAGGCTCTCGGCCGCGGCTGCCCTAGCAGCCCAAGCGGCAACAGCGACGGCTGCGGCGGCGCACCGACGGCACGGGGGTGCCCGGGGAGGAAGGCGACGGCGGCGGAGGTCCTCCCGGGGCTGGCCGGAGGTCGCTGCGCCGGTGGGAGGCGGTGGCGGCTCGGGCCAAGCACCCACTGCCCGCAGCAGCTCCAACAGCGGGATCCGCTGCATACACAGTATTTCTACCGTGTATACGAAGCGAAAATAATCATCTAACAATAGCTAAAGGTATCAAAAGTAACAGAGCTGCTATATATATAATAAGATCACTGTACATACATACATCAATCCATAACTTAAATATACATCTCTGATCATCTCTATATCACTGTATGTACAGACTCATAGGATCATCCACCAAAATGGGGTATACCTCTAGCCAAAAGTCCGGGAAAACAGCTCTACCCGACGGTCTCCTTTCCACGCTCAGAATGCACTGCTGGAGAAGAAGACTCTGCAAAAATGTGTCAACAATGGGTGTGAGAACTACTATCAAACAAGTAGTCCTCAGTGGGTACCGCCACCAGCGTCAGCGGTCTGCGCACTAAGTCCTCAATCTCAAGAGATATATATAGAGCAATAAAGAAAGTAGGAGATAAACTACCACTACTATGCACAATGCTCAACTGTCAATATGAATACCAATGATCTGAACATATCGAATGAGGACTATCATGAATCCATAAAACAATACAATACCTGCGGCCTGAACATGCTCTACCCGTAGGGAGCCAACTAGTACAGGCAAACACCCTCTGCACTAGAACTCGTACAACCCTCTGTACGAAAAACCAACTCCGGAGTGGTACTCGTGGGAGCGACCCAACCGAGTATAGTATCACAACACATATCAGCGCCAAGCACCCACAGGTATATGATCGACAGACTGGGTCAAACAAGGAATCACGTGCCCTCGGCACCTCAAGGATAATCAACAACAAGTATGACCCAATCAATGCTCCAGTGCTCTCAATCAATCTCAACTCTACCACAAAGAGGAGGTACAACAATCATAGCACGAGCCACAATAGATCACCTACACTAGTATGCACAACAACTGATACAAGGGATATCAACAGGATAGATGTAGGTCAAATCATGCATCAAGAACATAAGGAAATCAAGCTTGCTCTTATATATCACTATCTCACCTATGATCATATCATGCACATGCAAGCAGTAAATCAGTCTCAATCTAACATGTCATATCTAACATAAACTCAGCATGTCATGCTAACATAATCCCGACAATATCATATCATGCTAACATAATTCCAATAATATCATATCATACTAACATAATCCCAATAATATCATATCATGCTAACATGAGAGTAAACACATAGGAGGAAGTCCACTGAATCTGGCAAATATTAACCCACCTCAAGAGCTAATCCAACCACGGTGAGGAACAACTGTAACCTCAGATCCAACCCTCCAAGATATACCAAACTCGAGCAACACTCCGATCTGAATATATCTCCAAAAGGCTGCCAACTCCAACAGAACAACAGCCCAGAACCAGATCAGAACAACACAGTAGAGGAGAACAAGCTAGATCACAACTAATGCCAACACATGGCCCTATTCTAGCTTTCTCTCTCTAGAAAGAGGGAAACACGAAGTGAAAAATGCTCTCAAGAAACCAGGGACTCACCTATTTATAGGCTCCCAAAAACACCACATTCGGGCGCCCGAATTCCACTTCCGCGCGTCCGAAAATCCAGCAAGCCAGGTGTCAGCTGGCGGCGGTGGTCAGCAGGCGGTGGGGCGGCGTGTCTCCGACGGTCGACACGTGTCCAGCAACACGACACGTGGCTCTCCACGTCACCAGCCCAATCCGGATCCACAATCCGGGCGTCCGATTCCTGCATCCAGATCCAAATCTCGTCAGCCACTTTCGGACCATCCGAAACGTCCACAGGCTCCGGAAACATTTGGGCGTCCACTTCCCATGTTTCGGGCGCCCGAAATCCTCCAAGTCCAGAAACCCCTCGAAATGCTAAGTATTACACTCTTCCCTCCTTTAAATAGTTTCGTCCTCGAAACTAAAGTAAAGTACTCACCTCAAGATGCAAACAAGTGGGGATAAGACCTCTGCATCACTGATTCCAATTCCCACGTTGCTTCTCTTTCGTCATGATAATCCCACTGCACCTTGACATAAGGTATGACCCGATTACGCAATTCCCTCGTCTCACGAGCAAGAATTCGTATCGGTCGCTCCTCGTAATGTAAATCCTCCGTCAGCTCCAGTGGTGTAAAATCTATCACATGTGAAGGATCATACATGTATCTTCTCAGAACAGATACATGAAAAACATCGTGCACACCTGCTAACCGAGGCAGAAGGGCTATCCGATAAGCCACGGGTCCTACTCTTTCCAAGATCTCAAAAGGACCAATAAATCGCGGACTAAGCTTTCCGCGAATCCCAAATCTCCGTATGCCCTTTGATGGTGAAACCTTCAAGAAGACATGGTCTCCAACTTGAAATTCCAGATCTCGCCTCCGAGTATCAGAATAACTCTTTTGCCTGCTCTGAGCCGTCTCAATATGCCGTCGTATTATCTTGACTTTCTCCTCAGCTTCAAGTAGTAAGTCTGGTCCCAAAGTTTTCCTTTCGCCAACGTCATCCCAATATAAAGGTGATCGACATTTATGTCCATAAAATGCTTCAAACGGAGCCATCTTAATGCTCACTTGATAGCTATTGTTGTACGCAAACTCTACCAATCTCATATGTCGATCCCATCCTCCACCAAAATCCAAGACACAAGCTCTCAACATATCCTCAAGTGTCTGAATAGTACGCTCGGACTGACCATCCGTCTGTGGATGAAATGTAGTACTAAAATGAAGCTGGATCCCCAAAGCTGTCTGTAGACTCCTCCAGAAATGTGAGACAAACCTCGGGTCTCTATCTGATACTATTGAGATTGGCACTCCATGCAATCTCAATATCTCATCTAAATAAAGCTGAGCAAGTCGCTCACGGGACCAAGTAATCTGCATAGGTAGAAAATGAGCAGACTTTGTCAGTCTATCCACAATCACCCATATCGCATCATAGCCGCTCGAAGTCCTCGGTAAACCCACAACAAAATTGTCACGCCCCGGGCTAGTTTTAGATGCGGAAATACGTGCCAATTTTTTTTTTGAAAGCGTAGCCCTCGCCACGTACAGACCAGCCACAAATACAGAGTCCACTGTACACACGGACAGAGCCTCCCCTATATTTGCACGGCGTACACAATATACAACAGGATCACAACCACCATTCATTCATCACAACAACACAACAGCTCAAGAGATTCATACAGCTAACAGTCCTTAAACCTGTATGAATCTAAGCAAGTCCTTAGGCGAAGGATGATGCAATGCACAAACAACAGATCATTCTAGAAAATTACTCCTTACCCAGAAGTTTTATTTTGAAAACCTAATATCAAGCATTCAAGAATCATTTGAAAACCGTTCTCCACACGAGAACTCTCTTTTGAAATCCCAAAAGTCGATCGATCGGAAATCTATTTGAAAACTGTTTCCCACACGGAAACCTTTATTTGAAAACACTACCACGAGGGGTAGAAAACCAAGATGCACGATATAAAGCCACAATTATAGATCTAAAAGTATCGACATCCTCACATGAAAACTAAACCAAAACCACGAGATCTAAGCATGCAAAACAATCATCCAAAATATAACATGCTAGATAAAACAACCATAGTGTAACTGAACCATATCCATAACTAACTGCTAGAGGATAAGGGTAATAACCAAATCTGGGGGAGTAGCCTCACAAGTCGGAACCTTTAGAGCTACTATTTAGGCGTGCCTCGCAACGTCCCGACTCCCACCACCCTGCTCACCTGAAAACAACAACGAGGGCGGGGGGTGAGAACATGTAAACATGTCTCCCCTCCCAGTGGGTACCGCAAGCCGACGAAGGCGAAATGTACACACCGGCACGAGGGTCAACAAAAGGATAGATAAGGTATACAGTAGCACAAGTAAGTATGAGGCTGACATACAACTGAACGACTATGCTACTGTAAGCAACTAGTATATGCATCAATGGAGATAACCACAAAGTAAACCCAATCCATAGCCACAGGGAAGTATCCCTGGCACTGTCACAACCTGCTCAACCAACGGCACAAAACCTACCAAACGCCCTGCGTTGAGGCTCACGGGTCGAAACCAAACTCAACGACCCTTTTCCGAAAAGATGCCTGGTACGGAGGATCAAACCGTTGGCATATACGCGCGTCCCTTTTCCGAAAAAGATGCCCGATACAGAGGATCAAACCGTTGGCATACGTGAGGTGCTAGGGAGCTGTGACGATCGATGCGAATGCTCAATCCACAGAACGACAACGAGCCATGAAGCAACTGGTAAACCACAACGAGGATCGCTCGGAACAACATGCGATCACCACCGACCAACTGGGTCGTCTCAAGAATCATGCAAACCACAACTACTCTACTATCCAAGCACATATAAGTAGAGTCAACGGGAGTCAAGTGAACTAATAACTGAAATGCAAGAGAAGGGATAGAAAGGTATCACCGTAGTCCACTGAACCGACTCCGGATCGAAGTACCCACCTGTAGGTAAGATCAAGCCTAACACCGACGGCTCTCGGGAACCGCGACAGGACCTACGAAAGACTCGCAGGGTCAAGGTCCACCAAGTCGACGCAAAACACAAAGCTCTCACATCCCGAAACCGACGGATCGCCCGAAAAATCCACCAGGACGATCCCGAAACCACACTAAGAACAACCAAACCAGGTCCTCCGCTGTCCCCAAACACACCAAAACAAGGTGACAGAACAGCAAGCACAAGCTCAGGGTGCCACGAACACAAACACACCCGAAAAGGCTTCCCGGGTTCCCGAAATATGTCGAATTGGCACCGGAACCCCTCGTCACTCATCCGCTGTCCTCGGAACTTCGGGACAGCGATGAGAAACAGCCAACGAGGCTAAACGACGAAGCCAAGTCACTCACGAAGACAGCGAGTGAGTCGCACAACTAAAAACACGCGTTTCGCCGATTAATTTATCGAAAAATGCGTCGAAAATGAATCCGGATCTCCGTGAAGGGCGAAGGGGTTGTTGGACAACCAGTCTACAGGGTCTCAAGGGTCAAGCCCTTGCTGCCCGCAGCATCGCAATGCTGCCACAATCAACATAATCCCAAAACAAGCAATAATTACATACATAAGAGCAACAAACAAGGCCGTTCGAGCAATCCGTACATCCGCACGACCTTCCGCAAGCACCAGCGGATAGGTAACGACGTAACGGAGGCCGTGCTCACAGCCTCACTGCGACAGGACCAGTCGCAAGCCCAAAAATTGCATAAAAATAGTGCCCACATACGATAAAATTGCTCGACATCGGCCGAACAGCGAAACGACTCAATCAAAACGAAATCTAAGGTGAGAGTGATGATCAGCGCATCGCCGCGATCATCGTGCTCACCTTCCCGGACTTCGGGAGGCAACGGGGAGCTCAAACACAAGCGTACGGCCAAAATCAACACAAAACACACCCCTGCCGGAGCAACAAGCTCCGGCCGGCTGCCGGCCGACATGCACGGCCAGCGGCGGCCAGGGTGGGATGCGGGGGAGGTGAGGAAGAGGGTGCTCACCTCAGCCGGCGGTAGGAAGCGGCGGCGGCGGCGCGGGGAGGAAGCCAACTCTCGGGTTGGCTAGGGCACGGCGGCGAGGCAACGGACGGCGGCGGCGGCCGGCGGCGACACGAGCACCGGCAAGAGGGGCCCGCCGGACGTCGGTTGGCCAGTAACCGTGACAAGGGAAACCGGCGACGGCGGCGGCAGAGCAAGCTCGGCCGCGGCTGCCCAAGATGCCTTAGCCGAGCCCGCGGCGGCTGCGGCGGCGCTCCGGCGGCACGGCGACGGCCGGGGGGGAGGGATGGACCGGCGGCTGCTGTCCCGAGGGTGGCGGCGCGCACCCTCCGAGGCGACAGGAGGCGGCAAGGCGCGGCCTCCAGCTGCCCCTGCCCGCAAGCAGCAAGCAAGAGCCGCAGGCGGCGCGGCGGCGCACCGGCGGCACGGGGGCGGCCGGGGAAGGAGGCGACGGCTGCGGCGGTCCTCCTGATGCCGGCGGGAGGTCGCTGCGGCGGCGGGAGGCGGCGGCGGTTCAGAACCCAACACACTGCCCGCACACCTCCCAGCAGGAGCCAGCTGCGGCGCGGCGGCGCTCGGCGGTGACTCCTGACGGCGGAGCGGGTCGTCGACAGCTGTGCCACCTCAGGGTGACCTCAGGCATGGGTTCACCCTAGGTGCACACTGCAGAGAAGGAGAAGAAGAAGAAGAAGAAGAAGAAAAGAAGAAAAAGGAGAAAAGGAGGAGAGGGAGATGGCCGGGGTTGCGCCAGCCAGGGGGTGGTCGGCGGCGGCCGGCGGCGCACGGGGAGCTGGCAGGGGAGCTGGGGGAGCTGGGGCTCACCTCTGGGAGCTGAGGTAGAAGGAGAGGAAGGCTCACTCTCTCTCTCTCTCTACTCACACACACCCAAGCACACACAAATACACACAAATACACATGTAACAATGCAAAAACACCCCTCAAACACCAGAAATATCTTTGGGTCCCTCACAGCAAGCACAAAATGCCCAGACACCCCTCCACAAGCAATCTCACGCAAAACGGTGCGAGAAACAGGGTCTAGATCGCGAAATTGCAAAATATGCAATACGACCCCTCGGCGAAGAACATGGAACAACTTTCAATCCGTCCATCACATGTTGACATGGATCGCGCCATCGCGTTCAGCACTGCCGAGACATCGAATCTACCATTTTGGATCGTCAGAATCGAACTCCGAATTGCGCCGATAAGCCATTCTCTCTCCGCAACCAAAAACCCAAAACCCTAAAATACACTAAATACAACATATATACATATATATATATACCCATACATATATATATATACGTATACAGATCAAAAACACAGTAACAGGGGAGAGGAACACAGATTTCAAATTTCCAAAATTTGAATTCTCACAAAAATCCATCGTGATATGATCCCACTTCCACTCAGGTATCGGGAGGCTCTGTAGCTTACCAGCTGGTACTCTATGTTCAGCTTTCACTTGCTGACAGGTCAAACATTGAGCTACAGCTCTTCCAAAATCCCGCTTCATGCCATTCCACCAGAAGTGAGTCTTTAGATCCTGGTACATCTTAGTTCCACCAGGATGTACAGAATAAGGAGAATAATGCGCTTCCTTTAATATCTCCTCTCGAATCTCTGGATCTGCCGGTACACATAGACGACCTCTATATCGGAGAACTTCAGAATCATCACAAGCAAAACTTTCAAGATCACCACTCCTCAGTTGATCTCGAATTTTCATCAAGTAAGGATCCAAACTCTGTTTCTCTCGAATCCTTTCCAACAGAGTAGGTTGAATGACCATAGTCATCAGTCTCGCAGTCATCCCATGAGTAACCACCTCAAGAGACAATCTCCGCATCTCCTCCACTAGAATAGGCTGTTGAGTGATACTCATACTCAAAGTTGCCACAGCCTTCCTACTCAAGGCATCGGCAACAACATTAGCCTTGCCAGGATGATACAGAATAGAAATATCATAATCTTTCAATAACTCCAACCATCTCCGTTGCCGCAGATTCAACTCTTTCTGTGTAAACAGATACTTGAGGCTCTTGTGATCGGTATAGACTTCACAATGCTCTCTATAGAGATAGTGGCGCCATAACTTTAGAGCAAAAACTACCGCTGCTAACTCCAAATCATGAGTAGGGTAGTTCTTCTCATACTCCTTTAATTGTCTTGAAGCATACGCGATCACCCTACCATGTTGCATCAGCACGCAACCCAAGCCACTATGCGAAGCATCACTATATATGACAAATCCTTCGCCCATCACTGGTAGTGCAAGAATAGGGGCTGTCATCAACCTCTGCTTAAGCTCATCAAAGCATTCTTGGCACTCATCACTCCAAACATACTTAACCTCTTTCCTGGTTAACCGAGTAAGAGGCGAGAGAGTTTCGCAAAACTCTCCACAAATCGTCGATAATACCCGGCTAAGCCAAGAAAACTCTGCACCTCAGAAATCGTCGTCGGTCTAGGCCAGTCTCGAATTGCTTCAATCTTCTTAGGATCAACAGCTACTCCCGAAGCAGAAATCACATGGCCTAAAAAGGCTACTTTCCTCAACCAGAATTCACACTTCTTCAGCTTTGCATACAACTTCTTTTCTCGCAAGAGTTGCAGCACTAATCTCAGATGCTCCTCATGCTCCGCATCACCACGGGAGTAAATCAAGATATCATCAATAAAGACTACCACAAACTTATCCAAGAAAGACTTAAAGACTCGGTTCATCATATCCATAAATGCAGCAGGGGCATTTGTCAAACCAAAAGGCATGACAGTAAACTCATAATGCCCATATCGAGTTCTAAAAGCTGTCTTAGAGATATCATCGGCCTTCACCTTCAACTGGTGGTAACCGGACTGAAGATCAATCTTAGAAAAGACACACGCTCCCTGTAATTGATCGAACAGATCATCAGTACGTGGGAGGGGATATCTATTCTTGATGGTCACTTTGTTCAATTTCCGATAATCCACACACAACCTAAGTGAACCATCCTTCTTCTTCACAAATAATACAGGCGCTCCCCAAGGCGACACACTAGGTCGAATAAATCCTTTATCCATAAGATCCTGCAGTTGCGCCTTCAACTATCGCAATTCAGCTGGTGCCATTCTATAGGGTGTCTTCGAGATTAGCGCGGTTCCTGGTACCACATCAATCACGAATTCAATCTCCCTATCAGGAGGCATCGAGGATAACTCAGAAAGAAATACATCCGAAAACTCACGGACAATAGGATATCCTCGAGTCCTGGTACAACAGTGGGCACCTCAGTCACTGTCGCAAAATAGGCCATACATCCTCTACTCAACATCTGTCTGGCCATAGAAGAAGAGATCGTCCCTGCAAACAGTGAACTTCTACATCCTTCAAAAATGAATTCCTCAAGTCCAGGTTCACGAAAGATCACCGTCTTGGTTCCACAATCGATCGTCGCAAAATAACGAGATAACCAATCCATGCCTAGGATTATATCAAAATCCTGCAACTGTCTCAATACCAATAATCAGCAGGCATGATCCAAGGTCCTATTTGCACAGGACATCCCCAACAACCCTGCGTCACCTGCAAACTATGGTCGAGTACCCGCACTTCCTGTGTCTGGGGTAACGACCCTATCTCTAAACCATGATGCAATGCAAATGCTCTACTAACAAAAGAATGCGATGCACCAGTATCGAATAAAGTACGTGATTTAATGCCATAAATCAAAACAATACCTGCCACCACTCGATCAGCTATCGAGGCGTCCTCAATCTGAGCGGCATAGACTCGGCCGCTCGCCGTGGCTAGCGTCGATCCGGCTGTCGTGGCATAGAAGATCGATCCTGACTAAATACCGGGGAAGCTCTAGATACTTGCGGTGGGGAGAAAGGAACAGACGCCATAGATGGAGCTGCTACTAGTCTGGGACAAGTCCTCCTCATATGTCCCGACTATCCACACTCAAAACATCGACCCTCACGCCGATCACAGAGACTAACCAAATGAGGTCCTCCACAAATCACACATCTAGGAGATCCCTTCTGCTGTTGTCGTTGCTGGCGAAATCCTCCAGACTGCTGTCGGCTAAATGCTCCACGACCCTGGAAACACGATCGCGGTGGAGGTCTTGGCGACCGTCTGCTACTCGACTGCCCTCCATCCTCAGGTGCTGGGTGCTTCCTCTCCTGACCCAGAGCCGGGTCCACAAGCTGCCCCTTAGTCACAACCGTCCCTCGCTCTACCCACAGAGACTGCTCAATAGTCGCATCCAAGGTCTGAAGTCTCTGCGAGTGGACAAATGGAAATATCTCCGGTCTCAAACCCTTCTCATACAAATAGACCTTCTGTATTTCATCTCTTGCAGCAGTAGGGACACAGTTAAGCAATCTAGTAAATTCCCTAGCATACTCCTGCATCGAGCGATTCCCTTGCTTCGGATTCTTCAAATCCTCTGCTATCTTCACCTTCACGCTACTTGGAAAATATGCTCCATACATAATCCCTCGAAACTCGCTCCAAGTCATCTGTAGAGGATTCAAGGACCTGTGATCACGAGTCCTCCTCCACCAAACATGAGCATCACCAGAAAGACAATGGACTGCCATATGTACCTGCTCCCGTGCTGGCACGAACAGATCCTCAAACAACTTCTCCATCTCGTAAATCCAAGCTTCCACCACCCATGGTTCTATACTACTACCATTGAATCGGGGTGGATCAAACCTACAGAAGCGAGCCAATCTATCCGCTATCCGCTCCTGCTCTTCTTCAGAAAGAACTTGACTTGGCTGAGTACTTCCTTCTCTGGGTTGAGATGTAACTGGAGTAGTCGCCGCCTGAGGTTCCATAGTTCGAGGCGTAGTATTCTGCTGCTGAGAAAAAGCATCGCACATCTTCTGTAATAAGGCACTCTGCTGCCTTCCCACTGTAGCTATGTCTGCTAACTGCTCCTGCAGATCGGGCCGTTCACTAGGTCCCGTCTGCTCAGGCATCTCCGAAGGCGTCGGATGCGCTCGCGTCGATGGTTGTCGAGGAGGCATAGTAATAACCTGCAACAGAATACCCGATTAAGACCACAAACAATCTCGCGACCCAATCTAGCGAAAGTCTAGAAGGACACTTCTTTTTTTTCTCAGATTATTATGTCGTCTGCAGCCAACATAATTCATCTTATAAGAGAAGGCGTAATCCCTCAATCACTATTCCTACTCAAGGAAGGATTCAAAATCTAATCTTTGACTTTCGCGATTAATCACGTCTCTCTCGTCATACTAAGGTCTGTTATCTTAGGTTTCCTAGGCCCTATTGACCTATTCCTAAGCTCTGATACCAACTTAATCTGTCACGCCCCGGGTTACCTCTTCCCAGGCACATGACTAGATCCGCCGCATACACAGTATTTCTACCGTGTATACGAAGAGAAAATAATCATCTAACAATAGCTAAAGGTATCAAAAGTAACAGAGCTGCTATATATATAATAAGATCACTGTACATACATACATCAATTCATAACTCAAATATACATCTCTGATCATCTCTATATCACTGTATGTACAGACTCATAGGATCATCCACCAAAATGGGGTATACCTCTAACCAAAAGTCCGGAGAAACAGCTCTACCCGACGGTCTCCTTTCCACGCTCAGAATGCACTGCTGGAGAAGAAGACTCTGCAAAAATGTGTCAACAATGGGTGTGAGAACTACTATCAAACAAGTAGTCCTCAGTGGGTACCGCCACCAGCGTCAGCGGTCTGCCCACTAAGTCCTCAATCTCAAGAGATATATATAGAGCAATAAAGAAAGTAGGAGATAAACTACCACTACTATGCACAATGCTCAACTGTCAATATGAATACCAATGATCTAAACATATCGAATGAGGACTATCATGAATCCATAAAACAATACAATACCTGCGGCCTGAACATGCTCTACCCGTAGGGAGCCAACTAGTACAGGCAAACACCCTCTGCACTAGAACTCGTACAACCCTCTGTACGGAAAACCAACTCCGGAGTGGTACTCGTGGGAGCGACCCAACCGAGTATAGTATCACAATACATATCAGCGCCAAGCACCCACAGGTATATGATCGACAGACTGGGTCAAACAAGGAATCACGTGCCCTCGGCACCTCAAGGATAATCAACAACAAGTATGACCCAATCAATGCTCCAGTGCTCTCAATCAATCTCAACTCTACCACAAAGAGGAGGTACAACAATCATAGCACGAGCCACAATAGATCACCTACACTAGTATGCACAACAACTGGTACAAGGGATATCAACAGGATAGGTGTAGGTCAAATCATGCATCAAGAACATAAGGAAATCAAGCTTGCTCTTATATATCACTATCTCACCTATGATCATATCATGCACATGCAAGCAGTAAATCAGTCTCAATCTAACATGTCATATCTAACATAATCTCAGCATGTCATGCTAACATAATTCTAACAATATCATATCATGCTAACATAATTCCAATATAATCATATCATGCTAACATAATCCCAATAATATCATATCATGCTAATATAAGAGTAAACACATAGGAGGAAGTCCACTGAATCTGGCAAACATTAACCTACCTCAAGAGCTAATCCAACCACGGTGGGGAACAACTGTAACCTCAGATCCAACCCTCCAAGATATACAAAACTCGAGCAGCACTCCGATCTGAATATATCTCCAAAAGGCTGCCAACTCCAACAGAACAACAGCCCAGAACCAGATCAGAACAACACAGTAGAGGAGAACAAGCTATATCACAACTAATGCCAACACATGGCCCTATTCTAGCTTTCTCTCTCTAGAAAGAGGGGAACACGAAGTGAAAAATGCACTCAAGAAATCAGGGACTCACCTATTTATAGGCTCCCAAAAACACCACATTCGGGCACCCGAATTCCACTTCCGGGTGTCCGAAAATCCAGCAAGCCAGGTGTCAGCTGGCGGCCAAGCGGTCGGCGGTGGTTGGCAGGCGGTGGGGCGGCGTGTCTCCGACGGTCGACGCGTGTCCAGCAACACGACACGTGGCTCTCCACGTCACCAGCCCAATCCGGATCCACAATCCGGGCGTCCGATTCCTGCATCCAGATCTAAATCTCGTCAGCCACTTCCGGACCACCCGAAACGTCCACAGGCTCCGGAAACATTCGGGCGTCCACTTCCCATGTTCCTGGCGCCCGAAATCCTCCAAGTCCAGAAACCCCTCGAAATGCTAAGTATTACAAGCTGTGCAACCTCAGGGGGACCTAGGGCATGGGTCCACCCTGGGTGCACACCGTAGGGAGAAGAAGAAGAAGATGAAGAAGAAAAAGAAAGAGATAAGGGAGAGAGAGTGGCCGGGGCTCCCCGCCGGCCAGGGGAGGTCGGCGGCGGTCGGCGGCGCACAGAGAGGTGGGCAGGGGAGCTGAGGAGAGAGTGGCACCAGCTGGGGGAGCTAAGGGAGAAGAAAAAGAGCAAAATAGATTTCCTCTCCACTCAACACTATAATAAACAACTTGCACAATTGCAAATAAGCCCCCGAAACCAGGGAATTTAGTTTCGAGTCCCTCACAGCATGCGTAAAACGCCAGACACCCCTCCACACCAGATCTCACGCAAAACGGTGCGTGAAACAGGGTCCAATTTGCGAAACGATCAAACATGCATTACGACCTCTCGACGAAGATCTCACGATATCTCACGATCCGACGGTCGCATGTGTGAACGGATCACGCCATCGCGTTTAGCACTGTCGAGACATCGGATCTACCATTTTGGATCGTCAGAAACGGTCTCCGAATTGTGACACAATCCATTCTCTCTCCTCCAATAATAACTCAAAAACCATAAAATACTAAAAATACATATATATATATATATATATACGTATAAATATACACCTAAACATACATATATACATATACAAATACATATGCACACAAATACAAGGTAGAGGGAGAGAAAACACAAAGAATTCAAATTCAAATTCAAATTCAAAATTTGAATTCTCACACATATAGTTTTTAGTTCATTCATAAAGTTGTTCCATATAAAGTACTCGACTAGGAGATGAAGATGATATAGTAATTGTGGAAGAAGAATTTCAATATGAAGGACCGCCATAGTTTCTACCATTGTTGTCTTTTAGTTTGAGTTAAGGATCAAGTGAGTTCTAAGGTACTTGACCATAAAGTTTTCAATAATGCGCAATAAAGTTTGGATTATAGAAAATTCGTTAATAGAATATGATTAATGTGAGCCAAGTGGGAGAATGTTATGATTTTCATAAATGTGGCCCAATTAATCACATTTAAATTTAGATTTACTATAGATAAAGGTCAATCCTCATAGATATAGAACTACTTGATATGGAATATCTTATCCCTTTTCATCTATTTAAATTAACCAAACTAGGATGGAAAGTGGATCTGGACTCTATAAAAAGGGGTATTGGTCCTGCCACCTTCTCATATACATTCTGGTGAAGAATTACTATCTGTTCCACACCATACGGGAGAGTTCCTGAGAGAGGAGGAGAAACTAAATTACCTGAGTTTAGTTGGTGACGTTCATATTACAGTCGGACTTCTCGCTTCCGCAAATTGATTAAGAATTTTTTCTCTATGGCGCTATGTGAGTTATTTTATTTTTTATTTATGATTATGGATTTTGGTATTTATTTAATTTTATTGTTGTTTACATACCGATATAAATATGGTGGAAAAGGAATCGGGCTAGAAAATAAAAACTCTCCAAACAGATAGAGGCGGTGAATTTATTTCTAATGAATTTAAAGCTTTTTCTGAATTGGAATCCACAGGTAGTTAATGACAAGTTACACCCCACAACAAAATGGAGTAGCAGAAAGAAAAAATAGAAGTCAGGTGTAGATGGCCATCAACATGTTGAAGGTTAAACAACTCCCAAATAAATTTTGGGCGGAAGCAGTTTCTATAGTGACCTACATTTTAAACCGGAGTCCTATATCATTTTTGAAGAATATTACTCTGTATGAAGCATGGACACAGCAAAAGCCGAAGGTAAAATATTTTAAAGTTTTTGGTTCTATTGCTTATGTACATGTACCATCTCAAAAACGACAGAAACTGGATGATAATTCACAAAAATACATTTTCGTAGGGTACAGTGATAGAAGTAAGGCATACAGACTTTATAATCTCGTTTCATCTCCTTTAATAATTTGTCGTGATGTAATATTTGATGAACAAAATAGTTGATAGTAGGATGAAGTTGTGCAGGATCAACTTATTGGAATGGTTGATGAAGAATCAACTACAACTAATGAGATAGGAAGTGCAAGTTTGAGCACCACTCACACTTCACCAAGTTCTTCAACATGTTCATCTCCCGAACCATCTCCATTAAGGATAAGGTTGCTGTAGGAAATTTATGAAAGAACAAAAATGTGCCAATGTAATTATATACTTGAACCCGAGATCTTTGAAGATGGAGCAAAATCACCAGATTGGTGCAAAGCAATGGACGAGGAACTGTTGGGCTGGAGCAGAATCAAACCTAGGAACTTGTAGATCTACCCCCGAAAGAAGCTATCGGTCTAAAGTGGATTTATAAAACCAAGTCCAGATGGATCCATTCAAAAATTGAAGGCTAGAATTGTTCCAAAGGGTATTTACAACGAGAAGGTATCGATTTCTCTGAAACCTTCGCTCCAATTGCTCGTTTTAATAGAATAATAGAAGTTTGGCTCTTGTGGCTCAATATAAATGGAAAATTTTTCAACTTGATGTTAAATCTGCATTTTTAAACTATTTTTTGCATGATGAAATTTATGTTAAACAACCTTAGAGCTATGAAATCAAAGATATGGAAAATAAAGTATATAGGTTCATGAAGGTATTGTATGAGCTCAAACAGGCGTCGTAGGCTTGGTATAGTCGAGTCGATGCCTATTCTCTTCAAAATGATTTTAGCTGAAGTGAAAGTGAGCCTACACTTTATGTAAAGACCCAAGGTATAGAAGTTTTGATTATTTATCTTTAAGTTGACGATTTAATATTTGTTGGCAATTCACAAAAAATGATTGATGAATTTAAGTCTCATATGGTGCGAGAGCTTGAAATGACAGATCTTAATTTGATGAATTCTTTTTCAGGTCTTGAAGTTGTAAAAAGGAAAGAAGAAATTTTTATTTCTCAAAAGAAGTACATATTTGATTTACTTGACAGAGTGGTTTGAAAGATTGTAATTTAGTGGCAAACCTGATGGGAATGAATTTGAAGTTGTCAGTTAATGATGGTGCTAATAAAATTGATGCCAATAATTACAGAAGTCTAATTAGGAGTTTACTGTATGTGACGCAAATGAGACCAAATATTTTATTCACGACAAGCTCACTTTCTCGGTTTATACAAAATCCGAGTAAAATCCATATGGGTGCAGCAAAGTGGATCTTGTGATATTTAAAGGGGACTAGTGACCATACATTGTGTTCACTAATTCTAATGTTTTTTTTTTCTCTTTTTGCTATTTCTGATAGTGATTGGGTAGGTTTTATTGATGATCATAAGAGCATAAGTGGACACGTGTTCAAGCTTGGTACGAGTGCGGCATGTTGATCCTAAAAAAAAACAACACATGACGGCATTATCATCTTCTGAGGCCGAATATATTGCGTTTACCGGTGCAGCTTGCCAGGCAATTTGGCTGCGGCAAATTATATGGATCTGAAGAAGAACCAAACAGACCAGACAATCATCGATTGCGACAACCAATCTACGATCGCCATGATGGAGAACCGGCTGCACCAAAATCGCGCCAAGCATATCAAAATCCGCTACCATTTTATTTGAGACTAGGTGGCAAACTTCAACTCACGACTAACTTGTGGATATTTTCACCAAGTCATTATCATTGGAGAAATTCGTTTGGTGCCGCGAAAGACTTGGCATAACCGAGGTTGGTCTTACGGGGGTATGTTGAAGATAAGACTAAACTGTTTGGGCATGTTGAAGATAAGACCAAACTATTTGTTAGAAAGCTAGTTACTTAGAATAATTTTTCATTTGTTTAGTTTTTGATAAACATGTGTTAGCTATATTGTTAGTCTATTTTTTGGGTTGTTAAGATATGGTCAGTATTACTATCTATTTATACATTGCTGACTATCTCGGCCAAGGATGTACCAGAACGGCTCCACTAATTAAGTTCCTTTATATTTATCTTTTTTTTTAAAATTTTTTTGTGAATCATTCACACAATAATAAGTGTGTGGTGATCTTGTGAGTGTGCCTACCACCATAACAATTCTATGGGTACTATCAACTTTTATGCCTTTTATGTTCTTTTGAATTTTAGTTTCTTCGTTTTTTTTCTTTATTTTTCTTACTCTTAATATTTGTTGTCCTCTACTCTGCTGGAAATAAGTAGTGTGCTTTCATTTCTGCTATAGTAGGCCCTTGGGTAAATTGCTAACACTAGACCCTAAACTTTAGGTGAACTTTCACTTTGGTCCTCAAGCTTATAACTTCGACATTTAAGAGTACTTCAAACTCCTAAAAGTTCTGTTTCATTTTAGTCTCTTACAATTAGGGAAAACAATTTATTGCCCATGGTCCTTCTCTATATTAATCCATCATGCACTGTCGACCCTTTATCTTCAGTCTCATATATATTTCAATCCAAACAACTATTGAGTTACAACCTTTAATACACAAACTTCAGACCATTAGATTAAAAATAATAGATGGATTCAAAGGTGATGGGTTAGTATATAGTGCACAAATATACATATAAACCAAGTGCAAGTAAATTTTTTTTTTCCTTCTAAGCTAACGACTGAAGCAAGACAATTTCTAAAGTTCTGGGTCTAAAATGTCGAATTTAGAAGTTTCCAGTTATATACTGATTGCAACTATAAGAAGACAGACATAAATAAGAACAAGAAGAAAGAGTTATAGAAGGATTGGATAGGATCAATTTTCTGTTACCATGTGTTTTGAACTGTTTGATGAAGAAAATAGAAGGATTTGACAGGGTTTACTATACAGTAGCATGATGCCAAAATGAAATCTTAAAAGAGATTTATTATGTCGTCTCCATGAAAAGATTAGGGGGAAAAAATGTGTGTACTCACATGCAAACGAGAGAGAGAGAGAGAGAGAGAGAGAGAGAGAGAGAGAGAGAGAGAGAGAGAGAGAGAAAGAGAGAGCATAAGCTTATTCAAACTGATCAGAGCTAGCTGAGTTATTGGTAGAAATATCACAAAGCCTTCAAATCAATAGTAAACTATTCAAACTTATATATTACATAGAGTATTTTTCAAATAAAATTAAAAAATTTTCCAAGCAGCCATACGATCTCACTACGGCACCAAAGACAAACCATGAAAAGTAAGAAAGGAATCACCGTATATATATAACTAATTAGCTCAAGTTTTGCTCAATTTTGGTACTAGATAGCTAGCTAGTACAGTGCACGATTATTATTGTTATTGTCACCAATACCATCATCATCATCATCATTATTATTCAAGAATGGGAGTCTTGGACTTTTTAAAACTGTTCGCTGGAGTTTTTTGTTTTTTGTTTTTTTTGCCTTCGCTTTTTAGTTTATCTAAGTGCTGAAAGTTTCATAATAGCTAAGCATGGCATATACGGTCTGCAGGAGTGTGAAAAGAAAGAGTACTGAAGCTTCGTCCTACCGAAATAGTTGCTGATCCGTCTCTCGTGATGCTTCCTAACCTTGGCGTACAGATCGTCGGGCATGCTCTGATTCTTGACCTGGTTGTTGAAGTGATCAAAGAATTTGATGACATCGGCGACCAGTGGAAGAGGTGCAGCAGATGATGGAACTCAGTGTACTCTAAGTTTATTCTCCTACCCTCTTTCCTCTTGGGGTAGAGATCGTCGAAGCTCGACAGCACAAGATCTCTAAACTTTCCCTGCAAATTGTCGGCGCGGTAGTCGGCCTTCCCGAGTTGGCCGATCACATACAGCTGCTCGACCGCGAAGAAAGGAATCTGGTTGTCGACTGTCAGAAGGTCGACCTTGATTTGCATTATATTCTTCTTTACTGTGAATAACAAAGGCACGTACGTAGTTGATGCGATCCTTGCCGGAGGGAAGTAGCTCTTTGTTGCCCACCGCGTCCAGCACGAACAGTATGAAGGCGCTGTCGAGCAGCAGCATCACCAGAAAATCGTGGCGGCTAATTTCCTTGCAGAAGTCTGTTGGCTTAAATGGGCAAGCATCCTGCCCTGTGGTGGGAGGCCATGTTGGGCCGAGTCATGTTCGAAATGACGTGAGGCTGGGTGGGCCGAGTCATGTTCGAAGTGGCGTGAGGCTGGTGGGGCCGAGTCACAATCGAGACCCGTGGGCGCTGTATCTGTACGCTTTAAGTGAATTGGTTGCGTATTTCTAACAGCTCGAGCTTTTGGGATTAATGGTTAGCGCCAACGATCCGACATCTGGTATCAGAGCCAGAGGTCACGGGTTCGATTCTCGCATGCTGCGAATGTGTGCAGGTGCTGGAGGGGGGATTGTTGGCTTAAATGGGCCAGCATCCTGCCCTGTGGCGGGAGGCCATGTTGGGCCGAGTCATGTTCGAAATGGCGTGAGGCTAGGTGGGCCGAGTCATTTTCGAAGTGGCGTGAGGCTGGTGGGGCCGAGTCACAATCGAGACCCGTGGGCGCTATATCTGTACGCTTTAAGTGAATTGGTTGCGTATTTCTAACAGCTCGAGCTTTTGGGATTAATGGTTAGTGCTTACGATCCACAAGTGGTATCAGAGCCAGTGGTGCGGGTTCGATTCCCACATGCTGTATTAACGGTGCAGATGATGTTGGGGGGGGGATTGTTGGCTATTTATTATTGGGCTAAAATAGGTCCAACTTTCTACCCCTTGACAATAGGCCCAGGAGACAAATAAGTTGAGTTGGGGTGTGATCCACAAGAGACCCAACGGCAAGAGGCCCAACAATAAATCCAACGTCCAGGTGGGTTGATTCAGGTCGAAGCCCGCGAGCGCTATGGCTGAGCCCTTAAGTGTGATGGGTGCGCCCTTCCTTTCAGCACGTGCTTTTGGGATAGTTGGTTAGCGCTTACGATCCACAATCATCCTTGTAGTAAGAGCAAGCTATCGTTTCCATCTCCTCCATTGCCTCGAGATAAATGCTGGAGTTGAAATGGGTCCACTGCTTGGCGATTTACCTAGTGACCGCCCACTTGGGATAGTTGGTTAGCGCTTACGATCCACAGTCATCCTTGTAGTAAGAGCAAGCTATCGTTTCCATCTCCTCCATTGCCTCGAGATAAATGCTGGAGTTGAAATGGGTCCACTACTTGGCGATTTGCCTAGTGACCGCCCACTTGTAGTCGTCGTTGAATATCACCTGATGCTGGCAGTTGCGGTGGTATGGCCCGATGGTAACCGCCCCGATCATGTATCTCTCTTTGTCGAGCTTACAGATTTTAGCGGTGTCTTCTGTTCTGAAAAGGTCGTCAAAAAATGCGTCAAAAAATGCGTCGGCGTATGCGTTGTCTTCCGCCTCTATTTGGCTTTTCACCGAATTTAGCCACACCTCCCGATCTGATGCTTGGATGACTATGACCTCACCACAATCCGAACCCAAACACGGTTCTAGCTTCTCGCGTGATCGGACCGGGCAAATATGTGCGGTCGCCACCTAATTGCTCATTCATCATTTTAGACCCTATACTGTATGCACGTACGATTAATTACAAAAAGAAATATATATATATATATACATATATTAAAATTACGAAAAGAAGAAAAAAGAGGGGAGGGAGCGGGGGTTAATTTGATGAGTTTGTATGCAATCTAATAGTTTTTTGGAATTTTAACTTTGAATTTGCTGAAGTTCCACTGTTTTTTGGAATTAATGAATTTTACTCTCAAAATTTCAAATTGAAAATTTTAGCAAACGTTCGGGTTTCCTCGAAACAACAGCTGAAACGCGAGATTGAAATTGGAGCAATTGAAAATGCATGCATGGGGCTAAACTGCATCTGGAAAAATTTTTATGCATGTCTATACATATAACATCTCAACATTTATTATTATTAGTTTTTACAATTTGATTAATCCGAATTATCAGGTGCGGAGAATTATGTATCTCTGTATGTGTGTATAGACACTAACAAATGTCCCCGTGCAGCATGTTGCACATTAAAAGGAAAAAAAAAATTTAAAAGAAATTCAATTTCAAAATTATAAAAAATGGGTTTAGTTGAGTTTGCGTATTCGATTTTGTTTGGTTGTAATTATTTAATGCGGCAAGAAAAATTGGAAAAACTATAAATAAGATAGATATAATGATATTTATTGGAAAAATATGCTATTTGTATATATTTTTTCGAGTGTAAATTTTACATCCTTAGATAAAAATGTTTACAAAACTATTTTAATTTTTAGTATTAAAAAAAAAATTGGTAAGACAAATAAGTAGTTGTAGGTTATAAAGAGGCTAATGTATAAGTTTTACACGGATGCTTCAGACTAGGAGGAAAAAAAAAAAAAAAAAACTTGATAAGACAAATGAGTAATTGTATGTCATAAAAAGGTTAAGGGCATCCGTTTTATCTATTAAAGTTAATGGTAAATTTTTAATTAGGCCCGTAGAGTTTAGTGCATTTGTATATACTTTGCTAACCTTCAGCTTAAAAAATTGTATTTTGCTACTTTATGGCAATGTCTTTTATGTTATCGTAAGAACGTGCTATTAAATAGAACATGTTGCTAATTTTATTTTTAAATTGCTGCATTTGCATCCAACCACTGCTTTTGAAATTGGCAAAGAAGGCTTAACTCAGCGAATAAAATTATACCCAAATTGGCTATAGTTCCATCCTAGTAGTTAAGGAGAGCAATTTTAAACACGAAAAATAACTTAACCATCTAATCACCTTTTAAACAAAAAATTTATTCTTACTTCAAAACTATAGGTAATCTCACCAACCTTTATATAAAGTAATAATATCTATAAATACAATTTCCATTTGTATCTAATAAAATAAATTATTTATAATTACTGTGTTTTTTACTGCATCCAACTAAGTAAGATAAATAAAGTTTTTTTTTTGAGAAAAGGTGGCACGTTACCCGCTTCATTCATTAAGGGAAGTGAATTTAGCGTACAAGGTGAAAGCAGCTAGGGCCTCCTGGGGGCAACGAAGGCGAAACAAGAGCCAAAAAAGAGAAAAGAAGGAAAATACGGAAATGAAGGGACCAGCGGGATGCGTATATCCGTCGTCAGTATCCATCGTCAGTTGATTTCCGTTATCCGTTAGCAGTTTTCATTCCAATTGCTCGTTAGATGTTTAACCCTATCAGTCATCTGGGCAGGAGTGGTGTGAGTCGCTCTGAATATAATGTTGTTTCTCTCGGTCCAGACGACCCACCAGATAGCCGAAAGAAAGCTCAGGCTTATGATTCTCTTTCTTGCGTCTTCAATGCTGGTCGATTTCGCCCAAAGCTCTCGAGCCTCCACCGAGGGCTCAGTTGGAAGGTCGGATTCATTCGCACATCTTAGGATTAGGAATTTAACCATCACACAAGTGCTAAAGAGATGGTCACAACTCTCTGTGTCGAAGGCGCAGAAAACACAAGGTTGGTCCCCGGTCCAACCATATTTGAACAGCCTAGCCTGTCAGCAGTCCGAATTCTTTTTTTGAGGAGAAGCCATATAAAGACTTTGATTTTAATCGGTATTTTCATTCTCCAGATGTATTTGCTCGTTAGGTCTCGCGCTCCTGTATCCGTAAGGAATAAGTAGAGGGATTTGACAGTGAACTGTTGGTTGGAGGTCCAACGCCAGTTGGCCAGGTCCGACCAATTAGTTGGTCGGGCGGGCAAAAGTAAAACCTTTAGTTGCGCAAGTCGTCTACGTCTGTCAGCTGAATAGGACGTTGTGAAGCCCCGGCTTATGTAGCGCCATCTCCAACCCTTGTGGTTCCAGCACTTAGACACTGTGGCCTTCTTATTGCGAATGAGGTTATTACTAGTATACTTTTAGTTGCATGTTTTTTTTATTACACTGCATTTATTGACGAATGTTCTTTTTTCCATCAAAATAAGTTTACGACGGGCTAAAAAGTTTATCCATCCGTACTTATGCTAACTTCTTTTACTGTCCAATTAACTTCTAACATTAGATCAACTCGTCTGCTGGACATGTCCAAAGCTTTTTAGGCTTCTAGTCTTATTATTATTATTTTCCCACTTATCCCTAGTTCACCTATTGCATGTGTGGTTGAGTACGCACATTGATTGGGAGTTTTGAATAGCTTAATTAAGATCTTTTTAGAGATAAAGGGGAAATCTCACAAAGAAACTCACTCATATATATAGGGGGTCATTAAGCTGACTCAAACTAGCTAAATCAAAAGGTTAATTATTATTACCACAATCCACAAGATAAACTAATCTTATACAGAGTGCCCAATTAATTAATTAGTACTTAGCCAAACAGTTATTTACTCCCTTAAAAGGAAGCAACGTGGTTCTATATATAAAAATAAAGGGTTAAATTCCTCAAAACCACTTGAAATTTCATCCATTTGCATATAACCATCTGAAGTTTCGAAAACTATATTTGCTATTTAAAGTTTTAGTTTTTTTTTATGAACTTTCTGGATTTATATTTTGTAATTTAAAGTGGCTAGCAATAGCCAAATAGCCAAGAAAGAACTAAGAATGTACGCCAGAAAAATAGAAAAATCTTTTTTTACGTTAAAATTGGTCTAACAATAAAAAAAATTATTTTTTGCATTCAATTGTTAAATTTTAAATGAGAAAATTATGGTCAATTTTATTAAAAAAATAAAAATTTGACATCAAGAAGATTTATCTGTGTGGATGGCGTTTGCTTTTATTGTTTCTCAACCATTTGGCTACTATTAGTCACTTTAAATTGATGAAATATGGATCAATTGTAATTGCAAGAGACTGAAAGTTTAGATGGAAAATAGGAAGCATTTTAAAGTACGGATGGAACTGTGCAAATGCCAAATGTTAGGTGCTGGTGGTGCATTTAACCCAAAAGTAAATGAGCATAAACTATACATATACTATCTATATGTAGACAAGGGTTTTCTAACATACCTTTACGAAAGTAATTTATAATAATCGGGTTGGGTTCATCTACCTCCAACTCCTTGAGAGCAGTGCTCATATATAGTCCACACATGTGTGCAGTGTGCGTATATATATATATAGATATATTTTCCCTTTAGATGGGAGACAATGCACCGTGGGACGAAACTTAGCTCAAGGGCAATGAATAATACCGGTGCTTTTGTTCCAAGTACGTACTCCACCAAAAAGAATGAGACATCCGCTTCTTTAGCAATAGTTATAAGTAAAGCATAATCACCTATACATGGTTAGTGCTGAGCATAATCGGCTTGTTTTGCTGCTCTTCTGCTGGGGCTTCTTTCATCAACAATGACAATCTCTTGCATTAACATTTGTCACGCTCCGGGGTCCTTTTTGTAAAACCTTTTCGAATGAGAGGGCCAATTTAGAAATAAAGCCAGCGGAAAATGCCCATATTTTTTTTTTGAAATTACAACTTGTCATCAAGACGTAACAGACCCGCCACAGATACAGAATCTCTCTGTCCGCACTGACAGAGTCTTCCCTGTATCTGCACGGCGTACCAATGTAACATGTACAACGACACACTCATCCACTCGCACAACAGCATACACAATGCGGATGTCAGGCTACCATTCAGCTAACCATCCTTATGATGATGTATGCTCTAAACACTTCTTAGGCGAAGGATGATGCTAATGCACATACATCAACCAATTCTATTATTTTGAAAGTGTTTCCCACCCGGAAACTCTGTTTAAAAACACTAGATATCGATAAATCCGAAGATCCTTTGAAAACTGTTTTCCACATTGAAACTCACTTTAAAAACACTAAGCAACAATAAATCCGAAAGTCATTTAAAAATTGTTTTCCAATCGGAAACTCATTTTTAAAAAATCAGCTATCACGAGGGGTAGAAAACCACGAGCCATAAAACCATAAGTATCATATTGAATTATTGAGAATAACTAAACATTCACAATATTCATAAAGCATCAAACAGCTGAATAACTGAACCACATAACATCTAGTTTAGTAACCACTAACAAGGGGAGGGTCAAGATAGAATAACCAAAAGATGACAGGTCGGGACCTCTATAGCTCGCTAGCTACCGCACCTCACACACCGTCCCGACTCCCACCACCGAGATCACCTGAAAAATGGCAGGGGTGAGAACATGTACATATGTCTCCCCTCCCAGTGGGTGCCGCAAGCCGACGAAAGCGAGGCGTACTCACCGGCAAAGGAGGAACAACAAATAGATATGTATATATATCAAATGCAGTAGTGAATAAAGGAGAACAGGTATAAACATGTATGAACACCTACTACTACTGCAAATAATGAATACATGCATCAACTGTAGATAAACTGAAAATCCAATCGATGTGCCCTATATATCCGAAGATCGCAGGCTATGTCACAGCACGCTCACCCACCGTCACACAACCTCTGAAAGCACAAGAGGCTCACGGGTCGGAGACACGACCACTTTTTCGGAAAAGAACACCCCCACGGTGGTCAAACCGCTGGTGTACGTGAAGTGCTAGACGAGCTGTGACGATCGATGCGAAATGCTCAATCCACAGAACGGCAACAAGCGGAGAATAGCAACAACTAACACATGTCCAAGAGATCGCTCGGATCATCGAGCTGATCAACACTGACCAATCAGGTCTCACCATAAGATCATGCAAGATACAACATGCATCAATTCGGTTTATGTTATACGAATGTAACCATTTACCCAATCTCACAGGGATCTGTATGGAGTATGGGCCCATCCTGCACCGTGCCTCATTGGGTCGTGTCCAGCATCCATCACCCCCTTAGGTCGTGCTATGCATCTATCACCCGGGGTCGTGCATCGCATCCGGGATCTATATGGAGTATGGGCCCAGCCTGCACCGTGCCTCATGGGTCGTGTCCAGCATCCATCACCCTCTTAGGTCGTGCTATGCATCCATCACCCGGGGTCGTGCATCGCATCCGGGACCTATATGGAGTATGGGCCCAGCCTGCACCGTGCCTCATGGGTCGTGTCCAGCATCCAACACCCCCTTAGGTCGTGCTATGCATCCATCACCCGGGGTCGTGCATCGCATCCATCACCCAATCGGCTCTCAAAGAGCAAAACAAGCGCACCCTCATGGTATACCTCCGGAGAACCAAGCCCTGGGGGGTGCGACTCCCATGAGCAGCTGCTAATTAGGCTCATTTGGCCCTTGCAAGCTTTAAACATATACAGGGATGAAAGTAGAGAACAATACTGGAAGTCTAGTGGAAACACACTTATCCATAACTGTAGCACACTGAACTTTAACAAATTACGGAGTTCTAGTGAGAGAATAGTGCCTTATGCTATTCTGGAGTTTTGGGTCGAGTTTGGTGAGCTTGGGAGTATTTTCAGGACTTGAAAAGTACGAAAACGGACTCCGGAGAGCGAAATCTGCAAAAAGTACAGATTTTGCATTATATACCGGTATGGGCCTAAGATACCGGAACAGATGTGATTTATTTCGGTACTGAAGTTGAGATACCGGAATACTGTGTAATGGTAATTTGGCCGAGGCTCGAGTTTTGCAATTTTTTTGTGCTGTATACCGGTACGCCTGTTCGTATACCGGTACGCAGTGCTGCAGATTGCAATTCGTGCAGTTTTGCAATTTTGGGTGTTGGAGGAGTTTATGTGTAAATATTACACCTTGTATATTATACCCCACACCCTCTTCCTTTCCCTGTTGTTGGCTGAGGATGGAGGAGAAGAAAGGTGAGCTTCTTCCCTCTCTCTCTCTTGATTTTCTCCTCTCCAAATCCATGAATTGTGGTTTTGATCTCTTTTCTCTCCATTTTCTCCATGGAGGTTGACTCCTAGGCTTGGAGGGAGCTCGTGGCTGAAGAGGAGAGCTTGTTGGTGGATGGATCTCCAACCCTAGTCTCTTTTTGCTTGGTTTGGAGCTCTTATGAGGTGAGTGGCTATCTTACAACTCCTCTAATTGTGATTACTACTTGGATTTGGGATGAAAATCTAGAAATGGAAAACTAGGGTTTTATTTGGGGTTTCTTGATTGAGAGCTCTTGGGGTTGAATTGATGAGTGTAGAACACTCTTGTAGGTTGGATTTGAAGCTCCAATGGGTTGATTTGGAGTTTATCCAAGCTTTTCTTGGATTAAGATATTATTCACCTATTTTTTTCATGAATTTTGGTGAATTTCGTGGTGAGCTTGTTCGAAGCCCCTAACCCCTTGAAAATTTATCTTAGGGTATGTGAAGCTCGGGGGACAACTTCGTTTTGACGTACTGCGAGATTTCGATGGGTATCCGGTGGGTCTGACCTCACCGAAATGGGTGAACTCCCCCTATGTCTCCTATTTTATTATAGGATTGATTATATGCATATTTGTGCTAATTATGACATGGTAGAAATTGTAAACACATGATATATACATGTTGCATGTGAAAAGTGGCATACTCCATATAGTAGAGTATTGTGAGAAAGATATGCATGCTCGTGAGGAGTAGTATCATGTGAGACACTACTTGGCTATTGGATGAGTGAATTTAGTTATGCATACTAAAGTATGCTTGCTGTAGAGAAAAGAAAGAATATGACCAAATGCAAAATAAGTATGTTGCACCTCATCTTGGTGAGCAACTATGGCGGGCATTGTGGACATTGAGCTCGACCTTTTGGTCGTTGAATGATTCCATGTTTAAGACATGATGAAGGTGGTAATCTTTATGTTTGATAATGTGAGAGGTAAGAGCACGCATTTACCAAGCTAATTGAGAATAAATTACCTATATGGTTAATTTTATGCTCCATGAAGTGGAGGCATACACTGCATGGCATATGTAAAACATTGGATGATGGTCTTATGGGCATAGTGCAAAGCATCAATTATTTTTTCAAGTAAACAGGGATATACCCTATTTGATTGACGAGTTACAGGAGAAGGGGGCGGAGGAAGAGAAAGTAAGTAAGCACCATTGCACCCGTATAAAGGCCAATGAGCAACTTGGAAAATAAAAGGATAAATAAAGTAAAATTAGTCCCAATAGGAGTTCAGGTATTGAAGGTGAGTAGAAACCAAACAATCCGTTAGTTGCTCAAGATTGACTTCCACAGAATGACTATGCCGACTATGCGCTGTCCCAAGTTCTCAAATGAGGTAAGCCGGTTGGCGAAGATCCTCGAGTTCCGCTCTTTCCACAGTTCCCAGCAAGCAGCCAGGAAACATAGATCAAACATGTTTCTTTTTGATCCTACTAGCGACTCCCTGCAGCGACTCCACCTAGTCGCCATGTCCCCTGTTGAGTTCTCCATCAAGGCCGCAGTTTTCGGTATGGTAGAGAGCAGCCAATGCCATAGCTTTCTAGCATAGTTGCAATTGAATAGGATGTGCTCTAATTTTTCTTCGTCTGCGCAGCATAAAACACATATAGATGGTCCCTGATAGCCTCACCTAGCTAGAGTGTCCGCCGTCAATGTCCTGTTTCTCATAGCTAACCACATGAAGACTTTGATCCTCAGCGGTGCCTTGATTTTCCAAAGGTGGGGCACCTTACAGTCACTTATTCCGCTGGTGGCGAGGAAATCGTATGCACTTCATGTCGAGAAGTGTCCAGCATTATTCCATCTCCAAATCGGCGCGTCATTCACTTCATGTTGCAGCTGGGTGTTGGAGACTAGAGCCCGAAGGTCCCCAATTTCTTCCTGCTCCTCAACGCTAAAAGGCGGATTAAAGCCCAGAGTGGTGTGCCTGGCGAACCGCCGAAGCCAACTTTTCACAGAGGCGTGCTTGTGCGCTGATTTTATGTACAGATTAGGAAACATATTTCGTAGAGATATTTCTCCACACCATCTTGAACTCCACAGAGAGGTTGCCATACCATCGCCTATTGAGAAGTTGACAGAAGACGAGAAAGGCGCGGCAGTGGTAAGTATCGCCTTCCAAACAGGGGAACAGCGAGCTGGTTTCCTGCTATCCAGAAGCGGTGGCCTATGCTTGTAGTGTTTCTGCATTAGTAGTCTAACCCAGGGAGCCATGGGAGAGTTGTAAAACTTCCAAAGTCCCTTCATTAGGAGTGCATAGTTCATATGGCGTAAGCTCCGAACTCCAATTCCCCCCAATCTCTTTGGGCGGCATACAATTTCCCACTCGACGAGGCAATGGAAGCCTGAGGCAAGTTTCTTTCCTCTCCAAAAAAAATCTCTGTGGATTTTGTCAATGGCTTTGATGACCCAGGTCGGTAGAAGAAAAGCAGAGCAAAAATAGGTCGGTATACTTGAGAGAACCGAGTTTAGGAGGATGAGCCGACCACCCCTAGAGAGCACAAGACCTTTCCAACCTGCTAGCCTATTATCCAATTTTTCGATTAGGGGTAAGTAATCAGCCCTGCGCAGGGGTTTGGGCGAGAGAGGCATCCCCAAGTAAGTAAATGGAAACCCATGCGAAGGGCAACCGAAAAGGTTAACCAATGTGGAAGTTTGGTCAGCAGACAAATTGATAGGGATGAGTGAGCTTTTGTTATAATTGATCTTAAGTCCTGAATTCTGCGAGAAGGCATCCAAGATCATCTTAATGACAAATCCTGACCTATTAGATCCGTCGAAAAAGAGAAGCATGTCATCGGCAAATTGGAGAGTGTGGAGCTTGTAATTACCGATTCCGACCGCAGCTATAGAGTTGGAATTAATAGCTAGTTGTAGCATTCTTTGTAGTACATCTGCACATAAGATGAACAGGAGTGGTGACAGTGGGTCTCCTTGTCGAAGCCCACATTTGCATGTGAAAGACGTACCTGGTGCTCCATTAAGTATTACCGCCGCGGTTGCGGACTGCAGTATAGAATTTATCCAGGAAATCCACCTGTCTCCGAACCCTCTTACATGGAGAAGCTTGAGTAGAAACTTCCAGTTGATATGATCGAAGGCTCGCTCAAAGTCTAGTTTCAAGAGTGCCGCTTGCTGCTTAGTTGAGTGCAAGTGGTGTATGAGCGTGTGAGCACTGTAGACATTATCAAGTATATGTCGCCTTTTTATGAAGGCAGCTTGGAATGGATTGATAAGTACATTCATGAAACCTTGGAGTCTGGAAGCCAAGACTTTGGAAATAAATTTAGCCAAACTATGTACCAAACTAATTGGTCGAAAATCCTTCGCCAACTTCGCTTCAGTTTTTTTCGGCACAAGACAAATCCAGCTAGAGTTGATCCCCCCAAGGTTGTCGTCTCCGGTGTAGAAACTGTCGAAGGCCCTCATAATGTCCTCTTTGAATTAGCCCCAAAACCTTTGATAGAATAGCGCAGGAAAGCCATCCAGCCCAAGAGCCTTTTCCGGGGCGCTTTGAAAGATTGCGCGTTTAACTTCCTCCTCAGAAAAGATCGAGTGGAGAGTGGTAAGGTCGAAATTCTCAAGACCATAAATCAGGGAGAGGTTGATAGTAGGTTGCCACTCTTGTTCTTCTCCTAACTGGTTGTGGAAAAAAGAATAGAGGTGATTAGCAATAGAAGCGGAGGAGAGTAGGGTGGAGGTACCATCAGAGATTTGTGAAATGAAGTTCTTGCTCTTGTTGCAGTTTGCAATCGAATGGAAGAATTTGGTGTTAGCATCCCCTGCCCGTAGCCACTGCACTCGTGACCTTTGTTTCCACTTTAGCTCCTCCTGTAGGCAAAGCTCTTCGTATCTTAGCTTCAGCTTAGGTCGCAACATGCTTTCGAGATCGGTCAGGGGTCTGCATTCTTCTGCTTTATCGAACCACTCCATCCACTGTAGACACAGGTTAATTTGCTTCTTGATGGATGTAGATAGACCGGCACTCCAGGATTTAAGAGCCCCATGAAGTTGGTTGATTTTTCCTTTGATGCATTGCATCGGCCCAGATTCCGAGCTTGATGAGTTCCAAGTGTTTGTGACTACCTCATTTAAAGACGCGTAGCGGAGCCAGAAGGTTTCGAACATGAACAACTTCGACGCCGGCACAAAAGTGTATGCAGAGAGAATTAGAGGTGTGTGGTCGGAGCGGGGATGCGGTAGTGCCCTCAGTGAAGATCTGGGAAAGGTAGAGTGCCATCCTTGAGAGATAAAGGCCCGGTCTAGTCGCTCCAGGGTTGGATTCCGTCTTCCGTTAGTCCAGGTATAGATCTGGTTCATGATTGGGAGATCGATTAATCCGATCTCATTGACCACTTCCCTGAAACTCAAGATTTGAGAGACGTTTGCCGGCAAACCATTTTTATCATGCGCCGAGAGTAGAACATTGAAGTCGCCTACCGCCGTCCATACTTCGCCCGAGATTTCGTTTAAGACTCGAAGCTCATTAAAGAAGTCTGCTTTAAGTGCATCATCGGTGGGACCATAGATGTTGGAAATGAAGAACTCTTTTCCATCGATTTTTCTTTTGAGCCGCACAGTGAGCGAGTGAGAGCCACCCCATTCATCGACGAAATCAAAGAGCGACGGGTTCCACGCCGTTAACAGACCACCTCTCGTCCCCACCGCATTAAGAGAGCGAAAATTTTTAAACTGGTACCCACAAATGGAGAGCACCTTAAATAGAGAAGCAGAAGATAACTTGGTTTCTTGGAGGCAAACGACACAACATTTGCTATTTTGGATAACAGACTTGACAATCACGCACTTGTCGTGGTCATTTAGGCCCCTTACATTCCAAAACAAGAAACGAAAAACTCTATTCCTAGCCATCAACCACAGGTATCTCACGACCCCGAAACAACAAACAAAAGACACTGGGCTACAGGCCTTCCTTGTCGCCCGCAAAGAGGCCAGTCTTAGGCCGCGCGGCGGGAGTTCCAGCTCCATCATCGATAATACCGCACGAAGCCTTAATGAGCTGTATTTCCTCCGGCGAGAGAGGGAGCGCTGGGTTGAAGCTTGACGCTAGCGGAGATAAGCTGTTGGCAGGCTGCAGAGGGAGCGCCGGGGGGTGAGGAAGGAGGTCCGTCACCGAGGGCCCATCGGGGGTGGCAGACGTAAGCGGTCTTCCCGTCCGGGAGGTGAGCCTGGCCAGCTTCAATTTCTTACCCACGAGCTCCTGGGCTTTCTGTAGGGAATTCTTGTTGACCCCTTTGCACTTAGCGGCCAAGCGAAGGCTCCGTCTGTAAGAGAAAAGTTTTTCGGGTGCAGAGTTCTCCAGGCGAAATGTCTTGGGCTGCAATGGGTCTTGATCCTCAAGTCCCGATGAAAGTTCCGATGAAAGTCCTCTCTTGTTTAATACAGGCACAGTTCGGTCCATGGGTCCCTGGACCATTGTGTCGTCGGCCTCGAGGTTGGGAGAAAAATTCTTCAGAGCCGGAGTCGATCGGTCCATGGGCCCCTGGACCAAGGAGACGGAAGGCTCGATGTTGTGGGGGACATCGTTCACAGCCTTGGGCCCGATCTGGCCCCGATTGGCTAGGTCCAGATCAACAAACTCCTTGGATTTTGAGTGTGAGACCTTACCCAAAACCAAGGAAGAAGCGATTTGCTTGCCAGCAGAGCCTATGGCCTCGAAAGGACCAACAGGCGAAAAAGGTGCAACAGCTGTGTGGCTGTCAATAGCCGTACTGGTAGAGGCCCCCTGCTCGTACTGGGAGATGTGATGGGTGTCCTTTGGGTTAGAATTCAAAATGCGTGGGGAAGCGGGCCTCCACACTTGTTGACTCCGGTGCTGCTCCGGCGTTCCCCGTCGGTCGACGCCGCGTTCTGACCTGTGCGAGATTCCTCCGGATCGCCAACTCCCTCGAGCATCTCTGGCTGGGGGGACCGCCGAAAAGCCGGTGAGCCAGAGGAAGTCGTCTTGGGCCTCCGACGTGTCCAGCTCGAAATGCCTGTCGAGATCTTCACCGAGTAGGATGGGTGTGGCTTCTTCCCAGGACTCGATCTCTACCGGAATTGAGAAGTGTCTATCTTCTACCATGAGGTCTAGAAACTCTGGTATTAGACGCACGTTCTGGCAGCGGATGTTGACCCTGTAGAAGGAGACATCGAGTCTCCTTTCGCTCTGGTCGTCGACTTCCCAAAGGGCTCCGAAAGCACTGATGGCTGCTTTGACGTCCTCTTCATTCCAGCAAAGGATCGGCCAGTGGTGAAGCTTAATCCAAGCCTTGTGCAATAACCGACCCCGTTCTTTCTCCCCTGTCTCCACCCAGTTAGAAAAACGAAACGAGAAGCCATCGAGCGTGAGGGGGCTTCTGCCAATAGCGGACTCCCTCGCTGCCCAATTAGGGAAGAAAACAGCGTAGGAAGGTGGTCGGAATGAGGCCACCTTGTAAGCGGAGCAGGATCCCCCAAACCTTGATGCCAGCCCTCGAGAAAGGGAGTCCGGGAGGTTGATGGGTTGTGACCCAATAGCGTCTACCAGAGCTACACAGCCTGAGAGGGGCGGCTGTCCCGACGGTGTAGGCCTGCAGGGGAGGAAGGCTGTAGAGGAGTGTGGCCTCACAGAGTTTCGACTGCACTCTATGGTAAGCTGCTGCTCAGCCTTACTACTACGGCAGTATTTGGCCGAGTGGCCGATGCGCATGCACAAGAGGCAGCGACGCGGCTCCCTGCATTGGACAGCGAAGTGTCCCCTCTCGAAGCACCTAAAGCAGCGCCCCTTGAGGGAAAGGTTGAGGAGGTATCTGGGTGGGTGAGGGGGGAGGCTTGTTTTAAAGGTTCGAAGTTTGGCTGAGGGAGTTGGTAAAGGGGGAAGCACAGTAGGGGTCAATAAAGCATCTTTAAAGGAGAAGCTAGGGTGTACACGAGTACTTCTAGTGGGGTCGGAGGTTGGTTTAGGGTGGGGTGCAGTAGGAGGTAAGCGGTGGGGAAGCTGGTGGGGGACAAAGGAGTGGGTGGTGGGTTCGCCTTTTCGTTGTCGCCGCTGAATCGCCAATTTTTTTTTTTTTAAGCATCAATTATAGCATTTGAAGAATGCATCGGTCACGGCATTGAAATGTATTGGTTATAACATTAGTATAATACATTGGACATGGCATTAGAATAATGTATGGATTATGAACTTAGTAAACTGAGAGGTGAGCATTTACATGTTAGAGACATGTTGCATATTGGTAGGGACATACCAACGGATAATTTGAGAACAACATGACATTGTTGACAATTAGCATGTTGGCTATTGGATGTAATAAACATGACATGGTATGCTTTTGACATAGTGTGAGGTTAAGCATATTATATTTCACTTAGGTGAATAACTAGGTTAACATTATGACATAGTGTTAGATCCTTTGGACATTGGTTGGCTATTCCATGTTAGAGACATGACGAGCATGACATTATGTGGTTGATTATGACTTGTTGCCTTTGGGCTCTTCTGCGCTTGCTTGTGAGGGTCGCTCCCTACAAGCTGACACTCCGCAGTTGGTCTTTGCGATTGTAGGTCGCCGTGCGATGTAGAGCGCCGAAATGGATTGCCGTGGGGAAGTCTCATTGTCTACGGGGGAATGTTGACTACCACGGGGCCATTAGGCAGGGCACAGTTGGGACTTTACCTTGTGTAAGTTCCCTCGTTGATTGGGTAAAAGCTAAGTAAACTGGACATAGTACATCACAGGTGGTCGACGCATATACATATAGTGTATGGACATAGTAGTGAGTTGCATCGTGTGGCATTACTTAGCTTGCATCATTTGGATGCATGCACCATAGTTGGACATTTGTATTAGTCATTACTTGCATGGGCATCCATAGTGGCATTAGCCTATACTTATGATGATTAGTATAGTGGCTTGGTATTAAGATGAAAATAGAAAGATTCCTTTTAACTAATAATCATGGCATTAATTTGATATGCATGTAAACTAGTGTGAATAAAATATTGAGCATATGACAGTAGAAACATGTTCATGTTCATGTAGATGATTTAGTCACTTGGAGGTATGATAGTAGTAGTATTATCGTTAGCCGTTACTACTTATTGCTTTATACTTCACCTTATACTATCTTTTGCCTCAGTTGACCTTGCGGTGTATTTCGCCACTCTCGGCGGCTTACCTACTGGGAACTATTGTTTAATAGTTCTCACCCCCACTGTTGTTGGATTTTTATTTCAGAGCCTTCCGCAGCGGGAGAGGCTTGGGATCGTGGCGAGGGGTTTGCAGCTAGCTAGAGCCGCGACGATGATATTTTAGATGGACCCTTGATACCTTTCTTATATTTTGAATGAAAGGTGTATAGTTGTTCCTAGAGAGTGATCTCCTAGTATTGTTAAGATGTACTTTAAGTGAATTTTATTGTATAACTCGTAATAATAGTTGAGATGAATTTTTTTAGCAATAGAATTATGTACATGCTTTGATCACCCTGTTTAGGTTGTACTCTTGCTTCTTCTTCATTGTTGATTGTAGACGCCTTGTGTACTTGTGGTTTTCTTTTTGGTGTACACGGCGGGTCTGTGCACGTGCCTGGTAGGCTCCCACTGGGGCCCGGGGCGTGACAGATTATTTTGGTATCAGAGCCTAGGGTTGAGTCTTAGTGGACCTAGTAAACCTTAGGCAGGTTGGACGATAAGGAATAGGAACGTGAGAGACGGGATCTCTTGTGACATATTGGCGAAAGTATTATGATTGGGTCTTTTCTAAAGCTCCAAAAGTGTTGGAGTTAGATCGGAGTGAACCACTTCTATACCCTTGGAGGGTCACGTTGGCGGCCGACAACATGACATCGGGGAATAGTGGGAGTCCACTTCATTACTTTCGCATGATTGGGGTTATAGTCTTGTGTGGGGATGCGTTGGTGTGGGGTGTTTTACCTGCGCATGTTATGTTGTTGCAGCTTGATTTGTGGACGACACACTTGATAGCGGCCGAGGCAGCCGAGGCGGGAATTCAGCATCCTCCGGATCTGGTGAGATCTTGAAATTGACAAGCAACTGGCAATTTTAGCGAGCTTGGTGGAGCGGTGATCACTTATGATGTAACGTCAAGTTGAGGCTTTACGCCAACAAGGCGAGGAAATTAAGCGGCTGGAGGGCTTGTTGATCGAGCTGGCGGCCGGCTTCAGGGGAAACTCTATGAGAATGTGGACCGCACCTTGATAAGGTCGAGAGACATGGAGACCGTCGGGACGGCAAGAGAAGCTACTAAGAGTGGCAAGATTTAAGTAAGAGGACAATCAAAGCGTTCAAAGAGAAATTGATCTCGAGGACGTGGCTCTTGAGCAGGATGAAAGAAGGACACTAAATCGTCATCAACTATTACGATGTGCAAGCGATGGAATCCGCATGTGTTTTGCAATGCCTTCGACATGGAGACGAGTGCTTCCTCGTGGTCAGGTGGGCCGTTCCCAGTTGAGTGTTCGAGGAAAACAATGTCGACGGTATCAGTATCGACTTCGCGCGGCTGGCACCGAGGGAACGCCTGCCTGTACGACAGGTGGAGGATGAGGCAGCGACGATGGATGTTGTCGCAACTCGTGGTACTGGAACTAGTTGCTGTTTGTTATGGTTACGTTGATTGTGGTTCTGGATCGGCTGTTTGCCGAGTGTATGGCTGGGAACTCGTTCTTTGAATGTAGAACGAGCTGGTCCCGATTTCGTGGATTTTGGGGAGTACTGTCCTTGTGCTCCATTTGGATTTGGAAGTTTCTGTGCGCCAACGAACTGATTGGCTGTGCATTAGACTTGGGCTGGCTCCTCGGGTATTTTGTACTGAGGATTGTATGAGCCGAGCTACAGTGCCTTGGGGATCTGGACATGAAATAGTGTTATCAGAGGGCGTGAAAGTTCGCTATTTGCGATGACTGTTTCACCCGCTCAAGCCTAGTTTTTGGCTGAGTGGACGTGTGGCCTTTGAGCCAGCATTTTTGAGAATGGTTGAGAATCCTCAAAAGTGAGGATATCTCTTGTGAGGGAGTTGCTTGTGCAATCCCGATTGCGTTGTGAGAATCGAAGGCTTGGTCTTGAGACCTCCTTCTGCCTGGTATTTCTTTTGTGGGGCATCGGTCTCATTTGTTTGAGTGGTTGGGTTACTTCGACTATGTGTCGACTATCGTGAACTCACCAAGGTCACGATCAGAGATACGTACCCGTAGCCGAGATTTGATGATCTGTTTGATCAGCCCCATGGATTTTGGATCCGCTCAAGATTAGTCTGCAATCTGAGCGCTACTCTCGTTGGTTTGAGTTTGAGATTGTACCGAGAGTAACTTTTTGCACTCGGTTTGGACATTACGAAATTATCGTGGTGTCGTTTGAGCTGGTTGATGCTCTTGTGTGTTGTGATGTTTGGCCCTTTTGGGTGTCTTTGTCCCTGTGCGCATCGACAACATGTTGAAAGTCGAGAGGCGATAAAGACCGTGAAGATTCCCTGGGAGTGATTATTGCAGGTGTTTCAAGTTGAAGAAGTGCCGATTTGGTTGTGAGAACTAACATTCTTTGACATGTGATGTCAAAGTGGATATGACTGAAGATCTCAAGAAATTAAGCAGTCCATAGATGATTTGGATAAACGGATGTAATCGAAGTTCAAACTTCCTAGTTTGATTGGATGTTATGGATAATTGTGGAGAGATTACTAAGTTGCCTACTCCCTTCATTTGACTCACACATAAAGGGATTAAACCTTTTGGAAAGATATGTGTGAGAGAAGTTTCTTGGAATCGTTGGCGTGGTTGACGACCGCCAACCTTGTCTGCCCCGAAGGCGGGTTATGTGCTTTGTAGTTATGTTTCTCTCCGCGGACTGAGTTGCGCTTGGGTGTGAAATAGAAAGGTGGGGCGTGTGACATTTTAGCATTTGAGGGAATGCAAGAAGAATCACCAACCCATGATTTGGAAATGGCCGCCATAGCGTTACTTGAAAACTATGGCAATTTTATGTATAGTTAGTGGTGTGAAGTGCACCCAGATCTGAATGTTTGAGAGTCTCTTCACTCAGGAAAATGAGTTGAAGCAGTGAAGACAGGTTAGAGGTTGGTGTACTAGAGATATCAATGAGTTGGGTAACATGAATTGATATCTATCCTTTGGATCGGATCACGGAAGTTAGCCTTGATCCTGACTTGTAAATGGTGCAATTAAGGTACATAGACCAGATGGGTCGTGCCAGTGCCAGGGACGAAATGACACGGGGAAGTTATGATGTAATGTTGGATGTAACAACAAGTGAAGGATGAGCGTCGTTTTTCCAACGATAAGATACCGGAACTACCTACCCTCGTATATTAGAGGAGGATTACTGGAGGCTCCAGAATTGGATTGTCTCGCTTCCAAGCTAGTTATGATGGTTGTTGGGAGATTGTGAATAGGAGTAGCTATTCACCTGGGTTGGATCGAGAAAATTTCGCGCAAGTATACCCTGGTAAATTGTGCGATTGCGTAGAGCGCCTAGCTCTACCATTTGGAATTTGAGTCAAATGGATGATTCTCGGTAAGAGATAGGATTTTGCACCTGAATCAGATGATCTGATTGTGATACCTAGCTAAGGGAATCCAAGAGCTATGTGTATGAGGAATCTAAGTTCCAGATTCATTGGACTATTTGAGACCCTGAGGCGAATGGGCAAAGTGGCGTATTGACTTGTTTTACCTCAGACCTGTTGGAGGTAAATGGTGTGTTTCAGTTATTGACGCTCCGAGCAAGTATTTGGATTCTACCCCGTTGGTGGATGTCGCTTCATTAGAGCTACATGAACATCTAAACTTCAAGGAGCAGTTGTTGTGGATTGGACTTGTGGAATGTAGGAATTTGGAATTATCACTATTCCTACTACAAGGTGCTTTGGAGCAACATCTTGGATGCGATGCATTGTGAGAGCTGGAGGCTTCACTGCGAGGGCGATGTTCTTATCTCCTTCAGATTTGCTGTTTGTTTGTTGGTTGTTGATCCGTAGTTTCGCGGACGAAACTCCTTTTTAGGAGGGGAGAATGTAGCACACTGAACTTTAGCAAATTGCGGAGTTCTAGTGAGAGAATAGTGCCTTATGCTATTCTAGTATTTTGGGTCAAGTTTGGTGAGCTTGGGAGTGTTTTCGGGACTTGAAAAGTGCGAAAACGGACTTCGAAGAGCGAAATCTGTAAAAAGTGCAGATTTTGCATTGTATACCGGTATGGGCCTAAGATACCGGAACATATGTGATTTATTCCGGTACTGAAGTTGAGATACCGGAATACTGTGTAATGGTAATTTGGCCGAGGCTCGGGTTTTACAATTTTTTTGTGCTGTATACTGGTACGCCTGTTCGTATACCGGTACGCAGTGCTGCAGATTGCAATTCGTACAGTTTTGCAATTTTGGGTGTTTGAGGGGTTTATGTGTAAATGTACACCTTGTATATTATACCCCACACCCTCTTCCTTCCATGTTGTTGGCTGAGGATGGAGGAGAAGAAAGGTGAGCTTCTTCCCTCTCTCTCTCTTGATTTTCTCCTCTCCAAACCCATGAATTGTGGTTTTGATCTCTTTTCTCTCCATTTTCTCCATGGAGGTTGACTCCTAGGCTTGGAGGGAGCTCGTGGCTGAAGATGAGAGCTTGTTGGTGGATGGATCTCCAACCCTAGTCTCTTTTTGCTTGGTTTGGAGCTCTTATGAGGTGAGTGGCTATCTTACAACTCCTCTAATTGTGATTACTACTTGGTTTTGGGATGAAAACCTAGAAATGGAAAACTAGAATTTTATTTGGGGTTTCTTGATTGAGAGCTCTTGGGGTTGAATTGATGAGTGTAGAACACTCTTGTAGGTTGGATTTGAAGCTCCAATGGGTTGATTTGGAGTTTATCCAAGCTTTTCTTGGATTAAGGTATTATTCACCTATTTTTTTCATGAATTTTGGTGAATTTCGTGGTGAGCTTGTTCAAAGCCCCTAACCCCTTGGAAATTTATCTTAGGGTATGTGAAGCTCGGAGGACAACTTTGTTTTGACGTACTGCGAGATTTCGATGGGTATCCGGTGGGTCTGACCTCACCGAAATGGGTGAACTCCCCCTATGTCTCCTATTTTATTATAGGATTGATTATATGCATATTTGTGCTAATTATGACATGGTAGAAATTGTAAACACATGATATATACATGTTGCATGTGAAAAGTGGCATACTCCATATAGTAGAGTATTGTGAGAAAGATATGTATGCTCGTGAGGAGTAGTATCATGTGAGACACTACTTGGCTATTGGATGAGTGAATTTAGTTATGCATACTAAAGTATGCTTGCTGTAGAGAAAAGAAAGAATATGACCGAATGCAAAATAAGTATGTTGCACCTCATCTTGGTGAGCAACTATGGCGGGCATTGTGGACACTGAGCTCGACCTTTTGGTCGTTGAATGATTTCATGTTTAAGACATGATGAAGGTGGTAATCTTTATATTTGATAATGTGAGAGGTAAGAGCACGCATTTACCTAGCTAATTGAGAATAAATTACCTATATGGTTAATTTTATGCTCCATGAAGTGGAGGCATACACTGCATGGCATATGTAAAACATTGGATGATGGTCTTATGGGCATAGTGCAAAGCATCAATTATAGCATTTGAAAAATGCATCGGTCACGGCATTGAAATGTATTGGTTATAACATTAGTATAATGCATTGGACATGTCATTAGAATAATGCATGGATTATGAACTTAGTAAACTGAGAGGTGAGCATTTACATGTTAGAGACATGTTGCATATTGGTAGGGACATACCAACGGATAATTTGAGAACAACATGACATTGTTGACAATTAGCATATTGGCTATTGGATGTAATAAACATGAGATGGTATGCTTTTGACATAGTGTGAGGTTAAGCATATTATATTTCACTTAGGTGAATAACTAGGTTAATATTATGACATAGTGTTAGATCCTTTGGACATTGGTTGGCTATTCCATGTTAGAGACATGGCGAGCATGACATTATGTGGTTGATTATGACTTGTTGCCTTTGGGCTCTTCCGCGCTTGCTTGTGAGGGTCGCTCCCTACAAGCTGACACTCTGGAGTTGGTCTTTGCGATTGTAGGTCGCCGTGCGATGTAGAGCGCTGAAATGGATTGCCGTGGGGAAGTCTCATTGTCTACGGGGGAATGTTGACTACCACGGGGCCATTAGGCAGGGCATAGTTGGGACTTTACCTTGTGTAAGTCCCCTCGTTGATTGGGTAAAAGCTAAGTAAACTGGACATAGTACATCACAGGTGGTCGATGCATATACATATAGTGTATGGACATAGTAGTGAGTTGCATCGTGTGGCATTACTTAGCTTGACATCATTTGGATGCATGCACCATAGTTGGACATTTGTATTAGTCATTACTTGCATGGGCATCTATAGTGGCATTAGCCTATACTTATGATGATTAGTATAGTGGCTTGGTATTAAGATGTAAATAGAAAGATTCCTTTTAACTAATAATCATGGCATTAATTTGATATGCATGTAAACTAATGTGAATAAAATATTGAGCATATGACAGTAGAAACATGTTCATGTTCATGTAGATGATTTAGTCACTTGGAGGCATGATAGTAGTAGTATTATCGTTAGCCGTTACTACTTATTGCTTTATACTTCACCTTATACTATCTTTTGCCTCAGTTGACCTAGCGGTGTATTTCGCCACTCTCGGCGGCTTACCCACTGGGAACTATTGTTTAAAAGTTCTCACCCTCATTGTTGTTGGGTTTTTGTTTCAGAGCCTTCCGCAGCGGGAGAGGCTTGGGATCGTGGCGAGGGGTTTGCAGCTAGCTAGAGCCGCGACGAAGATGTTTTAGATGGACCCTTGATACATTTCTTGTATTTTGAATGAAAGGTGTATAGTTGTTCCTAGAGAGTGATCTCCTAGTGTTGTTAAGATGTACTTTAAGTGAATTTTATTGTATAACTCGTAATAATAGTTGAGATAAATTTTTTTAGCAATAGAATTATGTACATGCTCTGATCACCCTGTTTAGGTTGTACTCTTGCTTCTTCTTCATTGTTGATTGTAGACGCCTTGTGTACTTGTGCTTTTCTTTTTGGTGTACACGGCGGGTCTGTGCACGTGCCTGGTAGGCTCCCACTGGGGCCCGGGGCGTGACAATAATATGCAAGGAAAAGGAAAAGAGAGATATCACCGAGCTAGTCCACTATACCGACTCCGGATCGAAGCACCCACTTGAACTGGAGAAGAGCCTAACTCCCAAGGCTCGTAGGAATGTCGAATGGACCTACGAAAGACCCACCAAGTCAAGGTCCGTCGAGTCGACTCGAAAGCACTAAACTCACAATCCCGAAATCACCGAAATTTTCGGAAAGTCCACCGGAACAATTCCGAACTCAAAGAAATACCCTCGGAAGATAACAATACGCAACCCAAGTCACCCGCAGTCCGAAAACACACCAATTTAGGTGGTCGGGCAGCAAAAACAAGTCCAGGGTGCATAAAAACATAAACGCACCCGTAATGGCATCCCGGGTTCCCGAAAATGCCGTTTTCGGCACCGGAACCCTCCGTCGCTCATCCGTTGTCTCCGGAACTTCGGGACAGCGAGAGAAACCAGCCAACAAGGCTCAGCGACGAGGCTAGGGCATCCATAACCGCACTAAGTGAGTCCCACATCGATAAATACGTTCCGCCGACAATTTCGTCGAAAAAATGCTCCGAAACACGATTCGATCTCGCGAGAGCATCGAAGACTTGGACAATCAGTCTAGAGGGTCACACGAGGTGGCCTCACGCTGCCCGAGGCAGCAACAACCAACAACCAAAATCTAAAGGATTAATAAAATAGGAAGCTGCCAAATCGGGTTTCCAAAATCGCCGAAATAGGCTCCGAAACCTTCCCGCCGCTAACATACCACCCTCGTACTTTGACGATGGCAGTAGCAACCAACAACAAGGCATGGTGGGGTTCACAAACAATCCACAACCCTAGGACATCGTAACTCACCCACCAAACCTCATTCGTTCGGCGAATTTCCGCCGAACAACGCCGTGGGGCCAAGCTGCTCCTTAACCTTTGACGATCAATCAAGAGGTTGCTAACAGCAACTTCACACTGTTTGGGGTAGTACGCGGTAATCCCAAGGCAGACAACTTACAAACCAACCATAACAACACTAACTACTATATAAAATAAAGCATAAACAACGAGTTTAGCGCTTGTTACCCTGATCCGTGACGCAACGGATTCAACCAGCCAGTCGATCTGAATCAACTCGATGCAAGGATGCCCGTGCTCACTGTCCAGAGTGAAAACGGTGGTTGGACGGTAGCGAAACAGCAAGAAGACTCCGAAAATAAGATTCCGGAAGCGGTCAAGGCCTTCACGCGCAACGGGACTTCGTCGATTGCAGCGAAGGTGAGCACGACACTCGACAGAGTCCCAGGAGTGCAATGCTCACACTTCAGAGGCTCGCCGAAGTCTCGGATGGCCAAAAACGAAGACCGCCAAGAAGCTAGCCTCGGGCATGCACCATGCCCGAGCTAGGCATAACTCCGGAGGGCGCCGGCGGCACGGCGGCTCGAGCCCCGACCAGAGGGTGGTCCCCGTACCCGGAGGGAGGGGTCGAGACCCCTGGTCGGCGGCGAGGAGGAGCGGCGGCTCGGCGGCGGCGGCAGGCAACAAACACAGCCCTCGGCTAAGGCATCGTGGCGCGGCACGGCGGCGGCTCGGGGATGGCCGGGGGCGGCGGAGGTGACCTCCTTGAGGTCGGCGGCGATGGTCGGAGGCGGCGGGGAGGTGCGGCGGCGGCCGTGTGACTCCCCACGGCCGCGCGGCTGCTGCAGGATCTCCTTGGCCGTGGCGCAACCTCCACGGCACGGCGGCGCCGGGGAGGCTCAAGGATGGCTGCCCGGAGTCGGAGGACCACGCCGGAGGTGGTCCAGGTCGGCGGAGGCGCAAGGATGGCAGGCCCGGGTCCTCCCCTCCCCCTTAAACACCAAGAATATTGGAGAGAGAGAGAAAGAGAGAGAGCAGAGGAAGATGTGTTCTTCTCTCTTTTCGGCGGCCGGCGACAGCGACGGCGGCGACGGCGCGTCGCAGGAGGTCCAGGTAGGGGAAGGGGAAGGTTGGCTAGGGTTAGGGTTAGGGTTAGGGTTAAGGAGCTCCAAAACCTATAATATATATATATATATATATATATATATATATCCGATAATTGCCTCCCAAAACCCTCCAAATAGCGATAATGCGGCCAAAGTCCCTCAATGTAAACTTTCTCTCGCAGAGAGGTCCTCGTCCGAGGGTCCACTTGCAAAACGGAGCAACGAGAAGTTTTTAAAAAGCAAAAACGATAAAGAATAAAAACCCTCATTGCGATAAAATCCAGTTTTCTCAAAAACCGTGCGTCAAACCCAAAATCCGTTAGTGCGAAAGGATCCGGGATAGTCGGACAGTTGAAAACGAGCTATTGGATCACTATGAACGGAGTCCGATACGCGCCGGAAGCCATCTCTTCTCATTGGCCTCTCCGGAAACCAGAGTTACTATTCACTTTAAGTGAAAAGTAAAGATCGCGTAAAATCTCCATCCTAACTCGTTTTCTCTCGAAACTTGACTAGTGATTATGTAATGAAAATACACACAAAAATATCATCAACAGAGAGTTTAGCTACACAGCAAAATTCTCAGTCCTCACATTATCCCCGAAACTTAATCACACGCCTTCCGCAAACAACTGCAGGTACAACTCACACATTGCCGTCTCAAGCTCCCAAGTAGCCTCGCGCTCTTCGTGGTTCGCCCACTGAACCATCACATATGGAATACTCCGATTCCGCAGCTACTCCCTCTCACGTGCCAAAATCCGCAACGGAGCCTCATCTTAGCTCAGATCCTCCCTCGGCTGAACCATCGTCGGACAGATGACATGGGCCGGATTTGGGACATACCTCCGAAGCATAGACATGTGGAAAACAAAGTGCACTCGAGCGAGGCTCGGAGGAAGAGCCAACCGACGCCACTGGACCAATATGCTCAAGAATCTCGAACGGTCCCACAAACCGCGGACTAAACTTATTCTGCATTCCGAACCGTTTGATCCCTCTAGACGACGACACCTTGAGAAGCACATGCTCACCGGCCTGCAACTCTAGGTCACGCCATCGCTGGTCCGCATAGCTCCTCAGTCGACTCTGCGCGATCGGTAGCCTCTGACTCGCACTGCGAATCTTAGCTTCCACGTCCTCCAACAAGTCAGGTCGATCACTAGGCATTTACCAACATCGTCCCAACAGATAGGAGACCGACACGACGCCCATAGAAGGCTTCATTCGGTGCCATCCCGATACTCGCCTGATAACTATTGTTATAGGCGAACACCACCAACGATAAGTACTAGAACCATCCCTCACCGTAGTCCAAGACGCATGCTCCGAGCATGTCCTCGAGAGTCTGGATGACTTGCTCAGACTGTCCGTCGCTCTGCGGATGGAAAGTCGTACTGAAGTTAGGCTTTGTACCCAAGGCCTATAGCAAGCTTCTCTAGAATTGAGATACAAAGCGAGTGTCTCGACCCGAGACAATCGACACTGGCACTCCGTGGAGTCTAAGGATCTCATCCAGGTAGAGCTGTGCCAGTCGATCTCGAGACCAAGTAGTATGTACCGGCAGAAAATGGGCTGATTTCGTTAGTCGGTCCACGATGACCCAGATAGCATCGTCGCCTCGCTGAGATCGAGGCAAACTGGTGACGAAATCTATGGTGATCTGATCCCACCTGTAATACTTGGTGTTTTGTGACGTTACAAGGTTTTGGCCATTTCGGGCGCCCGAATCTTGGGAAGTGGACGCCCGAAAGTTTTGGAGCCATTGGTTGTTTTGGATGGATCCGAAAGTTTTTGGACATTTTGGATCTGGGCACAGGTTCCGGACGCCCGGAATGTGGATCCGAATTGAGGTATGACATAGACTAACACGTGTCGTGTTGCAGGACACGTGTCTACTGCCGGAGGAGCGCCGCCCCACCGCTTGCCGACCACCGCCTGGCCGCCTAGCTGACACCTGGCATAAGTGATTTTCGGACGCCCGGAAGGGAGAATTCGGCCGCCCGAAAGTGGGATTTTGGGGCCTATAAATAGGTGTGCATCCTGATCATTTTAGGCCATTCCTACTTTCTTGTTCCACCTTTTTAGAGAGAGAAAAGCTAGAGTAAGGGCCATGTGTTTGCATTAGTGATGATCTAGCTTGCTCTCTTCTACTGTGTTGTTCTGATCTTGTTCTGATCATTCGTTCTGTTGGAGGTGGCAGTCCATTCGGTGGTAGATTAAGATTGGTGTACTGATAGAGCCTAGTGTGTATTTTGGAGGATTGGATCTTGAGCTTGTTATTGAATTTCCACCGTGGTTGGATTAGCTTTTGAGGTGAGTTGATGTTTACCAGATTCAGTGGATTTCCTCCTGAGTGCTTATTCTCATGTTAGCATGACATGATATCGTTGAGATTATGTTAGTTAGACATGCTTTAGTTGAGACTGATTAACTTCTTGCATATGTATGATATGATCATAGATGAGGTGGTGATACCTGATAGCAAGCATGATTTTATTATATTCTTGATGCATGATTTAGCCTACACATATCCTGTTGTATTGATATCTATTGTATCAGTTGTTGAACATACTAGTGTAGGCGATCTTATTGTGGCTCGTGCTATGTTGATTATACCTCCTCTTTGTGATAGAGTTGAGTTGATTGTGAGCACTTGAGCATTGATCTGGGTCATACTTGTTGATTATGCATTTGAGGTGCCGAGGGCACGTGAGTTTCCTAGGTGAGTTCAGATTGACCCATCTTATTGATCATATACCTGTGGGTGCTTGGCGATGATATGTGTTGTGATATTATACTCGGTTGGGTCGCTCCCACGAGTACCACTCCGGAGTTGGGTTATGTGTTGTACAGAGGGTTCATTGCATGTACTAGTTGGCTCCCTACGGGTAGAGCGTGATGTTCAGGCCGCAGGTATGATGTTGTGGATTCGTGATAGTCCACGTTTGATGTGTTATGATCAGATTATTGATACTCGTATTGACAGCTTGAGCATTGTGCATAGTAGTGGTAGTTTATCTCCTACTTTCTTTACTGCTCTCTATTTATCTTGAGATCGAGGACTTAGTGGGTAGACCACTGACGCTGGTGGCGGTACCCACTGAGGACTACTTGTTTGATAGTAGTTCTCACACCCGTTGTTGACACTTTTTTTTGCAGAGTCTTCTTCTCCTGCTGTGTTTTCTGATCGCGGAAAGGAGACCGTCGGGTAGATCTGATCCCCGGATAGTTGGATAGAGGTATACCCTATTTTGGTAGATGATCACATGAGTCTGTACATACAGTGGTTGTTGGAGATTGACAGTTATGTATATTTGGTTGTTGGATTGATGATGTATGTATGTACAGTGAACTTATTGTTTATATAGTACTTAATAGCTCTGTTACTTTTGATACTTTTAGCTGTTAGTTGATGTTGTTTTCACTTCGTATGCTCATTAGAAGTACTGTGTATACGGCGGATCTGTTAATGTGCCTGGGAAGAGGTAACCCGGGGCGTGACACCACCTCCACACAGGTACCGGAAGTGGTTGCAGCTTTCCAGCTGGTCGCTGATGCTCAGCCTTCACCTGCTGACACACAAGGCATTGTGCCACGCGTTGAGCTACATCCAGCTTCATGCCAAGCCACCAAAAGTTCTGCTTAAGATCGCGGTCCATCTTAGTCCCACCAGGATGCACTGCGTACGTTCCACACCTGCCAAATCTGAGATAGAAACCAACCGGACACTCTAACACAACTTTGGTCCGCAAACCAGTCGCCGACTCAAACACGTCGAAGTCAAACCCATTGAGCTCGATAATTCCGTCCGCTCGATATCCCAATCAGGCACAAACAATCCAACAGAACCCCTTTCAAGTCTAACACTTGGTGAACCAGGTTGCCAATAGTAGCACGCAAACAAAACCACGAGCGATGCCAAACACCTGTCTCCAAGTGATCGGACACGCAATCCATTTCAAGATTTGCACGAAAAGCCGAGTCGTAAACCTTGTACGCAAACACATACAGTGACCTCGGAGCCAGCAACCAGGCTCACGACACTTGATCACCGTGACTCCAAATCTCCCGACAGAAGACCGAGATCACAAACAAACCTTTTTGCTACGTAAAGCACAGCTACATAGCTAATAAGCAACCAGACCAAAATCGGAGACAAAACCATCCGCAGTGACGATAAATCAACTGCGCAAAACCTGCCAAGGATTAGCCCAAGGCTCACTACGTGATCAGGGATGACCACCACTCTAGTTTTCCCACAAGACCATCTATAGAGATTGTCTTGCGAGAGAAAACACCGACCCAATCCTGATAGTCCCGAAAGGGATAGAGCATTTCGTCCTAACTTTTGACACTACGTTGTCTGCAGCCAACATACTTATCAAAAGAAAAGCGAAATATCCATAGATCCATCGCCAACAACAAGTTGGTGACGCTACAAAAGTACCAAGCCAACTAAACTCTTAAGCTGGACCAAAGTTCACGACAGCATCATCGAATTATCGAATTCGCAAACCGACCCACGAAACAAGATCTGCCCTGAGCCAACTCCCTAGGAGTCTTTCGGCTCCCTACAACAATCCGACGACTACTCGCGACATAGGGTCGCCAACCACACGAATCAGTGCGAAGGAAATAAAATTTTCCAGCGTCGTCTAACCAACATCAAATGCTGTGAGACCTCCAACAACACCCTGGAAGATCTCGTGACAAAACAAAAGCCTACAAATACCACCTGCAATCCTATGACACACCAATTTAGGCGTTAGGATAGCCGAATACGATGTATGCACCAATAGTGACCTGACACCAAACTGTGTCTACCCAGTCTAGTACACGTCAGTTTGAAGCAAGAACGAGCTGAAGGTCGAAAGACCAATACTGACGATTCCACCAGCAAAACGACAGAGGGGTAGGCATCACCGCCTTACCCAATAATATCGGAGAAGGTAACACCAAAGTTGCGGTCATCCAAAACCGCTACCAAAACCTTGGGCTACACTCTAGTAGCCCCCATAGAAGTCGCGATCGTAGCCGCTCAAAGTGCCGTCTCCGTAGAGACGCTCGCAGTGACTCTCGTGCTCTACACAGAAAGTGGGGCCTGGCCAATGGCAGTCCAAACAACTACGCAGATCCACCAAGTGACGTCACTTGGCCCGTTAAGGCCACCACCCGCCAACAAGCGGCTAAGCACGGGGAAACTCACCCTGCCACTTGATGTCTGCCTGGTATACCACCACCACTTCCAGTAGAAGCACGAGTTTGTGCCCACACCGTAAAGCATACACAAGGAGAAATGATCAAACACCTGTAGCACAAAACACGGGGTAATACAATAACCATACACCTCGAGATTATTAAATCTCTACCAGACACCGGGACTTAATCCAACAACCCCGCGCTCTTACGTGCTTATAAGTCTTAGGCCTTCCTATGGGTCTGCCTAACCAGTGGTTCAGTTAAACATTAATGGATGTGTGTGAGGTTGCAACCTTTTTCTCTGATACCATCTTAATCCGTCACGCCCCGGGGTCCTTTTTGTAAAGCCTTTTCGAAATAGAGGGCCAATTTAGAAATAAAGCCAGCAAAAAATGCCCATATATTTTTTTAAAATTACAACTTGTCCCCAAGACGTAACAGACCCGCCACAGATACAGAATCTCTCTGTCCGCACTGACAGAATCTTCCCTGTATCTGCACGGCGTACCAATGTAACATGTACAACGACACACTCATCCACTAGCACAACAGCATACACAATGCGGATGTCAGGCTACCATTCAGCTAACCATCCTTACGATGATGCATGCTTTAAACACTCCTTAGGCGAAGGATAATGCTAATGCACATACATCAACCAATTCTATTATTTTGAAAGTGTTTCCCACCCGGAAACTCTGTTTAAAAATACTAGATATCGATAAATCCGAAGATCCTTTGAAAACTGTTTCCCACACGGAAACTCAATTTAAAAATACTAAGCAACAATAAATTCGAAAGTCACTTAAAAACTGTTTCCTACTCGAAAACTCACTTTTAAAAAATCAGCTATCACGAGGGGTAGAAAACCACGAGCGATAAAACCACAAGTATCATATTGAATTATTGAGAATAACTAAACATTCACAATATTCATAAAGCATCAAATAGCTGAATAACTGAACCACATAACATCTAGTTTAGTAACCACTAACAAGGGGAGGGCCAAGATAGAATAACCAAAAGCTGACATGTCGGGACCTCTATAGCTCGCTAACTACCGCACCTCACACACCGTCCCGACTCCCACCACCGAGATCACTTGAAAAATGGCGGGGGTGACAATATGTACACATGTCTCCCCTCCCAGTAGGTGCCGCAAGCCGACGAAGGCGAGGTGTACTCACCGGCAAAGGAGGAACAACAAATAGATATGTATATATATCAAATGCAGTAGTGAATAAAGGAGAACAGGTATAAACAGGTATGAACACCTACTACTACTGCAAACAATGAACACATGCATCAACTGTAGATAAACTGAGAACCCAATTGCTGTGCCCTATAGATCCGAAGATCGCAGGCTATGTCACAGTACGCTCACCCACCGGCACACAACCTCTAAAAGCACAAGAGGCTCACGGGTCGAAGACACGACCACTTTTTCGAAAAAGAACACCCCCACGGTGGCCAAACCGCTGGTGTACGTGAAGTGCTAGACGAGCTGTGACGATCGATGCAAAATGCTCAATCCACAGAACGGCAACAAGCCGAGAATAGCAACAACTAACAAATCTCCAAGAGATCGCTCGGATCATCGAGCCGATCAACACTGACCAATCAGGTCTCACCATAAGATCATGCAAGATACACCATGCATCAATTCGGTTTATGTTATACGAATGTAACCATTTACCCAATCTCACAGGGACCTATATGGAGTATGGGCCCAGCCTGCACCGTGCCTCATGGGTCGTGTCCAGCATCCATCACCCCCTTAGGTCGTGCTATGCATCCATCACCTGGGGTCGTGCATCGCATCCGTGACCTACATGGAGTATGGGCCCAGCCTGCACCGTGCCTCATGGGTCGTGTCCAGCATCCATCACCCCCTTAGGTCGTGCTATGCATCCATCACCCGGGGTCGTGCATCGCATCCATCACCCAATCGGCTCTCAAAGAACAAAACAAGCGCACCCGCATGGTATACCTCCGGAGAACCAAGCCCTGGGGGTGCGACTCCCATAAGCAGCTGCTAATTAGGCTCATTTGGCCCTTGCTATCTTTAAACATATGCAGGGATGAAAGTAGAGAACAATACTGGAAGTCTAGTGGAAACACACTTATCCATAACATGCAAGGAAAAGAAAAAGAGAGATATCACCGAGCTAGTCCACTGTACCGACTCCGGATCGAAGCACCCACATGAACTGGAGAAGAGCCTAACTCCCAAGGCTCGCAGGAATGTCGACTGGACCTACGAAAGATCAACCAAGTCAAGGTCCGTCGAGTTGACTCGAAAGCACTAAACTCACAATCCCGAAATCACCGAAATTTTCGAAAAGTCCACCGGAACAATTCCGAACTCAAAGAAATACCCCCGGAAGGTACCAATAAGCAACCCAAGTCACCCGCTGTCCGAAAACACACCAATTTAGGTGGTCGGGCAGCAAACACAAGTCCAGAGTGTATAAAAACATAAACGCACCCGTAATGGCATCCCGGGTTCCCGAAAATGCCGTTTTCGGTACCGGAACCCTCCGTCGCTCAGCCGTTGTCTCCGAAACTTTGGGACAGCGAGAGAAACCAGCCAACAAGGCTCAGCGACGAGGCTAGGGCATCCATAACCCCACTAAGTGAGTCCCACATCGATAAACATGTTCCGCCGACAATTTCGTCGAAAAAATGCTCCAAAACACGATTCGATCTCGCGAGAGCATCGAAGACTTGGACAATCTGTCCAGAGGGTCACACGAGGTGGACTCACGCTGCCCGAGGCAGCAACAACAACAGCCAAAAGCTAAAGGATTAATAAAATAGGAAGCTGCCAAATCGGGTTTCCAAAATTGCCGAAACAGGCTCCGAAACCTTCTCGCCGCTAACCTACCACCCTCGTACTTCGACGATGGCAGTAGCAACCAACAACAAGGCATGGCGGGGTTCACAAACAATCCACAACCCTAGGACATCGAAACTCACCCACCAAACCTCGTTCGTTCGGCGAATTTCCGCCGAACAACGCTGTGGGGCCAAGATCTTACTCCGCAACTACTCCGAACCTTTGACGATCAGTCAAGAGGTTGCTAACAGCAACTTCATGCTGTTTGGGGTTGTACAAGGTAATCCCAAGGCATACAACTTACAAACCAACCATAACAACACTAACTACTATATAAAATAAAGCATAAACAATGAGTTTAGCGCTCGTTACCCTGATCCGTGACGCAACGGATTCAACCAGCCAGTCGATCTGAATCAACTCGATGCAAGGATGCCCGTGCTCACTGTCCAGAGTGAAAACGGTGGTTGGACGGTAGCGAAACAGCAAGAAGACTCCGAAAATAAGATTCCGGAAGCGGTCAAGGCCTTCACGCGCAACGGGACTTCGTCGATTGCAGCGAAGGTGAGGACGACACTCGACAGAGTCCCAGGAGTGCAATGCTCACACTTCAGAGACTCGCCGAAGTCTCGGATGGCCAAAAACGAAGACGGCCAAGAAGCTAGCCTCGGGCATGCACCATGCCCGAGCTAGGGCATAACTCCGGAGGGCGCCGGCGGCACGGTGGCTCGAGCCCCGACCAGAGGGTGGTCCCCGTACCCGGAGGGAGGGGTCGAGACCCCTGGTCGGCGGCGAGGAGGAGCGGCGGCTCGGCGGCGGCGGCAGGCAACAAACACAGCCCTCGGCTAGGGCATCGTGGCGTGGCACGGCGGCGGCTCGGGGATGGCCGGGGGCGACGGCGGTGACCTCCTTGAGGTCGACGGCGACGGTCGGAGGCGGCGGGGAGGTGCGGCGGCGGCCGTGTGACTCCCCACGGCCGCGCGGCAGCTGCAGGATCTCCTTGGCCACGGCGCAACCTCCACGGCACGGCGGCGCCGGGGAGGCTCAGGGATGGCCGCCCGGAGTCAGAGGACCACGCCGGAGGTGGTCCAGCTCGGCGAAGGCGCAAGGATGGCCGGCCCGGGTCCCCCCCCTCACACACCAAGAATATTGGAGAGAGAGAGAAAGAGAGAGAGAAGAGGAAGATGGGTTCTTCTCTGTTTCCGGCGGCCGGCGACAGCGACGGCGGCGACGGCGCATCGCAGGAGGTCCAGGTAGGGGAAGGGGAAGGGTGGGTAGGCTTATGGTTAGGGTTAAGGAGCTCCAAAACCTATAATATATATATATATATATATATATATATATATATATATATATATATGTGTATATATATATGTATATACATATATATGTATATACATATATATATACACATATATATATATAGATATATGTATATATACATATATATATACACACATATATATATACATATGTATATATATGTATTTATATGTATACATATATTTATATGTATATATATATGTGTATATATACATATATATATATATATATATATGTGTGTATATATATATGTATATATACATATGTATATATATATATATATATATATATATATATCTGATAATTTCCTCCCAAAACCCTCCAAATAGCGATAATGCGGCCAAAGTCCCTTGATGTAAAATGAGAAGTTTTTAAAAAGCAAAAACGATAAAGAATAAAAACCCTCATTGCGATAAAATCCAGTTTTCTCAAAAATCGTGCGTCAAACCCAAAATCCGTCAGTGCCAAAGGGTCCGGTATAGTCGGACAGTTGATAACGAGCTATTGGATCACTATGAACGGAGTCCGATACGCGCCGGAAGCCATCTCTTCTCATTGGCCTCTCCGAAAACTAGGGTTACTATTCACTTTAAGTGAAAAGTAAAGATCGCGTAAAATCTCCATCCTAACTCATTTTCTCCCGAAACTTGACGAGTGATTATATAATTAAAATACACACAAAAACATCGTCAACAGAGAGTTTATCTACACAGCAAAATTCTCAGTCCTCACAGCATTTTGGAAATAGAAATTTTAAACTACTTTTTTTAAAATAATTTTTTAAAATTTTTTAATTGACTAAATAATTTTCTAAAAAAATTATTTGGCCAAATAGCTCCCTTCTTGCCAACTCAGCACCACAGCGGACAGCACTATAGAAAACGGTAAATCGTTCGCCGTCTTTAAGAAGACGCTGAATGATTCACCACATTTTTTGTCCACTGTGACGGTGAGTTGGCAAGAAGAGAGTGGTAAATTTTTTACTAAAACGATAAATTTTCTACTAAGGTGGTGAACCATTCAAGACCTTCCATAAGGCGGTGAACCATTCACTGCCTTCAAGCTTATTCCACTTCCACCCTTTACTAAACTTACAAAGTTAGGTAGAATGAAGATAGAATGAAAGACGGTGAATGTTTCACCGTTTTCATGAAGAGGGTGAATTATTCATCGTCTTTAGTAGTTTTTCCATACCCAACTCACTCTACATTTCTTTTACAACAAATTTCGACAAAATTTTTTTTGACAATAATCAAATTTTCAACAATACGAGACTATTGAGAAAAATAACAATAAAGAAAATTTCAACAATACCAGAAATTCAACAATACAAAACTTTTGGAAAGAATATCAATAAGAAAAAGGAATATAAAATATTCTACATTTTACAATACAAAATACAACATATTTGATTCAAATAATACAAATGTCAATACTAAATATATAACATTATATCCTCGCAGCTTTTCCTCTCCCTCAACATCCTTGGCCACCCATGTGTACGTCCACACCCACGCCCACATCCACCAGCATGATCAACATCAAGTTAAATAGCAGGTATGTCATCTAGTGACTCAGTGCCTGCCATCTAATCAAAAACTTCGATGATGATGCCCTCATAACGCTCAAGAATCTTTTAATTCTCCTGTGGCAGTTGTCGGTCACCCTCTATAGCAGCCAATATATATGCTGGTAAGTGTTGTGATGATGTTGAGCTACGACGTTGAGAATATATGCAAGTAAAATGTGTACATGACATTGGTGACTAAAATGATTGAGATGTGAAAGGAGATGTCGAAGAGGCTTGAATGGGAGATAGAGACCGATTCAACCTAATGTCGAAGGAGACTAAATGAAAGATGGAGACCATCATACCTGATGGCTTGGAGTTGAAGGAGATTGAATGGGAGATAGAGACCGTCGCATCTGATGGTCCAATGTCGATGCGTGAGCATAATCTCTATTCCCTGAATCTCTGACAATAGATAGAGTAGGTACATTCTCTAGCACCATCTCAATATGCAATGAGTATTAAGTCAATGTTCCACACATAGAAGGACAAAATAAAAATGCAAAATAAAAATGAACATAACTACAAAGTCTCTACGAAAATAGATGGCTCAAGAAAATCATCAACTACTTGTTTGATGCTATAGTTCATCTGTTGTAATGCGTCGACCTATATTATAGACATAAACTTATTATTATTTTTATTTAAATTTAATATTAAAATTAAAATGTAGAGAGTATAATCATACCAGTGCTCTCTCTATCTACCTACGAGGTTAGAAAGTCACCGAAGGATGATGTACTGGGCGAGATATCTGTATCCTCGTTATTGTCCAGTACCATTGCATATAAATAGAGGCTTGCTCATATTTGATCATCACCAGCAATCAAGAGTTGATCGACAATATTCTATAATCTCTTCGCCCATATATCGATGTGTGGAGCGTGAAAGGTGACCCAATCCTAATCCGGACGCTCTTGAGATGTCAAGCGACGGATGCTTTCCACATTTATTAGTATATGCTGGAGAAGACCGAATTATCGTAGGATTTGATATGGTACGTGCAACTTTATAATATGAAAACAAATCAATATAGTCATTGATCGCCAAACTTGCAATCCCTGTGCACAAAATGCTGGTAGTCAGGCTATAATAGCATCGGTGTATGGCCTCCACATAATATGTGAACAAGCTAAAATTACAATTAACTAAATATAAAACTTGTTGCATGAATAAGTTTGTAAAATATTGTGTACAAACCTGGGATTCTCTCTATTGATCTAATTCATCTCAGTAAAACTTAATATCAGTAGTCCTAACATTAGCTCCAAACTAAAATTTACTGGTGTTGGCCCATCTAAAATTGAAAAATATATATATTACTTGCAGTTAATTTTGAAATGTAATAACTATTAAGTAAATATTTCCTACTAGCAACCCAATGGGCAATCTGCTATTTCGAGCATTGCTCCAACCTCAGTATATCGACCAATACGAATATGGTATCGCGTCCAAATTTAGAAATAAGTTGCGTAAACATCAATACCTTAATAAATAATATATTACATATTGTACCTATAATAATGTTGCAAACTAACAACATTCGATCTTTCTTTTAAATGAAGCCACTCCTACCGTTTAATAGAAATAGGCTAAAGCTACTACACCCTATGCTAATCCGCCGCATGCAGCAAAATCCTCCAGAAGTAGAAGCCATTTAAGATGAACTCTACATCCAGTGAGGTTGGAAAGTAAGCTACACCAAATTTAATATAACATGTAAGCATGTGTTGTAGCTGCAACTAATGCGATAGGGGCATCCGGTTGTGTTTTGTGGTAATGCTGGTACAACCAATCTAATTTTGTCAGCCTTGATATCATCCGGCACCTGACCTACAAGCGACTGATATAACTCTGACCATTAGTGTAGTATGACACCGTCACGGGTGGACCATCTACATGAAAACTAAGTATGACGACCACATTCTGAATTATAATCAGCATCTCACCATTGCGGAAGTGAAAAGTCTGCATCCCCTATATTTGTCTCTCAACAAAAGCTATAACAAAGATTGATCCAACTGCACGTGTTTAAGGCGTGGTATATAATAGATCTAGCCTGTTGTAGAGGATCGAGTACTAACGGATGGTCAAGATCCCATTGGTTTAGCTTACAGGCATGCTTCGTAAACTGAACAACATGATACCCCTATAATGCAACAAAGTATACTTAGACCATCATTTCGACCTAATAGTGTTATAATAATTCCATAATTAAATTCTGACCTATGGAGATGCTGCTCTGACAGGAACGATGAATCAACTAGTCGCAGGTCATCTACATCCGCCATCTGTAATATTTAATATTATTTTAGTAACATACTAAGTAAAAATTCATAATATATTATGGCAATATAAGTAAGAACACAACTACTCTTACACCGGCATCCTTACTGCGATTTTTCTATATTTTGCAGGCAAGTGCTCCTATAGTGCCCTTTTTGTTTATAAATGCTACATTTTGTTCGTCGACATGTTCTTTCGTCCATTATATTGAGAATACGAGTGGATCATGGATGACTTTTCTTCCTTCTAACAGGAGGTAATATAATTGGCAGGCTTTAGGGCTGTAGCCAGGGTCGTCTACCAGAAATAGAATGGAAATTATGGTGCATATGTCTCGCGATAGCAATCAATATTATACCAACGTGAACAAAAAATATAGTAGTCTATTCTTCTTTGGGAAGTACTACAAATTACTAGAAGATGCGAGCAGGGTATCTCATTAGCTTGAGTTCGCAACAAAAATATTCTGCATCTGTACTATTCACGATCACTTTGTACGATTATTTCCTAATAAATACCTCAAACTCCACTGGCTCAAATTGTTAAACAATGTGTCCCTATGCTGTCTCCATACCTTTCGTAACCTTACTTCATATTTTAGAAGCTAATGTGCTTGTCACACTTTCACATCTTGACAACACTATAAAAAAAATAATTATTAAGTTTATAAAATGTCACCGTGACAAAAGCCGTGATAGGCATCACCGTTCCCATTTAAGCTTTTAGAAAGATTCATAGTCATCAACATAAAGTGTTGTTCTCAATCAAATGCCCTAACCCAATACTAGTTGTGTTCTTTAGGATTATCCACCCACTTCCAAACACTGTGGTCAAATGCATCTAATCCTTCCTTAAGCATATAAGATTCTATGGTTGTTGAAGTATTTCTGATAGAATAGAATTTGTCCAATGCATATAATTCTTCTTTATTCATATTTGCTTTCATGTGTCGAAGACAACAATGGTGTACGTCCTTGTTGTGGAGGGTATATCTTAGCCACTATTTTCTTCAATCCACAAAATTGATAAGGATAAAGTAAATATCTCGATTGCATATAATATATTGGTTAAGTTATGCAAGAACCAACACCAACTCCCACTATTCTCTCCTTCACAAATTGCAAATGCTAAAGGATATATATTGTTATTTGCATCTGCAATCGTGACTATCAATGCATGACCTTCGTATTTGTCATACGTATAAGTACCATCAATGCTCACTACTAGCTGAGAGTGTGCGAATCCATGAATAGAAGTTCCAAATGATCAAAAAACACAACCAAACCGATGAGTCCCATATGAGGGCCACCTATGATCAAGACTCCATAAAATATCAGGGTTACTTTTCTACACCATAGGGAAACAGCAAGGCAAGTCTATGCATGACTGTTCCCAACTCCTACAAATAATCTGTAACTTTATTCTTGACTAGCTATATCTTTTAATACACTATATCAACATGCAAATCGGATTGCAACATTTGTTATATTTCTTTGGCATCATATTAAGTCTTGCCTTCATTGTCAAGAGAATCATCTGACATATAAGACTCGAAATATAATTACGATGTGACGCGTTTAGCAATAGAATTATACATGTGTGTTGACCGGCATATGTTTTAACTCTGAAGTACGTCGCATCTTTAGGAACTGAAGCATGTAGTCTCCAAGGACATCCCTCTATCGTGCATTTTATAGTATAAGTCGTTTTAATAGATTTCAAAACTTTTATTTGAACATTATGAGTAACATGCCACCGATTAAGAGCATCCAATAAAGATGCCTTATCATGAAAGATCCGACCAACCCAAGTTTGTCAATGCTAGATAGACCAGTATTTATTGGTTGAACATCAAACTCAGTAGAGCCTACGACATATCGATTTTTTCAATTGTTATCTGCAGAAAAGTACTCCGGATGGTCAACAAATTCAACTTCCTCATCAGCATTGTCTATATATTTGCTTTTTATATGCTGGTCATCGTTTTATTGTAAATGGCACTTGCAAGATAATTCCACCCACCATCACGATCATAATCTATATCTGGAGTTGGATCATTCCATTCATCATCATAGTATAATAATGATCATCATTATTAATGGGTGCATTCTCATAGTCATTACCATTATCACCTCCTTTGTCAACAATATTAATAGTGAGTTTATTAATAGCAGGTTCATTCTAATGATAATAAGAAGTAGATAACTGTTACATTTATCGAAACTTCACTATATTAGGTATAATTTTAAATACTATTAATATAAAGAAAGATCAAATTTTTTTTACTCCCACTCATAAGGTTTGAGTTGTATATGAGATATCATGGGTTCTACATGGGAGGTCGTCAGTCGTGCATGGGAGGTCCTGGGCTGTGGAGGAGAGGTCGTCGGTGGTACACGAGAGATCATAGGTTGTCCATGTTACGGATTTTATATTGGCATATTTCGTGAAGTGAGTCGGAGTCTTGAAGGTTCGAAGAAGAAAAGACGAAGAACAAAGACTCGAAGACTCCACGTATGAATTCACGATGCTTGGTAAGTTTAAATAATCTTGATGATGATTTATAAACATTTACAAGTATTTGGAAGACATTAGAATAGGTTTTTAATGATTTATAAACAAATCGGAAAATTCATGTTACGGGGTCCGGACCCTGGAACTTGAGGTCCGGAACCCGTGAGCAGGTTATGCTGCTTCGCAGACCGAGTCCGGACCCTGGAAGCTGAGGTCCGGAACCCGTACGCATACTTGCTATTTCGCAGTCCGGGTCCGGACCCTGGAAGCTGAGGTCCGGAACCCGTGAGCGTGACAGACAGTTTCGCAGACCGGGTCCGGATCCTGATGGCTGAGGTCCGGACAATGAAACGCCTGAAGAGTTTCAAGGTCCGGACCCCATACCCGCGATCCGGACCCCGACTCGTCGTGAATTTTTGGAAAGTTATTTTTTAATCCTACTCTAATTCTAATGTCTCCCAAACCTGTAAATAAGATGGTAGATTTCTTAAACTCTTTTTAGCAATCCTAATTTGGTTCCAAACCTTTCTAAAATCAGTTTTTCAATCCTAGTCGAAATCGGTTTGCTTCCAAACCTTTCTAAAAACTATTTTTTAATCCTAATCTATTTCGGATTGCTTCTAACCTATAAATAAGATGTGGGGGTGTCTCTAAAACGTGGTGAAGCATAGATTATCTTTTAGAAACCCTAGAAGCTTGTAGGTGACCGTTTTCCTCATCTTCTACATCAAGCTTCTCTCAAATTGATTCATGGTGCCCTAATTTCTAATATTCTTTTAGAATCAAATTGAGGATTGCTTAGAGATTATTCCCACAGATCTTCAATGATATTCTAAGCAATAAACCATCATCAACGTTATTTGTTTTGCTCCGGACGGAGTGGCGTCGTGGATTCGGCGTGATCAAGACGGTTCGTGGATTCGAATCGTTGGCGCTGATTCGTGGATTCGAGTGGGCGTCGTGGATTCGACGTGTTGAAGGCTTCGTGGATTCGAAGTTGGGCGTCTCGTGGATTCGGGACGTGGCGTTCGTGGATTCGGACGTGGGGCGTGGACAACCCGTTGGTGCGCGTGATCCGCTGAAGAGAAGGGAGAGGTTAAGTCCGTGGAGTCGGTAATCACCTTGTAATTCTTTACTCTTAGTGGATTGTTTTTTCGCGTGTTGGTCCCGTGGGTTTTTCTCCAAGGTGGAGTTTCCCACGTAAATCTCGGTGTGCTGATTTTATTTTCCGCATTACTTTATCGCATTGAGATTTGTGATTTTTGTTTATACACCTATTCACCCACCTCTAGGTGATTGATATACTCTAGATAGATCCTAAGGCACCCCCTATCTTACAATTGGTATCAGAGAGGGATCTAGGCTTTATCTTTCATAATGGGTGAAAAAGGTAGTAATATTAGTCGGCCTCCTCTATTTGATGAGAGCGAAGAAGAGTCGGACGAGGAAAATCTCGTAGTGGCGTATCAACAACTTTTTAAGCAATTAAAGAAGATGGCTAAGTACAATAAGAAGTTGAGGAACCGTCTATTGGAACTTGAGGATGAAAATAAAATGTTGAAGACCACAACTAAAGCTCTTGCGGAGGAAAGGAAACAAATTTTGAAGAACAATAAGATCCTCCAAGAGAAGCTAGACCAATCGGAGACGACGATTAAATCACATCAAGAAAAGATTGGTTTTCTAGAACATCAAGTCAAGGAAATTCATACTTCTAATCAAGTCTTGACTAGACAAGTCCATGAACTCAAGTCCGACATACAAAAATTCTCCTCCGGATCAAAGAAACTTGATGACATGCTCGGATTGGGTCAAACGGATAAACTTGGTGTTGGATATGAGCGAAAATTTGTTGAGAAGGTTAAAAATTCTATTCCTAAAGTCTCAACAAGTGTAAAAGAGAAAGTATGTCATAGATGTGGAAAGAAAGGACATATCAAGAAGACATGCCCTAGAAAAGATAAGAAAACTCAAGAGGCATCTTCTAAACATCTATCGACATCTTCCAACACTCGACAACCCCAACGGTTTCAAAAGCAACAACAACCAAGTCGAGTACCCCAGATCAACCAAAAGTCGAAGCCACAACAACCGGTTTCTACAAAGTCAAATACAACGTGGCGACCAACGGATGATCAAAAGTCAAAACAATCGGTGCTCAACCGCAACAAACCAAGACAACCAACAATCCGACAAGTTTGGGTTCGGAAAGGTGATATCTTTCCTTGTCTTAAATCTTAATTTGTTTTGACTTAGTGTAGTGCTTTGATCGGTTTCTATTGCATATTTTTTGTTTATTGCATTACACGTTTTGGTGCTTTCATTGTTACTATTTTTAGATTCTTTGAATGATTAGAACATTAAATAGTGCCTTGAACATCAATAGGTTCACTTTCATTCACTCCTAATTAATCTCATATTAATTATCGGTTTTACTTTATTTTCATTATATTTGAAGATAATTTATTATGAGATTTCTTAATACTTATATTCATCAAATTTAGGCAATCATGTGTAATCTCTAGGAGCTTAACCTATCTCGGTTGTGTGTGTTGAATTTGATGAATAGTCATTCTCTTATGGACTAAAATTTGTCACATGTTCTTTCAACTAAGAGATTGCATAAGCGAGGGGGAGTTATTATTATATTTAGAAAATAATGCTTTGAAAGATGTGGAAAGAGTTACATCCTTAAAAGGAGTGTGAAAACTACCACCACATGGAGGAAAGAGCTACCACCCCGGTCGTCCGGTTAGTGTGTGCAGCTACCACATGAGAATTAAATTGCATATCCGAAAAAAAATATATATATAAGTGCAAAAGTATGCGAAAAGAAAAATGTCACAAAATTTTATTTTTTCGGTGTTATAAGGTGGTCCACATATATGAAAGATGCTCAAAGAGCCACCCCCTATGCGATATTTGTTTTATCTCAAATTTGAATATTTATGCAACAAATTTCTGTCTCTTTGATGAATCCCTTAAGTCATCTTCATAATCCGTTTACATCTTGATAGCTTTTGAGCCTTTAGATTATTTTTGATGACTTGATTTTGAAGTTTATATGAGTTATGAAATCGTGTAATATTTTATCTACATTATGGTGAGTGTGTAGTAAAATTCTTAATTCTTATGAAATTAATAAGGATTGAAAGAAGTCAATATGAATTTATATTTCTCATGCACTAACATTGCTTGAAATTTTCTCACAAGTGGTTTCAAAATTGAAAAAGCTTTAAACTTGTATTTTGATTGATTTCTCTCGAACTTCTCTCTATTTTTGGTGTTTTTCTTTTGGCAATTTTTGACAAAAAGGGGGAGAGAGGTAATGGCTTAGACGCATAAACATAGGGGGAGAGATTGCATGAACAAAGGGGGAGCGATTTTGATATTTTTTCTACTAACTTTGTTCGTGGAGAATACAAATTTTTGCAGGTCTTTCAAGACTTCAAGACTCCATGTTTGTCTAAGTTATAGAGTTTGTTTTTAGGAGTTACAAAATTGTAATTTTGGATTTTATTTGGATCTTTCACGCGAGAAGTTCATTGTTTTGGTGATGGCAATGAATTTCATTTTTGGAGAGATGAGCATCGTGAGTGTTTTATGTAATTTTGAGTTTTGTCACGAAATTGCCAAAGGGGGAGATTGTTACGGATTTTATATTGGCATATTTCGTGAAGTGAGTCGGAGTCTGTCACGCCCCGGGCTAGTTCAAGATGCGGAAAAACGTGCTAAATTTTTTTTTTGAAAAGCCTAGCCCGTGCCACGTACAGACCCGCCACAAATACAGGGTCCACTGTACACACGGACAGAGCCTCCCCTGTATTTGCACGGCGTCCAACAACAAACAACAGGATCACAACCACCATTCATTCATCCCAACAGCACATCAACACAACGAGAGATTCATACAGCTAACAGTCCTTAACCTGTATGAATCTAAGCAAATCCTTAAGCGAAGGATGATGCAATGCACAAGCAACAATCATTCTAGAAAGCTGCTCCTTACCCAGAAGCTTTAGTTTGAAACCCTAATCTCAATCATTGAAGAAGCCTTTGAAAACTGTTCTCCACACGAGAACTCTCTTTTTGAAATCACAAAACCGAGCAATCAGAAATCCATTTGAAAACCGTTTTCCTACACGGAAACCTTGTTTTACGACGCTACCACGAGGGGTAGAAAACCGAAATGCTAGATAACGAAACGATTGAAAAGCAAGGATACAATCAACTAGTCCAAGCATGCAGTCATCACACAAGCATATAGAATGAATCCACAACATAAGCATGCTAGAATTTACAACGGGGTAACTGAACCACACATTACATCTATCAAATAGAGGTAGGGGAATAACCAAATCTGGGGATGTAGCCTCACGAGTCGGAACCTCTAGAGCTACTATCTAGGCGTGCCTCGCAGCGTCCCGACACTCACCACCCTGCTCACCTGAAACCTGTAAAGGGGGTGGGGGGTGAGAACATGCACGCATGTCTCCCCTCCCAGTGGGTACCGCAAGCCGACGAAGGCGAGGTGTACACACCGGCACGAGGGTCAACAAAAGATAGATATGGTAAACAGTAGCAAAAGTAAATATGAGGCTGAACCTATAACAGAAATAACAATGCTACTGTAAACAACTAGTATGCATCAAAGGGGATAACCACAAAGTGAACCCAATCTATAGCCACCAGGGGGTGGCCCTGGCACTGTCACCCTGCTCAATCCAACGGCACCATCCATCCCGACGCAATGCTCGGGGCCACGGGTCGGTAGAAATTCACGACCATTTTCCGGAAAAGAACACCTCTAAACGGTGGATCAGACCGCGGTGTACGTGAAGTGCGGGAAGAGCTGTGACGATCGATGCATATGCTCAAACCACAGAACGACAACAAGCCGAGAAGCAACCAATAAACCACAACTAGGATCGCTCGGAACAACAGGCGATCACCTCCGACCAACTGGGTCGTCTCAAGGAATATGCAAGCCACACTAGGATCGCTCAGACTGACAAGCGATCCCCACCGACCGACTGGGTCGTCTCAAGAACATGCAAACCACACTAGGATCGCTCAGAATGACAAGCGATCCCCACCGACCGACTGGGTCGTCTCAAAGAACATGCAACCCACACTACTCTACTATCCAAGCACGCATATGAGTAGAGTCTACGGGAGTCAAGTGAACTACTAACTGAAATACGAAAGAAGGGATAGAAAGGTATCACCGTAGTCCACTGAACCGACTCCGGATCGAAGTACCCACCTGTAGGTAAGATCAAGTCTAACACCGACGGCTCTCGGGAACCGCGACAGGACCTACGAAAGACTCACAGGGTCAAGGTCCACCAAGTCCACGCTAAACACAAAGCGCACACATCCCGAAACCGACGGATCGCCCGGAAAACCCACCGGGACGATCCCGAAACCACACAAAGCCCCAGAGGGGTACTAAACAGTCGAACAAGTCCCTCGCTGTCCCCGAACATATAACACCAAGTGCTGGGACAGCGAGCACAAGCTCGGGGTGCCACGACAACAAACGCACCCGGAAAGGCTTCCCGGGCTCCCGAAAAATGCCGAAATGGCACCGGAACCCTTCGTCGCTCATCCGTTGTCCTCGAAACTTCGGGACAGTGATGAGGAACAGCCAACAAGGCTAAACGACAAAGCCGAGTCGCTCGCGAAAATAGCGAGCGAGTCGCACCACTAGAAACGCGCGTTTCGCCGATTATTTCATCGAAAAACGCGTCGGAAATGAATCCGAAACTATACGAAGGGCGAGGGGGTTGGACAACCAGTCCAGAGGGTCCTCACGACCATCCCCTTGCTGCCCACAGCGTCGCTATGCTGCGACAAATGCCAAAGGTCCATAACAAGCAACATATACATACATACATACACCAAAATAAGCCGTTCGAGCAATCCGTTCGTCCGCTCGACCTTCCGCAAGTACCAGCGGATAGGTATCGACGTCACGGAGACCGTGCTCATTGTCCCGCTGCGACAGGACCAGTCGCAAGCCGGGAAATCCCATAAAAATAGTGGGCGCGCGCACAAAAGCAAGCTTAACCAAGGCCGTGTGAGCAAGCCGTACATCCGCACGACCTTCCGCAAGCGCCAGCGGATAGGTAACGATGTCACGGTGACCGTGCTCACAGCTTTACTGCGTTGGGGCAAGTCGCGGACTCAGCAATTACATAAAAACAAGGCCACAAGCATACAAATGGCACGACAAAAGCCGAACGACGAAGCGGCTCGAGCAAAACCAAAATGGAGGTGAGCATGATGATCAGTGAGATGCCATGATCCTCATGTTCACCTTCCCGGACCTCGGGAAGCACCAGGGGCTCCCAAAACCTCGGCGCGGCCAACAACAGCAAAAACAAAGACCCCGGCCGGAGCAACTAGCTCCGGCCGGCAGGCAAGGCCGGCGGCGGCCACTGTCGGTCGAGAGGGTCACAAGGAAGGGAGGGCTCACCTTGGCCGGTGGCGGAAAGCGGCGGCGGCGGCGCAGGAAGCTCCGCAGCTCTCGGGTTGACTAGGGCTTGTCGGCGCGGCAAGGAACAGCGGCGATGGCCGGCGGCGAAGCGAGCATCGGCGAGAGGGGGTCGCCGGACACCGGTTGGCCGGTGACCGCGACAAAATAACCCGGCGACGGCGGCGGCGGGGGCAAGGTAGGCCGCGGCTGCCCAAGTTGCCTACACTGAGCCCGCGGCGGCTCCGGCGACTGTCCGGCGGCACGGCGACGGCCGGGAAGGCAGGGGGGGCGGCGCCGGAGGACCTAAGGGTGGCAGTCCTCACCTCAGACGGTAACAGGGTGCGGCGGCGGCGGCGTAGGGGAGAGCCCTAGCTCCGGGAAGGCTCTGCTACGCCCACTCCGGCAAGGAACGGCGGAGGCGGCGGCCCGGACGGCGAGCACCGGCAAGATGGCGTCGCCAGACGTCGGGTAGGGGGCGGCCGCGACAGCAACAACCGGCGGTGGCGGCGGCGGAGCTAGCACAGCCGCAGCTGCCCAAGCTGTCAAGCCGAAGCTTGCGGCGGCTGCGGCGGCGCTCCGGCAGCACGGCGACGGCCGGGACAGCAGGGATCGGCGGCGGAGGTCCCCGGGGTGACGATGCTCACCCCCCTGAGCGGCGGGAGGCGGCGGCAGCCTGAGCTCACACAGCTCGGCCAGCTGCTGCCAAAACAGTGGCCACAGCAGCCTGGCGGCGGCTCCGACGGCACTCCGGCGGCTCTCCGGCGACACCAGTGGCACAGCCACCTCAGGGGGAGCTCAAGCGTGGGTTCCCCCTGGGTGCTCACCTCAGAGAAGAAGGAGAAGAAGAAGAAGGAGAAAAGAGGAAAAGGGAGAGGGAAGGTGGCTGGGGAGCTCCGGCCAGCTGGGGTGGTCGGCGGCGGCCGGAGATGCACAGGAGAAGGCTAAGGGGCAGGGGGGGTGCTGGTGCTCTGGCCCAGGCTGAGGAGAAGAGAGAGTGAGAGAGTGTGGGAGTGAGAAGGGTGGAGTGTTCACCAAGCAAAGAGAGGGGGTTGGGTCAAGTCCCATTTAATGCCTCCACCAACCCCACCTACCCCTCCCTCTCAGCCACAATCTCCCTCCCAAAGTAACAATATCCTCCCAGGCCCCTGCGATTCGAAATCGCGCGAAAAGGTGCGAAAACGGGGACTCGATCGCGAAAACATAAAACGTAACCTTCGAGCGATCTGCGATAAAGATGCAATAACTTTCAAACCGTGCGTCGCACACCGACACGGATCACGCCATTGCGTTCAGCACTGCCGAGACATCGAACTTAGCATTTTGGATCGCCAGAATCGGTCTCCGGATCGCGATGTTAAGCCGTACACTCTCCGCAACTAAAATCCCGAAATTACGATTACGTAAAATAAATACCGTAAACCATAAATACGCGTATAAATATGCTCAAATAGCTCAAAAACGCAGTAAACAGGGGTGGGGGTTACAGAATTCAAATAACAGAAGAAGAGTACAAAAATCTGAATTCTCACAGAGTCTTGAAGGTTCGAAGAAGAAAAGACGAAGAACAAAGACTCGAAGACTCCACGTATGAATTCACGATGCTTGGTAAGTTTAAATAATCTTAATGATGATTTATAAACATTTACAAGTATTTGGAAGACATTAGAATAGGTTTTTAATGATTTATAAACAAATCGGAAAATTCATGTTACGGGGTCCGGACCCTGGAACTTGAGGTCCGGAACCCGTGAGCAGGTTATGCTGCTTCGCAGACCGAGTCCGGACCCTGGAAGCTGAGGTCCGGAACCCGTACGCATACTTGCTATTTCGCAGTCCGGGTCCGGACCCTAGAAGCTGAGGTCCGGAACCCGTGAGCGTGACAGACAGTTTCGCAGACCGGGTCCGGATCCTGATGGCTGAGGTCCGGACAATGAAACGCCTGAAGAGTTTCAAGGTCCGGACCCCATACCCGCGATCCGGACCCCGACTCGTCGTGAATTTTTGGAAAGTTATTTTTTAATCCTACTCTAATTCTAATGTCTCCCAAACCTGTAAATAAGATGGTAGATTTCTTAAACTCTTTTTAGCAATCCTAATTTGGTTCCAAACCTTTCTAAAATCAGTTTTTCAATCCTAGTCGAAATCGGTTTGCTTCCAAACCTTTCTAAAAACTGTTTTTTAATCCTAATCTATTTCGGATTGCTTCTAACCTATAAATAAGATGTGGGGGTGTCTCTAAAACGTGGTGAAGCATAGATTATCTTTTAGAAACCCTAGAAGCTTGTAGGTGACCGTTTTCCTCATCTTCTACATCAAGCTTCTCTCAAATTGATTCATGGTGCCCTAATTTCTAATATTCTTTTAGAATCAATTTGAGGATTGCTTAGAGATTATTCCCACAGATCTTCAATGATATTCTAAGCAATAAACCATCATCAACGTTATTTGTTTTGCTCCGGACGGAGTGGCGTCGTGGATTCGGCGTGATCAAGACGGTTCGTGGATTCGAATCGTTGGCGCTAGTGGATTCGAGTGGGCGTCGTGGATTCGAGTGTTGAAGGCTTCGTGGATTCGAAGTTGGGCGTCTCGTGGATTCGGGACGTGGCGTTCGTGGATTCGGATGTGGGGCGTGGACAACCAGTTGGTGCGCGTGATCCGCTGAAGAGAAGGGAGAGGTTAAGTCCGTGGAGTCGGTAATCACCTTGTAATTCTTTACTCTTAGTGGATTGTTTTTTCGCGTGTTGGTCCCGTGGGTTTTTCTCCAAGGTGGAGTTTCCCACGTAAATCTCGGTGTGCTGATTTTATTTTCCGCATTACTTTATCGCATTGAGATTTGTGATTTTTGTTTATACACCTATTCACCCACCTCTAGGTGATTGATATACTCTAGATAGATCCTAGGGCACCCCCTATCTTACAGTCCATAGACGTTGTGGGCTGTACATAAGAGGTCATGGTTTGTCCATGAGAGGTCGTGGATTATGCATAAGAGATCATGGGTTATACATAGAAGGTTGTAGGTTGCACACTACTAACTGATAAAGGAGCATTAGTCGCAATAGACGGAGACTAAATTTGTGTGCAATATATATAATTTCTTATTAGCAAAATAATTAGTAACTCAATAGAAATTTTTTTAGAATACTTTACATTTACTAACCTTGTTATTATCACACCACCTTTGCTACCAATATCATGAACACTCATTAATTAGTCGAAAAAACTCACATCTGCAATGTTATGAAGCATTCTCATGTTATAGTCCTGCGATTGATAATTCTCTAATGGATCCAAGTCTTTCTCAATGTATACCGTCACACATCCATAATGTTCAAACAACCCATCTCTCCTTCAAATGATTCATTATCTACTATTTCGTGAGCTATATATTTATTCGAAATCGTGAGGCATCGGATTATGAATTTGTGACAAAATTCTTCACTTTTATAATTTGCTAATCTATGCATTCTTGTCTCGAAATCATTAAATGTAGAATCAGAACGAATTGCAATCAATTTTTTTTACTGTCGACATATCGTGGACCTCCCATCCATAACTAATCGTCTATCCTAATGGACACTTAGTGATATGTGACGATTAGCCATTTTAACTGTACAAAATAAAATACTATTAAAATAAAAAATCTTTAAGAGAGAAGACATAGAGAGAGAAGAAGAGAGGAAGGGAGGATGAGAGGGACCACCCCGAGGCCCCTCTACCACACACACCGATTCAATAGAGAGTGATAGAGGAAGCAAACCCAACCAAATAGGAAAGGAGGGATGGCCCTCCCTCCCCCTCAAACCAACAACCAGATAGGAAACCCTCCCTTCTAAACCATAACCAAACCAGAAGGGGAACACCCTCCCCGGCTCACAAATAGAAAGAGAGGGTCCCCACTGCTTGAATCCCCCTTCCTACCCTCTAGTAGCAACCAGAAAGGGTGGTGGCTCACCTACTACCACATCACCACTTTTGCAGGTGGCCCGCTAATAAACGTTACCCACCAGGGTTGATGCAACATCGACGTTAAAGTCAGACTCCGAAGCGCCACTCGAGGGGAACGACCCCACCAAGTGAACAATGCGTATATTTGTCGAGCTCCATATGGCTCATACAAGCTATAGTCAATGCAAATGATCAACCAGATCAGAGAAGGTAGTATCCACATGCCCTTGGCACAATCAGAAATGCATACAGTCTATCTGGAACCTCCGTATCAACCCACGACAAGAATAAGCCTTCTCACTGTATATTAACTACCTCTGCCTCTTAACCTGGGAGTAAAATAATCCTACACTATCCTAAATGACCATCACCCACTAACCTTTGGGTATAATATGCCCAAATCTGAATTTCATACAATTAAGTAAAAATATCATATAGTTTAGATTGGAGGAGAAATCAACTGTTACGAGCATTATTATTCTCTCTAGGTGACTATAAAATCGATTTTTAGGTGAAATAGCATTTCATACAACTTGCAGGATACTAACATGGAAAACTCATGTCTAAATAAATAATGTCCATCTCACTACTTTATCAACGAATGATAATAATGCATGCTGAAATTTCTAATCTAGACTTATAAGAAGTTCGTTGTATCCAGTAAATTAAACCTACCTAAAAATGCGAATCTAACAACAGAAGAAAATGAAGCTCCATGAACACTCTTCACTGCTCTAGACCAGTAGGAAACTCCAACAAAAACTCCAAAGTCACCCAAAAATCCAGCAGCACCACTGCCAAAAATTCGAAATAAAAAATCTAATGAGAGTCTAATTCCAACTCCAAAATCCAAGTTACTCCCAAATTCAAACCAATCTACCTTAATTCCAGTAGAGAAGGAGTAATTCACGAGCTTTCCTCCTCTCCTTAGCCACGAATGAAGATTAATTTGGTTGCCCACGGCTCTGCTGTGCTGGACTACCCTAAGTTCCAGCTTTTGTTGTTCGATGCTTCATAGCCAGCAGAGGAAGGAAAAGAAGAATCTAGGAAGAAGAAGAAGAAGGATTGGAGAGGAATTGGCGAAGTCGCTGGGTGTAGAGGAAGTGAAAAGAGCTGAAGTGGACGCCCTCAAGAAAATGAAAATAACTCACATCAACTGAAACGTGACATTTCGGGCGCTCGGATGCACTTTTGGGCATTCAGAATCCTTATACACTACACCCCAAATTACTCGTAAGTACCCGATGAGAAACTCGCCCTTGTCGTAACTCTGTTCGAAACTTTTCGGGTGCCTGAAACCCTGTGCCTGGAAATCCTATGAATCATTATACATGCGTCGATCCAACGGTCCTGTCACGCCCCGCCAGCCCTTTAACACCGACTAGGTGGAAAGGATAACCGCACGGGCGCATGCCCCAGACCCGCCGAACGGATAGAGTCTTTTCTACCCGTCCAAGGCGTCACAACACAAGCTTATCCACAATGTTCCAACTAGGAACGGAGCACAAGAGTTGCACAAGGAAAGCATTAACATAAAGAAGTTCTACTTCTATTACATCACATGGCACAATATACATGTCCAAAATTTTCTTTTCTTTCTTTTTCATTCCATACACTATGTTCCAAAACGATGGAATATACAATTTTCATACATAAAATGAAAATCCCCCTATGCCATCATAATCCAAAACCAGGGGTACACTCTAAGTATCACCAAAATGGAAGGGCCGCTATCTAGAGAGCTAAACCCTTGCCTCGCTCCGCCGCCTCACTCGCGGAAGGACCTGAAGAACGTGGGGTGAGAACTATAAACATAGTTCCCAGTGGGTAAGGCCACCCAAGAGAGAAGCTCGACCCACCAGGTCCAAAGAAACACCATATGCATAAGTTAGATTACATATAACTATGCAATAATTATTTACATGCATGTAAATAAATATAAAGGATGCAACCAAATGAAATATAATTTATCATTCTCTCCTAGGTTCATCCTATATTCCACATTGACTAAGTTCAATTACTAGTCCTTTACTTATGGTTTCGGAATCGCCGTCTCACCATACTTATCCCAACATTCGAGGAGTGAACTCGTCACCTCCTAGTTCGAGTAGCGAACTCGTCGCATACTCGGGATAGCAAAATCGTCGCATACCCCGTCTCAACACCGCCATCAAATGGCATGGATAGCGAACTCGTCGCATATCCGGGATAGCAACCTCGTCGCACATCCCATCTCGACACTGCCAACTCATGGCGTGGTAGCGAAATCGTCACATACCCGGGATAGCAAAATCGTCGCACATCCCGTGTCGACACCGCCAACTCGTGGCATGATAGCGAAATCATCGCCTACCCGGGATAGCAAAATCGTCGCACATCCCGTTGTTCACATTTTTCACTTGCCAACCTAAGTCTCATGACCTTAGGTTCAAGTCACTAAGTCTCCCCTATGTTCAATAACACTAGGCTTACTTTCTCTTTCTCAACCTAGGTTCCATGACTCTAGGTTCCAACCTCATGTCCAACCTATGTTCAATGACACTAGGTTTCAATCTCACATGTTCCAACCTATGTTCAATGACACTAGGTTTTTTTCACACATGTTCCAACCTATGTTCAATGACACTAGGTTTAAATCTCACATGTTCCAACCTATGTTCAATAACACTAGGTTTAAATCTCACATGTTCCAACCTATGTTCAATAACACTAGGTTTTATTCACACATGCAACCATGCAACAAGTATAGATAATTGAATTATACTTGAATTCTATATCATGCAATAGGAGCTCATTTCTCTACCTATCATGATTTTTACCCTTGCCAACATGCAAATTCTAGGGTTCACAACACATACCATTTTATCTTTAAATGGATATTTACCCTAGACATGGAAGTGACCTAATCACTTCGGTAAACACAAACCCACCTCAAGAGCTTTCAAATTCTTGTATTCTTCAAGCTCCTAAGTGTCCAAGCCTTGAGTTCTTGCTTCAACCCAAGCTTCTACAAGAAAACGGTTCGTTACACGTTACGAACCCCTAAATCAACTCAATACATGAAATCAAGTGTTCCAACATGATTTCCTATGCCTCAATTGCAATTATCGAAGGTCCAAATATTTTTAGAACCTCACATTGCAAAAATCCTCATTCTACCTAGGGTTTGCATGCATGCAAGCCAAATCCTAGATTTCATGGCCAATCTCCCACCATTTGTGGTTTAGATTGCCAAGGGTTCCCAAAAACTTTATAACAAAGGATTAAATCTAAGGTTTGAACCCAAAACGTGAGGTACTAACCTTAATCACGAAATCCCCAAGCTCCTTCTTGCACCAAGAAGCTTCTTTTCTCCTTTGGAAGTCTTTTCCAAGCTCCAATCCACCACTTCTCCAAGCTTTGGAGAGATCTCTAGAGAGAGAAGTGGAGAAGATGAAGAGAAGAGAAGTGGAGAAGAAGACAATGAGAAGGGAGAGGGTCTCAGCCCTTCTTACACCCCCCATTCAAGTGAAAAGACCAAATTGCCCCTCTCCACACTTAACACTCTCAACCAGCCCAAACTGGGCACTGTATACCGGTATGTGCATATGCATACCGGTATACGAGTGTTGGTTCCGGTATACCTCGGAGATTCCGCAGAACCCGAGAGCTGGATTCACTGTTTCGACCATCGCATACCGGTATCCCTCTTCACATACCGGTATTCTCCAGAAAATTTCGCAAAATCCGAGAGCTGGGTTTTCGGTTTCAACATGGCATTCCGGTATACTCATCACATACCGGTACTAATCACTTCAGTACCGGTATGAGCTTCAGATACCGGAATCCAAATGCAGAATTTACAACATCTGCAGTTTTAACTTATCGAAGTCCGTTTTCACGCCTCTTTTGCGCCGAAAACACTTCGCACAAGTCTCAAACAGGGTCGAAGCCTCACACATAGCTTCACATGCTATTTTTCTATCGGAACTCCACAATTTGTAGAAGTTCGGTACGATGCACTGAAATTCAGTGTACTACATTCCTCCCCCCTTAAAGAGAGTTTCGGCCGCGAAACTAAATCATACCTCAGCTGGACTCAGCGAAGAGGTAAGGAAACCGCTCCCTCATCGAGCTTTCCAATTCCCACGTAGCTTCGCGCTCACCGTGATTCGTCCATTGTACCTTTACATAAGGGATTTCACGGTTCCTCAAACTTTTCACCTCGCGATCCATGATACACAAGGGAAATTCCTCATAAGTCATATCCTCATGGAGCTCTATAGGCACATACTCGAGGACGTGCACCGGATCATACATATACTTGCGGAGCGTCGATACATGGAACACATTGTGTATCCCCGCAAGTTTTGGTGGCAAAGCTAGCCGGTACGCCACGGATCCCACACGCTCCAAAACCTCATAAGGTCCAATGTAACGGGGATTCAACTTACCCCGAACACCGAATCGCTTCACCCCTCTCATGGGTGATACTTTCAAGAAGACGCGGTCTCCTACCGCGAATTCCAAATCTCGTCCACGACGATCCGCATAACTCTTTTGTCTGGATTGCGCCGTCGACAAGCGCTCGCGTGCCAAACGGACCTTTTCCTCCGCTTCACACAACACTTCCGGTCCTAAGACCCTTTTCTCGCCGACTTCACTCCAATGAATAGGAGAGCGGCATTTTCTTCCATACAAGGCCTCAAAAAGTGCCATTCCGATGCTAGATTGATAGCTATTATTGTAAGCAAATTCAGCCATCGGTAAGTGAGTAGGCCATGCACGTTTGAAGTCCAACACACACGCTCGTAGCATATCCTCCAAAATCTGAATTGTTCTTTCCGATTGACCGTCGGTTTGAGGATGAAATGCTGAACTGAAATCGAGCCGTGTACCCAAAGCTTCTTGCAAGCTTTTCCAAAAATGCGATGTGAAACGGGGATCTCGATCTGAAACTATCGAGGTCGGGACCCCGTGCAACCGCACAATCTCGTCCAGGTAGACTTGCGCTAACTTGTCCCCCGACCAAATGGTGTGGATTGGCAAAAAGTGTGCCGACTTTGACAAACGATCCACCACCACCCAAATCGCGTCGTGGCCACCTAATGATCGAGGTAAGCCCACAACAAAATCCATCGCAATATTTTCCCACTTCCAAACCGGAATGGGCAATCCTTGCAATTTTTCTGCCGGAAAGCGACGCTCGGCCTTCACTTGTTGGCATATTAAGCATTGTGCCACAAAGCGTCCCACATCAAGTTTCATCCCCGGCCACCAATAATGCAATTTGAGGTCCTTGTACATTTTGGTGCCGCCCGGATGAATTGCATAGGGAGAAGCGTGAGCTTCTTTCAAGATCTCCCCACGAATGCCCTCCACTTTTGGCACGCACAATCGATTTCAAAATCGAATTGCGCCCTGCGAGTCTACATGAAAATCACCGGCGCGCCCGCTCTCGATAGCACCTCGCACCTTTTGGAGTTCCGGATCACCGGATTGCTTTTCTTTTATTTGCTCCAACAAGGTCGGCCATACATTGAGATTCATAAGTCTAGCGGGGACGCCCGGGGCCACGATCTCCAAGTCGAACCGGCCCATTTCTTTGAGCAACGGCATTTGTCCCGTCATCTCAATTGCGAAGTTCTCCACGGATTTTTTACTGAGCGCATCGGCCACCACATTGGCTCTACCGGGGTGGTATAAGATGGTCAAGTCGTAATCTTTTATTAACTCCAACCACCTCTGCTGCCTCAAGTTCAACTCCTTTTGAGTGAATAAGTATTTTAAACTTTTGTGATCCGTGTAAACTTCACAATGCTCCCCGTATAAGTAGTGTCTCCACAACTTGAGTGCGAAGACCACCGCCGCAAGCTCTAAGTCGTGGGTGGGGTAGTTTTGCTCATAGCTCTTTAGCTGTCGAGAGGCATATGCTATTACTTGTCCTCTTTGCATAAGCACACACCCAAGACCACGCCGTGATGCATCACTATACACCACAAAACCCTCCCCCGCAATCGGCAAGGCGAGAACCGGAGCCGAAGTCAACCTTTCCTTTAGCTCCTTAAAGCTTTGGTCGCATTCCTCGCTCCAAACATATTTGGCTCCCTTGCGGGTAAGACGCGTTAGTGGACCGGAGATTTTTGAAAATTCCTCCACGAACCGCCGATAGTACCCCGCAAGACCCAAAAAGCTTCGTATTTCCGTGACTTTGGTCGGGCGAGGCCAATCCTTGATTGCCTCAACTTTCATAGAGTCTACTGATACCCCTTCCGCGGAGATCACATGACCCAAGAAAGCGACCTCACGAATCCAAAATTCGCACTTCTTTAACTTGGCGAACAACTTGTTCTCTCGAAGAACTTGAAGCACAATCCTTAGGTGCTCTTTATGTTCCTCTTCACTCCGAGAGTAGACAAGAATATCATCTATGAACACAACCACAAATTGATCCAATAGTGGTTTGAACACACGGTTCATTAAATCCATGAACGCTGCCGGGGCATTGGTAAGCCCGAAAGGCATAACCGTGAATTCGTAGTGTCCATACCGCGTCCTAAACGCGGTCTTATGCACATCCTCCAGTTTGATCTTCAATTGGTGATAACCGGATTGCAAATCAATCTTTGAATACACCTGAGACCCTTGCAATTGATCGAATAAGTCATCAATTCGGGGTAATGGGTACTTATTCTTGACGGTCACTTTATTCAACTCACGGTAATCTACACATAACCGCAGCGAACCGTCCTTTTTCCGCACAAATAGAACAGGGGCTCCCCAAGGTGACACACTTGGCTTTACGAAACCCTTGTCCATTAAATCTTGCAATTGTGCTTTCAATTCCTTCAGTTCCGCGAGTGCCATCCTGTACGGGGCCTTAGAAATCGGTGCCGTACCCGGGAGCAAATCGATCACGAATTCTATTTCCCGGTCCGGTGGCATTCCGGGCAACTCCGTCGGAAATACATCCGGGAACTCTTGGACTATAGGAACGTCCTCAAGTCCCAGCACTTCCTTCCGGTCATCCACTACCGTCGCCAAGTAGGCAATGCATCCCCTAGCAATAAGCTTCCTTGCTTGCGACGTGGACACCATCGACGCAAAAAGCGAATTCCTACACCCACGGTACACAAACTCTTTGTGCCCGGGTTCTTTAAACTTCACTATCCGGCTCTCACAATCAATAGTGGCGTGATACTTCGAGAGCCAATCCATTCCTAGGATCAAATCATACTCATTCATTCGATTTAACACCAGCAAATCAGCTGGCATGATCCAGTTCTCAACCCTCACAGGGCAATCCATACACGCATGATGTATACAAAAAGTATGTTCAGGTACTTGCACAGTTCTTGCATGCGTGGCTTCTATGATTTCTATTCCATGTGCAATAGCAAATGATCGAGCAATGAATGAATGCGATGCACCGGTATCAAACAAAGCTCTACATCGAATGCTTTTAATTAACACAATACCTGCCACGACGTCATCCTGGGCAGAAGGCTCCTCCACCTGAGAGGCGAATATCCGCCCACTGGGCGCTGGTCGCTGGCCCTCCACTGGTCTCGGCGGCTGTGTACGGCCTACCGACATCGCCGCGGGTGGGATGCCCGCAAGCTGCCTCGGTGGTGCAAACGCCGACGCCGACGACGGTGCTCGGCTATCATCCATCGGACAGTTGTACCGCATGTGGCCCGGCTGTCCGCACTTGTAGCACCGGCCCTCACGATAGTCACACTGCTGAGGGTGATGGGGGCCGCTACAAATCGGGCACTGGGTCGAGGGTCGATTCCGCCGGGACCCTCGGGACTGATTCTGCGACTGCGAGTGCTTCGGGGGTCGCTTTGAGCTAGATTGCCCGCCCGAGCCACTCGCCGGTTGTTTCTTTCCTTTTTTCCTTATCCTTCTCTCTTTCCCAAGACTCGCGCTCCTCGCGCGCACATGCATTCCCGTGCTCCACCCAAAGAGCACGGTCCAAGACCTCTGCAAAGGTCTGTAGCTTAAGGGCGTGCACCGCCCTAAAGATTTCCGGTCGAAGTCCGCGCACGAAACAGTCGACCTTGTCCAATTCTCCGCGGACAACGTGCGGTACGCAATTTATAATGTACGAGAACTCCCTCTCGTACTCGCGCACGGTACGGTTCCCTTGTTTCAACTTGCGGAACCTTTCTTGAAGCTTTCTCTTCTCGCTATCGGGGAAGTAGGCAGCAAATACCATACCCCGAAATTCCTCCCATGACGGTGGCGGAAGGCTAGAGAGTGTATCCCGTCGGACTCCCTTCCACCACACCTTCGCCGATCGCTCTAAACAATGAGCGGCGAGATGCACTTTATCCCTCTCCAAGGTATAGAGGTCCTCGAAGAGCGTCTCCATCGCGTCGATCCAGGTTTCTACATCCCACGGATCCACATTCTCCCCGCTAAAAATAGGCGGGTTGAACTTTTTGAACCTCATGAGAGCCGCAAGTGCGCGCTCTCGTTCCGCGTCCTCCGTCTCGGAATCGGGCATAGGAGCACCCGATCCCTCGGCCACAGTCGGTAGTATAGGTGGCGCCACAGCCGGCGCCGGTGCCACCCCCTCGGCCGGTATCGAAGCAGAGGCCGGAGGTACTCCCGACCTCTCCTCCCGAACCGCAGCCGCTTGCTGCGCCATCTCGTCTTGGAGCTTTTTAATTTGCTCCTCCTGTCGCTGCATGGCTTCGGCCTGTCGCCGAACCACGCCCATCAACTCGGTCAACTCATTACGAAGACCCGAGTTCTCACCCTCCCCGAGTTGTTCGGGAGCCGCGCTCGATTCTCCGAGCCCAGCCCTCATAGGAGGCCGTCCACGTACCATTATCTCCTGAAAACACAATGACTTTGGTCATTTCATGACAATCAAAGTCATTCGCAACACTATATTTTACGAAAATAAGCGTAAACCCAATCTATGCGAAAGTCACACAAGGGCCCTTATTCCCCTCACTTGGTTTTCATGTTGTCGGCCGCCAACACGAACACACTTGGTGAATAATAAGACACACCTCGAATCTACCTCTATTTCCAACTAGAGGCATAAGGACATAACCCAATCACTTATCTTTCGCCATAATCAAAGATCTCGTCACTCACAAGCCTACACTCCTAGGGTCATTTCCATCCTAGGGTTTCTTAGGTCAACCTAGACCGTTTCTATTCTCTGATACCACCTCAGTCTGTCACGCCCCGCCGGCCCTTTAACACCGACTAGGTGGAAAGGATAACCGCACGGGCGCATGCCCCAGACCCGCCGAACGGATAGAGTCTTTTCTACCCGTCCAAGGCGTCACAACACAAGCTTATCCACAATGTTCCAACTAGGAACGGAGCACAAGAGTTGCACAAGGAAAGCATTAACATAAAGAAGTTCTACTTCTATTACATCACATGGCACAATATACATGTCCAAATTTTTCTTTTCTTTCTTTTTCATTCCATACACTATGTTCCAAAACGATGGAATATACAATTTTCATACATAAAATGAAAATCCCCCTATGCCATCATAATCCAAAACCAGGGGTACACTCTAAGTATCACCAAAATGGAAGGGCCGCTATCTAGAGAGCTAAACCCTTGCCTCGCTCCGCCGCCTCACTCGCGGAAGGACCTGAAGAACGTGGGGTGAGAACTATAAACATAGTTCCCAGTGGGTAAGGCCACCCAAGAGAGAAGCTCGACCCACCAGGTCCAAAGAAACACCATATGCATAAGTTAGATTACATATAACTATGCAACAATTATTTACATGCTTGTAAATAAACATAAAGGATGCAACCAAATAAAATATAATTTATCATTCTCTCCTAGGTTCATCCTATATTCCACATTGACTAAGTTCAATTACTAGTCCTTTACTTATGGTTTCGGAATCGCCGTCTCACCATAATTATCCCAACATTCGAGGAGTGAACTCGTCACCTCCTAGTTCGAGTAGCGAACTCCTCGCATACTCGGGATAGCAAAATCGTCGCATACCCCGTCTCAACACCGCCATCAAATGGCATGGATAGCGAACTCGTCGCATATCCGGGATAGCAACCTCGTCGCACATCCCATCTCGACACCGCCAACTCATGGCGTGGTAGCGAAATCGTCACATACCCGGGATAGCAAAATCGTCGCACATCCCGTGTCGACACCGCCAACTCGTGGCATGATAGCGAAATCATCGCCTACCCGGGATAGCAAAATCGTCGCACATCCCGTTGTTCACATTTTTCACTTGCCAACCTAAGTCTCATGACCTTAGGTTCAAGTCACTAAGTCTCGCCTATGTTCAATAACACTAGGCTTACTTTCTCTTTCTCAACCTAGGTTCCATGACTCTAGGTTCCAACCTCATGTCCAACCTATGTTCAATGACACTAGGTTTCAATCTCACATGTTCCAACCTATGTTCAATGACACTAGGTTTTATTCACACATGTTCCAACCTATGTTCAATGACACTAGGTTTAAATCTCACATGTTCCAACCTATGTTCAATAACACTAGGTTTAAATCTCACATGTTCCAACCTATGTTCAATAACACTAGGTTTTATTCACACATGCAACCATGCAACAAGTATAGATAATTGAATTATACTTGAATTCTATATCATACAATAGGAGCTCATTTCTCTACCTATCATGATTTTTACCCTTGCCAACATGTAAATTCTAGGGTTCACAACACATACCATTTTATCTTTAAATGGATATTTACCCTAGACATGGAAGTGACCTAATCACTTCGGTAAACACAAATCCACCTCAAGAGCTTTCAAATTCTTGTATTATTCAAGCTCCTAAGTGTCCAAGCCTTGAGTTCTTGCTTCAACCTAAGCTTCTACAAGAAAACGGTTCGTTACACGTTACGAACCCCTAAATCAACTCAATACATGAAATCAAGTGTTCCAACATGATTTCCTATGCCTCAATTGTAATTATCGAAGGTCCAAATATTTTTAGAACCTCACATTGCAAAAATCCTCATTCTACCTAGGGTTTGCATGCATGCAAGCCAAACCCTAGATTTCATGGCCAATCTCCCACCATTTGTGGTTTAGATTGCCAAGGGTTCCCAAAAAACCTCATAACAAAGGATTAAATCCAAGGTTTGAACCCAAAACGTGAGGTACTAATCTTAATCACGAAATCCCCAAGCTCCTTCTTGCACCAAGAAGCTTCTTTTCTCCTTTGGAAGTCTTTTCCAAGCTCCAATCCACCACTTCTCCAAGCTTTGGAGAGATCTCTAGAGAGAGAAAGTGGAGAAGATGAAGAGAAGAGAAGTGGAGAAGAAGACAATGAGAAGGGAGAGGGTCTCAGCCCTTCTTACACCCCCCATTCAAGTGAAAAGACCAAATTGCCCCTCTCCACACTTAACACTCTCAACCAGCCCAAACTGGGCACTGTATACCGGTATGTGCATATGCATACCGGTATACGAGTGTTGGTTCCGGTATACCTCGGAGATTCCGCAGAACCCGAGAGCTGGATTCACTATTTCGACCATCGCATACCGGTATCCCTCTTCACATACCGGTATTCTCCGAAAATTTTTGCAAAACCCGAGAGCTCGATTTTCGGTTTCAACATGGCATTCCGGTATACTCATCACATACCGGTACTAATCACTTCAGTACCGGTATGAGCTTCACATACCGGAATCCAAATGCAGAATTTACAACATCTGCAGTTTTAACTTATTGAAGTCCGTTTTCACGCCTCTTTTGCGCCGAAAACACTTCGCACAAGTCTCAAACAGGGCCGAAGCCTCACACATAGCTTCACATGCTATTTTTCTATCGGAACTCCACAATTTGTAGAAGTTCGGTACGATGCACTGAAATTCAGTGTACTACAGGTCCAATCTCACTAACTCATTTTCGGGATGCTATAGTACTTCTGGGCATCCGGAAAGGTAGGATCCGAAATCACATCAAAAACCTGCACAGTAAATTCGGTCACCGAAAACATCTTTCGGGCATCCAAATGTTTCAAGAACTTCAGTTCCAGCAGATTTCAATGTTCCAAGTCTGTTTTCACATCTATTTCGCAATAAAATGGCTCCAACTCGATCCGACACTCTACAGACATGTCAACCAGTTATCCACACTGTACTAGGACCCAGCTATTGAGCTCTAGAACACTATAACCTTCCCTCTGCAAAATTTTTGTCCTCAAAACTTAAACTCGTACCTTATGTAGACGTCTCAAAAAGGTAGGGGGAGGACTACAGCATCCACTTCTCTGGCCCCCAAGCCGTCTCTCACTCCTCTTGATTACTCCACAAGATCGTCACATAAGAGATAATTTGATCGCGCAATTATTTCACCTTTTGAGCAAGAATTCGCACTGGTTACGCCTCGTAGCTCAACTCCTCGCACAACTCAAGCGGAATGTAATCAATTACATGTGAAGAATCGAACACATATCTCCTCAAAGCCGAGACATTGAAAACATCGTGGACGCCAGCTAACCTTAACGGTAGTGTAATCATGTATGCCACAGGTCCAACCCGCTCTAGTACCTCAGAGGGGCCAATATATTATAGACTGAGCTTTTCATGAATTCCAGATCATCAAATCCCTCTGGATGGTGAGACTTTCAAAAACACATGGTCTCCAATTTGAAACTCCATGTCTCATCGTCGAGTGTCAGCATAACTCTTCTATCAACGTTTGGTGGTCACCATATGTCGTCAATCAATCCTGGCCTTTTTCCTATCTCCAACAGAATACTAGGGCCTAAAGTCTTTCTTTCAGCTACTTCACTCTAATATAGGGAGCCATCCGTACAATGCCTCAAATGGAGCCATCAGGATGCTCGCTTGATAGCTGTTATTATGAGCAAACTTGGCCAATCTCAAGTGTCGATGCCATCCTCCTCCAAAATCCAGAAGAGAAGCTCTCAACATATCCTCTAAGTTCTAAATGGTCCTCTTCGACTACCCATCGGTCTGTGGGTGAAAAACTATACTGAACTATAACTAAGTCCCCAAGGCCGCTTGTAGGCTCCTTCAGAAATGCGAGACAAACCTCGAGTCTCGATATGATACTATTGAGGTAGGCACTCCATGTAACCTCACTTCCTCATCTATGTACAATTGTACGAGTCGTTCCCGAGACCACGTAGTCTACACTAGTAGGAAGTGAGGAGATTTGGTCAGTCTATCTGTAGCACACTGAATTTTTACAAATTGCGGAGTTCTAGTGAGAGAATAGTGCCTTATACTATTCTAGAGATTTGGGTTGAGTTTGGTGAGCTTGAGAGTGTTTTCGGGATTAGGAAAGTGCGAAAACAGACTCCGGAGAGCGAAATCTGCAAAAGATGCAGATTTTGCATTGTATTCCGGTATGGCTTGAGATACCGGAATGGATTTAAAGTATTCCGGTATGGATGTTAAAATACCGGAATACTGTGGAATTTCGCAGTTTGGCCGAGGCTCGGGCTTTGCGGATTTTTGAGGCTGATTCCGGAATGCCTATTCGTATACCGGAATACAGTGCTGCATAATGTGATTTCGAGCAGTTTTACAATTTTAGACTTTTGAGGGGCCTTGGGCGATTTTGTGCTCGGGGCTTAAGTACCCCTTCACTTCCTCTTGTGCCATTGCTGCTGAGGCTTTGGGAGAAGGAGGTAAGCTTCCTTCCCCCCTCTCTCTCTTGATTTTCCTCTTTCACCCCTTTAAAGCTTGGATTTAATCCCCTTTTCTCCATTTTCTTCATGGAGGCTTGCTCCTAGGCTTTGGAAGGAGCTCGGGATGGTAGAGATGAGCTTGTTTGGGGACTTACCTTCAACCCTTGCATCTTTGAGCTTGGTTGAGAGCTTGATTGAGGTTTGTAGCACTCTATTCTCTCTTTATGTATGAGATTTGTGTGTATTTTGGAAGAAAACCTAGTTTGGTAGAAACTAGGGTTTATTTTGGGTTCCCTCTCATGAGGGTTTTTGAGATGAGATTGATGGGTGTAGAATGATGCCTTAGGTTGGATTTAAAGATCCCTAACCTTGATTTGGACTTTGGACAAGTTCTACTTGATCAAAGATAATTTTCACCCATTTTCCACTTGTATTATGGTGATTTTTGAGATGTGAACGTTCGAAACTTCTTACCCCTTGGAAAATTATCTTAGGGCATGAGAAGCTTAGGGGACAACTTCGTGCGAAGGAACGACGAGGTTTCGTTGGGTATCCGGTGGGTCTGACCTCAACGAAATGGGTGAACTCCCCCTATGTCTCCTATTTTATTATAGGATTGATTAGATGCATAATTGTGCTAATTATGACGTGGTAGAAATTGTAAACACATGATATATATATATGTTGCATGTGAAAAGTGACATACTCCATATAGTAGAGTATTATGAGAATGATAAGCATGCTAGAGTACTTGCACTAATATTATGATGACGCATTCATAAAATGCTATTTAAGATATGCATGCTAGTGAGGAGTAGTATCATGTGAGACACTACTTGGCTATTGGATGAGTGAATTTAATTATGCATACTAAACTATGCTTGCTATAGAGAAAAGAAAGGATATGACAAAATACAAAATAAGTATGTTGCACCTCATCTAGGTGAGCAACTACGACGGGCATTGTTGACATTGAGCTCGACCTTTTGGTCGTTGAACGATTCCATGTTTAAGGCATGAGGAAAGGGGTTCTCTTTGTATTTGACAATTGTGATTGGCTAAAGCATGTGTTTACTTGGTTAAATGAGAGATCGAACATTTGCATGGTGACTTATACTCCATAAAGTGGAGGTTCATGTAGTATGACATATATATATCATGAATGATAATTTTGTTAGCATTTGTAGAATGCATGATATATGGCATTAGCATAATGCAAGATTATGACAATTGTAGAATGCATGGTTATGGCATTGTAGATTGCATGATATATAGTATTAGGATAATGCAAGATTATGGTATTTGTAGAATGCATGATATATGACATTTGTAGAATGCATTGGATATGACATTTGGACATAGAATATGATAATAACCGTTGGGGTCGTGAAGGAAAAATATATCCATTTATAATGGTAGTGAGATGTGAACCTTTGCATGTTAGAGACATGTTGCATATTGGTGGAGACGTACCAACGGGCAATTTGAGAACAAGTGTGACCTATGTGTTATGATTCCGACCCTCGAGTCGATAGTATGATTCCATATTTTAGACATGATGAGTGAGACCGGGTGGCCTTGGATACGATGCTTATGATTAGCGCTTGCTTTCCCTTGTGCTCATTCGCACATGCTTGTGAGGGTCGCTCCCTACAAGCCGGCACTCCAGAGTTGGCCTATGCGACAGTTGATCGACCGCGTGCAGGTTATATAAGCGCCGAAGTGGACCACCGTGGGATGAGTCTCATCGTCTACGGGGGAATGTTGACTACCACGGGGCCATTAGGCATGGCACAAGCCGGGATGTTACCATGTGTAAGTCCCCTCGACGATTATGAGCGCCGAAGTGGACCACCGTGGTATGAGTCTCATTATCTACGGGGGAATGTTGACTACCACGGGGCCATTAGGCATGGCACAAGCCGGGATGTTACCATGTGAAAGTCCCCTCGACGATTGGGTGAAGGTTAAGTAAACTTGACATAGTATATCACAGTTAGTTGATGCATATACTTGTAGTGTATGGACATAGTAGCGAGTTGTTATTTGGTGGTATTACTTAGTTTGACACCTTTTGGATGCATGCACCATAGTTGGACATTCGTATTAGTCATTAATTGCATGGGCATCCATAGTGACATTAACCTATACTCATGATGATTAGTATAGAGGCATGGTATTATGATGATAATAAAGAGAATCTTTTAACTAATATCCATGACATTAAATTGACATGCATGTAAACAAGTGAGAATAACATATTATGCTTATGATAGTAGAAATCATATTCATGTAGATGATTTAGTCATTTGGAGGCATGATATTAGTAGTATTATTGTTTAGCATTTACTGCTTAATGCTTTATATTTCAGTTTATACTATCTTTGCCTCAGTTGACCTAACGGTGTATTTCGCCACTCTCAGCGGCTTACCCACTGGGAACTATTGTTTAATAGTTCTCACCCCCATGGTTGTTGGGTTTTTGCTTCAGAGCCTTCCGCAGCGGAAGAGGCTTGGGATCGTGGCGAGGGGTTAGCAACTAGCTAGAGCCTCTACGATGATGCATAGATGGACCCTTATGCCTTTCTTTTATTTTGAGTGAAAGGTGTATAGTGTATTTGTTGGTCAATTCTTTAGCTTTTAAGATGTACTATGATTGAATTTTATTGTATATCACAAGATTATAGCTGTGATGAACTTATTTTAGCAATAGATTTATGTACATGCTCTGATCACCTGGTGTCGGTTGTACTCCTGCTTCTTCTTTGTTGTTTTCATAAACGCCTTGTGTACATTGAGGTTTTCTTTGGGGTGTACACGGCGGGTCTGTGCACGTGTCTGGTAGGCTCCCACTAGGGCCCGGGGCGTGACAGATTATTTTGGTATCAGAGCCTAGGGTTGAGTCTTAGTGGACCTAGTGAACCTTAGGCCGGTTGGACGATAAGGAATAGAAACGTGAGAGACGGGGTCTCTTGTGACTTATTGGCGAAAGTATCATGATTGGGTCTTATCTTCAGCTCCAAAAGTGTTGGAGCTAGATTGAAGTGAACCACTTCTATACCCTTGGAGGGTCACGTTGGCAGTCGACAACGTGACATCGGGGAATAGTGGAAGTCCACTTCATTACTTTCGCATGATTGGGGTTGTAGTTTCGTGTGGGGATGCGTTGGCGTGGGGTGTTTCACCTGCGCATGTTATGCTTGTTGCAGCTTGAGTGGTGGACGACGCACTCGATAGCGGCCGAGGCAGCCGAGACGAGAATTCTGCATCCTCCGGATCTGGTAAGATCCTGAAGTTGTGAATACAACTGACAATTTCAGCGAGCACGGTGGAGCGGCGATCAATTATGATGTTACTCCCAGTTGAAGCTTTACGCCAACAAGACGAGGAAACTAAGCGGCTGGAGGGCTTGTTGATCGAGCAGGCGGCCGACATCAGGGAAATTCTATGAGAATGTGGAGCGCACCTTGGTAAGGGCGAGAGACGTGGAGACCGTCGGGACGGCAAAAGAAGCTACTAAGAGTGGCAAGTCGAATGTAAGAGGACAATCAAGGCTTCAAAGAGAAACTGATCTCGAGGACATGGTTCCTTAGCTGGATGAAGGGCATAAAAACATCAGCGACCATCACGATGTGTGAGCAGTGGAGTCCGTATGTACCCGACGATGCCCTCGACGTAGAGGCGAGTGTTTTTTTCGTGGCCAGGCAGGCCATTCCCAGTCGGAGTGTTCGTGGAGAACAATGTCGACAAGGTTGATACCAACTTCGTGCAGCTGGCACCCGGTGGACGCATGCCTGTATGACAGGTGGAGGACGAGGTAGCGACGATGGAGGTTGTCGCAGTTCGTGGCACTGGATCTAGTTTGCTGTTTGTTATGATTGCGTTGATTGTAGTTCTAGATCGGCTGTTTGCCGAGTGTGGGGCAGGGAACTCATTCCTTGTTGATTACAGAATGAGTTGGTTCCGATTTCGTAGATTTTCGGGAATACTGTCTTTGTGCTCCATGTAGATTGGATGTTGCTGTGTGCCAACGAAGTGATTGGCTTTGTTTAGCGGAGAGCGTATGGTTCTGATTTGAATTTGGGCTTGCTCCTCGGGTATTTTGTTACCAATGATTGTATGAGCCGAGCGGTAGTGCCTTGGGAATCTGGACATGAAATAATATTTTCAGAGGGCGTGAAAGTTCGTTGTTTGCGATAATTGTTTCACCCGCCCGAGCCTAGTTGTGGGCTGAGTGGACGCGTGGCCTATATGTCGACTATCGTGAACTCAGCAAGGTCACGACCATGAGTGAGTAACCGCGGCCGAGATCTGTTGATCTATTTGATCAGCTCCATGGATTCTGGTTTTACTCGAGATTGGTTTACAATCTGAGTACCACTCTTGTTTGATCGAGCTTGAGAGTGTACCGAGGATGACTTTTCGTACTCGGTTTGGACATTACGAAATGTCGTGATGTCATGTAAGCTGGTAGTTGCTCGTGTAGTGTGTTGTGATGGTTGATTTGTTTTGGGTGTCTTTGTCCCTGTGTGCATCGATGACACCTTGTGGAAATCTTGAAGTGATGAAGACCAGGAAGATTCCTTGGAGTAGGTATTACAAGTACTTCAAGTGGAGGAAGTGCCGATTTGGTTGTGAGAACAAGCATTATTTGACAAGTGATGTCAAAGCGGATGTGATTGAAGTTTCCAAGAAATCAAGCAATTCATAGTTGATTTGGACAAGCAGATGTAACCGAAGTTCAAACTTCTTAGTTTGATCGGATGTTGTGAATAATTGCGGAGAGAGTTGTTAAGTTATCCGCTCCTTTTAATTGACTCACACATGAAGGGTTAAGCTGTTTTGGAATAATTTGTGTGAGAGAAGTTTCTTGGAAGTGTTGGCGTGGTTGACAACCGCCAACCTTGTCTACCCGAAGGTGGGTTATATGGTTTGGAATTATGTCTTCTCCGTGGACTAAGTTGTGTTTCGATGCAAAATGGAAAGGTAGTACTGACCTTTCAGCAATCGAGGGATTATGAGAAGAATCGCCAACCCATGAATTGGAATTGGCCGCCATAGCCTTTACTAGGAAACTATGGCAATATTATGTTTAGCCAGTGGTGTGAGGTACACACGGATCTTAACGTTTGGGATGCCTCTTCACTCAAGGAAATGAGTTGAAGCAATGAAGACATGTTAGAGGTTGATGTACTGGAGATATCAATAAGACTGGTAAAAATGAAATGATATCTGTCCTTTTTGGATCGGATCACGGAAGCTAGCCTTGATCCCGACTTGTAAATGGTGCAATCAAAGGTCAAGAATACAGCGGCTGATGAATTCCTAGTGGACAGTCAGAAAGTGCCTTGGTTGTGGAACTGACAAGTTGTACCTGTGATAACAGGATTTATGAGATATGCTAAGTGAAGCTCTTTGAGCAACGCATGTGATGCGTATGAGCGGCATTGAAGATGGTGTATAGACCAGATGTGTCATACTTGTGGCAGGATTGAAGTCATCGCTGGAAAGTTTTGGTATAATGTTGGATGTAACAACAAATGAAGAACGAGCCTCGACTTCTTGAGAACAAGTTGCAAAGGCTATATACCCTCGCATGAAACTAGAGGATGATTACCGAAACTTCTGGTATTGGATTGTCTCGCTTTCAAACTAGATATGGTGTAGTTAAGTGATAGTGAATAAGGTGCTAAGCCAGCTCAATCACCGCTATTCACATGATTTGGGTTGAGGAAAAGTTCACACAAGTATACCTTGGTGAATTGTGCGACTTTGAAGATCGCTTAACTCTACTGTTTTGGAATATGAGCTCAATGGATAATTCTCGATAAGAAATAGGATTTCAAGCGTGAAATCAGATGTTCGGAATGTGATACCAAGCTAAAGGAATCCAAGAGCTATGTGTATGAGGAATCTAAGCTCCAGATTCATTGGACTATTTGAGACCCTAAGGCAAATGGGTCTAGTGGCGTATCGAGTTGTCTTACCTCCAGACCTGTTGAAGGTATATGATGTATTTCAGTTATTGACGCTCCGAGCAAGTGTTTTGGATTCTACCCTGATGGTGGATGTCGCTTCATTAGAGCTACATGATGATCTAAACTTCAAGGAGCAGTTGTTGCGAATTGGACTCGTGAAATGTAGGAATTTGGAATTATCACTATTCCTACTACAAGGTTCTTTGGAGCAAACATCATGGATGCAAGGTTATGTGTGAGCTGGAGGCTTCACCGCGAGGACGATGTTTTTATCTCCTTTAGACTTGTTGTCGATTGTTGATCCGTAGTTTCGCGGACGAAACTCCTTTTTAGGAGGGGAGAATGTAGCACACTGAACTTTTGCAAATTGCGGAGTTCTAGTGAGAGAATAGTGCCTTATACTATTCTGAAAATTTGGGTTGAGTTTGGTGAGCTTGGGTGTGTTTTCGGGACTTGGGAAGTGTGAAAACGGACTCCGGAGAGTAAAATCTACAAAAGGTGCAGATTTTGCATTGTATTCCGGTATGACTTGAGATACCGGAATGGATTTAAAGTACTCCGGTATGGCTGTTGAAATACCGGAATACTGTGGAATTTCGCAGTTTGGCCGAGGCTCGAGTTTTGCGGTTTTTTTAGGCTGATTCCGGAATGCCTATTCGTATACCGGAATACAGTGCTGCAGAATGTGATTTCGAGCAGTTTTACAATTTTAGACTTTTGAGGGGCCTTGGGGGATTTTGTGCTCGGGGTTTAAGTACCCCTTCACTTCCTCTTGTGCCATTGCTGCTGAGGCTTTGGGAGAAGGAGGTAAGCTTCCTCCCCCTCTCTCTCTCTTGATTTTTCCTCTTCCACCCCTTTAAAGCTTGGATTTAATCCCCTTTTCTCCATTTTCTCTATGGAGGCTTGCTCCTAGGCTTTGGAAGGAGCTCGGGATGGTAGAGATGAGCTTGTTTGGGAACTTAGCTTCAACCCTTGCATCTTTGAGCTTGGTTGAGAGCTTGATTGAGGTTTGTAGCCCTTTATTCTCTCTTTATGTATGAGATTTGTGTGTATTTTGGAAGAAAACCTAGTTTGGTAGAAACTAGGTTTATTTTGGGTTCCCTCTCATGAGTGTTTTTGAGATGAGATTGATGGGTGTAAAATGATGCCTTAGGTTGGATTTGAAGATCCCTAACCTCAATTTGGACTTTGGACAAGTTCTACTTTATTAAAGATAATTTTCACCCATTTTTTTCTTGTATTATGGTGATTTTTGAGATGTGATCGTTTAAAACTTCTTACCCCTTGAAAAATTATCTTAGGGCATGAGAAGCTTAGGGGACAACTTCGTGCGAAGAAACAACGAGGTTTCGTTGGGTATCAGGTGGGTCTAACCTCACCGAAATGGGTGAACTCCCCCTATGTCTCCTATTTTATTATAAGATTGATTAGATACATAATTGTGCTAATTATGACATGGTAGGAATTGTAAACACATGATATATACATGTTGCATGTGAAAAGTGGCATACTCCATATAGTAGAGTATTATGAGAATGATAAGCATGCTAGAGTACTTGCACTAGTATTGTGATGACGCATTCATAAAATGCTATTTAAGATATGCATGCTAGTGAGGAGTAGTATCATGTGAGACACTACTTGGCTATTGGATGAGTGAATTTAGTTATGCATACTAAAGTATGCTTGCTATAGAGAAAAGAAAAGATATGACAAAATGCAAAACAAGTATGTTGCATCTCATCTAGGTGAGCAACTATGACGGGCATTGTTGACATTGAGCTCGACCTTTTGGTCGTTGAACGATTCCATGTTTAAGGCATGAGGAAAGGGGTTCTCTTTGTATTTGACAATTGTGATTGGCTAAAGCATGTGTTTACTTGGTTAAATGAGAGATCGAACATTTGCATGGTGACTTATACTCCATAAAGTGGAGGTTCATATAGTATGACATATGTATATCATGAATGATGATTTTGTTAGCATTTGTAGAATGCATGATATATGGCATTAGGAAAATGCAAGATTATGATAATTGTAGAATGCATGGTTATGGCATTGTAGAATGCATGATATATAGTATTAGGATAATGCAAGATTATGGCATTTGTAGAATGCATGATATATGGCATTTGTAGAATGCATTGGATATGGCTTTGGACATAGAATATGATAATAACCGTTGGGGTCGTGAAGGAAAAATAGATCCATTTATAATGGTAGTAAGATGTGAACCTTTGCATGTTAGAGACATGTTGCATATCGGTGGAGACGTACCAACGGATAATTTGAGAACAAGTGTGACCTATGTGTTATGATTCCGACCCTCGAGTCGATAGTATGATTCCATGCTTTAGACATGATGAGTGAGACCGGTTGGCCTTGGATACGATGCTTATGATCAGCGCTTCCTTGCTCTTGTGCTCATTCGCACATGCTTGTGAGGGTCGCTCCCTACAAGCCGGCACTCCGGAGTTGGCCTATGCGACAGTTGATCGCCCGCGTGCAGGTTATATGAGCGCCGAAGTGGACCACCGTGGGATGAGTCTCATTGTCTACGGGGGAATGTTGACTACCACGGGGCCATTAGGCATGGCACAAGCCGGGATATTACCATGTGTAAGTCCCCTCGACGATTATGAGCGCCGAAGTGGACCACCGGGGGATAAGTCTCATTGTCTACTGGGGAATGTTGACTACCACGGGGCCATTAGGCATGGCACAAGCCGGGATGTTACCATGTGTAAGTCCCCTCGACGATTGGGTGAAGGCTAAGTAAACTTGACATAGTATATCACAGTTAGTTGATTCATATACTTGTAGTGTATGGACATAGTAGCGAGTTGTTATTTGGTGGTATTACTTAGCTTGACACCTTTTGGATGCATGCACCATAGTTGGACATTCGTATTAGTCATTAATTGCATGGGCATCCATAGTGACATTAACCTATACTCATGATGATTAGTATAGAGGCATGGTATTATGATGATAATAAAGAGAATCTTTTAACTAGTGTCCATGACATTAAATTGACATGCATGTAAACTAGTGAGAATAACATATTGTGCTTATGATAATAGAAATCATATTCATGTAGATGATTTAGTCATTTGGAGGCATGATAGTAGTAGTATTATTGTTTAGCATTTACTACTTAATGCTTTATATTTCAGTTTATACTATCTTTGCCTCAGTTGACCTAGCGGTGTATTTCGCCACTCTCGGCGGCTTACCCACTGGGAACTATTGTTTAATAGTTCTCACCCCCATGGTTGTTGGGTTTTTGCTTCAGAGCCTTCCGCAGCGGAAGAGGCTTGGGATCGTGGCGAGGGGTTAGCAACTAGCTAGAGCCTCTACGATGATGCATAGATGGACCCTTATGCCTTTCTTTTTTTTTGAGTGAAAGGTGTATAGTGTATTTGTTGGCCAATCCTTTAGCTTTTAAGATGTACTATGATTGAATTTTATTGTATATCACAAGATTATAGCTGTGATGAACTTATTTTAGAAGTAGATTTATGTACATGCTCTGATCACCTAGTGTCGGTTGTACTCCTGATCCTTCTTTGTTGTTCTTATAGACGCCTTGTGTACATTGAGGTTTTCTTTGGGGTGTACACGGCGGATCTGTGCACGTGTCTGGTAGGCTCCCACTAGGGCCTGGGGCGTGACACTATCTACTATCACCCATACTGTATCATATCTGTCCTGAGCTCTAGGCAATCCAATGATGAAGTCCATCGTGATCCAATCCCATTTCCACTTAGAAATTGGAAGATTCTGAAGCTTGCCAACAGATATGATGCTTAGCCTTTACTTGATGACAAATCAGGAACTAAGATACATATCTCCCAGTATCCCTTTTCATTCCATTTCACTAGTAGTGTGTTTTCAAGTCTTATAGATCTTGATACCTTCTGAATGTATATTATAAGAAGAATAACGATCCTCTCTTAATATCTCTTTGTGGAGCTCTGAATCCACTGGTACACACGACCGATCTCTGAACCGCAGTACTCCTGAGGCATCAATGCTGAAATCCTGTTTGCTCCCTCTCAATATCAGCTCTAATCCTTGTCAGATGTGGGTCCACACTTTGCTTTTTCCTGATCCTGTCTAACAGAGTAGGTTGCAAGACTATAGACACAGGTCTCGCAGAAACTCTAGAGGATACAACATCTAGTCGAAATTGCCTCATCTCCTTAAGCAATGACGTTTTCTTCGTGATCAACATACTTAAATTCCACACCGAGTTTTTACTCGACACATCTGCCACCACGTTAGCCTTGTCGGGGTGATATAGAATACTCACATGATAGTCCTTCAGTAGTTCCAACGACTGGCGCTATCTAAAGTTCAACTCCTTATGGATGACTAGATAATTGAGACTCTTATTATCGGTGTAGATCTCACATTGTTGCCCATACAGATAGTGATGCCACAGCTTCAATGCAACCACAACTGTAGCTAGCTCCAAGTCATGCGTATGGTAATTCTTCTCTTATTCCTTCAATACCATGAAGCATAGGTAATAATCCTACCATGTTACATCAGGACACATCCCAAGCCATTTTGCAATGCATCACTATAGATCATAAATTCTTTCCTTATAATTGGAAGGGTAAGGATAGGAGCTATCATCAATCTCTGCTTTAGTTCCTCGATGTTCCTCAAAGTCCAGCTATACCTAATTCCTTTTTGAGTCAATCGAGTTAGGGGTGTGGAAAGCATCACAAAGCCTTCCACGAACCAATGATAATATCCAGCTAATCGTAAGAAGCTCCACACCTTAGTGATTTGTTGTTAGTCTAGGCCAATACTGAATTGCTTCAATCTTTTTTGGTCTACCACCACACCTAGAGCTGAAATCACGTGGCCCAAGAATGCAACCTCCCGGAGTCATAATTCATACTTCTTCAACTTGGCATACAACTTCTTCTCTCTCGGAAACTGAAGCACTATCCTCAAGTGCTACTCATGCTCGGTATCACTCCGGAAGTATATCAGGATGTCGTCGATAAACACCGTCACGAATCTATCTAGGTATGGCTTGAAAACTCTGTTCACTAAATTCATAAATACGGCAGGGACATTTGTCAATCCAAAAGGTATATCTGTGAATTCATAATGCCCGTATCGAGTCATGAATTTCGTCTTAGGTATCTTCTGTTAGTTGTATGCCCTAGAAGCCTATCAGGCTAACGCTTTTATTTTTCTATGGAACATATACTTAATCATTATAATTTATAAATTTGGGCCTTTTATGCCATTCATGTGTAACGTGTCCGTGAATCATCTTTTGACAAGAGTTGAGAATTTGAGATACATATTATTGGTGATTAATTCATAAATGCTCTCAATCGGTGGATCATCATGGGGACGATGATTGATCCGGTAAGATTGATATATGTCCCGCTTCCTTTTGGGATGACGAGTCTCGAGTCATCAGTGTGGGGACACTGGAGCGAACATGCAGGTGGTTGTTAGAGAACAAGGGTACTGAGCGTGACCAACTACGAGCAGTTACATGGATGTCTACTTATTCGTCAGTAATTGGTTCGATGTTGCAGTGGTACAACTGATCCTTAGACCTGCGACACCACGGCCATTCAATGTGAGGCTACTGCAGTTTGACTATGCAACAAACTCTGATCAGCCATGGGTCTTAGTAGTATATGTTGGCTGCAGTAGATTCATATTAGGAATGGGTGTGTGTTTATAGGGGATCTATCGCTCTCGATAGAGAGATAATTAATCCTATGCTATTTGTAAGACAAAGCTTAGAAATCCTCGGCCGGGATAATATGGTGTATGGAAAGGTGTTTCCAAGAGTAACCATAAGAGCTTCTGTCCTATCAAATTTGTCATATGACGGGTGATGGGGTTTGACGAGTATTCCATGACCTCCACTCAGTTGGGACTATGCGATAGAAGGATTGTATTGTACGGTAACTGCACCTAGAGGTTCAGTCCGATATTCACTTCTGACTGGATTGCCACTATATGCTGCTAGGCGTCACTGGTGGATTGTGGGAACCAATAAGAATAATTATAGGCGAATAATTATTCTATGAGGGTAGAATCAAAAGAGTTTGATTCATCGAAAAGAGTTTCGATGATGATGTCGATGGGGATCGCATCATATCTTACTACCAGACAGAATTGAACCTATTGGGTTACACACATAAGAAATCGCGCATGATCGATTTTAAGGAGACGATAAAAGAAATTTATCAGATCGGCTAAAATACAATATAGTTAAATACTAAAGTTTACTAATTTATTAGTAAAAGGACTAATTTGTAATTGTTGTAAATTAGAGGTATTTAAGTGCAAAAGTTGCACAGCGTATTTACTAATCGTTTGTAAATAATATGAGGACTTATGTGTAAATATTACACACAAACCGAATTAGGATTAGGATTCGGATTCGGTTCAAACCAACTTGAGGGTTAATGGATAATCCAATCGGACTAGGATTCGATAAGGATTAGGTTTAGGATTAGGGTTTTCTCATTATAAATATATATCATATGACATATTAAAAAGTAATGCAATACATGAAAACCCTAGCCGTCAACCCTCTCCCTCTTCCTCAAGTCCTCCACAATTAATCCATCGTTTTCGATCTTCGGAAGGTTGCTAGTACAATTAGAAGATTGAATCATCTTCCTCAAATCGACGCAAGAGTTAATTCGTGATCGGATCGCGGATTGAGGTGGTTGACTATTTCGATCAAAGGTGTGATTTCGTGTGGACGCGAGTAGAGGCCGGGCGCGTGCGCGGCTAGCGAGGACGAACAACTTTTACCAGCGATCGTCGACCTCACGGTGATCTCGACCCGCGCAAGGTAAAAAGTAAATCCTAATTGATAAGATCAATTAGATTAATTGTTAACGATCTAAAACAAAACACGAGGTGATCTTTGGTTTAGAAAAATTTTAATTGTGTTATTTTCTTTCTGCTGCGCACACGCACTTAATTTTCTTACAGTGGTATCAGAGCCACCATCGTCGTTTGTTTTAGATCTAATCTCTTTTTTGATGTTGATTGGGTTTTTCGGAACGATCGAAATAAAAACAATGAAGATTGTTTTGTGAATATTATTTTTGATTGTTTCGAAACGTTAATTAAATCGCATGTAAATTTAATTTTATTTTAACGAACCGACGCGCAATGTGCTATTGACGCGGCCACTGCACTCGGCTTATTACGAGCCTGACGGTTGCTAGCCCATGCATGCAACACGTAAATAGTCCATGCGTTACTTGATGGCATACATGTATACATGATCTCTTTAATTAGTGCATGGCATCACTAATTAATTAGTTCATGTTTTGATTGCATGAGCTCGCCGCAATGCACATTGACCACATGCACATGGTGCGGGTCCGTCCATGCCATTCGGGCTGAGAGATGCTTGTGTGCGACACGGCTAAGCGTGCGGTTGTTTTGTGCAAAATCACAATTTAAATTTATTTTTAAAATTTTTAAATTTTTAATACATAAGATGTATTAAATCGTTTTAATAATTTTAAGAATAAATTGCGATTTTTGAAACTAATAAAGATTTGTTTTCAAATTAAACCGAAACCCAATTAACTAGAATTCGAATTAGAGAATTTTATATTATATGCATGTGATGTGTATGAGGTGATGATCATGAAAAGCAACCTTGTGATGTGGATGTATCATGTGATGATGTAAATTGATGTAATTTAATAAGGACCCAGTGTTAGATTTATTTTTCTTTTTCTGGGTACCTGCGTGTACACCAATTAAATGATATAATTTGGAGACATGCGTGTCTCATTATTTTTGTGGGTTGTAACGTAATTGTTGCAAAATTAAAAGAGAAAAAGGTAGTTTAGGTTCCATAACGATTTGTTGCATTCAAGAGTTGATGCGGTGCAGATCAAGTTTGAACCAGATGCTAATCGAGGGAGCCGACAAGAGTTGATCAACTCCAATCCGATCAAGATGCAGAATAAGATAGTTTTTCTTGTGTGTAATACCCTTTGACCCGATTCCGGCCTAATGGCTCAGGCCCGAATCAAGATAAAATCCATGATCATCACCGGTAGTTATTTTTATATGCGATATATATATGCATGTGATACGATAGTTTGCATGAGATGTAAATTAATAAAAATTAAAACTGATGAGATAACTAATCTCCCTAAATAAAATATTAAGTTAATGGTGTTATGAACCTATTAGTGGCCTTCCATCGTTGTAGGGTGTGGGCGTCTCTTTAATATTGATTGATGCACCCGGACACGGGGGGTCAGTTGCATTAGGGAGCCGCAACCATTCTATTGACATGAGATGCTGTGCGGTAAGAAAGGGGTTGAATCCAAGAATCTGTCAGGATGAGGATTCAATGACATTCTTATTTGCATGATGAACGGTGGGTCTAACTTAACCAAAAGATAAGGTCAAGAATCTGTCAGGATGAGGCCTATATCTTTGGAGGCCAAAGATTAAACTGCAATTTGCTTGAGAAGTATTGAACAAGAGTTGTTCACTCATTTGTTTGCTCATTGCCAAGAATCTGTTAGATGAGGTAGTGTGTAAACAGATGGGACCGCAATTCCCACTAGAGACTTTTAGTAAAGTTTTCATTTTCTCCACTCGGGGAGTGTGGAGATTCGCTAAATTAGTGGGAGGCACCATTTAGATTTAAAGACCCTAATCAAAATGGATTATGATTAAGTACACAACTAATTAGAATCTTAACTTTCTGCAGAAAATGGCTGCCTCTAACCCACTTGCCAAAATACTCGATACTAATCGCTTAACAGGACCGAATTTCACCGATTGGCTGAGGAATTTGAGAATTGTTCTCAATTATGAGAAACTAGCCTATGTGTTGGACACGGAGGCTCCAGCAGTGCCCGAAAATCCAACAGCTCAACAGAGAACTGCCAGAAATAAATGGACTGATGATGATATGAAGGTAAAGTGCTACATGCTTGCGTCTATGAGCAATGAGTTGCAACGCCAGCATGAGCACATGGAGAGTGATGCTGACATCTTGCTCCATCTCAAAGAGTTGTACGATGAGCAAAGTCGAACAGCTCGCTACGAGTTGTCGAAGCGACTGTTCAGGACTAAGATGTCTGATGGTCACTCAGTCAATAATCATTGCTTGGCGATGATTAAAGACATTGAGGAGCTTGAGAAGCTCGGAATGACTATGGACGCAGAACTCCAAATTGATTTGATCTTACAATCCCTACATGATTCATTTTCTCAGTTCATTTTAAATTTTCAAATGAATAAAATTACTTGCACTCTCACCGAGCTATTGAATATGTTGGTCACGGCTGAAGGAATGCTGAAAGTCAATAAGGGGTCAGTTTTGACTGTTGAACGGGCTTCCTCCAAAATAAAGTCTAAATGGAGAAAGAAGAAGCCTGCAAAAAAGCCAAAGACTGAACATGTCAAGGTAATTCCTAAAAAGAAGGCCGCCAAAGAAACTTGCTTCCACTGTCAAAAGGATGGCCACTGGAAGAGGAATTGCCCGGACTATTTGGCTAGCCTAAAGGACAAGGTAAAGGACAAGACTTTTGAAGGTATGTCCGAGATTCATGTCATTGAAACTACTAGCTTATTAGTTTGTTCTACTTTCACATGGGTCATTGACTCGGGATGCACCTCGCATTTATGTATTTCAATGCAGAGGCTAAAGGAAAGTAGAAGACTTAGGGATGGAGAGCTTATCCTACGCGTTGGAAACGGAGCAAGAGTTGCTGCTGTTGCTGTGGGGACTTACCCTTTATGTCTGCCGACGGGAGTAGCTTTAGAACTTAGAGATTGTCTTTATGTTCTAGTGCGACTAGAAACCTTATTTCTGTTTCACGTTTGGTACTGGACGGTTATAAGTTTATTTTTGAATCAAACATTTGTTCAATTTATATGAAAAATAATTTGATCGGTTATGGTTCTTTAATAGACAATCTCTATTACTTGCATATGGATGTTAGTATTAATACAGTTGACAATGGCGTGAATAAGAATACTATTGGTTTCAAAAGACCAAAAGATGAGGTAAATAAAATGTACTTGTGGCATCTTAGACTTGGTCACATTGGAGAAGATAGGATTAACAAGCTGGCTAAGGATGGTATCTTAGGGCCCTTACTCTCTGAACCATACCCAGCTTGTGAATCATGTCTTCAAGGAAAAATGACTAAGTCTCCCTTTGTTGGGAAAGGACAGAGAGCTACCGAAGTACTCGCCTTGATACATACTGATGTATGTGGTCCATTCGATGTGTCTGCTTGGGGCGGCTATCTCTACTTTATTATCTTTACTGATGATTATTCACGGTATGGGTACGTGTATTTAATTAAACATAAGTTTGAAGTCTTTGAAAAGTTTAAAGAGTTTAGACAAGAAGTAGAAAAACAAATGGAAAAACCGATTAAGACTCTTCGATCAGATCGAGGAGGGGAATACCTTAGCACGGATTTCTTAACCTACCTCAAGAATAATGGTATTGTCTCTCAATGGACTCCTCCTGGAACACCAGAATTGAATGGGGTGTCTGAACGGAGGAATCAAACTTTATTAGATATAGTTCGATCTATGATGAGCTTTACAGATTTACCTACGTCACTTTGGGGTTATGCACTTCTCACGGCTTTTTATATTCTGAACAGAGTGCTTTCTAAATCTGTTCCAACCACACCATATGAGATGTGGCATGGTAGGAAGCCAAGTTTTACTCATATTAAGACTTGGGGGTGTCCAGCTTATATTAAGAAATTAAAGACGGACAAATTAAAAAATAGATCAGTCAAGAAAAGATTCGTTGGGTATCCTAAAGAATCACTTGGATACTATTTTTATCTCCCAGAAAGTCATGTGATTATGAGCCGTCATGCCTTCTTTCTTGAAAATAAATTTATTTTAGCTGGAGGCAGTGGGAGGAAAATAGAACTAGAGGAGAAAGTCTCTTTAGGATCGAGCATTCCAAGAGCCCTTCCTAATAACTCTGTGACACCAGAGATTACACCGCCACCTCGCAAGTCTAGTAGAATCTCCCATCCTCCTAATAGATATATGGGATTATTTATAGAGGAGATGGAGAAAGTGTTCCTAATGGGAGACAAGGACCATAGAGATGATCCTAAGACTTATAGCGAGGCGATGCCAGACATCGACTCCGATAAATAGTTGGAAGCCATGATGTCTGAAATGGACTCAATGTACTCCAATCAAGTTTGGACTTTGGTTGATCCACCGGAGGGTATTGGACCCATTGGATGCAAATGGATTTTCAAGAGAAAGATTGGTTCTGATGGAAAGGTAGAGACCTATAAAGCTAGGCTAGTAGCAAAAGGTTATAGTCAACGCGAAGGCATTGACTATCAGGATACCTTTTCACCTGTAGCCATACTTAAATCTATCAGAACTTTGCTTGCTATTGCTGCACATTATGACTATGAGATCTGGCAAATGGGTGAAAACCGCTTTCCTAAATGGATATCTTGAAGAAGATATCTATATGGAGCAGCCTTTGGGTTTCACTACCAAAGATGGAAGTCATAAAGTGTGCAAGCTTCAACGATCCATTCATGGGTTGAAGCAAGCTTCTCGGAGTTGGAACACTCGTTTCAACGATGCAATCGAATCGTTCGATTTCATCAGAAATGAGGAGGAGCCGTGTGTATATAAAAAGGTTAGTGGGAGTGCTGCTACTTTCCTCGTATTGTACGTGGATGACATACTCCTAATTGGGAATGACATTCCTATGCTAACATCGGTCAAGTTATGGTTATCTAAAGAATTTTCTATGAAAGACCTTGGAGAAGCATCTTATATTCTAGAAATAAAGGTCTATAGGGATAGACCTAAGAAGTTGCTTGGTTTATCGCAATCTATGTACATAGATGAAGTGTTGAAAAGGTTCAGTATGGAGAATTCCAAAAGGGGTATGGTACCTCTAAGACATGGAATTCACCTCTCTAAGACTATGTCTCCCAAGACACCTGAAGAGAGGAGTCGCATGAGCAGGATCCCTTATGCTTCAGCGATAGGGAGTTTAATGTATGCGATGCTATATACTCGACCTGATATAGCACAGGCTATGAGTGTCACTAGTCGATATTAGTCGAACCCAGGCGAAGAACACTGGGTAGCGGTAAAGAATATCCTTAAGTACTTGAGAAGAACAAAGAATATATTCTTGATTTTTGGAGGAGGAGAACTCAGAGTTAATGGCTATACAGATTCAGACTTTATGTCTGATATAGACGATAGAAAGTCTACGTCTGAATATCTATTTATTTGCAATGGTGGGTCAATAGTTTGGAAAAGTTCCAAACATGAGACGATTGTTGATTCTACTATGGAGGCGGAGTACATTGCTGCATCTGAAGCTGCCAAGGAAGCTGTTTGGATCAAAAAAATTGTCACTGAGCTTAGCGTGGTTCCTTCTAGTAGGGATCCCCTGCCGCTATATTGTGATAATAATGGCACCGTAGCATTAGCTAAGGAGCCAAGATCTCATCAGAAATCCAAGCATATTGAGCGGCGGTATCACAAGATCAGAGAGTACATCAAGGATAAACATATTGAAGTGCAGAAGGTTGCCTCCACGGATAACGTGGCAGACCCACTAACTAAGGCTTTGACTCAGCAGAAACTAGAGACTCATCTTGAGAAGATGGGCATTAGATATATGGCTGATTGACTTTAGTGCAAGTGGGAGATTGTTAGTTGTATGTGTTTTCCCACAAAAGATGATTGGGAAACGAGAAATTTTAAATGAATAGATAGATAAAATGCACCTGTTTATTAGTCTAGAAAGACTTGAAAAAGATCAGAGATTAAAGGGTTCATGCTTTCCGGGCACCCGCAGGTACCCGGTTAATTACGCCCTCTCGTTACATTTGGGCCACCTCCGATTAAGCTGGTCATAATTAGAATATCCCTCCTCCAAGTAATCAGATAGACATACGAAGCAAAGTAGTCAAATTGAAGATTTAACTAAGTTGGGAGATATATATAATCAAAATTTGAAGCAACAAAACTGAAATATAAGACTAAGCGGGTATACAGTCCCTTATTTATTAGGTGCACTATAATGGACACTGTCGACTTTAAAACCGACTTTAATTAACCCTCTTTTTATTATTAGAAAAGAAAATAAAATTTAAAAGCGAGATAGTCATTACATGTATCACCCCGGGGGCAAAATAAGATATAAGATTACCAATGAAAATTATAGCAATATTAATTATGAAACCATGGTCATATAAGACTATAGTTTTATAATACAAGTTTGAAAGGAAGTTTTGTATTTGGGGCCTCCTTGATGTAGCGCAATTTGTGAGGGTTAACAAAATAATAATACGGACATATGACCTCCCAAAGATAAAAATCTATTCCTAATAAGTATATATATATATATATATATATATTAAACACTAACAGTAAAGAAAGAAAAGAAAGAGAAGAAACAAATAAAAAAAGAAATCACATGCAGCTTTTACCTGAAGTGGATATTATTCATACCCAACAAACCCCACCAAAATATGATCCTAGATGTGATTCAACAGGAAATTAATTAGGAAAGTTACTTGAATGCCTAATTTGGGGTACATTTGTATATACTCAATAAAAGCAATGCTCTATTCCTGTGCCCTTCTCTTTGCTCCCGCGGGAGGGGAGGTGCTGTCGCTCCGTTAGATAGCTTCGGCGTCTTGGTCGTCGGCGGCAACAGCAATGGAGTTGGGCGGGCGGGTACTGCGCAACGTCGAGCTTTCCTTTTCTCTTCTCTCTTTTTTTTATTTTTTTTTATTTTTTACTTTTACACCTCTTCTTCTCATTCTTCTTCTTCTTTTTCTCCCTCTGAAACTTCTTTCTCTATTTTCTTTGTTTTGCTCTGTGTGTGTGGGCGGATTCGTCTGTTTGGGCCCCCCCCCCTCGGCTCCATCTCTTGCTCGCCTTTTATAGGGCCTCCGGGAGACCAAGGTCCGGGCTTCTCGCCAGCAATCAATAGCGATAGGACAGCTCGGCGTGATCCGTAGCTAGATCCGCGGGATCTGTGTACGGTGGCGGGTGGGACTCGCAGGATGTGACGGCGATGGGCACGATCTCCGGGGATCCGCGTACGGGGCGGAGGGAGTTGTGGGATCTGCCGGTGCGATCTGATGCGACGGGCGCGGGATTTTCGGGATCCATGTACGGCTTGAAGCGACGCGGATGGCGCGGGATTTCCGGGATTCACCGACGCGATTTGAAGCGCCGGACGAGCGATTTGGTGTACGGCGGGATCCGAGGGATCGACAGGATCCTGTGGAGAAATGAAAGAGAGAAGGGGGCGATCCTGCCCCTTTCGTTTCTTCTTCTTCTTTTTCCTTTTTTCTCTTTTTTTTCTTTTTCTTCTTTTTTTTTTGTTTCTCTTTTTTTTTTCTTTTCTCTTTTCTTTTTCTTTTCTCTTTTTTTTGTGTGGGCTTTCTTTGGGCTTTTTCTATTTTAGGCAGACCCAACAGTATGCCCTAGAAGCCTATCAAGCTGACGTATTTTATTTTTCTATGGGACATATCTTTATATTTAATCATTATAATTTATAAATTTGGGCCTTTTATGCTATTCATGTTTAATGTGTTCGTGAATCGTCCTTTGAATTAATAAAATAATAATTTGTATTATCAAGAGTTGAGAATTTGAGATACATATTATTGGTGATTAATTCATAAATGCTCTCAATCGGTGGATCATCATGGGGACGATGATTGATCCGGTAAGATTGATGTATGTGTCGCTTCCTTTTGGGATGACGAGTCTCGAGGCATCAGTGTAGGGACACTGGAGCGAACATGTAGGTGGTTGTTAGAGACCAAGGGTATTGAGCGTGACCAACTACGAGCATGCAGTTACATGGATGTCTATTTGTTCGTCAGTAACTGGTTCGATGTTGCAGTGGTACAACTGATCCTTAGACCTGCGACACCACGGCCATTCAATGTGAGGCTACTGCAGTTTGACTATGCAACAAACTCTGGTCCTAGCCATGGGTCTTAGTAGTATATGTTGGCTGCAGTAGATTCATATTAGGAATTGGTGTGTGTTTATAGGGGATCTATCGCTCTCGGTAGAGAGATAATTAGTCCTATGCTATTTGTAAGACAAAGCTCAGAAATCCTCGGCCGGGATAATATGGTGTATGGAAAGGTGTTTCCAAGAGTAACCATAAGAGGTTCTGTCCTATCAAATTTGTCATATGACGGGTGATGGGGTTTGACGAGTATTCCATGACCTCCACTCAGTTGGGACTATGCAATAGAAGGATTGTATTGTACGGTAACTGCACCTAAAGGTTCAGTCCGATATTCACTTCTGACTGGATTGCCACTATATGCTGCTAGGCGTCACTGGTGGATTGTGCGAACCAATAAGAATAATTATAGGCGAATAATTATTCTATGAGGGTAGAATCAAAAGAGTTTGATCCATCGAAAAGAGTTTCGATGATAATGTCGATGGGGATCGCATCATATCTTACTACCAGACAGAATTGAACCTATTGGGTCACACACATAAGAAATCGCGCATGATCGATTTTAAGGAGACGATAAAAGAAATTTATCAGATGGGTTAAAATACAATATAGTTAAATACTAAAGTTTACTAATTTATTAGTAAAAGGACTAATTTGCAATTGTTGTAAATTAGAGGTATTTAAGTGCAAAAGTTGCACAGCGTATTTACTAATCGTTTGTAAATAATATGAGGACTTATGTGTAAATATTACACACAAACCGAATTAGGATTAGGATTCGGATTCGGTTCAAACCAACTTGAGGGTTAATGGATAATCCAATCAGACTAGGATTCGATTAGGATTAGGTTTTGGATTAGGGTTTTCTCATTATAAATGTATATCATATGACATATTAAAAAGTAATGCAATACAAGAAAACCCTAGCCGTCAACCCTCTCCCTCTTCCTCAAGTCCTCCACAATTAATCCATCGTTTTCGATCTTCGAAAGGTTGCTAGCACAATTAGAAGATTGAATCATCTTCCTCAAATCGACGCAAGAGTTAATTCGTGATCGGATCGCGGATTGAGGTGGTTGACTACTTCGATCAAATGCGTGATTTCGTGTGGACGCGAGTAGAGGCCGGGCGCGTGCGCGGCTAGCGAGGACGAACAACTTTTACCAGCGATCGTCGACTTCGCGGTGATCTCGACCCGCGCAAGGTAAAAAGTATATCCTAATTGATAAGATCAATTAGATTAATTGTTAACGATCTAAAACAAAACACGAGGTGATCTTTGGTTTAGAAAAATTTTAATTGTGTTATTTTCTTTCCGCTGCGCACACGCACTTAATTTTCTTACATCTTCAACCTTTACCTTCAATTGGTGGTATTCCGACTGCAGATCAATATTTAAGAAGACACAAGATCGATCCTTACAGCTTCAAATAGATTATCAATGCGTGGTAAAGAATACTTATTCTTGATGGGTACTTTGTTCATTTTTTTGTAATCAACACACAGACTCAGTGAAATAACACCAGCGCTTTCCAAGGTGATACATTAGGTCTCACAAATTCTTTTTCCATTAAATTCTAAAGCTGCGCCTTTTGCTCTTTTAGCTTAACTGGTGCCATCTTGTAGGGTGCTTTCAAGATTGGCACAGTTTCATGAACTACATCAATCACAAACTTCACCTTCCTATTTGGCGGCATACATATCAACTCAGGGGAGGATATCCTTGAATTCCGGTGTCGCAGTAAGCACCTCGATCATAGTCGCCAAAATGGCTACACATCCTCTGCTCATCATCTGTCTCGCCTTCGATGTGGAGATCATCATAGCAAACAAAATGCTCTTGCAGCCCCTGTAGACAAATAGCTCCAGTCCTGGCTGGCGAAAGTCATTGTCCTCTCTCCGCAGTCGATCGTCATGAAATAACACGCGAGCCAGTCTATCTCGAGAACTACATTGAAATGCAATAACTACCTTAAGACCAACAGGTCCACAATCATGATCCACAGATCTAACTGTACTAGACATGACCGACAACACTGCTCCACATGCAGTACATGATCTGACATCTGCACCCTCGTATATGTGGTGACAGTCCTATTTCTAGCCTATACAGTGATACAAATACTTGACTAATGAATCAATATGATGCACCAGTATCAAATAATACAGGAATTCTAATGCCATTAATGAAAATGATATTTGCCATCACATTGTCAGCCACTGTAGTCCTCAACCTGCGCTATATAGACTCGGCCACTCTGTGCCTGCTATCGATGATCTATCGAGAACGTTACTCAAGCTTGGTCTACTTGAGGGTGTGTAGATGGAACCCCTATCATCTGCTGAGGGGAAAAACTAGAAGTAGCTGATGCTGTCAATGGTGCTGGTGATGCCGCTCGAGGATATGATGACTGCATATGCCCTGTCTGACTGCATAGGAAGCACCAACCCTCCTGCTGCTCATACACACAAGGCCGGTGTGGTCCTCCACAGATAACACACCCATCATGTCGTCTCTGCTACTGCTTCTGTCACTAGGATACACCAAACCTCTGTCTTGCAAAGGACCTATGACCCTGAGAGCGAGATCGTGGAGACCTCGATGGTCTCCTCGCAATGGTCTGTCCCCCGTCATTCGATGCTGGATGCTTCCTATCCTGATTCTGCTCCAACACTGCAGTACGCTCTCTCAAAACGGTGGCATCATGCTCCACCTATAGTGCCTGATCAATTAACTCGTCTAGAGTATGCAAATGCTGCGCCTGGACCAAAGGATAAATCTCCGGCTGCAGCCCTCACTTAAACAGGTATGTCTTGTAAGCCTCGTCCCTCGCCGCGAATGGCACATAGTTCAGTAGACGATCGAGCTCTCTGGCATACTTTTGCCCCATCCAATCACCTTGCTGTAGTTTCTTCAAGCCATCTTTGAGTTTTTGCTTTATACTGTTCTGGAAATAGGCCCCAAACAATAACCCATGAAACTCGGTCTATGTCATCTACAAAGAAGCCTGTGATCTAGTCCATCTGATCCTCCACCACCATGTATGTGTGTCACACTCCAAGTAGTGAACTGCCAGATGTACCTGGTCATTCTTCGGAACAAAGAGATCCTCAAAAATTTTCCATATAGCTCCTACCCAAGCCTCCACTATCTACAGCTAGTGCTCTGGCCACTAAGCTCCGCGGATCGAATCTATTGAAGTCTCCCAACCTCGCCTGATCCACTCCTACTCAGCCGCAGACAACTGCCCGCTAGTCCTCGATGTCTTCGCACTAGGCGTCGGTGCTACCGGAACTGTCGTTGCCTGAGGTGCCGTCGCTACCGGAGTGTCTGCTGGTTTAATCGGTGACAGCACTTGAGGCTCGAGAATTCGCTGTGTAGTAGTGGTCTGTTGTGCCTATATCTAGCACATCTGCCTCATAAATATCACTACTGTCGGGTAGTCTCAGCCTGCTACTCTATCGCCCCGACCAGACCTGCCAACTGCTCTTGAACCCTATGTGACTCATTAGATCCTGCCTGCTTCCACTCTGTAGGTGATGTTACTATGGCCCTTATCGGTAGTCAACCTGGCGTGGCATCGCGACCACGTGCACCTGCAATAAAGTATACGTCAATAACACACTGGACACACAACTTGACCCAGTCACGTGAAAGTCTATAAGGATATCCCTTTTCCCTCATGACGTTATATAGTTTGTAGTCGACATAATCATCTGGCAAAAAAAGATACATCTTCTCCAATCAATTTTCACTCTCCTTGAAGAGTTTATATAAATCAATCATCGACTTTCATCGCAAGTCACGTCTCTCACATTTTATTTTCCTAGGGTCTGCTAAATGTCTAGGGTTTACTAGGTCCAGACGACCTATTCCTAGGCTCTGATACCAACTTAATCTGTCACGCCTCGGATTACTGCAGAAGCCTGAGCACGCTAACAGATTTGCCGCATGCACGGGAAGCCTCGCACACATGAAGCATCTCAACCTGTGAAACATAGCTAAAATACAACTACTACAAACAGATATCATAGTTGGTGTAAATAAACTAAAGCACAAAGCCACTGTACATACATGATATCGGGTGCTCCACTCACATGACCAGCCTAGGGTAGGAGATGCTATATATATCCCACGATCCCCTTACCTCGATCAGAAGCAACAACAGGTATAGAGGGCTCTGTAAAAGAAAAGGCAATAATAGAGAGCGTGAGAACTACTAAACAAGTGGTTCCAGTGGGTGCCGTCACTGACGACAACGACCTACCCACTAGGTCTACTACAGGCATAAGTGAAAAGCAGTGAATCGACTGTATAACATGATGTATGTAAATATGAGCTGGAAAGAAAATCTACAGCTACCATACCTCTATACTATAGATGCTCTAGATAGTAACTGATGAATAATATGTATTAACTAACTACAGGGTGCATACAACCATAACCCAATCTCACTGACCAACTCGAGGGTTCGGTCAAGCCTGTGCCCACCTACTGCCAAGGCACCACTTTTGCAAGTGGTCCGTTAATGTAAGTTGCTCACCAGGGCTGCTGCAACATCATCGCTAAAGCCAGGCTCCGGCCACTCGAGGGGCGCGATCCTACTGAGTAAACAGCACGTATCTCTATTGAGCTCAATACTGCACATGCAGGCTATAGTCCAGATCATAAAAGGTACTATCTAGGTGCCCTCGGCATAATCTGCAATGCATATAGTCTATCTGAAACAGCCATATCAACCCACGGCAAAAATAAGCCTCCCCACTATATACTAACTACCACTGCCACTCAACCTAGGCATAAAATAATCCTAACTATCCCAAATAACCATCACCCACTAACCTTGGTATAATATGTCAAAATCTGAATTTTATACAATCAACTAGAAATACTATATAGTTCAAATTGGAGGAAAATCCAACTGTCAAGTATAGGAGCATTATTTTTCTAGCTAGGCGACTATAAAATCTGTTTTTAGGTGAAATAGCATTTCATACAACCAGCTAGAAAACTAACATGGAAAACTCATGTCTAGATAAACAATGTTCAACTCACTACTTCATCAACAATTGATAACAATGCATGCTGAGATTTCTAATCTAGACATAGTATCCAGTAAATTAAACCCACCTAGAAATGCAAATCCAACAACGGGAGGAAATGAAGCTCCAAGAACACCTTCTCACTGCTCTAAACCGGTAGGAAACTCTAACAAAAACTCCAAAGTCACCCAAAAATCTAGCAGCACCACTGCCTAAATGTTCGGAATAAAATTCCAACAAAAATCCAATTCCAACTCACAAAGTTACTCCCAAATTCAAACCAACCTACCTCAATTCCAGCAGAGAAGGAGTAATTCATGAGCTCCCCTCCTCTCCTCAGAGCCACGAATAAAGCTTAATTTGGTTGCCTACGGCTTAACTGTGCTGAGCTGCCCAATCTCCAGCCGGTGCTGTTCGATGCTTCATAGCCAGCAAAGAAAGGAGAAGAATAAGCTAGGAAGAAAAAGGATTGGAGAGGAATTGGCTAAGTCCATAGGTGTGGAGGAAGTGAAAAGAGTTGAAGTGGATGCTTCCTAGTTCATTTATAAAGGAAACAATAATTGTAGAGGAGCCATCAAGAAACAAAAAATATTACATCGACTAAAACATGACTTTCGGGTGCCCGAATGCAATATTTGGCGTTCAAAATCCCTCGAAACTGCGTGAAACCACTGGTGGGCGCCCATTGAGAAGCCTAGACCCATCGAAAGTCCGTCCGAAAGTTTTCAAGCGCCCGAAATCCCACGCCCTGAAATTATGTGAGTCACTGCACACTTGTCGCTCCAACGGTCCAATCTCACCTACTCACTTTCAAGCTACTACAATACTTATGGGTGTCCGAAAAGGTAGAATCCAAAATCACATCAAAATCTGCACTGTAAACTCACGCGAGAAAAACATCTTTCGGACCTCCAAATGTTCTAGAAACTTCAGTTCTAGTAGATTTCGATGCTCTGAGCCCGTTTTCACATCTATTTTGTGCTAAAACAGCTCCAACTCGGTCGGACACTCTGCAGATGTGTCGACTAGTTACCCACACTGTACCCGGACCCAGCTACTGAGCTCCACAACATTACAAGAGGTAGGTTATATTTTTCTATATGTTTTGTTCCCACTTATCGCTCCATTCAGAGTGGGAGGTCCACCGACCCAGATCTATTTGCATTCCTAAATCTGAGGCTCATTGAATTGGGTTAAATTGAATCAACTTAAATATAATCCATAAATTGAACAGGCCCAACAATTAAAATTGGACAAATATAAATGAGGCGCAAAACCTTGAATGAACTTAATTATTACTAGGCTTGCATGAAGCCCATGAAATTAAAAGAGCCTCCCAACAAATTGAAATCTTTACTGGACCGACTTAATCCCACAGATTTGAACGAGCCCAAAATCATTTAAGACCTATGGGATTAAATTGAATGGGTCTAAATTTGACCCAAACCCCAAAATCATTGATTAGGCTATCAAGACAAAATTCACCAAATTGAATATGCTTGTCATATGCTAAACTAATATTATTGGGTTAACCATAATCTCTCCCCCTCTTTATTTTTTATTATATATATTTTTTGTTATTATATTTTTTTTACCCCAACAATCACTAAACTATATTTTTGAAAATTTAATGATTCAAGCATTTTCAAATTTGATTTCTGCTGATTTGATGTGATGGTCTTAAATAGACTTTATTAGAAATCTGATAGTACTGAGTCATCCTATATAATCGAAGGTACGACGAAAAAGTTATAAATGATTTACAATTCAGTCTATAGATAAACTTCAAAAGTTACGAATCAGTCCACGAATTTTTTTTAGCCTAGTATAACAAAATTCAGCTTAGTAAAAAGAGATTAATGGCGATGCGTCGTTGTTGATCACGGATGTACATGTTCGCTATGTTCGCACAGTTTCTCCAACGTGAGGCTTGGGATCATGAATACCGAGCTCCACTTTGATGAAGAAGACACAATTATTTGGAGATGGACTAGTAATGAAAATTTTTGTGTCAAGTCTGCATATAATTTCCTATGTTTCAGCGGCATCAACGATTTTTCTGCATCCATCATTTGGAATACTAAAGCTCCACTCTCTGCAACAATCTTTATGTGGTTGGCTTCTAGGGAGAAAATACTAACGGCCGCTAATCTAATAAGGAGAGGATGGCCACATCCACCGAGTTGCCCGCTATGCAACAGAGAATCTGAAACAACTATACACCCTTTTACCAGTTGTGATTTTTCTATGCTCACTTGGGCCGAATGTGGAAAACTCTCCAGTTACACCCACTGCCTCTACTACAGTCTTTCTTTCCACCTGGATCCAAATGAGGGAAAAAGCATCGGTCAAGCTGCGACGTAAAATTGACTCGATGTTTACTACCATATGCTAGAACTTATGGAAGGTGCGCAACAATAGAATTTTCAATGGGTTGTGTAGATCATCCGAAGAACTCGCTCGAGTATCACACAATAATGCACTAATGTGGTTCAAATTTTTGTAACTGGTGATTCAATTAGGGGGATCAATTATTGCTGCGGGCCTACTCAGCCCCAGCAATTATTATTTATACTTATTTTACATGTAACTCCTATTATATTCAATAAAACGTATAGGCAATACCCTATACATTCCTTTCCAAAAAAAAAAAGATTAATGGCTCTTTCTAGCGCCAGCTAAGATTAAAATCCTAATTAATTAAAATTTATAAATCAAAGATTATTAGGTTCAAAATTATTTTCTCTTTTTCCTTTAAAAAAAAAATCTAAATCTCGACTTCTTTTCCTTCCATTTTTCTTGTTTATTTATAAAGAGAACATAGAGGTATAAATAAACCAACAATGAAAGAAGAATAACCCTCCCCTTGGAGAAAATTGGGAGAAGATGATGACTAACCGAGCATTAATCGATCGTATAGGCGATAGATTTTGCTTTGCTTGCCGGTAGTGCTAAAGAAGCAGATGCCTACTTCAGGTGCTAAAGAAGCAAAAACCTTGAGCACTTATTAGTTAAATACTTTATTCCTTCATTCCATTCTATTCGTGTCCCTTGAGCTAAGTTCTCCTTGTAGGGTTCATTATATCTCCCATTTAATTAGGGAAAAATATATCCATATATATATATAAATGGACATCCAGGGAAACGCTCCAAAGGTGTCGGCATAGGACGAATTACCAATCAGATTATTATATATTAATATGTTTCTCCGAGGTTAGTACAAAAATCTCTCATATATCTTGACGGCCAGTTAACATATTGTTTATGCTCGTTTTATTTATATATATATATATATATATATATATATATATATATATATATATATATATATATATATATATATATATATATATATATAGAGCTTGACTGGGCTACTATCGGTAGTAAACCGCCCCGTTTACTACCGATTTATTTTCGATGCTGGAGCTTCCAAATTGACGATCGGCACCGTTGAACATGATCTAGACCATTTAAACTATCTAGAAATCAAATTTCATACTTTTTTGATATCATTAACCGAACGATCAAAGGGTTACAAAATCTGTAATTTTAATGGCCGATATGGTGTGTTTGCTCGTTTAACGGTATAGAAGAATTCAAATCAACTAAATTTTTGTTAGAAAATTCTTTGAACTATTTAAAATAAGATCTGTACTCTTGATCTTGATTACAAGACTTCTATCATCACTTTTTATAGGATATTTATTTTCAGCCATTCATTTTCTGTTCACTTGATGGATAAGAGAACAATATCGAAAAAGCGTGAAATTTGATTTCCAGATAGTTTGAATGGTCTAGATCATGTTCAACGGTGCCGATCGTCGATTTGGAAGCTCCAGCATCGAAAACAAATCGGTAGTAAACCGCTCGGTTTACTACCGATAGTATTCTAGCAAAACTCTATATATATATATGCTGCATTACTTCCTTTCGTAAGAGTAGATAGCTAGTGCACCATTCTTTGCTAAATTATCTTTTGCTTAGTGTTGATTGATAAATAATCTTAGTGTCTAGTTTGAGATTTTGTACACCATATGCGTAGTAGTTTTCTTTGTGAGACATTATCCCTTTATCATCTCGTGAAGCTCTTACGCAGCAGTCTCCGACGGTGAGGGTGCATTTCGACGACAAATTAATGCAACACGCATACTTTGATAGTTAAAATCACAATGTGCTCTCATATAAGATTTTTTTTTTTTTCTTTCCTTCTAAGAATGTGTATATGTTGTTAGAAAATAATGTTCAAAACTTAGCTTGTTAGCTTGTTAGATCCTTCCTCAATTTTAGGGAGAATGGAAAGTTCAATTGAAAATTTTATTAAGGCTAAATTACAGAAAACCCTCCTGTCAATACCCGATTTTTCACTTTCCCCCCCTATCATTTAAAAACCTACATTTTGTCCCCTTGTAAAATAAAAAATGTACACAGGGGGGTACGGTGTTAACTTTGATGGCAAAATGACTAAAATGCCCCTCCGCCCTTCATGCCTCACCCTCTCCCTCCCGCGCTCCCCCGACCCCTCCTCCGCCACCACCACCTCGCCTCCCTCCTCCTCGCCGCGGCCCTCTTCCTCCACCTCCTCTCCGTCTCCGTCGTCCTCCTCCTCCGCCGTCGCCGCCGCCGCCTCCGCCGCACCTCCTCCACCGCGAGCGGTGGAGCCGCCTCCGCTACGGCGGAGGAGGAGTGGGACGGGGACGGGGACGGGGACGGGGAAGCGGTGCCGGCGGAGGACGCCGACGGCGAGGCGGGGGACGGCGAGGCGGGGGACGGTGAGGTCGGCGGCGATGTGGAGGAAGAAGGGACTCGAGGGTATTTTGGGTATAAAAATATATATAATAATATTTATTAACGGAACCCTAACGGAACACTGACGGCAAGGGGCAAAGTGTACATTTTTTATTTTACAAGAGGGCAAAATGTAGGTTTTTAAATGATAGGGGGGGAAAGTGAAAAAACGGGTATTGACAGGGGGGTTTTCTATAATTTAGCCTTTTATTAATGTCAAGAAATTATATAAGTTGTTACTCAATCATCAACAGCTGCTCTGATACCATAGAGAACAATCCGACTAGCCACTATTATAATTAGTTACTTAATGAGGCTAACTTAATTAGCTGCAGATGGTACAAATAAATTTTGGGATTAAAGTGCACCTATGTGCATTACTCCTTTGTTTTTTTTTCATATTTCTTTTCCTTCGGTCGAAAGCCGCTTGACTAATAGAGAGAGATTATAAGGAAACTATTCTTTATTTTTGTGAGGAAAAGACTAAAATTGGTAGTATTCATTTTGCTAATTAAATAGAAGAAGGAAGATATATAACAAAATTAAATGATGATAAGAGGTTGGATGGAAGGGAAAAAAGAAGAAAACAAATTAAATATTTGTCATTGATAACCAATATCTTCAAAAGGGTGCAACGAGAAAAGTAAGATAAACAATAATAAGAAGTTTATAGGATCACTGTCACGCTCCGGGACTCTTTTGTAAAACTTTTTACATGATTATAGCGAAAAAAATGTACAATTTTTTTTAACCCGAATCCAAAAATATCCCGAAACGTGCACAAATCGGCAACATGGACAGAGTCTCCTCTGTACAAACGGACAGAGTCTTCCCTATACATGCACAGCATGGGAACCTAAAGTACAACAATCAACCAGCATAATCAACCACAACAAGAGCATAACGATGACGACAACAACATTGGATAAGGATACAATATCAGCTATACATCAAACTGAACTACATGGAGAATATTAGAAACGCTAAACCACATCTACAATCATGAATGATAACTAATGACGAAAAGAATCTACAACCAAAGGGTACAACTGAAACAAAAAACTACTCCGGAAAACATGTCTATCTAATCGCGCCCTTACGCACCGTCCCAACCCTCACCTCCAATATCACCTGTAAAAATAGTGGGGTGAGAAACATACAAATATATTTTCTAATAGGAGGAACGCGCAGGCAAAGACAAGCCGCACTCACTAGTCAATAAGAGAGATAACAATAATCAACAGGCATGAAAAGCAATATCGAGTACAGTAGCAATAATGAGCTGAAAGTAAATAATCATCCATCAACAGATATAGAATTGGGCTGGAATACTATTAATAGTATTTGAGCTCTTTTGTTATCGAGTTTTTAACCCTTGGATGAAAAATTATAGAGTTAGGATGATAGTGGTCCCCTAGGGTTTAGTGGTGGTCTCCCTAGGATTGAGTGAGTGGTTGGTTGAATAATATGATATAAATGGTAGAATTGATTAAAGTGTAGATCTAACGGCTAAAAAATCGATGGCAAAAGAGCTCAAATACTATTAATAGTATTCCAGCTCAACTCATATATATATATATATATATATATATATATATATATATATATATATATATATATATATATATATATATATATATATATATATATATATATATATATTGTCACGCCCCGTCGGGCCTTTAACACCAACTAGGTGGAAAGGATAACCGCACGGGCGCATGCCCCAGACCCGCCGAACGGATAGAGTCCCTTCTACCCGCCCAAGGCGTCACAACACAAGCTTATCCACGAGGTTCCAACTAGGAACGGAGTACAAGAGTTGCACAGGAAAGCATCAACATAAAGAAGTTCTACTTCTATTACATCACATTGCACATTTATACATGCCCAAATTTTTTTCTTTTCTTTCATTTCCATTCCATACATCATGTTCCAAAACTATGGAATATATAAGTTGCATACAATCAATGCAAACCCCTATACTATCCAAGTCCAAGACTAGGGGTACAACAACTCTATGTATCACCAAAATGGAAGGGCCGCTATCTAGAGAGCTAAACCCTTGCCTCGCTCCGCCGCCTCACTCGCGGAAGGACCGGAAAAACGTGGGGTGAGAACTATAAACATAGTTCCCAGTGGATAAGGCAACCCAAGAGAGAAGCTCGACCCACCAGGTCCAAAGAAACACCATATGCATAAGTTAGATCACAAATAACTATGCAACAATTATTTACATGCTTGTAAATAAATATAAAGGATGCAACCAAATGAAATGTAACTTATCATTCTCTCCTAGGTTCATCCTATATTTCACATTGACTAAGTTCAATTACTTGTCATTTACTTATGGTTTCGGAATCGCCGTCTCACCATAAGGGTTCCAACATTCAAGGAGTGAACTCGTCACCTCCTAGTTCGAGTAGCGAACTCGTCGCATACTCGGGATAGCAAAATCGTCGCATACCCCATCTCAACACCGCCATCACATGGAATGGGTAGCGAACTCGTCGCATACCCGGGATAGCAACCTCGTCGTACATCCCATCTCGACACCGCCAACTCATGGCGTGGTAGCGAAACCGTCGCATACCCGGGATAGCAAAATCGTCGCACATCCCGTGTCAACACCGCCAACTCATGGCATGGTAGCGAAATCGTCGCCTACCCGGGATAGCAAAATCGTCGCACATCCCGTTTCAACACCGCCAACTCATGGCATGGTAGCAAAATCGTCGCCTACCCGGGATAGCAAAATCGTCGCACATCCCGTTTCAACACCGCCAACTCGTGGCATGGTAGCGAAACGGTCGCCTATCCGGGATAGCAAAATCGTCGCACATCCCGTTTTTCACATTTTTCACTTGCCAACCTAAGTCTCATGATCTTAGGTTCAAGTCACTAAGTCTCACCTATGTTCAATGACACTAGGTTTACATTCTCATTCTCAACCTAGGTTCCATGACTCTAGGTTCCAATCTCATGTCCAACCTATGTTCAATGACACTAGGTTCCATTCTCACATGTTCCAACCTATGTTCAATAACACTAGGTTCTATTCTCACATGTTCCAACCTATGTTCAATGACACTAGGTTCCATTCTCACATGTTCCAACCTATGTTCAATAACACTAGGTTCTATTCTCACATGTTCCAACCTATGTTCAATAACACTAGGTTCTATTCTCACATGTTCCAACCTATGTTCAATAACACTAGGTTCTATTCTCACATGTTCCAACCTATGTTCAATCAATAACACTAGGTTCAATAACACTAGGTTCAATTTATACATGCAACCATGCAACAAGTATAGATAATTGAATTATACTTGAATTCTATATCATGCAATAGGAGCTCATTGCTCTACCTATCATGATTTTACCTTTACCAACATGTAAGTTCTAGGATTCACAACACATACCATTTTATCTTTAAATGGATATTTACCCTAGACATGGAAGTGACCTAATCACTTCGGTAAACACAAACCCACCTCAAGAGCTTCCAAATTCTTGTATTCTTCAAGCTCCTAAGTCTCCAAGCCTTGAGTTCTTGTTTCAACCCAAGCTTCTACAAGAAAACGGTTCGTTACTCGTTACGAACCCTTAATTCAACTCAATACACGAAATCAAGTGTTCTAACATGATTTCCAATGCCTCAATTGCAATTCCCGAAGGTCCAAATATTTTTAGAACCTCCCAAGGCAAAAACCCTCATTTAACCTAGGTTTCACATGCATGCATGTAGAACCTCAAAATTTCTTGGCCAATCTCCACATTTTGTGTTTTAGATTGCCTAGGGTTCCCAAAAACCTCATTTCAAAGGATTAAATCCAAGGTTTGAACCCAAAACGTGAGGAACTAACCTTAACCACGAGTTCCCCAAGCTTCTTCTTGCACCAAGAAGCTTCTTTTCTCCTTTGGAAGCCTTTTCCAAGATCAATCCACCCTTTTCTCCAAGTTTTGGAGAGATCTCTAGAGAGAAAAAGTGAAGGAGATGGAGAGGAGAAGTGGAGGAGGAAGATGACTGAGAAAGGGGGTGTTCCCTGCCTTTCTAACACTCCCTCGAGTGTGAAAAGACCCATTTGCCCCTCTCCACACTTAACACCTTCAACCAGCCAAAACTCGAATTTCGTAACACTGTATATCGGTATGTGCATTGCATACCGGTATACGGGTGCTATTCCGGTATACCCCGGAGGATTCCGCAGAACCCGAGAGCTGGGTTCTCGGTTTCAACCATGGCATTCCGGTATACCCATCATCACATACCGGTACTAATCACTTCAGTACCGGTATGGAGGTCCACATACCGGAATCCAGTGCAGACTTCACAAGTTTAGCAGTTTTAACTTTTCGAAGTCCGTTTTCGCGCCTCATTTGCGCCGAAAACACTTCTCACAAGTCCCAAACTTGGCTGAAGCCTCACATATAGCCTCTCTTGCTATTTTTCCATCGGAACTCCACAATTTGTAGAAGTTCGGTACGATGCACTGAAATTCAGTGTACTACATTCCTCCCCCCTTAAAGAGAGTTTCGGCCGCGAAACTGAATCATACCTCAGCTGGACTCAGCGAAGAGGTAAGGAAACCGCTCCCTCATTGAGCTTTCCAATTCCCACGTAGCTTCGCGCTCACCGTGATTCGTCCATTGTACTTTTACATAAGGAATTTCACGGTTCCTCAAATTTTTTCACCTCGCGATCTATGATACACAAGGGAAATTTTTCATAAGTCATATCCTCATGAAGCTCTATAGGCACATACTCGAGAACGTGCGCCGGATCATACATATACTTGCGGAGCGTCGATACATGGAACACATTGTGTATCCCCGCAAGTTTTGGCGGCAAAGCTAGCCGATATGCCACGGATCCCACACGCTCCAAAACCTCATAAGGTCCAATGTAACGGGGACTCAACTTACCCCGAACACCAAATCGTTTCACCCCTCTCATGGGTGACACTTTCAAGAAGACGCGGTCTCCTACCGCGAATTCCAAATCTCGTCGACGTCGATCCGCATAACTCTTTTGTCTAGATTGCGCCGTCGATAAGCGTTCGCGTGCCAAGCGGACCTTTTCCTCCGCTTCACGCAACACATCCGGTCCTAAGACCCTTCTCTCGCCGACTTCGCTCCAATGAATAGGAGAGCGGCATTTTCTTCCATACAAGGCCTCAAACGGTGCCATACCGATGCTAGATTGATAGCTATTATTGTAAGCAAATTCAGCCATCGGCAAATGAGTAGGCCATGCACCCTTGAAGTCCAACACGCACGCTCGCAGCATATCCTCCAAAATCTGAATTGTCCTTTCCGATTGACCGTCAGTTTGAGGATGAAATGCTGAACTGAAATCGAGCCGTGTACCCAAAGCTTCTTGCAAGCTTTTCCAAAAATGCGATGTGAAACGGGGATCTCGATCTGAGACTATCGAGGTCGGGACCCCGTGCAACCGCATAATCTCGTCCAGGTAGACTTGTGCTAGCTTGTCTCCCGACCAAGTGGTGTGGATTGGCAAAAAGTGTGCCGACTTTGACAAACGATCCACCACCACCCAAATCGCGTCGTGGCCACCTTGTGATCGAGGTAAACCCACAACGAAGTCCATTGCTATGTTCTCCCACTTCCAAACTGGAATGGGCAACCCTTGCAATTTTCCCGCCGGAAAGCGACGCTCGGCCTTCACCTGTTGGCATACTAAGCATTGTGCCACAAAGCGTCCAACATCAAGTTTCATCCCCGGCCACCAATAATGTAATTTAAGATCCTTGTACATTTTGGTGCCGCCCGGGTGAATCGCATAGGGAGAAGTGTGAGCTTCTTTCAAGATCTCCCCACGAATATCCTCGACTTTTGGCACGCACAATCGATTTCGGAATCGAATTGCGCCCTTCGAGTCTACATGAAAATCACCGGCGCGCCCGCTCTCGATAGCACTCCGCACCTTTTGGAGTTCCGGATCACCGGATTGCTTTTCTTTTATTTTCTCCAACAAAGTTGGCCAAATCTCGAGATTCATAAGTCTAGCGGGGACGCCCGGGGCCACGACTTCCAAGTCAAACCGGCCCATTTCCTTGATTAACGGCATTTGTCCCGTCATCTCAATTGCGAAGTTCTCCACGGATTTTCTACTGAGCGCATCGGCCACCACATTGGCTCTACCGGGGTGGTACAAAATGGTTAAGTCGTAATCCTTTATCAACTCCAACCATCTCCGCTGCCTCAAATTCAACTCCTTTTGAGTGAATAAGTACTTTAAGCTTTTATGATCCGTGTACACCTCACAATGTTCCCCGTACAAGTAGTGTCTCCACAACTTAAGTGCGAAGACCACTGCTGCAAGCTCTAGGTCGTGGGTGGGGTAATTCTGCTCATAGCTCTTTAGCTGTCGTGAGGCATATGCTATTACTTGTCCTCTTTGCATAAGCACACACCCAAGACCACGCCGTGATGCATCACTATACACCACAAAGCCCTCCCCCGCAATCGGCAAGGCGAGAACCGGAGCCGAAGTCAACCTTTCCTTTAGCTCCTTAAAGCTTTGGTCGCATTCCTCGCTCCAAACATATTTGGCTCCCTTGCGGGTAAGACGCGTTAGTGGACCGGAGATTTTTGAAAATCCCTCCACGAACCGCCGATAGTACCCCGCAAGACCCAAAAAGCTTCGTACTTCCGTGACATTGGTCGGACGAGGCCAATCCTTGATTGCCTCAACTTTCATAGAGTCCACCGATACTCCTTCCGCGGAGATCACATGACCCAAGAAAGCGACCTCACGAATCCAAAATTCGCACTTCTTCAACTTGGCGAACAATTTGTTCTCTCGAAGAACTTGAAGCACAATCCTTAGGTGCTCTTTATGTTCCTCTTCACTCCGAGAGTAAACAAGAATATCATCTATGAATACAACCACAAATTGATCCAATAGTGGTTTGAACACACGGTTCATTAAATCCATGAACGCTGCCGGGGCATTGGTAAGCCCGAAAGGCATAACCGTGAATTCATAGTATCCATACCGCGTCCTAAATGCGGTCTTATGCACATCCTCCGGTTTGATCTTCAATCGGTGATAACCGGATTGCAAATCAATCGTTGAATACACCCGAGACCCTTGCAACTGATCGAACAAGTCATCAATTCGGGGTAACGGGTACTTATTCTTGACGGTCACTTTGTTCAACTCACGGTAATCCACACATAACCGTAGTGAACCGTCCTTTTTTCCGCACAAATAGAACAGGGGCTCCCCAAGGTGACACACTTGGCTTTACGAAACCCTTGTCCATCAAATCTTGCAATTGTGCTTTCAATTCCTTCAGTTCCGCGGGTGCCATCCTGTACGGGGCCTTAGAAATCGGCGCCGTACCCGGGAGCAAATCGATCACGAATTCTATTTCCCGGTCCGGTGGCATTCCGGGCAACTCCGTCGGAAATACATCCGGGAACTCTTGGACTATAGGAATGTCCTCGAGCCCCAACACTTTCTTTTGGTCATCCACTACCGTCGCCAAGTAGGCAATGCAACCACTAGCAATAAGCTTCCTTGCTTGCGACGTGGACACCATTGACGCAAAGAGCGAACTCTTGCAACCACGGTACACAAACTCTTTGTGCCCGGGTTCTTTAAACCTCACTATCCGGCTCTCACAATCAATAGTGGCGTGATACCTCGAGAGCCAATCCATTCCTAGGATCAAATCATACTCGTTCATTCGATTTAACACCAGCAAGTCAGCTGGCATGATCCAGTTTTCAACCCTCACTATCGGGGAAGTAGGCGGCGAACACCATGCCCCGAAACTCCTCCCACGCCAGTGGCGGAAGGCTAGAGAGTCAATCACGCCTGACTCCCTTCCACCACACCTTCGCCGATCGCTCTAAACAATGAGCGGCGAGGTGCACCTTATCCCTCTCCAAGGTATATAGATCCTCGAAGAGCGTCTCCATGGCATCGATCCATGTCTCTACATTCCATGGATCCACGTTCTCCCCGCTAAAGATAGGCGGGTTGAACTTTTTAAACCTCATGAGAGCCGCAAGTGCGCGCTCTCGCTCCGCATCCTCCATCAAGGAGTCGGGCATAGGAGCACCCGACCCACCGGCTACAATCGGTGATGCCGGTGGCGCCACAGCCGGCGCCGGTGTCACCTCCTCGGCCGGTGCCGAAGCAGAGGCCGGAGGCGCTCCCGTTCTCTCCTCCCTAATCGCAGCCGCTCGCTGCGCCATCTCGTCTTGGAGCTTTTTAATCTGCTCCTCCTGTCGTTGCATGGCTTCGGCCTGTCGCCGAACCACGCCCATCAACTCGGTCAACTCATTACGAAGACCCGAGTTCTCGCCCTCCCCGAGTTGTTCGGGAGCCGCGCTCGATCCTCCGAGCCCAGCCCTCGCAGGAGGCCGTCCACGTACCATTATCTCCTTAAAACACAACGACTTTGGTCATTTCATGACATTCAAAGTCATTCGCAACACTATATTTCACGAAAATAACGTGAACCCAATCTAGGCGAAAGTCACACAAGGGTCCTTATTCCCCTCACTTGGTTTCATGTTGTCGGCCGCCAACACGAACACTCTTGGTGAAGAATAAGACACACCTCGAATCTACCTCTATTTCCAACTAGAGGCATAAGGACATAACCCAATCTCTTATCTTTCGCCACAATCAAAGATCTCGTCACTCACGAGCCTACACTCCTAGGGTCTTTTCCATCCTAGGGTTTTCTTAGGTCCACCTAGACCGTTTCTATTCTCTGATACCACCTCAATCTGTCACGCCCCGTCGGGCCTTTAACACCAACTAGGTGGAAAGGATAACCGCACGGACGCATGCCCCAGACCCGCCGAACGGATAGAGTCCCTTCTACCCGCCCAAGGCGTCACAATACAAGCTTATCCACGAGGTTCCAACTAGGAACGGAGTACAAGAGTTGCACAAGGAAAGCATCAATATAAAGAAGTTCTACTTCTATTACATCACATTGCACATTTATACATGCGCAAATTTTTCTTTTCTTTCATTTCCATTCCATACATCATGTTCCAAAACTAAGAAATATATAAGTTGCATACAATCAATGCAAACCCCTATACTATCCAAGTCCAAGACTAGGGGTACAACAACTCTATGTATCACCAAAATGGAA